>JASDDO010000004.1:341472630-342124660 GCA_030015575.1 Agapanthus africanus | reverse complement strand
AAAGACTTTGAGGTAAAAATATGCAAAAAAACACAAGAAACTAAAGAATCTTTTGTTTTTTGTATTAATATCAAACGGTCCATATAATTTTAATATATAATTTTACCATTAAAAACTCTTTCATAAAATAACTAATATAAAGATACTAAGGGGTTAGATATAGATTTGAAAAGCATAGGGTTATTAGTAAAATTTCCTCATAGAAAGGCGGTAAAAAATACTCATTGGCAATGTAAAGAAAAAGAAAAAGATAAAACGGACTAGAGGTTTCGAACAGAAGACATACAAACCAACAAACGGTAATACATTAAGATTTGAATTTTAACTATACAGTCAATACATAGATAGAGAAATTCATGATTATTATTAAATTTTTTTTGGGGGGGGGAGGGGGGTGGATGCCCACCCCTTGGCTCTAGTTATGCTAAAGCTAGGTGCTGAAATATGGAGTAAAAATAATTCAGATAAACCGAACAATGTTACTTTTTTTGGATATATTAGCTTTGGTTTTTGAAAGGAGGTTTTATCGGAGTGCTATGCCTTATTATATAGTACAAAATGCTGGGCTCCTAAGAAGTATCATACACAGAAGATGCACGTTGCGGAGATGCGCATGCTTCGTTGGATGTGTGGTAACACTAGAAAAGATAAGGTGCAAAATGAGGATATTCGCGCAAAAGTTGATGTAGCACCTATAGAGGAGAAGACGCGGGAAAACCGGCTAAGATGGTTTGGTCATGTGCAACGCAGACCTATGGAAGCACCGGTTCGACGAATGGATACTATCGATATAGGCAATGTCAAAAAAACGAAAGGGAGACCAAAGAAAACATGGATGGAGGTGATACGAAAAGATATGGTTGCCAAAGGCCTCAATGAAAGTATATTGTTCGATAGGAGTGAGTGGAGGCGGAGGATTCATGTGCTGGATCCGGCATGATTCTCATGTTGGTTCATGTAGCCTGCCCCATATGCTTAGGATAAAAGGCCTAGTTGTCGTTGTAATAACTTTAGTTTTTGAATTCCATTTAAGAAAAGAATCCGAGTTCAAAAAATAGAAACAAACTGAATTATATAGAATACATAAATAATGTACAAACATATAATGCAACAGGTTTTAATAATACACATGCACACACATATTAATAGAGCAGAACTGAAATTTCATTATCACATTAGTTTGGTTATGTTTGGTTTTCCCCCAAAAGGAAAATCGAATTGAATCAATCCAATGCTCACCTCCAAGCAATAGGAAGCAGACATCAAAAGCAAAATCTGATTAGTGGTGGCTACAAAAGGCCGCATTCCAATGACCACATAACCTTTCTACTATATTCAGACTCTCAGAGGTAAATTAGGACAACCCCAGCCCCCCCACCCCCACCCCCAAAAAATGAAAAACAAATAATAATAATAATAATAATAATAAATAATAATAATAATAATAATAATAATAATATATAAAAAATTGATGCCAGCAAAAATTAGAATAATCATGTTGGTGTCAAAAGTTGTCATTGGATGTTAGAAAAGAAAATAGGACAAGGTTAAAATGCAGTACCTCCAGCCAAAAGGTCCAATTCTCATGGCCACTTCCACTGAGTCTCAAAATGTATGAGGGTGGGCCACCACCAACGGATTCAGGAGCTGCAAAAAATTTGCAAGTTAACGATTTCTGAAGAGAAATGATAATATTTGATAACCAACACGTGTGGGGGTGGGGGGGGTCATTGCAAGTAACCTGGAAGCTTGTTGTCCGCAAAAGACCAATTTGACAATGGACCAGTAATGTTGAGGGCTGTGGCCCATATTTCCCCCAAGGAACTTCAACAGAAAAAGAAAAAAGGATTCAATGAGAATGTTACTCACAGAGTAGTGAAGAGATAAATGTAAGGAAAATGAAAATCATACCCTAAAGAAAGTTCAAGGCTCACTCTTCGTGAACCAGTTTTAGAAACAGACTCATGCTCTCGAATTGACAAGTAAGGCATGTGCTTGTATTGCAGGAAAATATCATCGCTTTGTGCAGGGAACTTCTTGCTCCCTGAGAACAGGAAGGATACTGGAAATAGTGCCTGGAAGAGAAACCAACAAACCAAGTGCAGTAGAAATATTGGCAGTTAAAATTTAGAAAAACTCATAATACATTGTTTCTCTAGTTTCCTGTTAGATTTGGTTGGTTTTATACGCATGTGAATGCATCTTAGTTTGCTCCCTGATTTACAACTTTACATACGCTATTTATACTTATAATACCCCCCCCCCCAAAAAAACAAAATAATAATAATAATAATAATAATAATAATAATAAATAGTGCAGTTCTCTATGCTTCATTAAAATGCTCCATTTCCTTAACAGTTGTACAAAACGGAAGTTGTGCATTGTGGCCTATACGTAAGTGAAAAATATATTATTAGCTAGCTACAAATCCATGTGTTGTGTGCAATGATGTGTGCTACCTACAATATATTAACCGATGGACTAAAGACATGCTTATCTTTTCCATTTAAGGGAAGGAGGCAATAGTTATATGCAAATAACATTAATCACAATTATTAGGATAACCTATGAAGGACAAAAGGAAGTGGTGGTTGAAGGTCAGAATAACATGAAACAAGATGAACCTAAGAAAGTCACATAGCTAATGTAGTCAAGTTCACCATGCTGGGTGGCAATGTTAACACTGTAATATACTCAATGGTCCATGAATGATTTGGTCGATATTCGATAATACCAGTGCTTCTAATAATATTAGCAGAACCAAGGATGATATTACTTCGCGAGGCAATAAATTCCATGAAGGTCATGCATACCTCGGCTAGATGCATGGCAGAAAATACTGGGCTTAGACTAATGTCAACAACTTAACAACGTGTGCAATAGATGAGACATGTTTACCTAAGAGCACTGATTGCAGGTCAAAGAAGAGATTGGATCAAGAAAACATACATGATACACCACGATCTGAGAGTAGACCCCATCTATCAAAGGTATCCTTTATTCCTACTGGAAGCCATAAATAGAATACAAAAGAAGCAGTGGACTAGGGTAGATCATCTGACGCTGCAATGAGTTGAGTCAATGAGTTGGATGATCCAGCCATCGGATCAAGATTGGATACTATTAACCAAGAAAACCTTATCAAGATTACAAATTTGTTAGAGGCACTGGGTACAAAGACTGAAGGGAAGTCAAGTATTGCAACAACACAGTTTTATTCAAGATAGCAGGACTACAGAGCTACACTTTCTAAGGAAATAAAATTGAAATATATGCTTCTATGGGGAACTGTGTTGACGATTGGGAATAATGTACTATACTACTATGTAACGCTGATACTGACCAGTGAATTGAAGTTTATTGGAGCTTAAGTTCAAAGTGATTGTCAGCTTATATAGTCCTTGGCATAGTCCCTACAAATTTTTTATGCTTTTGATGTTAGGAACTCATACACTTAGGTATATTTTTTCAATAGGTAGTTCAGTTCGGGGTTAGTTCCTCTAGACCAGAAAAGTGGAGCATGAAGTTTTGGTTTGTGTGTAATATTTCTGCAAGACAGAACTTGAATTTGTCGCATTCTCACATCCTATTTCTAAAGCAATAAGAAGGGAGGAAACACAAGTCTCTTGGTCTAGTCTTCCCATCCTTCCTAGGAAGAGGGAAGAATGGAAGGAGAAAGGAGAGGTGGGTGACTTCTGCTTTTTTCTTGTTCTTTTTTTTGGGGACTTATTTTAGATCAGAAAGGTTGCATTTTGTTAGTTTCTTTTTAGCCTGCGGCTTTTAACTTTGGCATCAAACTATTTGCTCGGATTTATCTTTTTTGAGAACAGTTGGGAGTTGTCATGACATGTGCTAACCAAAATTTCTAGGGAACCTTTCGAGGCCTTCCTTATTAGGTGTTGCAATAAAAGAGGTCATGCATATGACATGTTGTGCTTGTCAGTAATTGTGGAAATCTTCAGCATTATGAATACGGATCATAATATGGCTTTACTACTTTATTTTTCTTTATGAGACCCCCCCCCCCTTTCCCTCAACCTCACTTTGGAGAGGAAATTCTTCACATGAGCTATACCCAATTGGTTAATTATAACTTTATTGGTGTGACTAAAACAACAATCAATGGTGTTTGTTTTTTACTGCAAAGGAATGGTTCACCAAAGCATATACATTGGTGCAATCTAAATTGTTGCTAGGATAAATGGAAAAAAATTGATGTTCTCAAGGTAATTTCATTTAACAATCAATTCCATTGTTACTTCAGCATATAATGTTGAGCTAAATGGATATTTAATCAACTACAAGAAGCTTAGAAAAACATCTAAAGCTAGATCACTTATTTATGCATGAAAAACAGTGATAATAAGTTATTGCACATCTTGGCAATCAATAGTCAAATTAACAATCTACTTACCACCCATGAGCTTTCAGCAGAATGGTGATCTTTATTAAAGGAAAAATCTGAACCAATTCCCAAAAGTTTTGCAGCTTCAGGTGCATTCTTGAAAAGAAAAGTCAACGAGTTGGCATCTACTACTGAGAATTCGTAGCTGGAATCCACAATTTTATCAGCCCCTGACAAAGCCCAACAAAGTTTAAAATGAAGATAATTAGATTATCTGTGGTAGTAGAACAGGATAATCAACATTGGCATGCAGCCATGCACTAAAGGAGACTGTTGTTAGTCATTTGACTCATTTCTGCTCAAGTATTCTTTATAGTTTACCAATATCATATGAAAATAAGTAAAAGAATGACCAATCTCATTATGTTTATCTTCCTATAGAAATTTTGCAGAATTAATCGCACTCCTGGAATCATAACGAAGTAGTGGTCAGCTGATGGCACTCTATTAGGCAGGAGGCGGCGGCGGCATCAATGTGGAACCGGCTATGGAGAAAGGCTCCATGAAAGGTTTGACTAAGTGTCATCTAAAGAGCGAAAAAAAGGTCTACGATTCAAATCTTTAGGCTACTACTGAATATCCTTGATTAATCTAAAATTTGGTATATCTTGTCTATTATTACAGCACTATGGGGAATCAGAGGTATGATTACTATGATTAAGTCATTGAATACTGAGTTGTGAACCCGATAAGCTACATGAAAAAATTGAAAATCAGATTCGAGACAACATTACATTTGCACTAGGACTCCGCACAAGATAATGATACACTACCTTCTAAATTACATTACATAGGCGATTCAAGCTTTGCAATATGATACTTCATGAAAAGGCCGAAAACACAGGGACTATAGATAATAGGAAATTCAGCTTCGAAACTCAAACAGTCAAAGTATTAGTATAGAGTGTTTTTCGTCACCCTATTAAGATAGGATGCGCTCGCTTGTCAGGTGTGTAAGAATCCCCCTGTCCAAAATAGGCAAGGCTTTATTGATTGTGGAGATTCTATTCTCAGGCTTCCTCGCTTGGAGGCTAGAGATCCTCCGATTAACGGGTCGTACGGGTCATGAGAAGTCGGTGTGTAATATGCGTGTGTTGTGTTTTGAAAATAATTTTGAGGTTGCTTCGGACATATCGGGGACTCGCAGAGTTTATGGGGTTCCCGCCCCACTAGAAAAAAAATTTAAAAGAGAAGTGTTTTGAGTGTGTCAGAGAGCTCCCAAAAAGGGTAAAGGGGCAAAGAAGTGATGAATGGTCACCCGAACCCGAGGGGGTTCGGGAACCCCTCCCGAAACAAGAGGGGCCCCTTTAAGAGGTCCCGAACGCGAAGGAGACCCCTAAAGGGGGTCCAATGGACCCTCTTTAGGGGGGTCCCATAATCAGGAGGCCCCTCTTGGGTGAGGTCCCGAAGTCGGGAGCCTCCCTTCGATGTGGGTCCCGAAATCGGGAGCTCCATGGGGGGTCCCGAATTCAGGAGAGCCCCCTTTAGGGGAGTTCCGAAGAGAGAAAACAACCCTAATTTGGGGATTCCGGAGTTGGAGACCTGGGAGGGGTCCCAAATCAGGAAACCCGGAAAGGGTTCCGAGGATGAACATGGATTTACCCCGTTTTCAAGACTTGGGGGAGGAACATGGGTTATGACCAATGTTTTCATGGATCTCGCAAGAGATCCGGGGTCAAGTGTTCATCGAATCTGCGTGTCCAAAGACGCTTGCTCAGGGCTTTCACCCCGAGATTCCTCCCTTATTCTTCAACCTTGATGAAGAAAGGTTGCTCCTTTACTTGGTTTTTGATCTTTGATCTTGGGTTCTTAAGATTTAGTTTTTCAAAAGAGATGGGTTCTCTTTTGATAGGTTATATTGAGGAAGAAAGATATGAAGGAGATGAGAGAGTCCCAAAAGGAAAGAGCTCTCTCATTGAGGAACAAAAAAATGAGGAAGACTTGCCCCTTTTCAGGAGGCTTAAAACCTTGAAAGATTGAGTGAATGAAAGTTGTTCTCATTTCTTATTTGGGTGGGGTTTAAATACCCCTTACATTTAACATTCTAGCCCTTGGGCTTTACAAAATTAGCTTATTTCTTTTACATTTCACACCACTTATTACATTTTTATTTCCTTTCTTCTCTTGGCATGGGGCCGGCCCCATGCTTGAGCTTGGACTTGGCTTGGGCCGGGCTTGAGCCCACTTGACTTGGGTTCAAGCTTGGTCCCACTTGTTCACGGTTTGAATTTGACTTTGACTTTTGACCTTTGGTCAATGGGGTATAATTTTTTACCCTAACAATTAGTATTCCAGAAATATCATGTACCACAAACTTTGATCGACCTCGGACAGTTCATGAATGGAAAAGATAGCTGATTAAAGTCAATTCATATCAAAATCAGGAAGAACACATATGGAAGCCAGCTACAAGCTACATGGAAACGAACTTCTAAAGCAGAGGAATATAGCACGTTAGAGATCATAAAGCGCTCAATGCAAATGAGACAAAATGTCACACTTCTGTAGGCAGAAATAAATATCAGTGGAAAAGTACATCATCACCAATGACACAAGCATACCACTTAAAAAGAATGATCTTGGATATTATCATAAATATTTATTGCATACCAGTGATCACAAATTTGTGCTGAAGCACGACCCTTTTTGGTGCAGAAACGCCGTATGGAAAGAACTGGGACGACAGTGCCAAAGCAAGCACACCCATTTGCACCAAGCACTGCAAAATGGATGGCCTTGCTAACCACCGGCCAACAACAGGTATTAATGGACCGACACACCATCCAGTAACGATGCCAACTATTGCTGCCACTAGAATATCAGGAATGAAAAATCCTGCAACAAGAGCCTTAATTGATTTAAATTCCAGTGATAGTTTTATTATAACTTCCCATAAACTCTACTTTAACAGGCAAGCATGCAACCTTGAGGATCTGGATGGCAGAGCAAGAAAGTCATGTAAATGGACATCACAATCTTTGCATAATATAGTGAATAACCCCAAGGTCCCCAACCTTGCTTTTAGTAAAGGAGAGAAATTTCCTCTCGAGATATTTTGGAGGAAAGACTTGAACTTGTGACCCACCACTATCACAAGCAAGTGTTTTTAACTTTTAATCAACTCTCCAATTTATTTAATGGACATGACAAGCTGGTTGATGCTTTAATGATCTTTTAGCAAAGAAAACTACACTGTGAAAAGAATAAACACAACAGACCAAGACAACCAAATCACTTGAAGAAATTCTGCATATCTGTGATCCCGTTAATTTGTAACATAACCATATTATAGGTCGGATTGCGCAACAAGGACTACTAGAAAACCAGAATTAAGATTGGTTACAATAACTTATGAAAAAAAATCATTAGAACTAACCATATGGCTGAGGAAGAGAGCCCATCATACCCGTCTTCTCAATTAAAAATTGGACAAGGAACCCACCAAAGTACACATTATATGTAAGGCATGGGACTAGAGGAATCACATATCCTGCCAAGGATCTGAAAAAATTTCTCATTATAAATAAAACATTCAAAAATGAATTTATACATGTGCTATTCACTACAACTGTTTAGTTCTAAACTTTGCAAAAGTTACAATAGAACCTAAATGAATATTTTGAATAAGCATAACTTAGATGATTTTTGAGTTTTAACTCATGCACAAATAACAACACAAAAACAACCATCAAGTGATGTTAATACATTTCACGTGCAGAAAAATCATGCAATGCTATTAAACTTTCTTTTTGCATTTTGAAAACCAACTTTTCCCTTCAAAAATGGGTAAAGCAAAACAATTTTTAAAGATATCTTATCATAAAGGTTCACATTAACTAGTCACAAGGCTTGCCAAACAAACAGCCTAGTGATCGGGAATTTCTATTTTGTAATCATGTGCCCCCTTTCAGATTCTATTGGTCAGTCTAGTTTATCTTTCACTACAAAGCATCATTAGCATTTTGACACAAAAGAATAGATCAAAAGATCCACATCAACTGTTAATTTGATAAAAATTATTTATGTCACATCAAATGTTAATAAATCCTAAAATGTGCAGATCTGTAGCTTCAGAAGAAAATGTTTGTTTTTAAGGGGGAAAAAAGAATCTAAGGTATTCCATTAGAATGGGTATTAAGCAGGGAAGAAACATTTAACATAGCTATTACATGATGAGGCAAATGGGTCAAGCAATTTTGAAAATTTCATAAAGAGCCACTATCATCTAAATTTGGAAATGTGATTCCATTTGGGTTTTTTTTAAACTTATTTTCCCCCTTATGGATTAATATGATTCCCTGCATAAAATCATCACATCTTGGCTCTAGATCTTTCCAGACTAGGGAATTTGAAGGCTTGCTCCTTCATTGCAGACAGAAACATGTAGGTCAAAATATCTACCATGTACCCACTAAAAGATCCTCTGGCATGTACACATTAAAAGATCTTGAGGAATGGCCCTCGCTTGCACCTACGACTAATGGTCCTTTAGCTAGAAACTTGACTCCAATTAATAACGATTGTGCCATGTCCATGGTTGAGCATGAACACTCAGTAACAGTGTAGGGGTCAAGAATTTAAGTGCGCATTGTTCACCAAATATGCAACTCATCTATTCTGCAAATTAGTTCCTTTCTTTTCTTATGAAGAATTTGTTTTTTGTTTGTTAATATGCCAAGAAACAAAGGAGGGAATCCAACTTTATACTTGTATAATAGTTTTAATGTGACAGCAACACTTGCTACTTGGACCCAAGGTCATAACTGACCTGCATCATTTCAAAGAATTTTTTTATATAACTAGAGTATCATCTCGAAGATTGATTCCAACACACATACAAACACTCTCAGATATACAGGCAGTAGATAGATGGAATCATGGACATCAGCAATCAAAAAGTCACAACTCTTCAACACATGCGTGGAGTATCAGCACCGTCCATCATGATCTCCATAGCGAGGGACAAAGATGCACCAAATATGTGTTTGTCTCCATACCATGTGCTCATGGATCTAGGTGTAGGGACAATTCTTTTAAGTTTCCAACCATCTAATGCAAGTCAAAAAAACATGAGACCTTACATATTTTTGGCTTATCTGCGTTTGCTACATGGTCAATGGTCATGATATTTCCGTACTACTAGCCATTCACCTAAGTTGAGAAAGTGGGAGCACGAACCTAAAAGCACGGTGATTAATTAACACTTGTTAAAAGGTTAATTAACTGGTTAACCCCTTCACTTAGTTTCCATTCAAATATATAATGTTTCATATTATATTTAATGTACTATTTCCAACTCTTAAAAAAGAGAGAAAATCCGTCATGCAAAATTATCTGAATATTTTAATAAATTTTGGTATGCAAAAAGCAGATTCTCTAAAGATCAGAAACCTACAGTAAGGTCAAGAAACCACTTACTTGAGTGTTTGATGACCAAAATGCCTGTTCATTATACCAAAAAGTAACCATGCAGGAAGCATCGATGCTGATGTAAAAAATGTCAAGAATCCTCCACCCAGTCCGCCTAGTAAGCAAGCCTGTGATGAAAAAATGGCTCAATAATCTTTCATTGAATAATAAAATAAACGAGGAGATTAGAATGTTGGTGACGATAAAGGCAGCTATGTAAATGTGGAAGAGTTGAAAATGAACAGAAATAAGAGCGAAAAATAAGAGTTTGATTAGAATACTTAAAGAATCAGTTGGAGCCTACTACATCATCATAATCATAATCATCATCATCTAAGCCTTTTCCCATCGAAATGGGGTCAGCTACGAAGCTCCTTGAAAAACTTGACAAAGTTTTACGACCGGTTGTCGATGTGATGTCAACCCTCTCTTAGTAAGTGCCAAATCCCTGGTTCAAAGAACTATGACAAGAGAGGGGCTTATCGTAATTCTAAATTACTAGTTGACGTCCTCCAAATTCTCATAGACTAATGGAAGAAGTCTAGAAAAAAGGGGAACATATGATATATTTGCTATAGGGAATTATGTTCAAACTCCAAGGCACCAATAAGCCCAAGAACGGATTAGAACATATTCCCATAGCCTGCTACATAATATGATTACTAAATTAATTTAGAAGATTATCGGCCTATAAGCTAGGAAGAGAGAGACTCTAAGCTATACCTAGGACTAAGACAGAACTGAACATGCATAAAACAATTACCTGAACTTTCAAGTTTTCATACTGTGAGAGAGAACTAAGAAATGATCCAAGACACAAAGTGTTCTCTCCAAATCGCCCTATACTGGCTTGTATTGTTTAAAAATTAATGGAAGAAACAAAATCATGTGAATCATAGTAGATAGAATTCAATGGCGGAGTTATAGCACATGAAAACCTTCGCTTCTGAGCTCTGCCATCGATATCTTATCCCTTATAAAGATTTTAAAGAAGAAAAACATAGTAAAAGAGTGGCCTCCTCTGCTGGTTATTCACACAAGACTAGAAGAGGCACCAAAGAAGTAATTTGTGTCCTCACTAGTCATTGTGATAATGTACTCTTAAAGCCACAGAAGAATTAAAATGGTTATAACTGTAATACAAATGGCATATGGGTTCCATGTAAAGGAGAAATATTGTGAGCAGCTCTTTCATCAACAAGTCAATAAAGGATAAGGTTTCCTCTACATAGTAATTACCCCCCCCCCTGTGCTACCCAAGAAATATAGTAAGATAGCAACGAAAGCGCGCTGGTATATACTACCATATAACTGTATAAGCATATAAAAGATTCTAGCTTTTCCCCTTTGTTCTGTAAGTAGCAATAGTCAAATTCCAAAAGAGTATACATTATGTTTAAGTTCATCATGTTTTGACCTCATTAGATACTTTCAGTTTTAGTTTCTTTATATTAAAATTTTCTTATTCATGTAAGGAATAAAGGAACTGGAAATGTAAGTAAATGATATATAAGAACCTTCTCTTTGTTCTTTTGATCTTTTCAGCTGATGTTGATGTTTGAGGGGTAGGCAGAAATGATGTTGAAAAAGTCTCCCACTAAGTAAAACATAATTAATTTTATGGGTAGCAATAATCTTTCTTTGACAACTTTATTCTAAATTTTCAAAATGAATTTTGGGTTAGAAATTTTCAAATGGTCAAATGACTCAAACCTATTTACTGCTTAAAAGAAATAAAGCTCGACCGATTATACATAAACTGGCTTGATCACAAGCTGCATGGTTGGGTTACATGGTCAGCTTTTCCAAAACAAAACTCTGTTCTGCCATTGGCAGAGGTCATGCATGCAAGTGCCTCATCACTGCACATGCACATGCACATGCACATACACACAAATGTGAATGGACAAGAGCTATGTCGCTTTGCCGTATCAAATAACCCCTGTTACGACCAAGCAGATACCATATAGACCAATCTTAAGAGAATGTGGAGTCATTACTTTTGAGAACATGCTCACTTGAACCCACCATCAACTCACTGCCTCTTTTGCTTTTCAAAGGGTCCTCTCGAATATTTATTAATACATCAGTGGAGTTCAACCTTCTTGCAGGAGGTGTACACTTTTGTAAGCCACAGATATTTAACTCTAGGGTGCTTAGTTATAGAAATTCTACCTGGGTAAAGCATGTTGTGAATTCATTGGGCATGGGTGTGTTGTACCAGAGCCTATATCCTTGGAAGACTAAAAAAAATTGTGTCTTCCTACGCACAAGAAAGACTTCAATACAAAATGTTTTCTCACTACTTCTGAATCTTCTACACATAACAATCCATTAACTGGAAGGCAGATGATTTGGGGAATCCAGCTCAAGTAATTAAAGAAAGGAATATTAAATTGCTGATCATTGGAATCGAATATGAATGGAACATCATCGAATTATACAAAATATTTGCGTACAAATCAACCACAATATCTGTGTGTGGCAATTTTTTCTTTGGGGGGGGGGGGGGAGTCCTTCAAGAAATTTGAAAGCAAAATCCTTCCAATCAAATTCAATGATAGACCATTAAATTTGAAAATGGCTCTATTCAGCTCAATTTACATCATTTTGAGTGCCTAAAAACAATACCAAAAAATCAAATGAAATTGAATTGTCTTCTATGTGCATCAATTATCACAAAATGTCATCATGATCCGAGCTTTTTCTCGCCTAGCGAAGCACAAGATTCCATGAAAGGATAAGTTAATGATCGGCTGTAAACCAAGCCATCCAACTCTTAATTAGAGCCAAGGAAACTATAGACAAGAGAAAAACTTGCCACAATCCTAATTGCAATTGCGTTCTTTGAACTTTCCTAAATTAGGAAAGAAGAAAGATGTTAGTTTTGCTACGGGGAATCAGATTCAACTCTAAGGGGCAGCAAATAAGCCAAGAGACAAAAAGATTGCATTACCCAGTTAGATAGATGCTTAAATATATATCTGAACATGCAAATTGAGAAAACAAATCTATGATCATGATTCTCTAAAACTTTTGCACACCTTCTGCTTGAACCATCCTAGGCGTAGATTTAGCGAGTCTTTACATTGGCTCTCCATTTTCTATCTACTATTTGTTCAGGCTATGAAGTATTAGGGGAGAGAGAGAGATTATTTTGGGGAAATGTAATGGATAAATTGGACTAAGCCTAATCCTCCTCTTTATATAGGCAATGCCATTATGTTATTACATCCCTATTAAGCATCTAATTACATACGATAGACCCATGTACACGTATTCTAACACTCTCCTTAAGTTGGAACATACATATCATACATGCCCAGCTTGTCAAATAAAATACATCATATTCCTGCCTAAAGACTTCATAAATAAATCCGCTAACTGACGAGCAATTGAACACATTAGGTGTCGATTTCATCTTCAACCTTCCCTCTTACGAGGTGGTAAGAGGATGGCAATCCACCTTAATGTGTTTCGTTCGCTCATGAAACACATGATTAGAAGCAATATAGATTATAGCCTTATTATCACAACATAACCGCATTGAGAAAGTGGGCTCAAAGCCAAGCTCTTCAACCAGAAAGTGAATCCATACAAACTCACAAGTGGTATTCACCATGGCTCGGTACTCGGACTCGGCGGTGGAGCGGGACCCCATGCTCTGCTTCTTATCCTGTAGCAGATATGCGGTCGGATGGAGACCCGACCCAATCTACATCCGTGAAGCATGGCCACTCGAGAGTGTCCATGATCCAAGTACAGTAAACCCTTTCCTGGAGCATTCTTCAAATAGCGAAATATTCGAATCATCGCATCCCAATGAGCCACTCGGGATCGGCCATAAATTGGCTCACAACACCAACAGTGTATGAGATTTCAAGTCGAGTGACAGTGAGATAATTCAGCTTACCGACCAACTATCAGTATCTTCTGGGATCTTCAACCAAGTAATATTGTCCCAAAAATAGCTTAGTATTAGGATCCATTAGGGCTTCTATAGGTTTGAACCCTAAGATCCCCGCTTCATCAGCATATCAAGCACATACTTTTGCTGTGAGAAGTAGATAATATTCTTCTATCGAGCAACCTTGATACCCAAAAAATATTTAAGGCTCCTAAGGTCCTTAGTCTGAAATTTTGTCTGAAGGTGGTGCTTCAGCAGTGCAATACTGAACGCGTCATCACCAGTAATCACTGTCATCGACATATACCACCAAAAGAATACGAAGGTCATTGATATTACTACGGTAGAACCGAATGATCATGTGCACATCGTCTAAGGCCGAACGAAATAATCACCTCGGTAAACTTCCCAAGCCATGCTCGCAGAGACTGTTTCAGGCCATACGACTTCTTCAGTCGACAAACTAGACCAGACTCCCCCTGAGCAATAAAACCATATGGTTGCTCCATATAGACCTTCTCGACCAAAGAACCGTGAAGAAAGGCATTCTTCACATCAAGCTGATGCACTAACCAATGATGAGTAACCGCAAGAGACATAAGTAGACGAACATAGATCATCTTGACCGCAGGAAAAAAGGTATTCTCATAATCAAAATCGTAAGTCTGTGAATACCCTTTAGCGACTAAACATGCCTTCAAGCGGAAAAGAGTCTCATTAGGATGAACCTTCACAGTGTAGACCCAACGGCACCCTACCGCCTGCTTCCAGACGGAAGAGGAACCAATCCCAAGTCTGATTCTGATCG
Source organism: Agapanthus africanus (assembly GCA_030015575.1). Lineage (NCBI taxonomy): Eukaryota > Viridiplantae > Streptophyta > Magnoliopsida > Asparagales > Amaryllidaceae > Agapanthus > Agapanthus africanus. The sequence goes on along the minus strand of JASDDO010000004.1, from coordinate 342,110,130 downwards.
AGGGCAAGCATCTCATCAATCATAGCCTCGGTCCACCCTTTATGAGACAAAACATCAGAGAGGGACCGGCTTGGATAAAGCATGAGAGTCGAGGTCTATGAGAAACGTCTGATATGCCGTAGATAAATGAGAAGTGGCCACATGATGATCTATAGGATAAGAAGTGCAGTTGCGGGTGCTCTTCCGTAAGGCAATTGGAAGATCAATGTCAGCCTTGAGCGGAGCTTTGAGACTCGGGGAGATCGGCAGCAGGAGGCTGAGATCTGAGGTTCAGAAGCCGTACGGACCCGATGAGCATACACCCTTATAACCGGTGGTAATAGGCCCATTAGTGGGAACGAGAGATAAGAGGTGGGTCAATAGAAACAGTACGGATGACCTCCAACACGAAGGCCGGAGAATCAACTGATGCATAAGGGATGTTGTGTGACGAAAAATATGAGAAATCTAAAGGAAAGTTGGTCTGTCTACAGGAGTGAGGTGTAGAAAAGTATGGGTAGACTCATGAAAGGTCACGTCAGCCAATATAAACCAACAATATAACCCAGGACTATAGCAACGTTATCCTTTTTGAGTCCAAGAGTACCCAAGAAAAACACACTTAATAGTCTTGGGGTCCAGTTTAGAGCTCCAAGTTATACATCAAGGACAAAACAAAAACCCAAAGATCCGCGGAGGAACAGGAAAAGATACTACCGAGGGAAAAAAGGTAGTCCATCTAGAACAGATGAGGGCATGTGATTAATCAAGTAATTGGCAATAAGGATTGCATCCCAAAAGAATTTGGGCACTCGCATATGAAACAAAAGTGTGTGAATAACCTCCATCAAATGCCAATTCTTCTTTTCGGCCACCTTATTTTGTTAGGGTGTATAAGAACAAGAAAATTCATGAGCAATACCAAGTTTCTCCATATACTCTGTCAAAGTTATTTAAAAAGTAAAGTAGAGTTTAAAATTAGAGAAGAGTTTGAGTGATGGGCTTTTACACATGGGCTTTTAATGATAAATGGGTTCTAACAATAAAACTCAAGCCTTGTTAAGGTATGACCCATTTTATATTTTATACCCATGTGTTTTTTTGGTTGTTTCCAATGTAGGACTATCTTTAAAGTCTCATCATTTGGTTTTTTTTTACTTTCAACGCTCCACCTCACGTGCAGCCATCACTTTTCTTTGGTGTTGTCACGTGGAAAATATAACACTTGGTAATATTGTCGAGTCGGGTTTGAATCGAGCCATTGGCTCTGATACCATGTCAGTTATTTTTGAAGTAAAATAGAGTTTAAAATTAGAGAAGAGTTGAAGAAGTGATGGGCTTTTACATATGGGCTTTTAATGATAAGTGGGTTCCAACAATAAGACTCAAGCCTTGTTGAGATGTGACCCATTTTATATTTTATACTCATATGTTTATTTTGTTGTTTCCAATGTGGGACTATTTTTAAAGTCCCATCATTTGGTTTTTTTTACTTTCAACACTCTGTAAAAGGCATACTAAAATACTTCTTGATATTATCACTTCTCAAGGTACCAACAGTGACTCCAAATTGAGTCTGAACTTCAGAATAGAATTTCTTGAAATGAGAAAATACTTCATTTCTAGACTTCATCAAATACAATCATGAGACTCGAGAACAATCATCAATTAAAGTCACAAAATAGCGAAAACCTTCTTAGGCAACAATAGGGCATGTTCCCAAACATCATAATGTACTAAAGCTGACCGTTTATCAGCTCTTTTATTGACACGAGATGGGTAGTTAGCGCAATGATGCTTACCCAACTCACAAACTCACACTCTAAACTAGATAAAGTACAAAGAAAGGGAACAATCCTCTTCAAGATCTGTAGAAAAGGATGACCAAACCGACAATGGGCATCAAAAGCAAATGTGGATGTTGTTGGGCAGGCTATAAGGTGTGGATGCTCATCAGGGTGGTACATGTCAACCTCGGTCCATGTACCGATCGTCTGCCTCGTCCCAAGCTCATGAAAAACACATCCACCAGAAGAAGAAAAAAGATGTGTCACAATTAACATCTCGAGTCAACTGACTAATAGAAAGTAAGTTGAAAAGAAACCCAGGCAAATATAAGACAGTAGAGAAAGATAACTGTGATATGATATGAACAGACCACACTCCCTCTATAGCAGAGATAGTGCCGTTCGCTAAGGTCACTGGGATACATCCAGGCCTTAGCCTATATGAGGACAATATACCTCTCATGTCATATATTCGTCGCTCCTGTATCAATCATCCATGGACGACGTACAAAAATCGAAGTAATAAATGCGGTATGATTACCTCACGTAAATCCTAAAGTGGTCACAGCTTAAGCCTAAGGTGTATCCGATCCAGCCTGGCTACCAGAGACAGATGAGATCACAAGAAGTCTTAATCTAGCAATATCCTCCTCCATAGACTTGACGAAACTCTCGGATGATGCTGAATTCGTCGTAGTGGTGGATACTGAAGAAGAAGAGATCCCAACATGTGCACGAGGGGGCCTCCCAATCAGCTTCCAGCAGGTACTGCGAATATGTCGCTTCTAACGGCAGTAATCGCAAAAACAAGGCTCACCACTACCTTTTCCTTCAGCTCTAACCCCCTCTCGACCTGCTCCCCTCTCTCGTGGAGAGTAAAATGTGAGAGAACTCTCCGGCCTAATAGGAGCACTGTACTCACCAAATGCATGCTGCTCATCGGTGATCTCCGACTAAAATATCCGGTTTAGTGTATGATAGGTGGTCGCAAGAGTAATTTCTACCTTCCCAAGCAAGACCGGACATGTCAACTGATATTTGGGACGTAGCCCACTGAGAAAAATAATCATTAGGCGAGCCTCATGTCAACTTTTCATATCCATAACATCACTAGTAATCGAAAACTTCGATACAAGCTGTGCAAGATGCCGGAACTCCAAGTAATATTGATGTAATGAGCAAGTTCCCTGCTGAATATTGTACAGCCGATGCACCAAGTCATAGGTCTTCAAAAGGCTCTGCTATAAAGAATACCACTCATGGAGCTGATCCCAAATCGCCTTCACGGATCCCAGGTAAACAAGATCATCCAGAATGTGTTGCTCCATCGAACTGAGCATGAGATGGCTAAGCTGTGCATCATCGGCCTCCCAATCGACAGTCATCGAATTAGGAGGAGGGTTCGTCAAATGATCGCCCTTCTTCTTCTCCTTGATATATCTCAACACCATCAGCTTCCAGCTGTGGAAGTTCTAATCATCAAGCTTAAAGTCCACCGTCTTGATGGCTAAAACATCGGTGAAGGAGATCGATCTACTCTCGGATTCGCTCTCCATCTCTAATGCCATGAATCAAATAACCACAACTCCAAGCAAACACAACAGGAATCGATCTATTAAGATCCGATCTATACTCAAATCAACACTATCTGAACCAACAACCAACCCAATAAGAGCCGATCACGGACTCCGAGAGTACAAACTCCTTAATACCACAATCGTTGCACCAAAACGTAGTGCAAGTAAACATAAGAAACATTCGAGACACCCAAAATCGATCGAAATAGCCCCAAATCTTCAAGAACGACTAAGAAATCCAAAATCCGAGCCCTGAATCTCCAAGAACTCCAAATCCCACAACCAAAAAAACTCCTCAAATTGATTATAGTCGATGGCCAATCAAGAAACTGCTCAAATCGACAGCAACAGCCCCCAAATCGACCAAGAAAGGAGGGTTAAATCGACACGACCTATCAAAAACAGCAAAGAACACTCAAAAACGAAGAAGTAGATCCCAAATCGAAGTCATTTTGATCAATTTCGAAGCAGGAAAATATCAATCTCGAAGAGAAAACTCAATCTCGAAGCAAAGACTAGCTAGAATCAGCAAGAACTGCATCAACGATCTCATATCTGAATGAAGAACTCCGAATCGACCTTTGTTTGCTTCAGATCTGGACATAAATGATCAACCCGAGCTAGATCTGTGCTTCGACGACGAAAAACGAAGTTAATCGACTTCGCCTGAGTTCGTTTCACATCGCCTGAGGTCGGCGAGGGTAGGCGACGCTCCGGCGAGGGTGGCGGGGGTTGATTAGGGTTAGTGTTAAATGGTTGGTGTTTGGGTGAGATGAGTGGTTGAGGTTAGATCTCAGGTGTTTGGGTGAATGAGCGGTTCTGATTGGCTCTGTTTCATATGAAGTATGGGGGGGAGATTATGAGAGAGATTGTTTTGGGGAAATGTAATGGATGGATTGGACTAAGCATAATCCTCCTCTTTAAATAGACAATGACATTATGCTATTACACCCCTATTAAGCATCTAATTACATACGATAGACCCGTGTACACTACGGGTATTCTAACACAGGTAAAATCATTGGATATTTTGTTCCAGCAAATCTATATGATGTGGATCAACTTGAACATAGTGTATTTGAACTCTGCATGACCTATCATTGGTTCGGATGAGAAGGATTCTTCTTTCAACATTCTTGTCGGATTCATACCTAGCTAGTTACTTACCTATATGCATCTATTATATAGCATCAATCAATAGATGCCAATAAAGTTAAGATTCTTTGTGTCATAAATATGCATATATAATGATGTGTGCAAATGGCAATACTATCAAAAATTACTTACCATGGTCGTAAAAGCGTATAATCCAAAAGCTCCCCAAAAACGACTTTCATCAGAAAAAGCCTGTAAAACCAGAAAAGCAATAGATTCCATACTTAAAGGTCATGCTTATGGTTTCTCGGGTCTTACAAGCTTAGACAATGAAAAGGCAGGTGGAAGTGATATGGCTAAATGACTTAAATCTGTCGGTGACATGTTTCAAGGCTAGAAAGAAGTATGATAATAAAACAAATAGCCAAGTTAGTCTGATCTAACCATTCTCTCTTACACTAGTGGTTGAGAGCTAACACTACCTAATTGCTCATGATATCAAATCTAAGCATGCTAAAGTCATCTATCCAGGTCATCTGTCATTAGCAGTCCGACCAGCAATTTATCATTCCATTAGTAGTCTAGATAACTGAACCTCAAATCACCTAATAAATGTGAAACACACCCTAATACTAGGAATAATCCCTGGCTTGATGATCAAGTAGCCACTCATGACTCAAATATACCCAGAGAGAACTAATGAGTGCGATGCTACAACCTTGAGTATAATTGTAACTTATAAGTGTTAATTTCTGGAAGAACACCAACATCAACTTATGTATGTAGTTTATCACTTCTACGACTTCCTCAAGGTGAATATCTTCAGATGTGAATCCTTTCATATTAATTAAGAAGTTAGATTTCATGCCACAGGTCACCATGGTATGAAGAAGACTATGCTTAATCAATGTAGATCTACATGGTCCCACCCAATTATCAGTAGTTAAAACATATATTGATGACAAGGCTGCGATGTCTCATTCTCAAAATTTAGTTCTCAGATGATTAAAAAATCCAGGTGGCAATTCTTCATGAAAATACTATAAACATAGCTCATGCCGTATATATGCAGAATGTCAATTTCTAGGGTAGCACCCTAAACCTAATGAATAGAAAATGTAATAACAGTCAAGGTCAAGTCAAGAAAAATGTGATTTATAACATGATGTGGCCATTTAACAGTGGATGAAACAAAGTCTTTAAAATGATTTGACAGTCCAAGGGGCTAAATCCTTAGATAGCATAGGTGTCAAAACAGGCTTCTTATTGTTGAAGCACGTGCTAGGGCATGGTTTATACGAAATCAGTCAATATGCATTTCATAATTATCATGAAAAGATAGATAGTGGATAGATTTACTGTAATGACAAGTTATTCCAAAAAAAATGTTAGAAAAGTTTGTCGATGAAATAAACTAATTTGTTTTTTATAAAGCAATGATAGTATCTGTAGTGTCTATCAAACGTTATGGATTAAAGGTGGCCAAATAAGCATGCCCGCCTAAGAAAAAGCCAAGGCAGGCAGGTGGGCATTGCCTATCACTCAAGCTATGTAGTTTCCCAGACAGCAAGGGAATCCTCAGTAACAAACTTGAATGGAAGAGTGGTACCTCTTTTGATGCTTTGCTAGATGATGATCCCCATAAAATTCTTGGGATCAGCAAACCAATTAGTGCGCAAGGGACAAACATTGAGAATGCCAGGTACGGGTTAGCAAACCTGGAATTATTTCAAGAAAGTAACATGTCGAATGCATATAATCAGCAGCTGAAATTGAAGCCAAACGTTTTACAAGCAAAACAACTACAAAGCTTACAAAAACTATTGCTGGAAACTATCTCAAAACCTCCAGAGCAATGTTTGGAAACATTAAAAGCAACTTTAAATGCGAAAAGTTCTTAGTTGGTCAGGTATCTACATTTTTTTCTTATACTATGTTTATTAAACTATTACCAATGTTCTACATCAGTTAGTACTTATTAGTTAATTACAGATTTGGACTCTAATATTTGAACATGCCACATTCAAGAATGATGTAGGATGTGAAAGAATTAATAATTTCAGGTTCCAAATAATTTTCTTACAGATAAAAGTTATGTTTTTAGAGAAGCGGGACTAGATTTATGAGCAAAGACGTAAGATAGCTATCACTAAAAACCAGGTCACATCAAGCCACATCAAATATGCAGTAGAACTTTGCTCTCCGATACATGAGTGAAGTGGTTAAATCCCTGTAAAATTGACACCTAAATTTGACAACTAACTTTAAAATGATGAGCAGATGATAGGAAGAAAACAACAGAATTATTATTAATGGAGCAAATCAACATCTTCTCACAATAGAATAGATTTTGATAGGTTCCACTGCTAACCGCCAAGGAATAAGTGAGGGTTACATTTCATGGTATAACACTTCAATAAGCAGAAATACATCTGTTGGAGGATGAATCATACCAACTCATTGCATGGCTTGAGAAAAGCAACCGTACTATTGCAAACACAACTGGAATAGTGATCCCAAGGACAAGGCCCATAGCATGGAATAGCATTCCTGAAGATCACAATATTAGATACATTAAAACTAATCAAAATCTGTAGAGATCCACAATACAATATCTGGACTAGAAAAATGATTATGAATGGCCAAATCATAACGAGGAGACTGAATAAAGAAAAAAATTAAGAGGTTTGAGATTGAACGCTTATAGTATGAGAGACAACTATTGCATACCATGTATGGACTATTGGACTGTGAGGTTGTATAATTTCGATTTCCCTTAAAATTTTCAGCTTTCAAGTAAAATGAAATATTATGGAATCAACTTCTATAAGCGGCAAGGGGCTTGGAGTAGCCCAAGGGGGAGACCCAGGGTCTCCCATTTATGAGGGGGTGGCTAATTTATCCCACCTATCATCTCAAAAAAAAATTCTATAAGTGGCTGAAAAGTAATAACCCCTGTTTATTTGGTAAGGCTGACAGAACAAACGATTATTGTTATTTTGAATGGGAGAAACAAATATTTGGACATCTCTTTCAGGTCATTGGTTTATCGCCCTCGCCCATAGTCAAAGAAAGAAAAAACTGGGGAAAACTGCTTCTACCTTTTCATTTATAATGGGCAGATACAAGGGTAAACACTATAAACAACATAAATAATAGAAACTCCAAAGGTATTTTCCATAATGTTAAATGAGCATACCTTTAATCAGGTTTGAAAAGGTTGCAAAGCATGAGTGTCTTGCTTTATTTGAGTCACAAAGAAACAGCGGGATGAGTAAGAATATGATGGCTGGCACACTGTGAAGTACCAGGGATACCTTTCTTGAATAGAATATCTGAGGCATACAAGACGGAAAAAGCATGAATTATCATAATCTCATAAGGATTAGACCAATTCCATTTCCAGTATTTCCTCTAAATTTTATTCAAGGACATGATCATTTTTTGATAAAGCTGATCGCAAAATATAAACTGAACAAAATTAGAGATGATAATGACAGTCGTATATACCATAAACCAAGACAAATAATCAAAATAGATTGCCCGATCATCATTGGTTTCATTTGCTTGTGCTTCAAGTGATCTTTGTTCAGCAGTTAGAACCATTGGTGAGCTTGCAAATGCCTCAATCAAGCTAAACATATTATCACCACGTGCTTGGATGCTTCCAGGCCTGTATTATGCATATTGGAAACATTTGAACACCCGAAAACAACAATTACACTGCACTCAAAGTTATTATTACGGAAACAAATAATGGAAAGACGAATTTTCAACACATACAATAGTCTTTCCATTGTATCATAGGCGGTATGATAGTAATAACCGCCCAGAAGAAAAATGATATCCAATCCTGGAATATTTGCATGATCTTCAGAAAAAATTCTGTAATCTGTATCCCCAGGAATAATGCCAAAAACATCCTGCATGTATAGATTCAGTAACCAGATTACCAGATATACATGGAGATGAGGATGCTTATACAACTAATACAAAGGTTCTACACTAATAGATATTGACTCATTCACTATAAGCAATTAAGAACTCAAAGGCATCAGGTACAGATAGCAGATATACTTTCTCTATTTGGATTAGATGCAGGGATCTTTTGAGGTGGTCTAAATAAGTAGATGGAAGCACCAAAAAGGGATAAGATTAATTATTTAATTTATCAACCGGAACGAGAGCTAAACCATAAGAACTTGGGCCGAGACTCTGGATTAAGATACAAAAGTTGCTAACTTATCTGAGGAAGTATACTCTAACAGATAAATGGTGAAAAAGAAAATATAAGGCCAGTGTAAACTGGGATGAATGGCTTTTCTTTTCTTGCTATTGTAGTTGATGTTTCAACTGTTATAGCTGCTCCTGTTACTATGGTCGTTGTAATAGTTTTTTATATATTTCCAAAAATGATTGGGAAAAAAACTAGCGTAGTAAAAACAACAGGGCTACTAGGAAGATAAGAAGAAAAATGCAAACAATCAATGATGCAGATGAATCTAACTAACCTAAAAGGCTGACATAACCAAAAGGAAATCCTACACAAAGCAATGCAACGATACAGAATGATGCAATGCACAATCCACGATCTATATGGAAGTCCAAGCACACACGGATTTTGAGATAGAGCAGGAATAATATCTATGTAGCAAAAATATATGGCTTAATTCCAAAAAAAACAAAATTTTAGCTAAACTACGAGAAACTAACATGGTACAATTTTTTTCAGTTTTTTGGCAGTTTCGTGTAATTTATTGCTGATGTGGCACCTTACTTTGGGTAGTTTGTCGTAGTTTTTGAAAGTTTTGTGGTAGTTTCTTATGTATTTTAAAAGTTTTTGGGGTTTCTCGTAGTATAGCCGAAAGGTTTGGGGGTTATTTGGAATTAAACCAAAATATATACATGCTAGTAAAATGCAATAAAGCAAGTTATAAGTCAAGGAAGCAATCACGCCTTCAAATAATATGGAGATCACATCCAATAAGGCCAATGTCGTATGGCGTCCATCAAGAATAACAGAGGAAAAAGTTATCCAAAAAAAAATTGAATAAAACACCAATCATAACATAGCTAACATGCCGCTTCATGCCAATATATAGGATGTAAACATTCAACCAAAGTCCTGCTAATACAAAAGCTCCACCTATTGATCTCTAATTAAACGACTCTAATTTAATAAGTATACCTAATAAAATACTTATCCTCCAACGTTTAAAAAATTAAAAATTAAAAAATTGACTGGACAGCTCTGATCTGATCAATGCCTTCAATCATAAAGATTTCAAAATGAGCTGACAACCCTAACTCAACTAGAACTAGAATCAACATGTCAAAACCTCCTCTCATAGACTCACAACTGAACCCCATCACCTAGCTAATTAAAATGAAAGGAAGCATGCGGTGAATTTAATTCATTGCATGCAGTTTCAATAAGTTATATGGGCATATAAATATGTGACTGTTCGGTAGAAAAAGAAAGTACGGCAAATTGTATATGTTTTCAACAGAGAATTGCAATTAGTGAAATTAAATAAAATGTGACTGGTAGAGTGCAAGCAGCAACAAAAGAAGCATCCCTGGAGGACTAACCATCTTTATACACCATAACCACATCTAAATAGAAATATATACAGAGGCAGGGGGTCAATTACAACAGTAATGATACTAGAGTTATTGGGAGTTTCTACTTCAAACAGACGTGGGATCCATGTTTTCACTTACACATTTATTTTGGTGAAAATGTAATTGAATATAATACCTAAAGAAGTTGTGAGAGAGGAATATATGTAACAACCCCAAATTATGAGCTAAGGGCTCGTTCAGTTATTGTTTAATTTTCACCATGAACAGAAGTCCACGACCAGATGTTAATGACCGCCAGGCTCAGAAGTCCACGCGGGGCAAAAACTATGCATTTATTTCCACCAGGAGCCGAAGCAGATGTGCAACAAAAATGACATACCCGGTCCTGAATTGTTGAGTTCTTATTATGAATATGATAAGTAACTGAGGAGACGGCCTTTAACTGAGCAGATTGGAAGCAACAAATTTATATAGCCGGCCCCAAAAATTTGGGAGAAAGGCTTGTTGCTGCTGTTGTTGTTGTGACATACAATAAGAAATATATATTTACTTCACAAGGTTCACAGTACTTGCATTTTTGCACAAATAAAAATAGCATCAGACATCTTTTAAATTTACATTAGCATATCACTGTCCTAATCTTGAAGGTTATCTCACTTAACATCCTGGAAAGTCATGGCAGTGCCAGGTATCCAGCTAATTTGCAGTCAAACTTATATGCATCAGCTATGGAAATCTATATATGTCAGCATTTTTCGAAAATCATGACCCTTTAGGCAATATTGGATTGGTAATTTGATGGTACACCTTCATGTTCTACATGTTCCCCATAAATATATTTGCACCCATGTTATAGTTTTCTGATGAGATTCATATCAAGGACAAGCCGCAACCTTTTTCCCCCTTTTTTCATTGAAAGTAATGTCAACTGGTTATTGACTTATTGTGCCTTGTTGGATCATGCTACCGTCCTTCATAGAGAAAACATCTTGAATGGAAAAGATAAGGATTGAACTTTTGTAATAGACGCGATCAGTGGCTTTGGCTTTTAATTTTTAAAGTGCATGATCTGAAATATTTAGGTATGATGTTTAAATTTTGTTGATTGTCTCAGCAGGAAAAATGGGTTTTCAACCTACTCTCATTCACCTTGCAGAACTTTCGAATGTGTATTATGCAGATCATGGTAAACCCTTAGAAATACATATCTGTATAAAAAAATATTATCAGTACACAACTTCATAGACAGAGAGTTAAAAGCATCAATTTGTATTCACCTAAAAAAAAGGTTCTATTGATATCATTATATTAGTGAGCCAGGTACAATAATAAGCAAGGTTCTCTATAATATACAAGTAATATCTAAAAATAGAAATTAAGATCTGTCCTAAATATGGAATAAGGAAAAGCTATAAAATATTTTCTTGCATGTATAAACTTGCAAATTCTATTTTAAAAAAATAATCTGGCCTGATATTAGTGTACAACAAAATTTTACACCCCTCCAACATTTTCTCTCCATGCATGTCATATGTGTATAGACATGTATGTACATGCATGAGTACTCTCTAAATAAACCAAAAAGAAGGAACCAGAAAAAAAAAGTCAAATATTATAAAATCATATATCATATGAAATTATGGAAGGATGAATACTTTGATAGGAGGATATGGAAAAAGTATGGACCTGTGCTGCACTATTTGCCATGGGATATTTAGCAGATTGAACATAGACATGGGAAGGCCAAGACCCAGGTCCAGATTGGACAACCAAATCTGTTCAGTAAAAGAAAGGTTTAGCAAATAGTGAAGTACATGTGGTTCCATGATCATCAGAAACATTAAGATATTGCACTATATAGCAAAGGAAAATATTAAAACTTTTAATTTCTCTAAAAGTTTAGTATGTTTTACATTATTATCTCCCATGCAGTGTATTTGGCTCCAAGTTATTCTACTTTTCTTATTGTAACAGTCATTCTTATTACAAGTTTCATTTTTAAAAAATCACAGGCTGTTCATGAAGCAGAATATTTCTTTATAACACAAAAAGCAACTTCCTTGGAAATTTTTTATAAAAAACCAAAGAACAAGTAATCAGAGAGATAAGCACTATGTGTTTCTATCTTTTCATTTCCACTCCATTCTTCTGCTTCCCCTGCTTCCAAATGTTCTCTTATTTCGTCTCTCCTTCCTCAGTTATATTTCTTTCATCTCCATAAATGATCATTAGTTTATGTGCAGGAAGCAAGTGATACTATTTGCATCTTGAAAATAATTATAAATGCCTGCTGAATAAAGCTGTCTTTCTATTTGTTTTCATTAGTCCTTGAGCTCTTTCTGACGAAAAGCTTATGAGTTTGTCCTAATCTTACAGAAAATCTTGATGATTTGTAACAACAAACCTTTTCTGGGCTTGTAGAATGTTCAGGTGTGAAATATGTCACAGAAATATAAAGATTTCCATGAAGAGTAACTCTCCCTCACACATGTGCACATGGGTGACACACATGTGGTAATGCATGCACGGATATCCATGTCCATCATGAACCATAGGTGTTCATTGTATGGAAGTTTTGATCTACAGAATATTTGGACTTGCGACCTCTAACCCATGTATGAACCATGTGTCCTATGCTCCTATTATTGAAAACAAATTTAGTTTGCACGACCTTGATGTATGGCTTAAAGGCCTTTAAATCCTTTGTTTTCATACATATAGCCATATAGGTGTCAAGGTATAGTCAACATGAAATATTCCGGGTAATCTAAATATTGTGATGAACTAAGTTTCGTTCTTCTTATTTGCAAACTGGTTTGGAATGGGTCACGCGCACACAATATGTACATGCGTGCACACATACATCCGTGTGCGCGCGCACATGCGGGCACATACATATATACATGGATACACATGGCCAACAAATATATATATCACATCCCCTTATTGCTGATCTCCAAAAGTTCTATCTCAACCCACACCGAGCATTCAGATTTTCTCCCTGCATTTTCATCAAACCGAAGAGCAAAACTCCACTTAAAGTACTATCTGCTTAAAGTACTATCTACTCACTTTAAGTACTATCTACTCACTTTACCAAATTCAGCTATTATGGTTTATGCAGCCTCATTTGTTAGAAAATTGACTCTATATTGACATCTAGAATCCTTAGATTAAACCAGCCTCGACCTTCCTCTCAACCCCAAACACATGCGCAGATGGTGACAGAGCATTTAGACCAAAATGCACTGCAGTAACGAAGAATCGTAATGTCACAATAAAAATTCCATTTATTAACCGGATGTTAAAATGGAAAAAAAATCGCCAAAACAACTGGTATAGCATGTAAATTAGGTATTGCCTCTAAAAAAATGAATTGCCTAAAATATACATTGATTACTTTCCCTGGTTGAGAAATTACTGTATAAAGGTGAATGGGCAGATAATATCTGCCAATGTTCCAAATTTAGTGCAAGGTAACAGATTAAATTATGCCTGCTCTACAAGTCTAAAAAAATTCCCTATATTTAAGGACTATGATTCTTACAGTGCTAATCGTGCATAATAGTTTTGTCGATATGCAATGTTATCTGCCAGACATGGGTGTGACCTTCAAGGACTAGATTCTATCAATATGGAAAGAGGGTGCCAGGTGCAGTGGGTAAGAGACGATGCTAATATTTATTTATATAAGTAAAGATTAGATGGTACAAATTGATTTTGCGTTATTATAATGTCATTATTTATTCTTAAAGCATATTCAGTTGATGATCATATGCAAAGTGAAACAAATACTTTTGATATTTGGAAATGAAGGTAAGGAAAAAATCGAATATTTCGGTCAACATTCTTCAAAAGTTTACTTCAATAGTTAGAGAATAAATATAATAATTCAAAAAAATACATCAGAATCATACCAAGACCACCGGTACCAGATGCTTCTAAATTAATAAATGCTCCAACTGTATCACTCCATTTATGTGTCTTCACAAAGCCATGAGCACCCTATGTAGTAAAGCACATAATGAAGATTGAAATAACTATATATCAAGAGGAACGTGCATAGTATCTATCTATATTTTCATTAGTTGTTTAGCTGTTCCTAGAAAGCATTACAAGACAGAAAAATGTTCACACAACAATCCAATATATAACCAATGCATGAGAATAAAGTTCACTATTTAGAAAATATAGTCAATTTATGTCAAGAAATGGATAGAAGCTACAATGATACATGTAACGGGGAAGTTGTTAACTAAATTATGTAGCGGTTATGCAGTAATACAAAAGTAAATTGCCAGCTTGCCTTTGGCACAGCCATAATCGCATAAGCAAATGAAAGAAAGTATCATGATTTCTCTTAAATGTCCCTTCCGCTGCATCAAAAACTCCAAAGTTGTGATGAAAGTTGAGGGTTTTATATCTATATTCTAACATGCCCCCGCAGGTCGAAGGCCCTTTGGGCCAAAACCTGGGCTTTTGCGCAGCGGCATTTTTAATTTTAATAAAACCGTATTTAATACGCGCCCGATGGGAATCGAACTTGGGTTGCTCTGATACCATCTTAAATGTCCCTTCTGCTGCATCAAAACTCCCAAGTTATGATGAGGGTTGAGGGTTTCTAATATTTATATTCTAACAATTTCCATGGATCAAGACTTTTGGCTCCGGGTCATGGGCAAAACAGAAGTTTGTATCGCCATGCAACCATCTTGTTCCGGTGGCTCATGAATACTTGCATGAATTGGTAAAAGGTAGATTTGGGTAAAGCTTGGTGATAGAAAAATACTACAAAATTATAAGTAGGAGTCACTTATAAAGTATTGGAATAAATAAAAGTGAGATGATGGTAAATCTTGCAACAGCACCCAAGTAGGTTCATGCAATGTTACGCGGTTTCCATGTATAGTTGGAGTCCCTAGCACTAAGTACCTCAGATGGATTTGCATGATAACCGGTAAAGACATGCAAAAAGTAAATATTCGAACACTTAGAACTTGCAGGGCAATAAATGTATGGCATTCAAGCTTCCCAATGATATGTGATAAAAAGAAAGGAAAGTAACAGGTCCAATCCTCTTGCAAACTATGCAAGTATTATCTCTTAAGATCAACAAACTTCTAAATTCTCTAATATGGGGTGGGATGACAAAATATTTAAGCCTACACGTATTTTCTAGTTGTAGACATGCCAGAAGCCTGATTATCTTGGGTTTGGACCTAACCCTACTGCAGTAGGAAAGGGTCAAGCTAGCCAATTGCCAACTTTGTTTAATAATGATATATGATCAGGTCCCGAGCTAGCGTTATGGTAGATTTTCTTAGCTGATGAAAGGCCTCAAACGGCTTAAAAGGGCTTTAATTTGGGATCCATTTGTGTCCTCATATAGACCTTTTTATCTGTTGGCTAGCCATTTCAGATCAGATCTCATTAATGTTCAGAAATCCACCTTAATTATTGGACCAGTCCCTTGCATCCCATCTTATTTCATCCTTCTTAGGCCTATGCTTCCACAGATCTTAGTAAGTATCCTAAATTGTTCTTGATTTGTTTCTGACAAGGTTCCCCTTTCTTGTAGTCTGTATCCCTAGGGGATCGCAAACATGCGCTTCCATAAAAACTGTGTGAGCACTTCAATTGGGAGGAGGCCACCTATGTTTACTATTCTGCAATTTATGTTTATTGAACCAGATAGCAGTCCTCCAAAAACACTCTATTCGTGCCTGATGGCAGCAGAAGGCTTGCTTTAAAGATGATACTACAAAGTGAAGAGTCAAGTCAATACATGTTCCTCATTATACGTGCAAAGACCCACTAAAGAGCTGGATGTACAGCTAAACCAGGCAAATTTTAACTAGATTGTTGGCTGTTTAGATTGTGACACGAATATAAGAAGGTCAAAATATGTGGTTACGGTAGAGGCAACAATAATCTTCCAGCTTCCAGGATAGAAGCAGCATATCTTCCAACTTTTGTGGTACAGTGGTAGTCCTAGGAGGAAGTCCAACAGCTATGACCCTTAAAGCTTTTTTTTTGTGAGCTTAAATCTTAATATTAATTGCGCCCATCCATATTGAGAAACGTTGTTTTAGTACTCCATTCTCTTGAAGTGCAAATATTCGAGATACAAGTTGGCAGTGAGTGTTTCTTGACAATTATAAGATCAATTGCACATGATAACTGTCTGATAATAAATACGCAAACAAGTTGCAGCAGGAACAAATAACATAAATGTGATCTTTGTCAATATTATATGTGAACCAACTAAAAGGGTATAAATGAAAATTCACCGGTATAATGAT
This sequence comes from Agapanthus africanus, assembly GCA_030015575.1. NCBI lineage: Eukaryota > Viridiplantae > Streptophyta > Magnoliopsida > Asparagales > Amaryllidaceae > Agapanthus > Agapanthus africanus. Next base: position 342,093,804 of record JASDDO010000004.1, on the reverse strand, counting down.
AGGATTAGGAAGGTGTCCAAATCATCAGCACAAGATATTGGGTAAACTGATACAGTACAAAGATGAGAATTCGTAGCTGGTTGATCCCAAGAGGGGATTTATGATTCGAGCAGTATGAATTTTGAATTAGAAACTCGACTCAAGAGGGGATCAAGTATTTAAAAATAGTTTTAAAACCCCCATTTAAACTGTTTAACAAACAAATTGCTAGAAATAACAAAGTCAAACCAAAATAAGCTATTGTTGGTTTCTTCACGCTTAAGCGACCAGGCACTCTAGCTGCTCCACTTTTTTTCATGCTTTTAAAACACTGAGGTGGATAAAGAATTTTAAGTCTCTTCTTTCAGTTGCATCTTTAACTAGAAAAACATTTTCAATCACCTGAAACTGATTGAGATTCTAATTCCTTTTGCTTTCTCTTTCACTTTCACTCAAATATCAAACAAGCAAAAGAAATATCTTAAACTCTATTTCCATCTTTTTCCTCTTTTCTTAGAATCAAACACATTGAAAGAACTCATGGTTAATCAGATTGTTTGTGCTATGTCTCGTCATGAAAGATCTAAAGGGACTAGTCAAAGTAGACAGCAGTTTACAAACGTGAACATTATAAGAGTAGATCAATAGCCAGAGATAACTAGGTGAAAAAAGATAGGAAAAGATCAATAGAAATGACAAAGACGAAGAGTAACTAAAGCAACATACGTACATATATAGATGTAAATATAATAATATATGTATGTATATGTGTTTGTGTGTGTACACGTGTGTGTGTAGAGAGGGGGATAAACTCTTTCCAAATGTGGTTTGTTACCAAAAGGAAAATTTCTTCTGCACCGTTAAAAAGAAAAATTAGAGGTCGAGGTGGAACCCAGCGTGAATCAACCACTAGCCGTGCTAGTTCAAGCATTGATGCTGAAAAAAGTAAGGAAAAGCTTCAGTTTCCAGTTAGAAGAAAAAATGAAGTTGAAGATTAATCATAAAATACAGTGAGTATGACATCGCTCACCAACACAAGAACCACAATCGCCTGCACCAGGGGAACCAAGTGGACCGTCAAAGTGCCCATTCACTAAGATGGATGGTTCGTCGTCTTTAGAAGATTTCGAAGAAATCCTGAGAAAACCATAAAGAATAAAAACTATGCAAGCAAATATGGTTCAAGAATCTTTATGTAATGGGGAATAAAAGAGCAAAGAAGTTTATTTTTCTTACTTTCACTTTTGGTTGCTCCTATGCTTAGAAATGTGAATAAGATTTCTTAGTTTAGTTTGGTTTGCTCTAAACTTCACTGCTCTAATGCACTAAAACGTATATACTTCAACACCAGTTCCATACAAGAATGTGGTTCAGGCTCTGAGTTTTCATTTTTTTATATCCTTGAGTTGAACACTATTATATTACTCTATTATAAGATCCCTAGAAGCTTCTGTGTCTCCGTTTTCCAATATTGCCTTGCTTCCTACTTAACACCAATAGCCCACCCAATTTATTACAGTTGTTCTCCACAGTTCTAATATCAACATCCAAATTTGCCTTTGTTGGTGCAGGATATGATGATATAAATTAATAATCTACAGAATTACATAATTTGCAGAAAGACTAGATAAATTTCCCCCTTTTTTGCTTTTATCTGTTACAAATGAAGCTTTAAGAGAAGGGTTCACAAAATCCCTTCTTCAGCTATCATATCATCACCGAGGACTTTCTCATTTAAGACAGCTATGTATCAGAATGGTCCATAAAAGATTTGTGAAAATCGATAATGCAAGAGTGGTAGTCTCCTAATGTTGAACTCCTAAAGTTCCAAATACATGGCTACAGCAATTATATACAAGAGAAGGGCTTGTATAAATCGTAAAAAGTTCACATTTAGGACAGCATTGATAATGCAGCTTGTGCTCGGTAACCAGGGAGTAAACTTTCAAAAATTCTCGTAGTCAGGAAACTATATTCAACTTAGGCATAGATAAAGCCACACACACACACACAGAGAGAGAGAGAGAGGGAGAGGGAGAGAGAGATCATTCTCAGCTTAAAGAATCTGTATAGTTGATTGTATCATCTACTTACTGTGAGGGTGATTGCAAGTTAAAGGCACAACCAGCTTAATCTCGAGGTAATATAAGTTGGTTATAATAAATAACAGAATATTCTAAGTGAAAATATGTGGAAATTATATGATGGAGTCATATTCAAGATGAACCTCCCAAAGCAAATCATTGTCAACTTCACAGGTTTATTGCAAAATATATTTTATGTTTCATCAGGAGCCAAAACAGTACATGATTGGTAAGGACCAAGTTTATCAACATTTCAACTAGTTAAGTGAAATAAGAGCTTGAGTTTACATTAAGGACCAAAGTGAGAAGAAAGCCAAAAGCATGCTCCAGTTGAACATAATAGAAAGATGAAGTTGAAGGAGAAGGAGGGATAGTGGAACCCGACTAGTGACTAGATCGCATTTAGCCTACCATTTCAAATTGTTGGTCATATTCAACATTAACAGCAGGTCTCCAACCTGGCAAATAATTTAACCAGTTCAACCTAGAGAGCAGGTTTTCCACCATTCGATCAATTTGACTTGGGCAACCTTACCGTCTAGATCCCAAAATTGCTCGAATTGTGCCATAGACTATTTCTTGTTTTACCTTGTATTCTAATACTTTCTTTTAAGTTTTTTTTATTTATTTAATTGCACTCCAAGCTTATCTGCCTTTTCGGCCGTATAGAGACTCTCACAAAAAGGCTCTCTAGAGAACATGACTGCCTGCCACAGCAGAAGAAACACTGGAAAGCTATAAGTCTGATATTGAACCACCACGAGCCCAACCCCCCAAACCCCAACCCCAACCCCCAAAAAAACCCAAAATAAAGACACAAGTCCTTTTAGTAAACTCACAGGAGGGCCTTCCCTAAATTGGCAATTATAATAGTGATTGAAGAATGTGTGCGCCTTAAACTTCCAGCAAGAACACAGAGAAACAAGAGAGATAGAAAAGAAAGAAGCCAAGAAGGTACCACCAGAAAAGCCTCCAAAGAGAATGAATTAAAAGCCCAAAAACAAGACCTACTAATAAGCGCACAGGATAACGAAGACTCCAGTTCCTTATATGTCCCATAAAGCACTTGACCATAACCTATTAATGCTTTCGAATGAAATTAACATGAAACCCAGAAACACCTCATCCTAAATGGCTCTATTTGTCATATGCAAATTAAAGTCGATTACACATCAGGCATCACACCTAGGCATCACACCTATCAATTTGTGTCATCAATCATCACCAGAGGAAGGTGTATGCACTTTCGTAATAAACTGAAATGATATATGGTCCCCTAGATTAATCATTAGATTCATTACTTTAATAGAACAACATTGGTATATTGTAAGGAACTAGTTAATGGTAGAATTAGCTCATGTCTCATTAATCAGTATTCGCATCCTAAATGACCTCATATCTAAAATGGCAGTGTAATTATATATCAAAACATCAAATCTTAATGGAGCTCGAATCAATAGAATCCATATTTCCCAGCCATGAAAAAGCAGATCGATGTAAACTTTTAAGATGAAATGTCATGTTCATGGAAAATATAAACAAATCATCGCAGATTTACCTCATGGCAATATTTTTATGATTTCTATACCCAAGCGTGACGCTGTGACGCAAAAATGTCATTTTGAAAGAACCACTGACAAGTGTTTCGTCTATCTCCACTCTGTAACATAAACATAGATAGTACTCGGGGGTGCATTACAATAAACTACAAAGAACAAGATTAAAAAACAAAACATCAGATATTATAATTTCTTTGGAAAAAATAATTAAATTTCTTGGGACAGGTCGGCACCTTTGACCTTTCCAAAACATGACAAATTGCAATGTCACAATTTTAATACCACTCACCATGACACCTTTGTCGATTGAGTTAAGTGATGGTTAGCAGCTGCAACATTCGACAAAAGAATGAGTCCCTCATGTAATACTAGCATCTAGTTATTCCTTTACCTACATGAAGGCCTATAAATTTTATGGGATGCTCTGTAAACTCAATGGGTGTATTTCTTTCTCAGAAAGTAGAATATCCATCTTCATAGCTCAATAGTTTTATAAGTTCTGAAATGAGTATGACATTAGCTAGGTTTCTAATAGGGTGTAATTTTTTTGATGAATAATGCCTAAATGTGCATGAGATACCCTGATAACACACTGCTTTTCACATCCCCTATTACTGACATTATCAGGACATTAGGGCATTACAAGCAAAGGTATACTGGCAGTATTAAATCTAAATCACATGTCAAAGCTTTCATTTTTTTTCTAATTACTCTCGCCGACAGAAGGTATCATTTTCTTATCAAGATGCGCGGCATGAAAAATTTGACCCATGCCATCAGTTATTTTCAGAGTACAAAATCTCTCCACATTATATGTCATGGGGATAAAAGGATGAACACATGTCCTTAATTAGTTAAAAAAAGGCAAGGGGGGAAAGGTTGTTAGGTAACACTTCAAATTGCCAAATACTAATCATAGCCAGCTTCAATTATTACAGCATATGCAAACATATCATAATTTATAACCAGCACAGATCGAACAAAAATCAAATTAACCTAAAAACGGCCAGTCAACTTTCTAGACTGACCTGAACTGAGATCCAGCACGATCCGCTATCGCCTTTAGCTCCCCTTTTATATACTCCGCCGCCTCCTCCAACCCCTGACGCCCTTCCTAAATCAAGAAAATCAAACACAAAATCGCATCCATTAGAGTTTGAAAACAAAAAAAGCTGCTCCATTTCAAGCAAAAAACAAACGGCGAGGCGCAAACCTGACGGCCATCGATATCGACGGAGAGCTTGCGGATGTGATCGAGGGCTCGAGCCTCGGAGAAGCGATCCTTGGGGGCGTCGCGGCCCAGGGGGGTGATGTGGTGCATGTGGACGATCTTGTATGTGGCGTAGGACATGATGGCGTAGATGAGGGAGAGGGTGACGAGGCATTTTAGCGCCGTTAGGTCTTCTTTTGATCGGAACCCTGGCAACGACGCCATTGATCGCCGCTGGTCGAAAGCTAGAAGACGAAGCTTCCAGAGAGAGAGAGATCTGATTCGTATTATGAAGCGAGTAGAGAGAATCATAGTGAGATAATTCACGAATTATTCGGTGAATTCGTGAATAATTCGTGAATTATATGACTACCGATTAAATCTGTGAATTATTCGTCATCACCGAACGCGCCGAATTATTGCCGAATTATTCATGAATTATTCAAAAAATAGCAAATAATTCACGAAATCAAAATCTAGCGTCTCATATATTAATTTTATATTATTTTTTTGTTCGAAATCCTTCCCGAACACTTACCGAATCTTTCCCGAATACCTGCCGATTTTTTCCGAATAGTTCTCCGAATCCGAATTTTCGACCTCGCCGGGTTATTGCCGAATCACGAATTTGTGCTATGGAGGGAATGGGTCAATGAGTCTGCTTAGCGTTAGGGCACACGTCGTGTGGGTACGATGTCAGAGGTTTACGGGATTTTACCGCAGGAAATGTTTTATGCGGTAATTGGGGAGTCAGCTAGCATAGAGATTAATGAGACGGCATCACCAGGAATTTGAGAAATTAATAGGTGTACGGGATGTCATACTTTGGGACAGGATCAGAGAGAAGCAGCAGTTTTGGACAACCTGAGCAGCGGACCCACACATCTATTTCTTATCTCTTTTGTCCGGTGTATACGGCCGGCACATGAAAAAAAATTCCAGGTATTCAATGGCGTTATAGTTGAGTCTTTATTTCCTTTGACCTTTTTTATGAGCTGTATTAACATGGAACTTTTAATCAAGGTAAAACGAGTTTCAGGATAAATATCTGGGTAAATTGTACCAAAAAAACGCTTTTTTCCGCTGTCAAAAACCCTAGAAACTTTTGCTGTAATATGCACATAGCAGCATGTTATATCTAACCAATTCATACAAATATTTAGATTTCGCAATAAATGATTTAGATATCGCTGGCAACTGCTTAGATATCGCACGAAACTAGATCTAGCAAGCAACTACTAGATATCATAAGTAAGGGGTTTCTTGACAGCTAAAAACTTGTTCAAATGGGTTTTGACTACAGCTTTGAGGGCCGGAGGTTCGACAGCAGAAAAATGTGCTTTGGGCTTTTGACAATTTACAATAAATATTTTATATCAAGTAAATTGATACTAGACTTTCTATTTGCATGAAGAGTTGGATCTCTGCATCCGAAGACTAGTGATGCCCCCTAGTATCACCATAGGGAGTCCAAAGAAAGGTGAAAAGAAAGAAATTCGTTGAAGAGATGGATTGCGAAAGAACGGATGTGATCATTGACGGACCTATGTATATACAAGCCCGAGTGGGCAAATGACTTCCTGGATCGACGACTTTAGACAAACACACACCAGCTTATGTATTGAAGCTAACATGTACTATACAAATAATATGTTCACTTTTTATTTCATTTAGAATGTTTGCCCATTTCGTTCAAAGGGTTTGGGTATGAAGGTAGGATACATAATGTCCTGGATTCCATTCTCCTTCCCTGCGCTTTTCTTTTGGTCTGGAACATTGAAAATATGAGATAAAGTTCTTTTGCTTATCCAGAATTATGTTTTTCCGTCCTCTTTTTATACTTTGCATGCAATGCCCAGAGGTTAAAAACTGGAGATATGGTTCAACATCATTTTGCTCGGACATTTCATTCAATGCTTTTGATATTCCCCTTTTGGTTCACCACTCAAAACTTCACAGGCATAGCTGCATTTAAGCAAAATGAATATAATAGGGTGAAATGAATGATAAGCACCAATAGATTTTTACAAATTAAAACAATTTAATGAGGTTTGAATAAAGCACAATTCTAACATGAATCTATTTTTAAAAATAATAAAAAGTGTAATGGAAATAAAATTTATTTTCCATTTATTAAGTAAAGTTTATCATCGCAACCGATAAGATGAGGTTTTGATTAAGTATCCATGAAAATGCTTTTTCTATAACATATCTAGAGATTGCAAAATGCTATATATACTATTACAAAAACTTAGAGGTGTTGGTTCGTCGAGGCTAGGGTCGCAACAATTGTGACCGCGGGGGAATCATAGAATCAAATTTTTATGATAGCTTAGCATCAGTTAACCACAACAAGATCGTTTCATACGCTACAATTGCTAAACAAGAGAGCAAAATTGGGAGCTACAACCTTTGTAGCGTGTCCGAATAATCCCGGAAGGCCTCACCATCGCTCCTACGCAATCTGGATCGAGCTTGATCGATGATCTCCTTACCGAAGATGATCCACCTTGAGATAACCCCAATACAAGCTATAGCTTCAAATTAATCTCATCAAAATGAAACAACCACTAATTAAACTTACTAAGGATGATTTGTTAGGAATATGTATGCCCTAGAGGCCATTATTGTATATTACAGTGGATGCTTGGACATATATATAGAGGATTTTCTTACTCGACATGATAGTTTGCTATCTGGTTGCTCTTTATCTTAACATATTCACTGGTATTATTATACTGTCTCTCTTATACATGTTGATAAAGCCCTTAGGATGTTAACTTGACTACCATGACTATGATGCGGATCATACTACTGGGACCTGGGTAGTCCATAAGCACATCCTGTAAATGTTTCTAGTCGAGGGGATATCGAGATAGGGCATCGATATTCCAGAGTAGACTGGTGTGTACGTTTCTTGGCCCTGTATGGGGGTGATGGTTGATCCCATAACCATTGGTGTTTGACAACAAATATTGTACACAGGTGCTCGTTAGAGAATGGGTACACCGAATAGGACTCGCCGAGAACTCCTAGATGGTACTATACCTATCGTCAGATAGCAGTTCTCTGGTGAAACTGGTACAGGTTAGTCTGTAGATCCGAGATCGTCATAGATTCTTGTGTGGTTCCCACTGTGCTTTGATTTCCTCCCTACCACGGCTCAAAAGAGTCGTGCAAACAAGTGAATTTTGGGTACAGTCCCGAGTCACATGGAGGCAATGAGCGATATGAGGGGTTTCTTCTCTCCCGGTATAGAGAGTTGATGTTGCGTTATGCTCGATTGGCTATAACAGGAAGTCTCTAGCCAGGGCCGATACTGAGATTTACTGGTAAGAGTTATCAGTAATTTCTCAAACCGTTATAGGCCACACATCGGCATGACTTATCAAGTTATTGGGGCCTGACGTATCCACCTCCAGACTCAATATGCGATATATCAGACGAAGAGACCGGACTGTACGGTAAGTGTTACTTATAGGCTTCATGAGATTTTGGACAAGCTTACTTGTCGATCTTCTAATCGTTCAATACCTGGGTAGCCGTAACGTCCAGTTAGTACCGCTGACGGTTTGTGGGTGACTGATATGATCATCACCTACTACTGGCGTATTGACGAGTCTTTAGAATCCCACACAGAGATTTCTTAGTTCAAGCGAAACGAAGTAGGGCACATATGTTGATATGTGTGTGGGCCTAATTAAATACGAGTATGTGATACCGTATTGTAATCTGGCAGTTATCTGTTATCAGTCAGGTTATATGTGATATAACCGGATTATCGAATCAAGTGTTGATTTGATAATGTGATATACAAATAAATAATATTAGTCGGTTATATGTGATAAAACCGGATTATTGAATCAAACGTTGATTTAATAAAATGATATATATTTATATTTGATATAATTATGTATTAACTAATATTATTGCTCATTAATTATTTTCTTATATATATATATAAGCATGGTTGGTTTTTCTATTTTGGGAAAATAGAAAATGAGGTGGAAATTTGAGGAGATATTTGTGGAATGGGGAAGCATGGCTTGATCATTTTATTTATTCATTTGTAGTCACTATAGAAGCATGGATGCTATATTTTAATGGTTTTAATTCCATGCTTCAATAAGTGAGGTATTTGATTAAGCCATTCTTTACTTTTTTTCCACACTTGTTCATTTTTCTTACTTGAGTTATTTTGCTCTCTAGCTCTCTTCATCTTCCTCCTCACCTCCTCCAAGCCCTATCACTCACATGAGTTATGAAATCTAGGGCCTGTGAGAACCCTAGTGAGCAAACAAAACCCCTACTTCACCATCCTACACTTGATTAGCAGTTAAGTATAGTGTGTTTCCTTCACTAAAGAGTTTAGTGAAGAGTGGCTTGGATTAGCGAAGTTTCGGATGGATTATCTTCGGCACGAAAATCGCAAAGGAAGTTTGCACCTTCTTCAAGTAATGCCTAGTGGAGTCGTAGGGACTACTACACAGAGCTTATGAAGCGAAGGACTCGGTCTACAAAGGTTGTTGCCTCCTTCACTTAGAATAGTTTAAGTTATATCAAGTTTTCTACAAAGGAGAGTTTTCCACTTTACAATGAGCTGATCAAGTAGGTGTCTAAAAAAGGTGTTAACGGGGTTATGCCCCTGCGAAAACGAGGCTATTTAATTAGTTCCATGCGAAAGCATGTGGAGACTCTCTCGGAGTACCAATACCTGACCGGCCGAACGATGGGCGAACTTATAGGGTGTAATTAATCTCGGCTAATCTTACATTTTAGGGTTTGAAGGAAGATGTAACAACCCTAAACTTTCTATACAATTTTTTCAAAAATACAGAAAGGGGTATGTTTCCCCCAATCAGAGCAAGGCTCTGCTTGAATTTCAAAAAATCAAAAATTGAAGCAACGCTTCAAATCCCGTACGCTGCGCGCACCGTGCCACGTGTCAGAAGTTGATACGTCAGGCGAAGCGCCCAAGGCAGCGCGCCCAATCAGAGCAAGGCTCCATTTAAAACAAAAATTAAAGGAAGCAACGCTTCAGTTGTGCAAGCGCTGCGCTGCGCGACACGTGTCAGCGCAAACGCAGTTGCGCTGCGCTGTGCGCTGCGCGACACGTGTCAGCGCAATTGCGCTGCGCTCTGCGCTGCGTGACACGTGTCACGCGTTGGGGCGTTTGCGCCAAACAGAATTAAAATTCTAGTAAGATCCTTCTGTTCTTGTTAAAATAAGAAGATTGTCTTCTGTAAAACAGAAGCCCTTGGATCAAAGATCCAACGGTGGGGAAAATTCCCCAAATCACTCAGAGAATGATCTCTTTAACAAACTTAACAAATCTATGGACACTATATAAAGACCCTAGACCCCAACTCAAAAGATCATCAACATCGAGAATCATCAAGAACTTCAACTCTGAAGAAATTTGAAAAGAAACTCAAGAAAAATGTAAAAACCTTTATAAAATAGAAGAATTTATTCTGAATAGATCATTGATCTAAGAACAAGATCAATGATATTTAATAAAAAATAAATAATAACAGTGCTTTGCACTTTTTATGAACCATTGGTTCTGGAATTTCAGAAAAATTCTTTTCTTGAATCCAAAACTGGATCAAGTTATTGAAACAGTGTCTTGCACTTACAAAACTGCACTGTTGCACTCCTGGGTTGACGCAAGCCACCAGAGAGCGCCACGTGTCAGCGACGCAACAGCGCAGCGCACTGACGCAACGCACTGCGCTGTTGCGCTCGCGTTCACCAGAGCGTGACACGTGTCACCTCCACAATGATTGGCGCAAAGCGCCTGAAAAATGCACTGCATTGTTTACTGAAGGGCCAAGCCCAAATCAAAAAGGCCCAGCATGCCAAAATAAAATGCAATGCATTAAAAGGGCAGAGCCCAAACAAAACTGCAATGCATTAAAAGGGCAGAGCCCAAACAAAATAGATGCTCTGCATCATTTATAAAAAGGGCAGAGCCCAAACAAAGCAGATGCTCTGCATCATTTATAAAATGGCAGAGCCCAAACAAAACAAAAATGCAGTGCATTATTTAAAAAGGGGCAAAGCCCTAGCACAGGCCTAATAGGCCAAAGATAAATTAAAAAAAAACGTTGAATATTCCCAAATGGACTTAGCCCAATCATGGCCGTAAGTCCTTAAATTAAATTGACTGAGCACGGCTGCTCTCCTAAATCAATTTACATCCGGTTCGAGGGTACATCTCCGAACTCCTCTGACTCCTATCGTTGTAATCCTTCAACGACGTCAGAGAGGTGACGGGTCCCGACAACCACACATCAACATGGACTGTGGGGTCCTTAAACTCATGGACTTATGCGTCCTTAAACCAAAACACGGACTGTGGGGTCCTTAAACCCACGGACTTATGCGTCCTTAAACCAAGATACGGACTGTGGGGTCCTTAAACCCATGGACTTATGCGTCCTTAAACCAACGGACCGCAATGTCCTTAAACTACCAATGGACCGCAATGTCCTTAAACTATTTATGGACCACTACGTCCCTAAACTGGAACAATAGAGCCCCCCAAATGCTCTTTTGTCGGATCCAAACGATCTCGTTAAGTTGATCTTAGTCTCGAATCAGACCAGCGTGTCCTTAACAAACATTTAAGTTAATCTTAGCCTCAATATGGCTAACGTATCCTTAAACTAAAACACCAAACCCAAATCTAAGTAAATACGGATTTGGACTAATCCACGTCCTACGGGCGACGGCATAACTTAGTCTCCGTATACAATCCACGGGCATCCACAAACAAAACAAACACACACGACACGAAGTGAAATTATGGAGAAGGAGAAAGTGGCTACCGCGATGCGGTAGTGTAATTAACTGCAGGGGCTTGCGCCTGCAGGGAAGAGCGTCCCCACAATCAAAAACCCCTCAAACGAGGGGGAATCTGACGAAGTCTGCTACATCGGCCGCATCCGTCTAAACCTCCGATACACGGTGCCATAAATCAACTTGGCATCTTCGGAGAGGTAGACGGATAAAACCATATAGCATCTGCCCCGAATCTTAGGCAAGACGTTCTCACATCGTCGGCCGCCATCCGGAGGGGAACAGATTCTGGCACACCCGGTGAGACCTTTTTCCTCTTTCCACTCCACACTTCGTGTGTCGTCTTCGCGAATGAATCGCGGTTTGTTAATGGTCGCCTTTGGGTTGCAAGTTACTAAGATTTGGTCTTTTTGCCTGGCGCAGAAATCAAGCATCAATGGCCTCCAACTGCTAGAACTGCTCGAAGTGCCAATGCAACCGACGCTCTACCTCACCTGGAGGTATAGCATATGGGCCTCAAGCGGCCTCCGTCCTTACTATGCCTGTGGAGAAAGTGACTCAGGCCACCACCGGCCTATTTTTCGGGACCATGATCCCTCCTGCAAGCTTCACCCTGCCGATATCCGTACTGGAAGCTTTAAAGAAGTCGGTCTTCAATCGACTTGCTACTCCCACGGCCCCTCTCAACGGGTCGTCCAACTCCTCGGTCTTCACCAGACTGAGTCTGAACTCCAAAGGGCCCGCCAAAAAGCCCATGATACCTGAGAAGACCATCCCAAAGAAGATGGCTGCTCCCGAAGTCGCCAAAGCGGCTTCTCCTGTCAAGGAGTCAGTCTTTTCGAGGCTGACTATTCCAGCTCCTGCCCCAGCTCGGGGATCTGTCTTTGACAGATTGAATATTGCCACTCAAAGGACGACCTCAGTCTTTAAGAGGCTGGCACCAGCAGCGCCTCATTCGGACAGGGGGCAAGATGAAGCTGTCCCTATCGCCGAGCCAGTCCCAACGGCTCGTCATGCTCGACGTCGCCACTGGCGCCGAGTAAGGAAGACTAGGGGCAACTCCCCCTCGGGGCTAACTCCACCCACTCCAATGGTGGAAGTTGATGCTGTTGTTCCAACTGGGAACAGCTTTGAACCGTTAAAGAGGGTGCGTAAGAACTCTCCAATTGCTATGCTGAAAAGATCTCCTCCGCCTGCGGAGAGGGTTCCGGAAACGAAGCTGGAGCAGCCCCCTCAACGGCTGTCCTCCAGGATTTATAAAGTCTGGCGGAGGGTTCAAGACTCCGTAATTGATCAAGGTCACTCTCGTCAGCAGAAAGGGCGAAAGTACAAGAAGAAAAGAACTGTCCGGACAAACAGCAAAGGACGACCACCACCAGGGTGCCTGCTGCAACGGCCCCCTCAACTTCAACGACCCATAAGAGAAGGAGGCCAGAGAAAGTCCCCACGCCTGCGGCAAATATCAAAGGCGGCGAGCCCAAACGCCCTAAGTCTGGGGGCATGGTGGTTCATACCGTCTACATGGCGTCTGGTAAAGAGGACAGCCGTGCATCTACAGGTCATCGACCGCTTACACGGTCAGTGACCAAAGCTCCGGAGCAACAGCAAAACCTCCAGGAGATGATGAACGCGATGGCCGCACTCACTAGGCCAAAAGAAAGCCCTGAAGCGTCCTAGGATGAATGCCAGGAGCAAGAAACTGAGCTGAATTCCTTCGTCGGATATTGGAGAAGATGGATAAAGAGGCTGCTGAACAAGCAGCCAACATAAAGCGTATAGCCCTCCTGTTCCAAGACATGGTGAAAATGATGATCCAATAAGATTCTCCAGCTGAAGATCCCCCGATCGTCCTTGAAGACGATAGGGGAGAAACGTCAAATCCTCCACCGGCTCTGTCAACAGCCAAGGAGGAGACAATCTCCAAAGCTGACTTGGACGAATATATAACCCAACAAATATGGGTTCATCATGCGACTGAAGCAGCCGGTCAGGTCGTAAAAACAGGACGACCATATCCGAGTTGGTACGATCAGATAAAGTACCCGTCGGGCTATACAATACCCAAATTCCATGTCTATAAGGGGACGGGCAATCCTCACCAGCATATTGTCAGTTCAGGGCGCTCTGCGGCAACACCGGCGGTGATGATAAATTGTTGCTTCGCCAGTTCGTCGGCAGCTTGTCAGATACAGCATTCGAGTGGTATTCTGAGCTCCCAAACGACTCTATCAAGACTTTCGCGGAGATGGAGCTGCTGTTTAACCAGCGTTTTGCAAGCGCCAGCGAACGCACCCCGATGACGGCATTGATTAATGCCAGGGTGAATCCAGGCGAGACATGGGTCCAATATGCTATACGGTGGCGGAACTTATGGTCAAAATGCGAGCAACGCATTGAAGAAGCTCCTGCAGTGGGTATGTTTGTGGGAACCCTTGATCCGCAAATTTATGATGTTCTTCAAGCCGACTACCTTCCAGGCCCTGATCGACAAGCTAGCGCAAATGGATCAGATGGGCCATAAACCTCCTCTTCCAAAGCCGGACTCCCGAAATGAAAAAGGGAAGGGGAAAGCGATCGTTGTTGCTAATGCTCAACAACAGCCGAGCAACTCGAAGTCGGTTGTCCGTCAAAATAATATGCGTTCGCACGTACCCCTTGAGGAGAGGCTAGGACGTCCTTACTCGTTTCCCCGAGATAAAACGAGAAGATTATTTGAGCTGGCGTTGCGCAACCGACTCATAAATCTGCCGGATCCAAAACGTCCGTCACAGCCAAATGATGTCAATGAACCCAACTACTGTCCCCATCACCGAGTACTGGGTCATCCGATCGAAGATTGTTACGTCTTCAAAAATTGGATTGAAGACCAGTACCAACAGGGCAAGTTCGCGTTGTCCGACAGATGAAAGGTGAGCCCTCCGCAACCTCACGCTTTAAAAGGATGAATACGCCGGGGGCAACGTGCTCTCTCATCGAAGAAGCCCCATGGGAGGTTGTGCTGTCAGCTAAAACAAAGAGGATGCTGAACGATCTTCAAACATGCCCAGCGATCAAGTGGAAGAACCCGTTGGAACCTCAGATCATTGAAGGGATGTTGAAGCCGCGTCCAACTCCAAAGATCGATGATGGTGGCCCAAGCGCTCACAACCAGTCGTCAAAATCTTCGAAGAAGAAGAAGAAATCCAAGAAGCCTGTAAAGCCTGGCGACAAGCGCACGGACCTACAAAAACAAATTGACGCGCTGGAGGAATATAAACAAAAAGCATGGACTCCCATCACACTCCAAGAGTTCCTCAAACACGTCTTTCAAGAGGAAGATGAGGGAGACAGTTCGTCGGATGAATCTGAGGAATACGTGGCGAGCTGCCATATGATCTCCCATTCGTTTACGGATGATGAGGAGACTCCTTGCACTGAAAAGCTGGGTGCAGATCCTGAACCAAAAATTCTGGGGCCATCAGATGAAGTAATTGACGCATTCCTCAATGAAGCTCTGTTGAAAAGTAAAGCTGATCGGGAACGCGAGACGGCTATATTTGAAAGGGCCAAGCGCCAGCGACTTGACGAAAGAGCCGAGACACTCCCGCTGGAGCAAAATACATCCACCGTGGATAAAAGCAAATTCAAGACGAGGAAAAGGTTTGCTAAAGCCATATCAATGGGTATGAAGCTACCATCCTCTGAAGGAAGCATTACTGGTGAAGTGGAAATGCACCCTTCCTATTGCTTATATCATCGGAAGATTTCGCACCCCACTGAAGAGTGCAAAGCTTTCGATAGATGGTGTCAAGGGTATGTTGCTCACCGATAACAGTTTAAGCGGGAGAAGCACAAAACTCGTCGGGAGCGGAAAAATACGACCGAAGGGCTTAACAGAACTACCGGCGATTGTCGCATGGTTAACGCCGGGGGATCACAAGTGCTTACATTCGGGAGAGATTCCGACGAGGAGCTGGCTCTTAGCCCCCTCTTTAAAGAGTCCACCTCGGGAAAAGAAGAAGAGCCGAGGGCCTGCGAAAATATCCGACTGCGTAATCGCACGCTACCCGAAAAGAATCTCGGACCCTCAAATAAAAAAGATAAAGGGAAAGAAAAGGTCTCTGAGGATATCGCCCTAGATGACCAAGTCATGGAAGAACTAGCCGCCGAGGACCCGGCGAAGAGAAATAAGGTGGACTACAACGTTCTGGCACACTTGAGGAAGCTACCCTCGCAGCTTAGCATTCTTGACGCCCTTTTACTATCAAAAGAGGCGAGAGATTCGTTAATCAAGGCACTTCAGGAGACGGAGCAATTCCAAGCTTTCCTGGCCGAAGAAAAGATGAAGGATGAATTGGAGGAAGTGCACACGGCCGATGTCACTTTTGGCGATGAAGACCTTCTCCTTGGGACGTGCGAACATAATCGCCCCCTCTATGTCTCAGGATACTGCCATGATATAAAGATAGGCAAAATCCTGGTCGACAATGGATCCTCCGTTAATCTCCTCAATTTGCGAGTGTTAAAAGAAATCTGCATGAGCGTCCAACATCTTGCTCGGGACAAGATCACCATTTCCGGGTTCGACTCTCAATCATCAAAAACTCTTGGGTCTGTGATACTGACGCTATGCTTTGGGCTACTCGTCACGGATATTAAGTTCCACGTCATAGACGGCAAGACATGCTACAATGCTCTACTCGGCCGACCATGGTTACACGAGTACAATATCATCCCTTCTACACAACATCAGTGTATGAAGTATTTTAAGGATGGTCTCGAGTATACCGTGACGGGAGAACTGAATCCGTTTTTCGTGAACGAAATCCGCAAATATGAAGATGCCAAATACTTCTTATCGGATTTCGAAGACACGGAGAGGTGTCATAAGCCGGAGAACAAGGCTAACGCCACCATTCCTGTCTTCGGGAGTGATACTGAAGAAGAGGAAGAGATGATTTATTCGGGTCCACCCCGATACAACAAGCCGGGACAGTCCGCTCCCATGTTGATATTTGGCAGCGATTCGGAAGATGAGGTCCATGCTGTATTCTCTACTCGACCTTCAATTCAAACGTCCGCTGACGAAGAGTGAAGTCTGCAAGTCGCCATGGTGCCGCTTAAACACCATAAAGAACTGGATGCACTTGATATCTACAGTGTAGAGAAGCTGCGGACGTTCTATATCCCTCCCAGGCGAGAAGGCGAAAAAGCAATTCTATTCTACCGCTCTCAAGAAACCAAAGTGGAGAAAGAAATCTGGCACGGTATGGATCCTACGCTTGACAGGCTTCAGCCCATCCGTCTGCTCAGATATTATACAGAAGGCTTGAAGAGGTTGCTGAAGCGCCAGGGGATATCCTTCAAACAGACCGCTCGAAAAGCCAAATTCTATGACAGGGTCTGGAACGTTCCGGGACTCAGCACAAGTTGCCTAATGGGAGAATGGAAACAATCGGGCTGATACATCCGGTCCAAGAAATAAGAGCTGCTCCACGGTTGCTACGTCGTGCATGACTTCGATGAAGAAGCGGATGCTCAATGGGAAGATGCTAATCCTGAACCAGTAAAAGTTCCTGATGCAAAAGTGTCCAGTCCGTCGTTCGAAGAACAAATGGACAAGCTTATAAGGGAAGCTGGTCAAAAAGTCCGAGACGACCATAACCGCGAAATGGCCATCTACGAGAAAGCCAAAACGCAACGCCTCCTCCAACAAGCTGTGAAAGATGAAAATGCCGCTCCCTGTCAACCTGTTATAAAAAAGGCTCGACGCAGAGGCAGAAATAAGTCGAAACACGAAAAAGACGCTCAACAGCAACAAAGCGGGACTAAGAAGCCACGCATGCGGGAATCGAGCGGTTCCGATCTATCCCTCATAAGAAAAATGGGTCGGGCGTACTCTTTTCCTCGAGACAAGACAAAGAAAATACTTGATCTCGCTCTAAAACATCAGATTCTTACACTGCCGGAGTCTAAACACCCCGAACAAGCAAGCGAAGTCTCTCACCCGGACTATTGCCCTTATCACCGAGTGATAGGACACCCTCTCGAGGACTGCTTCACCTTTAAGAATTGGGTCGAAGATCAGTATCAGCTCGGTAAGTTCGCTCTGTTTGACAACTGGAGGGTAACGCCGCCACAGAAGCACGAACCCAAAGCCACGAGAGCAGAACCAGTTCCACATTGGGCTTGGAAGCGAATTCGTACTTGTCACATGATAACAATATCAAAAGAAGAGCCCGAGAATATGGATGACCTTCCCTGGTGCTTCGAAAACAGCGACGATGAGGTGATCTCAGAATTTCCACCAGCACCGAAAGAGCTGGAGGATGGAATACATACCACTGCTGATAACCTCAAGAAAATTGAGTTGGGGACGGCGAATGACCCGCGACTGACATTCGTCAGCGAGCTGCTATCTGAAGAAAGGGTGGCTGCGTTAAAAGACTTGCTTGTACAGCATAGAGATTGCTTCGCATGGAACTATTCCGAAATGCCAGGACTAGATCCAGAAATTGCCGTGCACAACTTGGCGATATCCCCGGACGTCAAGCTAGTCAAACAGGCACCAAGGAGAATGCGGCTCGAGCTTGAGATGAGTATCAATGCCGAGGTCAAGAAGTTAATCGACTCTGGCTTTATCCAGGAGGTTCAATATCCTGAATGGATCGCCAACATCGTCCCGGTGATGAAGAAAAATGGAACGGTGCGCATATGTGTAGACTTTCGAGATCTCAATAAAGCCTGCTCGAAGGACGATTTCCCAGTGCCAGTCACCGAACTGATGATAGATAACACGTCCACTCACGAAGTTTTCTCCTTCATGGACGGCTCATCAGGGTATAATCAGATAAAGATACATCCCGAAGACCAGAAGCACACCGCCTTCAGGACTCCTTTGGGTATATTTTGCTACAAGGTGATGCCCTTCGGTCTAAAGAACGCCGGTGCTACCTATCAGAGGGCCATGACGAAGATCTTCGATGACCTTATACATGAAATTGTCGAATGTTATATCGACGACCTCGTGGTGAAAAGCAAATCATACGAGGAACATCTCGAGCATCTGAAGATCGTATTTCAACGCCTTCGACAATACAACTTGAAGATGAACCCTCTCAAGTGTGCATTCGGAGTTTCCTCGGGAAAATTCCTGGGATTCATCGTCCGACACCGAGGTATTGAGATAGATCCGTCAAAGATCAAGGCGGTCATGGAAATGCCTCCGCCAAGGACTCTCAAACAGCTGCGGTCTCTCCAAGGGAAGCTCGCGTATATACGGCGATTTATAGCCAACCTTTTAGGCAAGTGCCGTCCTTATAGCCACTTGATGAAGACGGGAACCCCGTTCGTTTGGGACCAAAAATGCCAAAACGCGCTAGACGAGATCAAGCAATACCTGCAGAACCCGCCAGTATTGGCTGCTCCGGTCAAGGGAAAGCCCCTCATTCTTTATACAACCGCCCTCGAAGGTTCCTTAGGCGTATTATGGGCGCAAGAGAACGACCAAGGGAAAGAAAGAGCACTCTACTACTTAAGTCGAGTTCTACTGGGGGCAGAAAGCAACCACTCCCCCATTGAAAAACACTGCCTGGCGTTGATCTTTGCGATAACGAAACTCAGACACTATGCGTTGGCGCATGAAGTCCGTCTCATTTCGAAGGTGGACCCTCTTAAATATTTGATGTCGAAGGCATATTGACGGGGCGACTCGCTAAATGGGCCCTGCTCTTGATGGAGTTCTCGATAACGTATCAACCTCTCAAGACAGTGAAAGGCCAGGCCATCGTCGACTTCCTCGCTGAACATCCGATACCCGTCGATTCTCCTTTGAATTGCGATCTTCTAGACGAACATGCATTTGATGCGATCGACAGTGGTGATACCCGGTGGGAGCTTTATTTCGATGGAGCATCTTCTGTGAAGAAGCGCAAACAAAGTACCCCTATAATCAAATCGGGGGTAGGGCTCATCTTTGTAACTCCACAAGGAGGGATAATGCGCTTTGCTTTCTCCCTAATAGAGCCGAGGACGAACAATGAAGCCAAATACGAAGCTTTGATAGCAGGCCTCGAGATCGCCATTGACATGGGAATTGAAAACCTCCTCATATACGGAGACTCTCAGCTAGTCGTTAGTCAAGTAAACGGTAACTACCAGACATGCAAACCAGAATTGGTGAAGTACGGCGAAAAGGTGCAACAATTGTTGACCCAAATTCCTTCATACACTTTGGAAAACATACCGCGCGCGGAAAACAGCAAAGCGGATGCATTAGCCAAGCTCGCTAAAGAACTGGCTGATGAGAACCTCGATGACGTAAGAATCGTGGTACAAAGCCGTCGGATGCTTGCCCCAGCAGAAGTATCTCCGGAATCATCCGAAGAGAAGGAAGCGACTGAGCAAATGGCTATGCAAATAGAAGACCGGGAAAAGGCCGAGGATTGGAGGGAAGTCTTTATAGACTACTTCAAATACCGTCGAACGCCCGAAAATGCGTCCTCAAGACATCAGCTTATGAAACGAGCTCTGTCTTTTGCCTTCGTCAATGATACTCTGTACAAGAGGTCATTTGATTCTCTGTGGTTGAGATGTCTGGGACCTGAAGAGGCAAAAAGAGTCGTTCAGGAAGTTCACGACAGACTCTGCGGTTCTCACCAAGCAGGCCCAAGGATGAAATTGAAGATCAAACGGATGGGCTACTACTGGCCCACGATGATTCAGGACTGCCTCGAATATGCGAAGCAATGCCGCTCATGACAAATCCATGGGGACTTCATCCACCAGCATCCAAATCCACTCCATCCAATGGTGGCTAGCTGGCCATTCGAAATGTGGGGAACTGACATAGTCGGCCCCATCGAACCAGCATCGTCCAGGGACATCGTTTCATCCTGGCGACGACTGACTACTTCTCCAAATGGGCAGAAGCAGTACCGTTGAGAGAAGTGAAGACGGAGAATATCCTCCATTTCTTCAAGATGCACGTCATATATCGGTTTGGAACTCCGCGACGGATCATCTCCGATAACGGACCAGCTTACAGAAGCCACAAGATCAGTCGCTTCGCGCAGCAGTATAATATAGACTAGAGATATTCCTCAGTTTATAATCCGCGAGCTAATGGTCTAGCCGAGGCCTTCAACAAGACCTTAACAAAGATCATGAAGAAGACGGTGTCCCGAAATAAGAAGGACTGGTGTAACAACCCTAATTTTCATATATATTTTTCTGTACAATTTTTTTTAAATTTTTTAAAAATTATTTTTTCCATAAAGAAGTATTTTAATCTGAGCACAAAATATATATATTTAATTATTTTGTTTTTAAAATTATTTCATTTTTAGTGTACATAAAATTGTTTTAAAATTAAAGTGTACTTGGAATATTTATTACTGCTGATATCATTTTAAGTATCTACTTTTCTACAATAATTACAAGAAGGAGCTTGTAGCTCATTGGTAATACCTTGCACTGCTAAACCAAGCCACCAGAGTTCGAATCCCATGCCCCACATAATTTTTATATCATTTTGTTTTAATTTTTTGGGAAGTCAAACGGTCAAACAGCCATAACTCACAATTTATTGCAATTTATAAAAAATAAACTATACCAAAATCTCCCCCAGACCAAACCCTACCCAACGACACCCGACTCGGCCGGCGCCGCCGGCCGAACTCGGCCGGTCGGCCGAGTCGTCAACACGAAAAAGTTTCGTGTTGACTTGGTCAATTCCCCTGCATGGTCCAATTTTCCAGTACTGTTACACAATTTCCATTAAACCTCTTTTAAGTCCAAAATTAATGAATTTTTAATGAATTTTACATTTTTTAAAAATATTTTTTAATCCAAATCCTAACCCTAGCCTAGCCCTATATAAAGACCCCTACTCTCTACCATTTCACCTCACCACTCTAAGTCCACTCTATCAAATTCTCGAGAACTCGGTACGAAGAGCGAGAAGCGAAGCGCTGCCGAAACCGACGACGAATTCCGGCGACCGGACTAGAACCTTCGCGACGTTTTCGACGCATCGACAACCACCACTTTCCTTAGCCTCCTTAGCTTGTCCAAACCCGTAAGTCCCATCTCTTCTATCTCTCTTTTCTGTTAATAGAAAAATATGACTTTTTGGAACCCGACAGAAATCGGAACAAACCAATTTCCGATTCGTTTTTCTGCAAATTTCCACTTGTCACCTAATACATAATACCTACCCATATTCATGTTGACTATTAATCACCCATAAACTAATTTAAACAAACTTTCTCACATGAAATGATAACTTCTTTGCAAAACCGTATTCTTTTCATAAAAATACCACGAAGTTTATTTTTCTTGTTCTAATTAATTCCCTCACTCCTAAATATGTTTATCTTGATCACTAAACTTGTAGAAATCAAATTGAATGAACTTTCACACATGAAATGATAACGTTTTCAAATACCGTATTCTTGCGCTTTAATACCTTCAACTTTAACATGTCATGTTTTACCTCTAAACGTCATCAAAACTTAAAACAAGTCACGAGGTAATGACCTACCTCTACACACACACAAATATAACCCTAACTGATAAATGTCAAAACATAGAATACGGCATTACAGGACTTTTCACTAAAATACCATATTCTTTATAACCTTTACTTGAAAGCTTAAGTTGTATAAAATTTTAAATAAAATGAAAGCACGATAGGTCATGGACATCGATCGTTTATCTAAACTGTCTTGTGGTGTCTAGGTAAGTGTGTCTAGGCTGGTGGTTTTTAATTAGGCCCACGACTGTGGTTCCTTCCCACTTACCTAGCACTTACCTGGCCGCAATTGACGGTGAAAAGGCGATTTGAGGCTTCTAATGACTCATCGTTTAGACCTTAGAAATAGGCTGGTTGGCTTAGGAAACCCTAATAACTAAAATACGGAAAACTATACTCTTTTACAAATAAATACCTTATATTTATAAAACCGATTTCCTAAATGAAAAGTATTTATAAAACCTAAGCAAAGTGCTGCTACAACCCACTTTTGGGGAACCTGTTAGGGATAGTACGGTTCATCGTGCACCCGCAGGCTAGTTGTGCGAGATTCAGACCTCCGCAAGGAGCATTCGGTCTCGAAAGGTTTAAAATACGACATTTAAGAAAATGAGATTTTTGAAAATAAAATATTCATTTAAAAGTTATTCATGTGTTAATATATATATATAATTATCATTTAAACACCTATTTTATTATAATATAAAGTTTCCACTTTTTCCTAAAATTCCAAGATTAAAAGTTACATTAAAATACCATGAAATTCTAATAAAACAATTAATACTTTTATTAGGATATATTCACTAGAATAACACAAATAAAATTTCACATTCATTATAATTATAAAGACGAATAATAAATACTTGAGGTGTATTTTGAAAACTATATAAAAGTACTTTTTACATAAAACCCCCTCAAGTTTTACAAATTACAATAAGGCCCCTAACTAATATTGAACTTCAAATTACCTTTCTTTTAGTCTGACTCGGGTTAGAGTCTGACTATTTCTGACTTGAATATGATTCAAGTCAATCTATATTCTTTTATATTCCAACACAATTTGAATACATGAATCCCTGAATCCAGTTAACAATATATTCATTTTGACTGAATCAAACCATGGATATTCATCCATTATCCTGATATTCCATTTACCTGATTATACAGTTACAACATGTTTACTGATATCATGGTTTTGGTCAGTCATCCAACTTATATATTCCAATACAACAATACTGTTAAAGCACTACGGGGTTTAAGGGGTAGATTGGTACGGAAGGTGTTAAAGGTGGCACGAGGTGGTCAGATTAAGACACCTAATCTGAATCCTATTGCTGTTGTACCGTGGCATAACGGTTCCTTGTACTTTCCTTTTGCCCTGATCTCTAGCAAATAGAGATCCCCCTCGTATACACTGGCATCCTTCTGTACCAAGCTACAAACAACAGCGTTAAACAATGTTACATAATATACAACAATATAATACTTTAGAAAATACTTTTACACTGTCTTTCTAATTCTTCCTTATCTTTGGGACTTACCGAGCGACCTGTTCGCTGACGACATTCTATTTCTTTCTTCTTTGAATGTCGTCAGGTGTGTTGGACCAAGCTGAGATCGAGCCCACCGGTGAAGATTTGGAGCAGTTCCAGGAAGATCCAGAGCTCTAGATATTGTACCTTGTTCTTTCCAGTATTTTCATTTACTGTTATGCCACTGTTTAGGCATCGCTTTTCATTCAGTTGTATTTCCTTTTCATGTATTGTACAAAGAATGTTATTAATAAAAGTTGCTGTTATTTCTATATCTTTCGTCTCTTGTGATTTACTTTATATTGCTTAGTTACGCTTAGCGTATGTACTTCTGAGTATATACGTAGCGGGCCTCGTCGCGTCCACTTCGCCGTACACTGGGAAGCGGGGCGTGGCAACTGGCATGAGTGGCTGCAAGAAGCTCTTTGGGCGTATCGAACTACGCTCAAGACGGCCACGAACGCACCGCCATATGCGTTGGTATTCGGTACAGAAGCAGTACTCCCCCTTGAGATAGAGTTACCCTCTCTACGGGTGGCAGTCCACTACGAGCTGACGGACGAAGAAAATGCTCACCTTCGGCTTGAGGAGCTTGATGCCCTTGATGAAACCCGGCTCATAGCGCAACAAAATCTGGAGGCCTATAAAGAAAAGATGACACGCTCATATGAAAGATTGACCCGGCCGAGGACATTCCGCCAAGGTGAACTCGTGTTAGTGGTCAAAAGGCCTATGATCCCCAATCGCGCCAAGCGGGGAAAATTCGAGCCAAACTATGAAGGCCCGTACATCATAGACAAGGTCTACCAGGGTGGAGCCTATCTACTCATGGATATGCACGGTGAAAGGCCTTACAGGCCAATAAATGGTCGATTCCTAAAGAAATACTACGCTTAGTGTAACGTTTTGAAAATCGTTTCGGTGAAATTTCGAAAAAACGGTAAAATAAGGAGGGTTTCTGTAAAAAGTCAAAATGCAAATATCTTTATTATAAAATTAAATATACATATTCTAGCTATGTAATTTCTAGTATTTGGTGTTTATTGAGTCACTGGTGAAATTTCAAATTTTCTGAAAATTTTTCCGAAATTAATTATTTTAATATTATTTTAAGCCGTCACTAATACATTTAATTAGGAAAAATTACAAATTGGAATGAGTTGAAACAAATTTTGTGCATCATAAAACATTAAATAAAATTTTATCATGTGGTTTTTGAAATGAAATCATTTGCCAAAACGGTTTAGAAAATATCGAAGAAAAAGGCTTTTTTTCGGTGAAATTAGTGTTAATGGGAATTGGGGTATAGCATTTATTTTTTTTCTAACCCACACACCCACACCTCACCCTCTCCCCATGTGGCCGGCCCCACCATGACAGCCCTCCCCCTCTCCCTCTCTCCAATCACTTCTTTTTTCAAAAGAAAAGAAAAGAAAAGAGTAGAAAATGATAAGAATAGAGTGGACTTTGACTAAATTCAACTTTCCCCACCTCACTCTCTCTCCTCCCTCACCCACCCCCCACCAATTTTGGCCGAAAATTCTATCGCTACAGCAGCAGCCCCATCCCCAAATCTCACTCCATTTTTGCATCAAAAAAATCCACAAAAATCACTTCAAATCCATACAAATTCAACTATAATTCCAAATCCAAGTTTTACCCATTATTCCTTAGCATTTCAAGCATGGATCTTTGTGAAAAGAGAGCATTTTGGGAGGCTAGATCTTAAGTTTGATCTCATGGTTTGGAGGTATAATCCTAACCCAAGTGTTTAGACTTTGATAAGCTACTTTAAATTAGTTTAATTAGCTAATTATTTGATTTCCAATTTCAAGATTGAAAATTTGTGAAAGTGTTTGAATGTAATTAGGGTTTCTATCATGGGATTATGGTTGTGGTGGGTAGATTAATATGTTATGACATGTACAAATCTAAGCTAGTTGCTATATTACAAATTGCCACTTTTTAATCGTCCAATTTAAGCTATTTTGCTTACTAGGTCTTTATTATTGCATTTGATGAAATTAAAAATCAAGTGAGGGTTGTATTTTAAATTAGGGTTTTATTATATCATCTAGGTTGAAATATATAGTTTGACATCTTAAAATATGTAAAACCTAGTTTTGGTGTTAAATTGCAAATTGTTATATGTAAATTGTCCAAATTACTTAATTGTTGCAAACTAGGTTTTTGGGTTTAATGAAATTGATGAGAGTAAATTATGGAAATGATTTATATGACTTATTTAAGATATTTAATAAGTATATTGGCCGCTACATTCATTTAAACGTCGAGTTTTGTACTAAAACGGGTAATTTTTGCTTACTAGATTTTCGGAAAAATGGCTTCTAAAGTGAATTTGGGGTTTTTGTGAATTTTAACCTATTCTATATTTAAATTAGTATTCGTGAATGTGCAAATGAGTGTACTTGGGTTTTTCTCGATGGTCGGGCGTTTGCACGCCGACGTCGAGGGTTTTTGGGTTGATTTGTGAGAGCAACTATAGGTT
This sequence comes from Agapanthus africanus, assembly GCA_030015575.1. Classification (NCBI taxonomy): domain Eukaryota; kingdom Viridiplantae; phylum Streptophyta; class Magnoliopsida; order Asparagales; family Amaryllidaceae; genus Agapanthus; species Agapanthus africanus. The sequence goes on along the minus strand of JASDDO010000004.1, from coordinate 342,067,614 downwards.
TTGACTTATGTGGGATTCGTGTGTCGTTTTGGTCATGAGTCGGATTTTAATGCGATACGGTGCGTTATGATATGTAGTTACCCATGTGGACTTCGAGACGACAAGCAAGCGCGTGGCGACGTCGGCACCGGCGAGCGAGGACCAGGTGAGTAGATTTATATCTACGGGGAGAAGTCGGGTGGATGGCGTATAGCACCCCCACAGTTCGTGGTGATGTATACGAATACGTATACACACATATATATATTGATTATATTTTGTTTGAGTATATTGATGATAATATGGATATTTGGTGTTCTTGGATGATTTAGTGTCGCGAAACCCTAGAGTAGTGGTCGCACCACACATGCACACAACCACCCATACTTGCATACTTTCTTCTTTCATTTGTGCTTATTCGGGAATATATAGTTATGTGTTCACATGGGTATGGGACTATGTGTTCACATACGGATTTGAGGATGATACTTGGGTTTGAGATGAGTCGATGAGATTTGTGTTGAGGTTGTGATATCGGTGATATGGCAGGATTCGTATTTGAGATACGTCCTGATGTTATAGCGGGTCTTTGAACGACGATACGGGTGAATAGTGCTATAAATAAAATGGTCGACATGTGATCGTGATATGAGATATGATATGCTAGGATATTGATACTAGGCCTTATTGGGCGATGTATACCCCTTGATGATGATATGTGCTGATGATATCGGTTTGTACGAGACTGTCGATCAGTAGTCAGATCATGACTATATTGATGATATTAGTATTGTACTAGACCTAGGTCAGTACCTTAGACTATGATCTTTGGTAAAGAGGATACCGGATGAATAGTGTGATGAATATGATATTGACCCATACCCCGATTTGGGATGCCGTACGACGGATTTACGTACGAGCTATATATTGATGATTGATCCGCACTCTTGACTTGGGATGTCTGATTATAGATACGGTATCGGATATGATATTATTGAGGCGGGATCACCAACTAAACATATACAGGTATGTATATGTATCGACTCAGATGATAGGCGTTTTCCTTACCTGTAGTTCAGCTTGTTAGTTCAGCCGTATAGTTTAGTGTAGTTGTTAGATTAGATTAGACTCCTACCTATTTCAAAACTAGCGGATCGTGGGTATTTTAAAAGACAGGTCAAGGGATCTACGGATATTTCAAAAGACGTATCCTTTCTTAAAACTACCGTAGCCCTATTTTCAAAACCCCACGATTCGTGTTATTTCAAATGGCACCATTGTTTAATATTTAGCTCCCGCTCATTATTGTTGTTCACTCCGCATCACATGCTTATATTATGATTCATATCCTATTATTAATATCATGCTGTTAGGACACCAGCACCATTACCGATGACGCGTATGTACCACGTACACTTACTTGCCGGCTCACACACATCTTCATCGGTAATTGCCATGTCACGTACACTTTAAAGAATATTATTGCTTTGACTTAGCTTGTTAGCTAGTAGTTTAGATTTTGTAGTTATTACTTGCTACTTCATGCATGTTATTATTCATTGTTATGACGCATTCATGGATTCTCATGCATATATTCACTGTTTACATGCTATTGATGACTTGGATTCGGATTTCATGAGATTTTTTGGATTTGGAGGAAAACCGCAAAAACATAAATAAACATTTTTTCTCTTTTAAAATAAAAAGTGCGGTTTTTCCATGATGTATGAGTCGTACACCATGAATTTGCTGATGGATTTCGAGACCCGATTCGAGGAATGGAGGAACCGTTTCGGGTACATGGTGGGCCCGGTGCGGTACCCCGGGGCAAGAGGATCGTGTTGTTGACGTTGAGCCTGGCAGGGGAGCACTACCGACCGGTGATATTACCCGACGCGTCGGATATCCGGAGGATACCGTCGTGGTCTTGAGATGGATGGTAGGGGCCGGTCTGGACTGACGGCGCCCTAGATATTGTGATTGAGACATTGAGATTTCGAGATATTGAGGTACAGAGACTGTGATACAGAGATATCGAGATATTGGGATTACGTTTTGTGCCGATGCTAGGCACTGTTTTATGCTGATTTCATTATGATACCTCATTTTAAAAATACAAAGGAAATCTCACTAAATTATGAAAACAGTTTCTTCATTTACATGTATTCTGTTTTCATGCATTCATACCTCATTCATATGATATATTGCTACCTGAGGCACTGACACGGGCACATGAGATTACACTCGGGTTAGATATTTACCCTATCCTTTGTTATAGGCTGCATGTTACATATATAATTGAGGATATATTATGATCATTGACCTAGGTTGCGTTATTTATGCGATTTCTTTCCGTAGATGTTTTTCTATTCACGAGTTGGCAACTCACCCCCGTTGTGCCCCAGTTTCTTGCAGGTTTTGCCGTACAGGTTTCATTACGGCTTTGCTGGCACTGCTTCCCATTTCCGGGTGACTTGCTAGTAGGTGGGTTTACATGTATCGTACCCCCATTATATATCTTGTATATCATTACTCTGTTATATCTAGAAGTTCCATCAACCAAACATGTATTTATTTCAGAGATAGAGACCAGTGATGTTATTCTTTCGACCTTAGAGTTGCGCGTTTTATTTCTGTGGTTTTCTTGTGGTTTTGAGTTTTTGATCCTCGCCGCTGGCGTTGTATATTATATTGCTTGTGTGGTTGTGACCGTCGATTGACGAAGAGCTAGCTCCCGCTTGGGGATGCCTTTTTTTTGATTTCGTATACTATTCATGTTGTATCCCGTTTGGGAGCCAGTGTTTACAAAGGAGACTCTGCCGAAATTTTCGGAAAATATTGATGTTTTTTTTAAAAAACCGCATAATTCGGCTTATGCTATTAAAGCTACTTGTTTTAATTGGTTTTCCTTCACTCTACTACTTTTCTTAGTTTGGATTTCTGGGTTTTCGGCTTACTTAGATTACGTACGCCTCGAGACGTTCGTAGTTTAAGTGCCGGTCATATTCCGTACTTTCGGGACGTGACACTTAGCGAGTTACTGCCTAGGTCAATGATAGATGACGACGACTATGTCCGCTCGCTATCTTCCTAAGCTCAAACTTTATAAGCAGTAGCCAGCCTTCTCCTGGGAGGACCGAAACGTCCTTACACTAATGGCGGACCGAAACGTCCTTAAACTAACGACGGACCGAAACGTCCTTAAACTAACGACGGACCGAAACGTCCTTAAACTAATGACGGACCGAAATGTCTTTTAAACCACTACCGCAGCATCCTTAGGCTGACGAGATAAATAAAAAAAAATATATAAAAAATATAATAAACGGTATGTCCATAAGCAAAATGGGCACGGATGAAAACCCGAAAGGGCTCCGTGAGTAAAAACAGCAGGGCTACCGGCGAGTGTCCGTGAAAACCCGAAAGGGCGCGACCTCGTAAAAAAAAATATAAAAATAAAAAGAATAAAAAAAGGTATGTCCAGAAGCAAAATGGGCACGGATGAAAACCCGAAAGGGCTCTGTGAGTAAAAACAGCAGGACTACCGGCGAGTGTTTGTGAAAACCTGAAAGGGCGCAACCTCATTAAAGGACATTTACAGGGTCCTCTCGACCTTGTAAGGAGAAACCACCCGTGTGAGATCCTTATGACTCACAAGGGAGCAACCCACTTAGGGATCCTCACGATTCCTAAGGAGAAAATACACTTGCGAGATCCTCACGACTCGTAAGGAGAACTCTCTTATGGGACCCTCACGACTCATAAGATTTGAAAGTCTTAAGTTATAGAGACCTAAACCTGTGCTTAAACCTGTGCTTAAGCAACCTCCACAACCTTCGATATTGCCCTACAAGTGGCTCAATACTGACCCTTGTATACAATCCACGGGCGCGAATAAACATTTCCCTAACCAAGTCCCATCCATGACTGGGGATATGTACACATGATGAACAACCCTTATAAGTCCTCTCGACTTACAAGGAGAAAACCCTCTTGTAGGATCCTTACGACTTACAGATGAACATACACTTAGGAATCCTCACGATTCCTAAGGAGAAAATACACCTACAAGATCCTCACGACTTGTAGGGAAAAATACCTTTGTGAGACCCTTACGGCTCATGAAGTTAAAAGCCTTAGTCGACAGGACCTTAACCATGTTCGCTAAGCCACCTTTGTTCGACATCGACAGAGGCAAATGATGATTCGCTCCTGGCAATATCCCAGTTGTAGCGGTGCTGATGCCGAAATCGGTGTCTAATTTCAGATTTACGGTGAAAAGCCAGCAAGCCGCACATGCATACGAAATAGCCGAAATGATAGGGCAACTTGTAATAAAAAGCAACAAGTAAAGAAAACGTATGCATACAAAATAGACGAAATGATTGGGCAACTCGCAATAAAAAGCAGCGAGTGAAAATAAAATAAATAGCCGAAATGATTGGGCACCGCGAAAAATAGCCGAAATGATTGGGCAATCACGACTTTCACGATATAAAAGCTGAAATGATAGAGCATCGCGGAAATAAAACAATAAAAATGAATGAAACCTTTGACCTACAGGTGGGATCACATCGATCCCTGTATACAATCCAAGGGCACAAATAAAGAGTGAACCACACCTTCCCAACAGGCTCCGCCAGAAAGCTAAGACAAATCTCGACGGTTCACCAACAGCCTAGAGACAACCGCGACATTCGTCTCAATACAGCAGACGCAGTGCCAGCAAACGAAGCGAAGATCAAATTCCTAGCTTCACGGTTTTGACGGTAACTTATATAAAACTTGAAAGACCACCACAGATCAGTTCAACCCCGAAGAAACCAGTGTCTTCGGCAAAATCCTTTGACTCAGGGAAACCAGTGTCATTGACGAGAAAATCCTGATTCGCGTCGACCCACAGAGAAACTAGCGTCTCCGCGAGAAATTCTCGATTCGTTTCAACCCCAGGGAAACAAGTGTCCTTGGCAAACTCCTCAACTCAGGGAAACTAGCGTCCTTGATGAGAGCCTCCTGATTCGCGTCGGCCCGCAGAGAAACCAGTGTCTCCGCGAGAAATTCCCGATTCGTTTCAACCCCGAAGAAACCAGTGTCTTCGGCAAAATCCTTCGACTCAGGGAAACCGGTGTCCTTGACGAGAAAATCCTGATTCGCGTCGACCCGCAGAGAAACTAGCGTCTCCACGAGAAATTCTCGATTCGTTTCAACCCCAGGGAAACAAGTGTCCTTGGCAAACTCCTCAACTCAGGGAAACTAGCGTCCTTGATGAGAGCCTCCTAATTCGCGTCGGCCCGCAGAGAAACCAGTGTCTCCGCGAGAAATTCCCGATTCGTTTCAACCCCGAAGAAACCGGTGTCTTCGACAAATTCCTTCGACTCAGGGAAACCAGTGTCCTTGACGAAAATCCTGATTCGCGTCGACCCGCAGAGAAACTAGCGTCTCCGTGAGAAATTCTCGATTCGTTTCAACCCCAGGGAAACAAGTGTCCTTGGCAAACTCCTCAACTCAGGGAAACTAGCATCCTTGATGAGAGCCTCGTGATTCGCGTCGGCCCGCAGAGAAACCGGTGTCTCCACGAGAAATTCCCGATTCGTTTCAACCCTGAAGAAACCGGTGTCTTCGGCAAATTCCTTCGACTCAGGGAAACCAGTGTCCTTGACGAGAAAATCCTGATTCGCGTCGACCCGCAGAGAAACTAGCGTCTCCGCGAGAAATTCTCGATTCGTTTCAACCTTAGGGAAACAAGTGTCCTTGGCAAACTCCTCAACTTAGGGAAACTAGCGTCCTTGATGAGAGCCTCCTGATTCGCGTCGGCTCGCAGAGAAACCAGTGTCTCCGCGAGAAATTCCTGATTCGTCTCAACCCCGAAGAAACCAGTGTCTTCGGCAAAATCCTTCGACTCAGGGAAACCAGCGTCCTTGACGAGAAAATCCTGATTCGCGTCGGCCCGCAGAGAAACCAGCGTCTCCGCGAGAAATTCCCGATTCGTCTCAACTTGCAAGATAAAGCCTTAGGTAGCAGGGATTAAAAAACTTGTTTCCTGAGCACTGGGACCCTGCAAGTCGGTCCAAAACGATCTCTTGCATACTATTAACGGGTCTCACTCTCTAAAGTCGAATCTCGACAAGGAGAGAAACAACCGCTTACGGGTCCTCTCGACTCGTAAGAGGGAAAATTCTTTTATAGGATCCTTACGACTTATAAGAGAAAACGCACTTAGGAATCCTCACGATTCCTAAGGAGAAAATACACCTACAAGATCCTCTCGATCCGTAGGGAGAAAAGTCTCTATGAGACCCTCACGGCTCATAGAGTTGAAAAGTCTTAGGCGGCAGATCTGAACCTGCGGCCTAAGCCATCACTATTTCTTAAAAAAAAAAACTAAGATGTTTACTCTATTATCTGTCAAACGTGTTTATTAAGACAGCACGCTGATAATAAGAGAAAGGGAGAAAGCAAAAGAGCATACAAGACATTGCAAAGAAAAAATGTGTACTTTATTTATTAATTCAATCAAGTACAAGGTGAATCGTACAAAAGAATAAAGAATGGATACATCTTATTTGAAAAAGAAATTTTTTACAAGTATATTGATACAAAGGAAGCTACTGGGAATGAAGCGTCTTAAATAGACCTATCAGTTGTTCGCACACTTCCTTCCATGCCTTTTCCTGATCGGCCACCACCGCCAGTTCTGCCTCCACTTGAGCCCGTTGCTGCAAGAGGGATGCAAGCTGCTCCCCAACGGCCTGCTGAGCTGCTTCACGGCCTTGGGCATTACGTTCGGCAGCGTCGAGTTTCTGTTTCAAGTTCAACCCATTTGAGATGCGTTCCAGGAGACCCTCAAAGATAGCCTTCACCTGGGCAGCGTTCGCCTCAACTTCAGCACGTAGGCGAGCAGTCTCGCTTGAAGACTCTTGACATTCCCTTAGCCTTAAAGCCGCTTCTTGTTCCAAGTGGTGGACGTAAGAAGTGCTTTGCTCAATCCACGCTGCTCTTTGATGGCTTGCGGCTAAGGTCTCGGGAGCAGGGCGCATGAACTCCAGTTGATGCAGGCGAGCCTCGATCTCCCTGCAGTGATTAACCCAAGACGCGACGATGCCCTCGTTATGGAAGTTTAAGAGTATCACCAGCATTGGATTAACCGCCGTGGCAAAATCTGTGGCAGACGTAGGAGTCTCGACGTCGAGTTCCTCAATATAGTCGCTTAACATGCGCAGACTATTCGCGGCGCCTTTCGAGGACGGACGTCTTAGGAAAGGGCCTGCCGGCATTGTGACACGAGACTCGAAAGGCGCCGAGATCGGAACGACAACTAAAAAAAGACAAGATACGATTAGATGACAGTTTAAGAAAGACAAAAAAAGGGTCATCAATGCGATAGTTTGCTATACCAGCTGCAGCAGGTGGCAAGGCCGAAAGGGCCGGTGGCGCGGCCGATCTTTCATCCCCTCCTTCGATTTGTAGCACTGCAATCAGGACGAGAGAAAGTTAGAAATAATTCCATCACTGGAAAAGAAAGATATCAGTCGGAAACTATACTCACCAGCACCACTAGAGGAAGAAGCGAGTTCAGATGGGAAGGAGAAGTGTGGAAGCAACACCTGATAAAGATAGTCAAAAAGCACTCCTGAAAAGACACAACAGTATGACTTTAGTACATAAATTATGCGTCTGAAAGATAAAACTAATAAGTTGCAAACCCATACCTTCCAACATCTTTGATGGTACAAGGGAGGGCTGAGAGGTGACCACCGCCAAGGCAGTAGTTGACGGCGCTCCCTCGAGCAATGGAGCATCGGCACTGGCCGCACCTGCGTTAAAAACAAGGATAAACCTGTCAGGAAAGGTTGCAAGATAAAAAAGGGACGGTAACCCGAAATTTACCTGATGAGCCGCCAGCCGAAACAGAGGCGTTTCCCTCCTCCATCGACATGAGTCCACCTCCCGTAGCCTCATCACCAGACTCTACGGGGGCCGTCGTCATACTCGCCCGACCAGGAGACGGCGGAAGACCGTAGACAGGGAGAGCAATGATTGGAGCATTGCCGGACTCTTGAGAAAGAGCGGCTGGCTTTTCCCTAAGAAACCTGCCCGTCTCACCCGCTACTTCTTCGGGCTCGGTGGTCGCCATTGTCTCATCCGTCGTCACCATGGGGTCGCCGGTCTCAGGCGCCTCGTCCGCCGCTGCCTCGGGCTCAATTATAGCGGTCGTCTCATTTGCCGCCACCGACCTTCTCAGGCTCGGCATCAACGACCTTCTCAGGTGCAGCTCCCTCAGCCCCCAGCTCAGGCTCGACATCAACGACCTTCTCAGGTGCAGCTCCCTCAGCCCCCAGCTCAGGCTCGGCAACCCTAGCGACGTTGCCCACCGTCGGCTCGGGTTCGGCCGGAGCTTCTTCCTCTGGCCCCTCAGGTTCGACGGTCTCCGCCTCCCCCTCGGTTGGACTTGGCCCTGCAGGACAAGATATATAAGAACTGACAAGTTTACAATTCTTACAAACAAATCTCGAAGGATACATTACCTGAAGTGGATTTATCGTCAGCACTCCGAACTGCACGCGCCACCTATCTGCGAGCAGTGGACAAGGCGACCGGAGGCTCTTCTGAGGGGGTATCAGCACGAGGGACGGTGCTTGGGCCCGCTCCCACAGCCAAAGCAGCCATGCGTGCCTTCGCCTCGCGCCTTAGCCGCTTTCTCTCCTCTCGAGCCGTCAAGACGGAGCTCTCCAAGGCTTCCCTCATTGAGACGTCCTCGTCCTTGAATAGGGATGCCTCTAAATCCTTCAAGACATCCCTCGTCGACTTGTCGAGTCGAGGCTCTCGCGGCAGCTCCGAAGAGACTGGGACTTCAGTTTCAGGCCCAGGGAGAGTCCCCGCATCAGCTGGCGCAGCCCTTGTAAAGAAACAAAAGAAGAAGGTTATGTTGGCCATCAGAAAGGAGGATAAAAAACTCAATAAGGCGAGACGTACCAATGCCCGTTAAAGCGCGCTTATTTTCCTCCTCCTGGAAGGTTTTCAAAGAAGCAGCGATGGCTTCTTCGGTAGTGACACCTGTTAAAAAGTGGGGAACGCATTAGTCGAGGATAATGATAAAAATGCTATAAAATGATGAAGAGTACAGCTAATGATTACCTGATCGAGCGAGTTTATCCAACCATGCTTCAAGTCTGGCTGATCGCTCAGAAGCCGCAATGGCGGCCGCCAGATCGGTGTCTGCCGGGTCTACCGAGAAGCCCTTATTGCTGCCATATTCGCTTATACCTTCGGTAAGAGGGGACTGAGGCTCCTCTAAACCGAGGATAGCATCGAGAGAGAGGAGCGACTTCTTCTTCCTCTTTTGCCCACCAGCCTTGGGTGCACCCGAGATTGACTTGCGCTTTGTAGGCACCCTAGGGCGGCGGGTCCCGATATCCGTGCCCACGCCGGACTCCGGCGAAACCACATCTACCGTCTCCAATGGAGCACGGGACGCTGGTGGTGCATCCGCAGTACCACGGAGTGGCAGTCCGCGCGGAGGGCTCAACACGCGCGGTGGCACGGCTCCAGCATCTCTCAGCGGAGGAATGACCGGGGTCCTTGGCTTCAAAGGAGCCTTGCGATCGCCACCGGGAGGCGCACCCTTCCGGTCAACCAACATGCGCTTCTCCATATGGATAACCGGACCCATTGCGTGGGCGTACCAAGCCACATACGCGTTGAGGACTTTGGGGACGCAGCTCGGCTCGCTGATGAAGAAATAAGAGCCCGTGTTAAGCCGCATGAAATGGTGCATCGCACTCCTTATCCCCTCCCGGCTGGCCATGGGCTCTTCCAAAAAGGCTTCCAGCGGGATCCCCTGGTGATAGCTGGATTGTTGGGCAAACCGGTGAGGGTTATACCTCATGAAAAGCGCCATTTCATTCTGCCTGAACACCAGGTAGCCCGACAGAATGGAGTAGAGGTGGAGGATCTCTTGGGCTTTCAATATGGAGGCCCCGTTCTTAAAATCATCGCGCAGCGGCACCACCGACTTAGTGGTTTCTGAGCCTATGGTTATGATTTTGTCCAAAACAGAAACCTTCGCTCCGACCAGATGTGGACGAAGGAGTAGCCCCCTAGCCTCTCGCGGAGACGCAACCACGATCGAGGCGCCGACCAGCCGCATGACTCTCGAGAGTTTGCACTTTTCAAAAAACGGAGGGATCTTGTGGACGCCGAACACCCCATGCACGTGCATTTCCATCCAAGAGGTGAAGTAGTGCATCGGGAAATTAGCAGGATGCACCCCAGGTTCATTAGCGTCCGCCGCCACGCTAAGTCCATTATAGAGGTGAGCCAACCCGGCAATTCCTATTGTTAACTGTAGGCCAGCCACCATCCGATGCGCTGGATAGAAAACGGATGGCCGCATGTGGCGCGGGTGTATGGGGAGCGCAAAGCTGCACAACCACAATCCCAGGAACCCTACAAAAAAGGTTTCTTCATCCATGCCCGAGATGGCGATCTCCGACAACGGCGTGACGGCGGCACTGGGGAGATAAAAAACCTTTTGATCTCCCTCCGATGTTGGTCGACGGTCCAGGCCGAAGCCGAAAGGGTCGTCAGGCTTGGCGAACTTCTCGCACTGTTCCGATAGAAACTCCGGACGGATGAAACGGGCAATGAAATCTGCGAAACTGACTCCCCGGGTGCCCGATTCCAGAAAGAGCCCTTCATAGATCTCCAGCACCTTCACCAGGCCCGGAAACTGGTGCTGAATAGCGTTCTCCGGCGTCAGGTTAAACACCAACGGCTTGGTGGCAAAGACGTATTCGTCAGGAGGAAGCAGCTCCTCGTAATGCTCCCCCCTCATCGGCAAACCCGAGATTTCAGCAAACTCCTCCAAGGAGATAGAGACTTCCCTGTCCGTCATCAGGAAGGTGTGGGCAGGGATATTCCATTGTTCAATAAAAGCCTTAACCCACCACGTTGGAGGAGAGGGATACTCGAAGAGCGAGACATAGATGGCCGAATACAAACCATTCTTCATCAGATGAGTCCTCTTCGCTGATAAGATATACCGGGCCCACTGCAAATATCCGGCGGGCGGTCGCGGCATCAATCTAATGTTATAGGCCTATCCCTAAGGGCGTGCTTCACCCTGACAGATTCGCCTCCCTAAAATGTCTATTGCCGGCGGCTGCTGCACGGGAATAGCACCAATCGCGGGTTGGAGCAGGTCATCCGAATTCCAATTTTTAACCTCCACGGCATACTTCACCGGGGGTTCATCCACGTAAGGGAGCGAAGATATGGGCTCAGACGGCGTGGCGAAACTGAAACTTCGGCGACCCTGGATGATCTCATTATACCACCTACCCCACAGGTGAAGGCTCTTATGCTCGGGGTCATGATCCTTGATGAGAGCAAGCACTACTCGGTCCACTGGTGCCTGCGGAAATCCTCCCTCCGAGCGAACAAACGGCAAAGACAAATCAGTAGACATGTTCACTGCAAGGGGACAAAAATCAACCGTCAGTATCATAGTTCCAACGCCTGGCATTTTAAAATTTATACCACACTGCAATGCAGTGGGTAGGGGACCAAAGGGGGACCCACAAAATCTGGATGACAATGCATCAGTTAGTAAGACAACCCCATCATTGGATGAGACTGTCAGTTAATCCCCAAAAGAATATTCTCATTAATAATAAAAATCCCTAGAGACAAGGAGAAAATCCCCTCTTTCAGAGCAAAGCTCTGTCACTGAGTGACACTTGTCAAACTCTGGTCTCAGGGGAATAAAATTCCTTAAAAGAGCCTAGCTCTGTGATAATGATGAGAAAATCTATTAAAAGAATTTTTTTCTTTAAACTCCTAAAGATTAATTTTTTTTTTGGGATCCTAAAGATCCATGAAAACTCTTAGGAGTTCTTCATTTTTAGATCAAAAAGATCTACATTTGGTCCACGAGCAAAGCTCTGTTCATAGGTTAAAAACCCTGAAACAAGATCTCTTCAGATCCATGGATTCTTGAGAGCAAGGCTCTGTTGGTGAAACCCCAAAGGGGTTTTCTTTAGATCAAAGATCTATGAGAGCAAGGCTCTGTTGATTAAAATTAATTTAATTTATTTAAGTTAAATTTTACCTAAAATGTTCTAGAGTTTGAACTCTGAAGTTCTTGAAAAACAAGAGCAAGGCTCTGAAGTTCTTAAAAGCAAGAGCAGGGCTCTGAAAATAAAATCTTGAAGATGGTACTCATCTACTGAGGACCAAGGGTCCTATTTATAGGCGCATACGCCCCTTCAACTCTCGAGTTGATCCGACCGTTGGGATCTTGCCACCGCTGCACTCACGTGTGCGCCACGTGAGCGCAACGGTGGGGGGGGGGGGAATTTGTTTCCCCCAATCAGAGCAAGACTCTGTTTGAATTTAAAAAATTCAAAAATTGAAGCAACGCTTCAAATCCCATGCGCTGCGCGCAACGTGCCACGTGTCAGAAGTTGATACGTCAGGCGAAGCGCCCAAGGCAGCGCGCCCAATCAGAGCAAGGCTCTATTTAAAACAAAAATTAAAGGAAGCAAAGTTTCAGTTGCGCAAGCGTTATGCTGCGCGACACGTGTCAGCGCAGTTGCGCAAGCGCTGCGCTACGCGCCACGTGTCAGCGCAAACGCAGTTGCGCTGCGCTGTGCGCTGCGCGACACGTGTCAGCGCAGTTACGCTGCGCTCTGCGCTGCGCTCTGCGCTGCGTGACACGTATCACGCGCTGGGGCGTTTGCGCCAAACAGAATTAAAATTCTAGTAAGATCCTTCTGTTCTTGTTAAAACAAGAAGATTGTCTTCTATAAAACAGAAGCCCTTGGATCAAAGATCCAACGGTGGGGAAAATTTCCTAAATCACTCAGAGAATGATCTCTTTAACAAACTTAACAAATCTATGGGCACTATATAAAGATCCCTAGACCCCAACTCAAAAGATCATCAACATCGAGAATCATCAAGAACTTCAACTCTGAAGAAATTTGAAAAGAAACTCAAGAAAAAGGTAAAAACCTTTATAAAATAGAAGAATTTATTCTGAATAGATCATTGATCTAAGAACAAGATCAATGATCTTCAATAAAAAATAAATAATAACAGTGCCTTGCACTTTTTATGAACCATTGGTTCTGGAATTTCAGAAAAATTCTTTTCTTGAATCCAAAACTGGATCAAGTTATTGAAACAGTGCCTTGCACTTACAAAACTGCACTGTTGCGCTCCTGGGTTGGCGCAAGCCACCAGAGAGTGCCACGTGTCAGCGACGCAACAGCGCAGCGCACTGCGCTGTTGCGCTCGCGTTCACCAGAGCGTGACACGTGTCATCTCCACAATGATTGGCGCAAAGCGCCTGACAAATGCACTGCATTGTTTACTGAAGGGCCAAGCCCAAATCAAAAAGGTCTAGCAGGACAAAATAAAATGCAATGCATTAAAAGGGCAGAGCCCAAACAAAACTGCAATGCATTAAAAGGGCAGAGCCCAAACAAAATAGATGCTCTGCATCATTTATAAAAAGGGCAGAGCCCAAACAAAGCAGATGCTCTGCATCATTTATAAAAGGGCAGAGCCCAAACAAAACAAAAATGCAGTGCATTATTTAAAAAGGGGCAAAGCCCTAGCACAGGCCTAATAGGCTAAAGATAAATTTAAAAAAAACGTTGAATATTCCCAACTGGACTTAGCTCAATCATGGACGTAAGTCTTCAAATTAAATTGACTGAGCACGGCTGCTCTCCTAAATCAATTTACATCCGGTTCGAGGGTACATCTCCGAACTCCTCTGACTCCTATCGTTGTAATCCTTCAACGACGTCAGAGAGGTGACGGGTCCCGACAACCACACATCAACACGGACTGTGGGGTCCTTAAACGCATGGACTTATGCGTCCTTAAACCAAAACACGGACTGTGGGGTCCTTAAACCCACGGACTTATGCGTCCTTAAACCAAGACATGGACTGTGGGGTCTTTAAACCCACGGACTTATGCGTCCTTAAACCAACGGACCACAATGTCCTTAAACTACCAATGGACCGCAATGTCCTTAAACTACTTATGGACCACTACGTCCCTAAACTGGAACAATAGAGCCCCCCAAATGCTCTTTTGTCGGATCCAAACGATCTCGTTAAGTTGATCTTAGTCTCGAATCAGACTAACGTATCCTTAACAAACGTTTAAGTTGATCTTAGCCTCAATATGGCTAACGTATCCTTAAACTAAAACACCAAACCCAAATCTAAGTAAATATGGATTTGGACTAATCCACGTCCTACGGGCGACGACATAACTTAGTCTCCGTATACAATCCACGGGCATCCACAAACAAAACAAACACACACGACACGAAGTGAAATTGTGGAGAAAGAGAAAGTGGCTACCGCGATGCGGTAGTGTAATTAACTGCAGGGGTTTGCGCCTGCAGGGAAGAGCGTCCCCACAATCAAAACCCCCTCAAACGAGGGGGAATCTGACGAAGTCTACTACATCGGCCGCATCCGTCTAAACCTCCGATACACGGTGCCATAAATCAACTTGGCATCTTCGGAGAGGTAGACGAATAAAACCATATAGTATCTGCCCCGAATCTCAGGCAAGACGTCCTCACGTCGTCGGCCGCCATTCGGAGGGGAACATGGTACTTGAGTCTGAGCACAAGTTATAGGTATGTTTTGCTTTTTAATAGAAAGAAGGAGCTTGTAGCTCATTGGTAAGACCTTGCACTGCTGAACCAAAGCACCAGAGTTCAAATCCCATTAGCTACATTAATTTTTAATTAGTTTTCTTTTAAATTTTAGAACCCCAAAAGTCTACACGTTCATAACCCGTAAAACCAAAAGTCACATATAAAACAAACTGGCCCAGGAGATAGACCAAGCGACAAAGGACACGTGGCGTCGAGATCCGGCCCGACTCGGGCCGGCTGGAAGCTTGAATCGGCCGCCGCCGCCGGCCGACTCGGTCCCAAATCCGATTTTCCTTTTTGTAAACCGTGCCTATTTGTCTCCCCATAACCCCTGTTCTATTTAAATTCCCTGCATTATTCCAAAGACTTAAAAATCCAATTAAAACTCTTTTTAATGCAAAATTAAATACATTTTTTCCACACCCTTTCATCTACCCTAACCCTAGTTTTTCCTATAAATACCCACTCAATTTTTCACACCTTTCATACTGAAATTCCTGTCCAAACTCTCAAGAAAAATTCCATAGGCTTTTTTGTGTGCAAGTGAAGTTAGCAAAGGGCGAAACTCCGACGAACTTCCGGCGGTGATCCGAGGAGATTCCGGCGACGAAACGACGCACCGACACCTCCTACCACTTCCTCTTCCTCTTCTCTTGACCCTAAATCCATAAGTCCCTTCTCCCCCTTCTTATTACTATTCTAAAAACTTAGAATTTTAAAACCCGACGGAAGCGGAGTTAATTCGACTTCCGACTCGGTTTTTCCTTAAAAATCATACTTTTCTTAAACACAATAATACCAAACTCTCACATCATGATCATTAAACATTAACAAAACATATTGACAAGTTTCATATCAAAATAATTTATATTTCAATTTTTATAGCATTTTTACAGAAAAATACCATATAGTTTAGTTTCGACATAAAACATCATTATCCCTTGCTATACCTTTAGATAGTTCACGAGGTAATGACCTACCTCCTCAAAACACTCATATGTAACATAGCACGACGATTTTTGGGAACATAGTTTGGGGAAAATACGGTTTTACACAAAACTACCTCAAACTTATAAAAACCTTTTTCTACAAGATATGTATTTTTAACAAATCCTTGCAATGTGCCGCTACAACCCATTTTGGGGAACCCGTTTGGGATGGTGCGGATTATTGCACATTCTCGGGCTTAGTAGTGCGAGATGCAGACCTCCGCAAGGAGCATACGGTCTCGAAAGATTTAAAAATACAAATATCTTAAGAAAATAAGATTTCTAGAAAAATAATAAATTAAATTATTATATATATATATATATATATATATATATATATATATATATATATATATATATATATAAATGTGTGTGTGTGTCATCAAAATATCTATTTTTGATATAGTATAAATATTCCAACTTTTCTAAATAAAAAAGAATCACTTTACATGAAAATACAATGCAATTCCATACAAGTTCAATGCTTTACAATTAAATACCATATATTATGAAAATTATGTTTTATTCACTAGAAATGTCACAATGATAAAATATACATCAATGGAAACTCTAAAGACGATAATAAAATACTTGAGGTGTATTTTGAAAATTATACAAAATTATTGTTACATAAAACCCCCTCAAGTTATCCTAAATTACAATAAGGACCCTAGTAAACATATGTTTAAGCGGGACCAGTCTTTTGAGCCTCAGGGAGCCTGAGATATGGGTGCTTGCCTATTTAAGGTAGACAACTTAATAAACGGTGTTATCAATATGGTAATCGTCTTTAAAAAGACACAAATCCTGCCGTCCATGTGCAGCGGTTACCGATAACATCAAAACTTAATTCAGGATTTCAATTTCTTTTCTAATTGTCTGACTCAGACAGGGTCTCGATATAATCAATCTGACTTGAATGAGATTCAAGTATATATATAACAATTCAACATGAATCCATGAATCCATATATTCAATCTATTCAATCTATCTTGACCGAACCGAACCATGGATATACATCCATCTACATGATTCTCCAGCTACATTCATTTACTGATATCATGGTTTCGGTAAGTCATCCATCTATACAATCTATAATACAAGACAAAATAATACAATACAATACCATCAGTACTGTAACAACCGAGTTCAGTTATACCAATTTCTGTTTCCGTATTCATTTATCTGTGGTATTTTATTTATCGTGTTTGGGTGTGAATGGTATTTCACTTTTTACATTGCGTTCGACCCGACCTGCTTGCTTGAACTGGTGGATTCATATTTATAGATTACCCTGGCTTGTTACATAGACACGTGCATCTAGTATAAACTGCATATTGACTTCTATTTGGCATCGCACATTTTATCATATAACATTTTAGGTCATATAAAATAAATTAAAATTGCATTTCTTAGCCTGCATGATACCCCTAATCCTGTGGTAGCGTCCATGCATCTTGTTCTCGTCCCGTTCAGTGAAACGGACGTGTTTGGATGGCTACGCGCACGTACGTATTTCCGTTCTTGGGGTATGCATTTTCGTTACCTAATCATTCATTTTAGAATTTGGAAGTTGCATATAATTTTCGTATTTTAAAACTAAATTTTTAGACCTGACCCGGGCGCATTTTGAAATATTTTATATCCTGCTAAAAATTCAATTATTTAATTTTTAAATTTTATCCTGATATTTTTTTAACAACTCAAAAGATTTCTAAAACCAATATAAATCTTTTTAAATTTTTAATATAATCTAAATCCTATTAAACTCCTAATCTCACACAGCTCTCTCCCTTTTCCTCTGGGCCCCATCACCGAACCAATGAAATGGTTTCTTTCATAGGCGGCGGGCCCCACACGTCTCTCTCTCTTTCTCTCTCTCTCTTTCCCCGTGCTATCTCTTTCTCTCTCTTTCCCCCACAAAAATCCAAGTTTATATCTCCTCTCTCTCCTCTTGTTCTCTCTCTCCTCTTGTTCTCTCTCTCTTTCTTTCTTTCTCTCTCCCTCTTTCTCTCAGATCTCGCGATCATTATTCACGCGAGATCCCCTCACCTCCCTTCTCTCACTAATCTCACCTCCCTCCTTCATTCTTTCTTCTTCGTTTCTTATTTTTTTAATGCCGCGATGAGAACCCAACAAAAACCCTGAGCTCCCATCTCCTTTCTCGTTAACCCATCATCTTTTCTCAACCCTAACCCTTAGCCCGTCACCTCAACTCCCTTTGCCTCATCGACCTCCCCTCATCTCCTCCTTCCCTGGCTTCTCCTTTCATTCCCGAGCCCACTGCACCCCAGAAACCAAAACCCACGCCACCTCGTCGCCGTTCCTTCATCGCCGACGACCCTAGCCTCACACCACCATTATCACCATCTCCTTTCTCTCCATAACTCCTCTGTTATTCCTCCTACAACCCAGCAAGACCCCAGATAACAAAACACAAACCCTAACACCAAACCCTAGCTTCGCCGGAGCTCGTTCACGGCCGTCGACACCCTCGCGACTCCTCTCTGCAACCACAGTAAGATTTCTTTTCTTCTCATTCTTCTTCTTCCTCGTTCCTTTCTTCTCTTTCTTTCTTTCTTTTCTTTTCTGTAATTCTTGATCTCTGTAGATCGCCGGAGCCGTGACGACGTCAACATCCCGACGACCCAGCGAGCGTACCTGACCCGTGTGATCACCTTGTGCGTTGTTTGGATCCGTTCCGTATACCGTGCGCGCGTCGCGACTTTTTCCGCCGACGTGAGACGTTCCGTATACCCGTTTCTTGATCGATCTAGGCAAGTAAAACTTGCTACATGCTATTTAATTTATTTATACTTATTTAACTGCATATTAAACCTGTAGATTAAATCTAATGCCACATGTTCCATTTAACATTTCGATGTTCCATTATATTATTTTAGATCTAGAACTTGAAACATATCATGTTGCATTTTAGTTTACAATACATGGTACCCACGTCCATATTTTATATCACATAGTGCTTGGTTGCATAGCCCATAGTACCCTTTTAATAGTTTATACCCTACCGGACACCCGTTTGCATCCATCTAGCCTAATATATATATTCAATTGCATCCCTAGATCATTTAATACATATTAATGTGATTTTAACATTCCACATTTGATAAAGTGTATTTTAGTTAATGTTGGAACTATCACCTTAACCCAAATCGATAACTGTGCATCCATATGCTTTAATCTGTACCTATTTGCATATAACATCACAATGTCCTATTTTTATTGTTCCATTAGTACCCCATACTTGTTTTGTATACCCATGCTTATTATAGTTTGATTATGAGCACCCACGTGACATTTGTGCACCCCTGACATGACTTGATATACCATTAATTGACATGACTTGATACATGTACACCACCTGACTTGACCTGAGGTACCATGGCTTTACCTGTTACCTGATCTTATTACCAATGCCAACAAACTTGACCTGTTGTCCTTACGGACAATTCCTGTTGTCTATCCAGACAAACCTGTACCCCCTTGATCCTGTGTTGGCATTAGCTCCAGATTTATTAATACCTGACTTGAACATATATAACTTGGGGGTATGGGGAAATCAATGATGAAACCTGACCTGTAACTCGACAGTTCGATACCTTTACTGATCAGTCTTACGGGCTAGGCCAGCCCCGGGGTGATGCTGCTGACATCACTTGTCATTACCTACTACCCTGTACTGCCTTGCGGCACGTCTCAGATTCAGCCCGAGAGTCATAGACCGTGATCCCGGGCACGCACGGGATACTATTGAGTTACATCGATGATTCATCAAATTGATTTCAAAGACTTGAGAGTAGTTAACACAGTAGACCAGTTTAGATTACTCATTGCACACTACCCTTCACTGTCCTTATTTATATTGTTGTTTTACCTGTTTTACCGTTCATGATCATACCTGCATGTCTTGCTACCCCTGTTTATATTATTGCTTGATGTTATGATGCACTGACGTCTCGGTTTTGCATGGCCCAGATTCCACCTTCGCTACAGGCCGAGCAGGAGTATTTCAGTCAGCAGGCTGAGCAGTGAGGACTTGTTAGTAGTTAGTTCGTTTTACTTTCGGTATTTTGATTCCTGATGTGAGCCCGCATTATGGGACGTACATTCCAGTTTATTCTTGTATTGGATCTTTTGCTTCCGCATTATTTTATTCTTGACTCATTTTATTCTGGCTTATGGATATGTGTTAGATAGTTTATTATTGTTCTTGATATCTCTATAGCCGTAATGTGACCGTGGAAGGATAATTCCTATCCACAGGTAGCATGGTTGGCTATGTCACGTGCCTATCTTAGCGTACTCTAGGAAGCGGGGTGTGACATGGTTCTTTTGGTATCAGAGCCATAGGATATAGGTTAATCGGGTTTGATTCTTTTGTAGTTGGGTATTTGATCCAATACACGAATCAGAATACTCGTGATTAGGAAATATGTCCTGCCACCTTACCGTCTTACCATTTTTGAATCTTAACTTCCTCCTGATTCTACTTTTACGACATGCAAACCTCTTTTTCATATCGACTCGAAACCTGGTTTCCTTTTGTTTATCTCTAGAACTTAGGCGACTTGGGTGGAGTTATGTGATTGTAGCTATGATACCGCGGCATGGTTACAATGCGGTACTCTATTTAAGTAACTTGAAGTTCTAGCCTTGATTCATATCCTTGATTCATATCCTTGATCTATATTTTGAATCTGTTATCTTGCTAATCCTTTTGGTGCTTTGATTTCAGGAACATGGCAGACAAGAATCTGAAAACGTACCAAAGGCGTGTTGACGAAGCCGCTATGCTTGGAGTAATCCGTGGGATGTTGGAGAACCAAAAGCGACAGACCGAGCTGAACCAGCAGCAAGCTGAAGCTTTTCAGGAAGGTTTGCGGACCGTTCAGCAGTCCGTGAACAATGTTGTGGCCAGACCAGTTGATCGTGTGGGTACCGTAGCGGATTTCAGGAGACTGGGTCCGTCTGTCTTTACTGGCCTGGAAGAGCCGTTGCCAGCTGAGCAGTGGCTGGTTGACACGGAGAATTTACTCGTTGCGGCACAGATTCCAGAGGATAAGAGGGTGGATGTGGTACGCATCCAGTTGGCGGATTGTTTACCCCAATCAAAGCAAAGCTCAGTTCAAATTCCAAGGCGGGAGATGAAGCAACGCTTCCGATTCCCCAATCAGAGCAAAGCTCTACTTTGAAAATTTAAACTTTAATAAATGAAGCAACGCTTCAGATCCTCTGCGCTGCGCGCAAGACGCCACATGTCAAAATCAGGCACGCCAGCGCAGAGAGCACAGCGCCCGAGGCAGCACGCCCAATCAGAGCAAGACTCTATTTAAAACAAAATTAAAGGAAGCAACGCTTCAGTTGCGCAAGCACTGCGCTGCGTGACACGTGTCAGCGCAGTGGCGCTGCGCTGTGCGCTGCGCGACATGTGTCAGCGCAGTTGCGCAAACGCAGTTGCGCTGCGCTGTGCGCTGCGCGACACGTGGCAGCGCACTTGCGCTGCGCCCTGCGCTGCGTGACACGTGTCAAGCGCTGGGGCGTTTGCGCCAAACAGAATTAAAATTCTTGTAAGATCCTTCTGTTCTTGTTAAAACAAGAAGACTGTCTTCTGTAAAACAGAAGCCCTTGGATTAAAGATCCAACGGTGGGGAAAATTCCCCAAATCACTCGGAGAATGATCTCTTTAACAAACTTAACAAATTTATGTGCACTATATAAAGATCCCTAGACCCCAATTCAAAACAGATAAAAAATTGAGAATATCAAGAACTTCACAGAGAGAACTCTGAAGAATTTGGAGAAGAACCCAAGAGAGGAAAAAAAGGAAAGGTAAAAACCTTTATAAAAGAAGGACTTTTTCTGAACTGATCATTGATCTAAGAACAAGATCAATGATCTTCAATAAAATATATATATATATATATATATATATATATATATATATATATATATATATATATAATAACAGTGCCTTGCACTTTTTTATGAACCATTGGTTCTGGAATCTTAAAGATTCCTCTCTTAAATCCAAAATTGGATTAAGTCATTAAAACAGTGCCTTGCACTTACAAATCTGCACTGTTGCGCTCTTGGGTTTGCGCAAGCCACCAGAGAGCGCCGCGTGTCAGCTCCAAGACCACTTGCGCTGTGCGCTTTTAAAATGGAGTATTGCTCTTTAAAGTTGGCGCAAATTACCAGAGCGCGCCACGTGTCAGCAGCGCAACAGCGCAGCGCACTGGTGCAGCGCACTGCGCTTGCGTGACACGTGTCACCACCACAAGCGCTTGCGCTCAATAATTGGCGCAAAGCGCCTGACGAGCCACTGTCAAGTAATTAATGCACTGCATTATTTACAGAAGGGCCAAGCCCAATTAAAAAGGCCTAACAAGCCTAATAAAATGCAATGCATTATTTTAAAAAGGGCAGAGCCTAAACCAAAACAGATACTCTGCATCACTTATAAAGGGACAGAGCCCAAATCAAAAAGGCCTAGCAGGCCAGAATAAAATGCAGTGCATTATTAAAAAGGGGCAAAGCCCTAGCACAGGCCTAATAGGCCAAAAATAAAGGTTGAACATTTCTCAACTGGACTTAGCCCAATCATGGCCGTAAGTCCTCAAATTATATTGACTGAGCAAGACTGCTCTCCTAAATCAATTTACACCCGGTTCAAGGGTACATCTCCGAACTCCTCTGACACCTATCGTTGTAATTCTTCAACGACGTCAGAGAGGTGACGAGTCCCGACAACCACACATCGATACGGACTGCGGGGTCCCTAAACTCGTGGACCGAAACGTCCTTAAACTAATATTAGTCCCAAAATGGGAATGTTGGACCGAAACGTCCCTAAACTAATATTCTTCCCAAAATGGGAATGTTGGACCGAAATGTCCTTAAACTAATGCTCGTCCCCAGATGGGAATGATGGACCCCTATGTCCCTAAACTGGACCATGGACCCTTACGTCCCTAAACTGGAACATGGACCACCATGTCCCTAAACTGGAAATCGACCGCAACGTCATTAAACTAAACAATGGAGCCAATTGCTCTCTTGTCGGATCCAAACGATCCCGTTAAGTTGATCTTAACCTGGAGTTTAGGCTAACGTATCCTTAACAAACGTTTAAGTTGATCTTAGCCTCAATATGGCTAACGTATCCTTAAACCAAAACACCAAACCCAAATCTAAGTAAACACGGATTTGGACTAATCCACGTCCTACGGGCGACGACATCACTTAGTCTCCGTATACAATCCACGGGCAACTATAAACAAAACAAACACACATGACACGAAGTGAAATTCTGGAGAATGAGAAAGTTGTTACCGCGACGCGGTAGCGTAATTAACTGCAGGGGCTTGCGCCTGCAGGGAAAAGCGTCCCCACAATCAAAAACCCCTTAAGCGAGGGGGAATCTGACAAAGTCTGCTACATCAGTCGCATCCGTCTAAACCTCCGATACACGGTGCCATAAATCAACTTGGCATCTTCGGAGAGGTGGACGGATAAAACCAAATAGCATCTGCCCCGAATCTCAGGCAAGGCGTCTTCACATCGTCGCCGCCATTCGGAGGGGAACATGGATTATGCCCGTGAATGGTTGCTTGTGGAAGAGACCCGCTTGCCCAAGCCGATCAGTTGGGCGGTTTTTTTGAAGAGTTTCTTGGAGAAGTTCTTCCCGCGGACTGCACGGGAGGAAATGGAAGAAAAGTTCATCAGTTTGAAGCAGAACGACGCACCTGTGGATGTACATGCAGCTGAGTGGACGCGGCTCAGTAGATTCGCTGGACCTTTGGTTGCCAACGATGCTGATAGGGCAAGGAGGTTCATGCGCAGTTTGGATGTTGACATCCAGAGGCAGATTGTCTCTCTGGGTTTGACCACTTTCTTATAAGTACTTACAGCGGCCCGAGAGCAGCAGAGCCTATCTATGAAGACTGGGAGTACACAGAAGCCAGCAGTTACAGGACTGAAGCCGGCATTTACACCGAACCGAGCGCATGGACGCAGAGGTATTCCAGTAAACCGTCGTGGCGTAACGCCGATGAAGAAGCCTGTTGTTGTTGATCGGAGGAGGAACGTGATTTGTGACTACTGCCATTTACCTGGGCACGTGCAAAGAGAATGTCGAAGGAGGCAGGGACTCTGTTTGGTTTGTGGATCGGCGGATCATACTATCAACGCTTGTCCGTCGAAGCTTCGCACGAAGGATGATGTTCAGAACCCACCGCAGAAACCGTTTCAGGGACAGAAGCAGCTGACTCAGGGACCCAATCAAGCTCGAGCTTTTACTCTGACGGCTGAGGAAGCTAAAGCTTCAGGAGAAGTTGTTTCAGGTCTTGTACTTGTTCATGGTTTTCCCGCATTAGCGTTATTCGATTCTGGTGCATCCCATTTTTTTTATGTCGTCTAAGTTTATTGCTACACACTCGATTGCTTGCACGAACCTGTCTAGTTGTTGGGACATACACACTGGGAATGTGAAGATCATATATAGTAGAGAATGTAAGGACTGTGCAGTTGTTGTTTGCGGACGAGAGCTTTTTGCAGATTTCTTGGTGATTGATACAGGAAGCTATGAGGTCGTCTTGGGAATGGATTTTCTCGGCCCTTTCCACGCTCACATTGATTGTAGGGCAAAGAGTAATTTTCCAGATTCCCGGACATCCAGAGTTTATCTTTACTGGAGGAAGCAGTTCTGTCGGGCCAGTCGAGTTTAGGGCTAGGCCGACAAATAGTGTTCTTTCGTCGATGGAGGTTGCTAAAGATGAAGCGCCAGCTGTTGTTCGAGATTTCATGGACGTGTTCGAGGACATATCAGGTTTACTGCCGAAGCGAGACGTGGAGTTC
Organism: Agapanthus africanus; assembly: GCA_030015575.1. Lineage (NCBI taxonomy): Eukaryota > Viridiplantae > Streptophyta > Magnoliopsida > Asparagales > Amaryllidaceae > Agapanthus > Agapanthus africanus. Next base: position 342,043,080 of record JASDDO010000004.1, on the reverse strand, counting down.
ACGATTGATCTTGTTCCTGGTGCAGCGCTAGTTTCTAAAGCGTACTATCCAATGACACCAGTGGAGTTGGAAGAAGTTAAGAAGCAGGTTACTGAATTACTTGAGAAGGGTTGGATTCGCAGCAGTAACTCACCTTGGGGAGCTCCAGTTCTTCTAGTCAAGAAGAAAGATGGCATAAGAAGGATGTGCATCGATTATCGAGAATTAAATCGGGTGACTATTAAGAACAAGTACCTGATCCCTCGCATTGGCGAATTATTTGAGCAGCTTAGTGGCGCGAGGGTATTCTCGAAACTGAATTTGCGATCCGGATATCATCAGGTCCGAGTTAAAACAGAAGATATTTGCAAGACGGCGTTCCGAACTCGGTATGGACATTACGAGTATTTAGTGATGCCCTTCGGAGTAACGAATGCACCGGCGATATTTATGGACTTGATGAACCAAATCTTTTCACCATTCTTGGACCAGTTCATAGTGGTGTTTATTGATGATATTCTGGTCTACTCCAAGAGTATTGAAGAGCATGCAGAACACTTGAAGATCGCATTGCAGACTTTGAGGCAAGAAAAATTGTATGCAAAGATGAACAAGTGCGAGTTTTGGCTTGAAGAAGTGAATTTTTGGGACACGTCGTGTCTGGAGATGAAATCGCCATTGACCCGAAAAGATTACAGCAGTTCGAGATTGGCCGATTCCGAAGAACGTTGCAGAGATCAGAAGCTTCCTTGGACTTGCCGGGTATTACAGAAGGTTCATGGAGAACTTTGCTCATCTGGCGGAGCCTTTGACCAAGCTTACGCGCAAGGAGGTACCGTTTGTATGGATGGATAAGTGTGCGTCGGCTTTTGAGGCGTTGAAACAGAGGTTGATAACCGCTCCTATTCTGACCGTGCCAGACAATTCCGGAGGATTGGTGATTCACAGAGACGCATCTGGGAAAGGATTGGGATGTGTTTTGATACAGCATGGGAAGGTTATAGCATACACATCGAGATAGTTGAAAACCCATGAGAAGAATTACCCAACTCATGACTTGGAGCTAGCAGCTGTGATTTTCGCTTTGAAGATTTGGAGACACTACTTATTGGGCGAAAGGGTCGAAGTATTCACCGATCACAAAAGCTTGAAGTATGTGTTCACGCAGAAGGAACTTAATATGAGGCAGCGTAGATGGTTGGAGCTGATGGCTGACTACGATCTTGATCTTAAGTACCATCCGGGGAAAGTTAATGTCGTGCCGGATGCGCTTAGTCGGTTGCCAGCAATTCAGATGTTGACTGCACAGAAAGAACTTATTGAAGACTTTTGAAGATTTGATTTGGAGTTTGTGCTACCGCATTCTTCGGGACAGTTGATGCAGCTGCAAGTACAGTCGTCGCTGATCGAGAATATTAAAGCACGCAATTGCAGGACCCTAGATTGCAAAAGTTTCGAGAACAGGTTGAAGCTAGACATCGAACGGACTTGTTAATTCATGAAGATGTTTCGTTGCGATATGGTAGCCGTGTGTGTGTGCCAAGGGGAGATATTCGTGAAGAACTTATGAAGGAGGCACACAGTTCAGCATATTCCGTACATCCAGGAGGCACGAAGATGTACCGAGATATACGACATCATTTCCGGTGGGAAGGCATAAAACGGGAGATTGCCCGCTTTGTAGCGAAGTGCTTGGTGTGTCAACAAGTTAAGGCTGAACATCAAAGGGTTGCTGGTTTATTGCAACCACTTTCAATTCCTCAGTGGTAGTGGGAACATATAACCATGGATTTCGTGACGGCTCTACCGCGGAGTCCAAAAGGCAACAATGCAGTTTGGGTGATTGTTCATCGATTGACCAAGGCAGCTCATTTCATCCCTTTTCGAGTTGGTCAATCAACAGAAACTTTGGCAGAACGGTACATGCAGGAGATTGTAAGATTGCATGGAGTATCGGTGAGCATCGTGTCCGACCGTGACACTCATTTCTTATCATACTTTTGGAGGAGCTTACAGGAAAGTTTGGGGACTCGATTGAAATTTAGCACAGCTTATCATCCTCAGACAGATGGCCAGTCGGAGAGAACGATCCAAACTCTTGAAGACATGTTGAGAGCTTGCATGTTAGACTTCAAGGGTTCATGGGAGGATCATCTACATTTGGTTGAGTTTTCTTACAATAACAGTTTCCAGGCGACTATTTAGATGGCTCCATTCGAAGGTTTATATGGTCGCAAGTGTCATTCACCTGTTTGTTGGGACGATGTTGGTGAACGAAAATTGTTGGGACCAGATTTGGTCGTGCAGACAGTTGAGAAGGTTAATACTACCCGGAATCATATGAAAACAGCACTAGATCGACAGAAGAGTTGGGCAGATACATCGAGAAGACCTCTAGAGTTGGCCGTTGGTGATTTGGTATTCTTGAAGATATCACCGACTAGAGGGGTGATTCGTTTCGAAGTCGAGGAAAGCTCAGTCCTCGATTCGTCGGACCTTTTGAGATTTTGGAGCGTGTTGGAGAAGTAGCGTATCGTTTGGCGTTACCGCAATCATTGGCGAATGTTCATGACGTGTTTTACGTATCTCAGCTCCGTAAGTATGTTCGAGATGAAACGCATGTGTTGGATCATTCGGAGCTGACTGTCCGAGAAGATTTGACTTTTGAGGAGCGACCGATGTCGATTGTGGATCGAAGAGAAAAGGTTCTTAAGAACAAAGTTATCCCTCTTGTACTTGTTTCTTGGGGTAATCACTCACATGGAGAATCAACTTGGGAACGAGAAGATGAAATCCGGCAGAAGTTTCCACACCTATTCTTATAGTTTGTTGATTGTTTATGCTTTCTTGTTCTTGGAATTTAGAGGACGAAATTCTTTTTGTAGTTGGGTATAATGTAACAACCGAGTTCAGTTATACCAATTTCGGTTTCCGTATTCATTTATCTGTGGTATTTTATTTATCGTGTTTGGGTGCGAATGGTATTTCACTTTTTACATTGCGTTCGACCCGACCCGCTTGCTTGAACTGGTGGATTCATATTTATAGATTACCCTGGCTTGTTACATAGACACATGCATCTAGTATAAACTGCATATTAACTTCTATTTGGCATCACACATTTTATCATATAACATTTTAGGTCATATTAAATAAATTAAAATTGCATTTCTTAGCCTGCATGATACCCCTAATCCTGTGGTAGCGTCCATGCATCTTGTTCTCGTCCCGTTCAGTGAAACGGACGTGTTTGGATGGCTACGCGCACGTACGTGCGTCCGTTCTTGGGGGTATGCATTTTCGTTACCTAATCATTCATTTTAGAATTTGGAAGTTGCATATAATTTTCGTATTTTAAAACTAAATTTTTAGACCTGACCCGGGCGCATTTTGAAATATTTTATATCTTGCTAAAAATTCAATTATTTAATTTTTAAATTTTATCCTGATATTTTTTTAACAACTCAGAAGATTTCCAAAGCCAATATAAATCTTTTTAAATTTTTAATATAATCTAAATCCTATTAAACTCCTAATCTCACACAGCTCTCTCCCTTTTCCTCTGGGCCCCATCACCGAACCAATGAAATGGTTTCTTTCATAGGCGCCATGCCCCACACGTCTCTCTCTTTCTCTCTCTCTCCCCGCGCTACCTCTTTCTCTCTCTTTCCCCCACAAAAATCCAAGTTTATATCTCCTAACTGTGCATTTCCCCTCTCTCTCTCCTCTCGTTCTCTTCTCTCTCTCTTTCTCAGATTCTCTTTCTTTCTTTCTCTCTCCCTCTTTCTCTCAGATCTCGCGATCACTATACACGCGAGATCCCCTCAACTCCCTTCTCTCACTAATCTCACCTCCCTCCTTCATTCTTTCTTCTTCATTTCTTATTTTTTTAACGCCGCGACGAGAACCCAAAAAAAACCCCGAGCTCCCATCTCCTTCCTCGTTAACCCATCATCTTTTCTCAACCCTAACCCTTAGCCCATCACCTCAATTCCCTCTGCCTCATCGACCTCCCCTCATCTCCTCCTTCCCTGGATTCTCCTTTCATTCCCAAGCCCACTGCACCCGAGAAACCAAAACCCACGCCACCTCATCGCCGTTCCTTCATCGCCGACGACCCTAGCCTTACACCACCATCATCACCATCTCCTTTCTCTCCATAACTCCTCTGTTATTCCTCTTACAACCCAGCAAGACCCCAGATAACAAAACCCAAACCCTAACCGAAACCCTAACACCAAACCCTAGCTTCGCCGGAGCTCGTTCACGGCCGTCGACACCCTCGCGACTCCTCTCTGCAACCACAGTAAGCTTTCTTTTCTTCTCATTCTTCTTCTTCCTCGTTCCTTTCTTCTCTTCCCTTTCTTTCTTTTCTTTTCTTTTCTGTAATTCTTGATCTCTGTAGATCGCCAGAGCCGTGACGACGTCGACATCCCGACGACCCAGCGAGCGTACCTGACCCGTGTGATCATTTTGTGCGTTGTTTGGATCCGTTCCGTATACCCTGCGCGCGTCGCGACTTTTTCCGCCGACGTGAGACGTTCCGTATACCCGTTTCTTGATCGGTCTAGGCAAGTAAAACTTGCTACATGCTATTTAATTTATTTATACTTATTTAACTGCATATTAAACCTGTAGATTAAATCTAATGCCACATGTTCCATTTAACATTTCGATGTTCCATTATATCATTTTAGATCTAGAACTTGAAACATATCATGTTGCATTTTAGTTTACAGTACATGGTACCCACGTCCATATTTTATATCACATAGTGCTTGGTTGCATAGCCCATAGTACCCTTTTAATAGTTTATACGCTACCGGACACCCGTTTGCATCCATCTAGCCTAATATATATATTCAATTGCATCCCTAGATCATTTAATACATATTAATGTGAATTTAACATTCCATATTTGATAAAGTGTATTTAGTTAATGTTGGAACTATCACCTTAACCCAAATCAATAACTGTGCATCCATATGCTTTAATCTGTACCTATTTGCATATAACATCACAATGTTCCATTTTTATTGTTCCATTAGTACCCCATACTTGTTTTGTATACCCATGCTTATTATAGTTTGATTATGAGCACCCACGTGACATTTGTGCACCCCTGACATGACTTGATATACCATTAATTGACATGACTTGATACATGTACACCACCTGACTTGACCTGAGGTACCATGGCTTTACCTGTTACCTGATCTTGTTACTAATGCCAACAAACTTGACCTGTTGTCCCTACGGACATTTCCTGTTGTCTATCCAGACAAACCTGTACCCCCTTGATCCTGTGTTGGCATTAGCTCCAGATTTATTAATACCCGACTTGAACATATATAACTTGGGGGTATGGGAAAATCAATGATGAAACCTGACTTGTAACTCGACAGTTCGATACCTTTACTGATCAGTCTTACGGGCTTGGTCAGCCCCGGGGTGATGCTGCTGACATCACCCGTCATCACCTACTACACTGTACTGCCTTGCGGCACGTCTCGGATTCAGCCCGAGAGTCATAGACCGTGATCCCGGGCACGCACGAGATACTATTGAGTTACATCGATGATTCATCAAATTGATTTCAAAGACTTGAGAGTAGTTAACACAGTAGACCAGTTTAGATTACTCACAGCACACTACCCTTCACTGTCCTTATTTATATTGTTGTTTTACCTGTTTTACCGTTCATGATCATACCTGCATGTCTTGCTACCCCTGTTTATATTATTGCTTGATGTTATGACGCACTGACGTCTGGGTTTTGCATGGCCCAAATTCCACCTTCGCTACAGGCCGAGCAGGAGTATTTCCGTCAGCAGGCTGAGCGGTGAGGACTTGTTAGTAGTTAGTTCATTTTACTTTCGGTATTTTGATTCCTGATGTGAGCCCACATTATGGGACGTACATTCCAGTTTATTCTTGTATTGGATCTTTTGCTTTCGCATTATTTTATTCTTGACTCGTTTTATTCTGGCTTATGGACATGTGTTAGATAGTTTATTATTGTTCTTGATATCTCTACAGCCGTAATGTGACTGTGGAAGGATAATTCCTATCCACAGGTAGCATGGTTGGTTATGTCACGTGCCTATCTTAGCGTACTCAAGGAAGCCGGGCGTGACAAGTACAATCATTACCATCAATAAAGTAAATACACGGGGTGTTGGGGTAGTTCATGCGAGAATCCAACAAAATCTCAAGAGTCTCCCTAGATCATGAATCCATGTCTACTAACACAAGAAAGCTATCATGAGGGCCCGTATTTCCTTGCTCCTGGATTACAGCCTGTTGAGTTTGGAATACTTCAACACTAGGTTGAAGTCCCGTTACTAACATTTGATTCGGGTCCGTGGTTCCGTACCTATGGATTACAGCCTGTTGGGTTCGAGAACACTCTTGAGATTGGTTGACATTTACCCTTCAACTTACGTTAGATTAGTATACCCAAGTAGAGACCTGTTAAGACACTTACCTTCACTGCATGTTCACTACACTTACATTATATGGCTATGTTACTTTTATACTTCCATGCTCATGATTTCAAGTTTATTTACCCGTCACACATTACTATACTAGTTCATTTGTATTACAATAAAACCGCATGCTAAATAAACTTGACAGGATGATATGACATACTCAATAATTCATATTATAATTTTTCCCTATCATTACATTTTTTCTTTACTCCCCTTTTCTTTGGGACTTACCGAGCGAAAGTTCGCTGACGGACATTCCACCTTTCTCTGTTTTCTTGGAATGTTCGTCAGATACTGAGGAGACTGAAAGAGTAGACATCCCAGAGGAGGAGCACCAACAGACCGAGTCACAGGCCTAGACCAGTTACCTTCTTTCCATTTCTGTTATGCCACTGTTTAGGCATTGCTTTTCATTCCATGTATTTACTTTTCCATGTACTGTAAAAGAATATTAATAAATAAAGTTGTTGTTCATTACATTTGTCTCTTGTTTATATTTCTTTTATATTGCTTAGTTACGCTTAGCGTATTTACTTCTGAGTAAATACGCAGCGGCCTCGTCGTGTCCCCTTCGCCGTACACTGGGAAGCGGGGCATGACAGAAGATTTGATAAAAATAGTGGGAGTCATCCTGATTAGATAACATAATAACCAATCTAATCTTGTAAGAGCGCACGCTAAAGTGTTTCTTCTCTCTCTCTCTCCAGGTAGCGACCATGACACGCCTTAATCAAGATAATAATATTGATGTATTGACCCAACCCACATATTATACTAGGCTAAGGAACATTGGTTCCGCTCTATCTTTTGAAAGTCATAAGTCTGAGCAAGGAATAGGGGAATACCAGGATTCCCAGGCCACCCGTACGAAGAATGAGCATGCTGATGCATCGTCTTCGGGTGTGTTCGTTACCGAGAACTGTTTCTCAGTTTGCTCTACGTCCTGGGTATTAGATACTGGATCAGGATCCCACGTATGTAATTTGTTACATGGGCTAAGAAGAGGTAGAGAACTGGGAAAAGATGATATGTCTCTAAAAGTAGGGAATTGTGCAATTGTTGCACCAAAGCAGTTGGCGAATATCATCTTATATTACCAAATGGTAATACAATGATTCTGAACAACTGTTATTACGTACCAAAAATGACGTGCAGCATTAAATCAGTATCTTTATTACAAAAAGAAGGATATAATTTTGTATTGGAGGATAATGTTATGAACATTTTCCTAAATCAAGTGTTGATTGGGTTTGGTACATTATGTAACGGTATATACGTTCTGAATTAAACCACGGTTCTAAACATACAAAACACACACGAGAGGAAAAGTTCAGAAATGAACGAAACCTTCTTGTGGCACTGTAGACTATGTCATATCAATGCGAAAAGGCTAGATAAGTTGCATAAAGATGAATATTTGAATCCGTTCGAATTTACATCTTTTGAAACTTGCGAGTCATGTCTCAAAGGTAAGATGACCAAAACTCCGTTTACTGAACACGGAGAAAGAGCTACTGAACTCTTGGGAATGATACATAGTGATGTGTGTGATCCTATATATACACATGCCAGGAATGGTTCCTCGTACTTTATTATATTCACCGATGATCTATCAAGATACGGATATGTGTTCCTGTTGAAACATAAGTCTGAAGCTTTTGAGAAATTCAAAGAATATAAGTGCGAAGTAGAGAACTAAACGGGTAAAAGTATTAAAATTCTTCGATCTGATCGGGGAGGAGAATACTTAAGCACGGAGTTCCTGGATTATTTAAAGAGAATGGGATTCTCTCTCAGCTTACTCCTCCATATACACCACAACACAATGGTGTATCGGAGCGCATGAATCTCACCCTATTAGATATGGTGCGCTCTATGATGAGTACTGCTGAGTTACCTATTTCTTTTTAGGGTTATGCACTTGAGACAGCCGCACACCTATTGAATATGGTTCCCACCAAATCTGTACCCACCACTCTATATGAGATATGGAAAGGGAAGAGACCGTGTCTTATTTTATTAAGATATGGGGTTGTCCGATTTATGTTAAAACGCAAAATCCGGACAAGCTCGAGGTAAGGTCAGTTCTGTGCAAGTTTGTAGGATATCCTAAAAATTCGCGAGGGTATATCTTCTACCACACCGAGGAACAAAAAGTGTTTATTTCTCGATATGCCGCCTTTTTAGAAAAGGAATTTTTTGTGAAAGAAATTAGTGGCAATGAGGTTGAACTGGAAGAAGTTCCGGCTACACAAACTGTTACCGACAATTTGGTAGAACCGGAGGATCCAATAGTACCCAACGAACCCCAGTCACTCCGCAGATCTAGTAGGGTTCCTCATCCACCTGAGAGATACTACGGTTTTCTCATAGACGGTGGGAGCGAGGATTGCATCATGGAAGATGATGACCCAACTAGTTTCGAGTAGGCCATCACAAGTGGAGACTCTGTGAAATGGCTGGATGCTATGCGATCCGAGATGGAATCCATGTACACCAACAAAATATGGACTTTGGAAGTTGCTCCTGAAGGGGTAAAACCCATCGGGAGCAAGTGGATCTTTAAAAAGAAAATTGGTGTAGATGGAAAAGTTGAGACTTTCAAAGCTAGACTTGTAGCAAAAGGTTTTCATTAACGACCTGGTGTCGATTATGATGAAACCTTTTCTCCAGTGGCTATGCTTAAGTCCATCAGGATCTTACTTGCCATTGCTGCATACCATGACTACGAAATCTAGCAGATGGATGTCAAGACCGCTTTTCTAAATGGTGATTTAGAAGAGAGCGTGTACATAACACAGCCAGAGGGAGTCGTAGACAGTGGGAGCAGCGGAAGCGTGTACAAGCTGCTTAAATCAATCTACGGATTAAAGCAGGCATCGCGGAGCTGGAATATCTGTTTCGATGAAGCTATCAAAGAGTTTGACTTCATCAAAAACATAGATGAACCTTGTATATACAAAAAGGTTGTAGACAGTAAGGTTGTCTTCCTCGTATTGTACGTGGATGACATACTCTTGATAGGAAACGATGTTCCTATGCTACACCCGGTCAAGCTCTTCTTATCACACAAGTTCTTCATGAAAGATCTTGGTGATGCCTCCTACATCCCGGGGATTAAGATTTATAGAGATAGATCTAAACGGATGTTGGGATTGTCCCAGTCTAGGTACATAGACACCATATTAAAGAAGTTTAGTATAGAAGATTCTAAGCGTGGTAATTTACCCGCTTGCTCAGGAATCACTCTCTCCAAAGAGATGTCTCCCAAGACTGATTTGGAGAAGGCTCGCATGCAAGAGATACCATATGCTTCTGCAGTCGGGTCAATCATGTATGCGATGTTATGTACCATACCGGATGTAGCTTACTCACTAGGAGTAGTGAGTAGGTATCAATCAGATCCTGGGGAAAACCACTGGACAGCTGTGAAGAACATTCTTAAGTACTTGAGAAGGACTAAAGAAATGTTCTTGGTGGATGGTAACGGAGAACTCCAGTTGGAGTCCTTTACCGATTCGAGCTTCCAGAGTGATAAGGACGACAGTAAGTCGGTCTCGGGTTTTGTCTTTACCCTCAACGGAGGGACGGTATGTTGGAAGAGTTCCAAGCAAAATACCGTAGCAGACTCGACGATGGAGGCTGAATACATCGCTGCCAATGATGCTGCCAAAGAGGCCGTCTGTATGAAAATGTTCATAGCAGAACTTGGTGTGGTTCCATCCATTGAGCATCCAATACCCTTGTATTGTGATAACAATAGAGCTGTGGGTTTGGCCAAGGAACCCCGGTCCCATCAACGATCCAGACATATTCTTAGGCGGTATCACCTAATCCGGGAGATAGTAGATCGACGGGAAATCGAGGTCAGAAGAGTTGACACAAAGAATAACATTGTGGATCCACTCACGAAAGCCCTCCCCCAGACGCAATTTGAGAGACTATTTGGGATGTTGAGTATGAGATACTACAACAACTGGCCTTAGTGCAAGTGAGAGATTGTTAAGAATATGTATGCCCTAAAGGCCATTATTGTATATTATTGTATATTATAGTGGATGCTTGGACATATATATAGAGGACTTTCTTGCTCGACATGATAGTATGCTATCTGGTTGCTCTTTATCTTAACATATTCACTGGTATTATTATACTGTCTCTCTTATACATGTTGATAAAGCCCTTAGCATGTTAGCTTGACTACCAGGACTATGATGCGGATCATACTACTGGGACCTGGGTAGTCCACAAGCACATCCTTTAAATGTTCCTAGTCGAGAGGATATCGAGATAGGGCATCGATATTCCAGAATAGACTAGTGTGTACGTTTCTTGACCTGTATGGGGGCGATGGTTGATCCCATAACCATTGGTGTTTGACATCAAAGATTTTACACAGGTGCTCATTAGAGAATGGGTACACCGAACATGACTCGTCGAGAACTCCTAGATGGTACTATACCTATCGTCAAATAGTAGTTCTCTGGTGACACTGGTACAGATTAGTCTGTAGACCCAAGATCGTCATAGAGTCTTGTGTGGTTCCCACTGTGCTTTGATTTCCTCCCTACCACGGCTCAAAGTAGTCGTGCAAACAGGTGGATTTTGAGTACAGTCCCGAGTCACATGGAGGCAATGAGCGATATGAGGGGTTTCGTCTCTCCCGGTATTGGGAGTTGATGTTGCGCTATGCTCGATTGGCTATAACAGGAAGTCCCTAGCCATGGATGATGCTGAGATTTACTGGTAAGTGTTATCAGTAGTTTCTCGAACCGTTATAGGCCACACATCGGCATGACATATCATATTACTGGGGTCTGACATATCCACCCCCAGACTCGATATGCGACATATCAGACGAAGAGACCAGACTGTACGGTAAGTGTTACTTATAGGCTTTGTAAGATTTTGGACAAGCTTGCGTGTTGATCTTCTAATCGCTTAATAGCTAGGTAGCCGTTACGTCCAGCTAGTACCGCTGACGGCTTTTGGGTGACTGATGTGATCATCAGCTACTGCTGGCGTATTGACGAGTTTTTAGAGTCCCATACAGTGGTTTCCTAGTTCAAGCGAAACGAAGTAGGGCACATATGCTGATATGTGCGTGAGCCTAATTAAATACGAGTATGTGATACCGTATTGTAATCTGGCAGTTATATGTTATCAGTCAGGTTATATGTGATATAACCGGATTATCGAATCAAGAGTTGATTTGATAATGTGATATACAGATAAATGATATTAGTCGGTTATATATGATATAACCGGATTATTGAATCAAGTGTTGATTTAATAAAATGATATATATTTATATTTGATATAATTATGTATTAACTAATATTATTGCTCACTAATTATTTTCTTATATATATATATATATATATATATATATATATATATATATATATATATATATTAAGAAGCATGGTTGGATTTTCTATTTTGGGAAAATAGAAAATGAGGTGGAAATTTGAGGAGATATTTGTGGAATAGGGAAGCATGGCTTGATCATTTTATTTATTCATTTGTAGTCACTATAGAAGCATAGTTGCTATATTTTAATGGTCTTAATTCCATGCTTCAATAAGTGAGGTATTTGATTAAGCCATTCTTCACTTTTTTCCACACTTGTTCATTTTTCTCACTTGAGCTATTTTTCTCTCTAGCTCTCTCCATCTTTTCCCTCACCTCCTCCAAAACCTAACACTCACATCAGTTGTGAAACCTAGGACTTGTGAGAACCCTAGTGAGTAAACAAAATCCCTATTTCACCATCCTACACTTGATTAGCAATTAATTGTAGTGCGTTTCCTTCATTAAAGAGTTTAGTGAAGAGGTAGTTTGGATTAGCGAAACTTTGGGTGGATCATCTTCGGCACGAAGATCGCAAAGAAAGTTCGCACCTTCTTCAAGTAATGCCTAGTGGAGTCGTAGGGACCACTACACGGAGCTTATGAAGCGAAGGACTCGGTCTACAAAGATTGTTGCCTCCTTCACTTAGAATAGTTTAATTATATCAAGTTTTAAACCCTAATCATCTAGTTAAGATTCTTGTTTAGTGTAGCTTAGCACCCCAATTTTTGAAAATGGCATGCTTGATGCTTAGTAAAACCCAGTGGTGGTGCTAGGACACACTTTCATGATTAGTAGAAGATATAGAATAATTAGCTCGCTAATTTGTTCTCTTTTCTTTTCTTTCTTCACTTGAAGAAATCAAGAGAAATAGCCATGGAAGAGATGAGAGTATGAAGAAGATAATATTTAAGATGAGAACAAATCCAAGAATAAGTCATAACAAAATGAGTCACCATAATGAGCCATCAAAGAAAAACACCTTATGAATTCTACAACCATCCAATATGCATGGCTCATTCTCTTTTCATTTCTTTCATATAAATCTCATACTCCTATCTCACATGCATTATCATACATGTCACAATATTTATATCAAATATAAATATTAATAAAGAGAATAAAATAATAAAGTGAGCATGATATTAATTAATATATAAATATACATTTAATTATTAAATCAACACTTGATTTAATAATTCAGTTATATCATATATATACCGGCTAATATCAATTAACACCCGATTAAAATACGTGCATCAAATATATGTGTTTAATCGAACTTCTGCACGTATCCCTATACGTACCTTACAACGTTTCGCATGTGCTGGGAAAACTCTGTGTGGGACTCTAAAGACTCGACAATACGCTGACAGTTGGTTAGGATCATATCCATAGCCCACAAGCACGTCAGCGGTACTACCTGCACGTTACGGCTACCCAGGTATTGATCGAAAGAAAATCAACGAGTAAGCTCATCTGAACCCTGCAAAATCTGTCAGTGACATTTACCATACAGTCCGATCTCTTTGTCTATGAGTATCGCATATCGGGTCTAGGATTTGGAATCTATCAGACCCCAATAACTCGATAAGTCGTATGACAGAAGACTCATAACCAACCGGAGATCAACTGACAATACTTATCAATTTATCTCTACTGCGATGGCCATTGACTTGTGCTTGTAGTCATGTCTTGCACAGCGCGACACTCCCTATACTGGGAGAGACGAATCTCCTCGAGCGCTCATTGCCTCCACGTGCTTTGGGACTATACCCAACAAAAACATGTTTGCACGACTCCTTTGAGCCATGGTAGGGTAGAAGTCTAAGTATAGTGGGAACACACATGAGATACTATGGTAATCTCAGGTCCTTAGGGACTACAATGTACTCATGTCATTGGAGAACTTCTATCTGACATTGGTATATTACCAACTAGGAGTCCTCAGTGAGTCCGTCCAGTGTAACTCATCTAATGAGCGCCTGTATACAATCCTCGATGTCAAACATCAATAGCTGCAGGATCAGCTATTGCCCTCCAACCGGGTCAGGAAACGTACACACTAGTCTAAACTGGAGTACCGATGCCCAGTCTCGATACTCCTACGACTGGGAACATTTAAGGATATATTTATCGACTACCCAGGCCCCACTAGTATGATCTCCATCATCGTCCTGGTAGTCAAGAAAAATATAGTTAATAAAATGCATCACATGAAAGATAAAGATAAACCATATAGCATACTATCATCTCGAGTAAGATTGCTCTCTCATGTAGGTCCTCCTTCATTACAATAACTGTCTTGAGGGCACCTATATTCAACAATCTCCCACTTGCACTTAAGGCTAATTATTACGGTAGTATCACATACCCAACTTCTGTACTAACAGTTTCACAAACTGTGTTCGAGAACTAGCCTCAATGAGTGGACCCGGCACAGCTCATCTCTCTTTTTCTTCCGGAATCTCAACTTCGCAGAGATCAAATATCTCCCGAACTGAGAGATACCTGTCTTAGTATTTGCCTGGACTGACGATGGGATTATGTTCATAAATGAACAATTATATCCAGCGAATTCTCAGACAGTATCTTTTGCTGATTCACAATCAGTATTTAGCGCTATGACTACCTTAGTATCCTACTTGGAACTCTTTCTAATATATTGCTCCTCAAAAGAGGGTAAACTTATAACTTGCGACAGACGCTCTGTCTTTTATGGGAAACTAACCACCTCCTTCAGGAGGCTGTCATTACCATACACTAAGAATATCAAATGCTCTCCACTGCTACCTTATGTTTCTCTAGGATTGGACCGGCATCCATATCCTGTATGGAGAAATACTTATGATCAACATTATTTTACCAATTGCAGCATAAGAACATCACTGCCTATCATGAGTAAGTCATCCACATACCATATGAGGAATCTGACAACACTCCATACTACTTTCTTACAAATACCAGGTTCATCTCTCATTTTGATGAAGTCAAACACCTTGACCATGACATCAAAATAGATGATCCATTTCCGTTATGCCTGCTTTAGTCTAAAAATAAACTTAAGCAACTTACTCGCTTATCGCTGCTCTCTCTGACTAAGATAACCTTCTGGCAGAGTCATATACATGCACACTTCTAAATCCAATTTAGAAAGACGTTATAGTCATCCACATGCCAGATATAATAGTCATGAAAAACAATAACGACAAGTTATATCCGTATGGATTTCAGTACAGACACTGAAATAATAGTTTCATCATAATCAACAACGGGTATTTGATGAAAACCTTTTACTACAATTCTAGCCTTATCAGGTTAATACATTTTCATTTGCACTGATCTCGTAAGATCTACTTGCTTCTAATGGGTTTTACCCCTTCAGAAGCACCCAACAAAGCCCACACCTTTTTGCAGTGCGTGGAGTCCAACTAGGATAACTCGACATCCAGCCATCAGTCGGAAGTCACCACTTTCCATGGCCTATTGACAACTAGTAGGGTCATCATCATATGATGCAAACCTCCTTGTCATCATTAACGAGGAAACCACAGTACCTCTCGTGACTGAGGTCACCTACCAAATCTGCGGAGTGGTTAAGGTTGGTCAAGGTCAATTGAATCATCAGGTTCTACTAAATTTTTAATAACCGTTTGTGGTTCTGGAATCACTTCCAGTTCTACCATACTCTCACTAATTTCTTTTGTAAGAAATTCATTTTCTAAAAAGGTGGCGTGTCGAGAACAAAACAACTTTTGATCTTACAAATGGTAGAATGTTAAACCATCGTCAATACCCGGGATAGCCCACAAACTGCCATTACCAAAACGTGCCTTGAGTTTATCCGGATTCTGGTTTTAAACATAAGCCGAACAACTCAATATCTTAACAATTTTAAGATGTTAACCTATTCTATATCACATATAAAATTTGAGGCACTAATTTAGGTGGAACCAGTATCAATTGATATGCATATATTTCTAGTGCATCTCTGAATTGAAAAAAGCAATATAACATTACTCATCAAAGAGCGCACCCACGGATGAGTAATCTGAGAGAGAATCAAATTCTCAATTATTAAACCGCGGAATACTTAGCAAAAGTATCCACATCTTCGAACATTTCGAAGAATCTTGATACTTCCAACGTTTGGTTCTCTACTTTATTCCTATATCTTATGAACTTCTCAAAATCTTTGGACTTTGCATTTCATAAAGAATGTGTGTATAAAACCAGAGAACTCATAGTAAAACGGAACGAAGTATGAGCACCAACCCTTTGTATGTGTGGACACCAGACAACATACATCATTATGTATAAGTCCTATGAGTTCACTAACCATACTCTGTGTTATAATTTGAAAACTGTATTTTGGTTAAGAATGTATATTCTGTTATTCAATACACCATACCCAATTATCAAATGATTAAGGCAGATGTTCATAACATAATTTTTGAAAATTTATATCCCACTTTATCAGATAAAGATACAGATATATCAGTTTTTAAAAGTTGGTGCATAATAACATATATTCAAAACCAAAAGTTTGCCGAAAGGCAAGACCAGGTGATTTCCCTAATAGTAACAATTGCTCCGATATCCAATATTGAAGATCAAATCACCATTCCAATAATCTAATCCTTCTCAGCATCTGTAACAAGTTATAGATGTGGGATATTAATCTGGTATCTATATACTTAGGAGTCAGAATTAATTGAAAAACAGTTTTCAATTACAATCACATAGAAAACATGAAATATCAAAATGTTTCAAGGGATGGCCGGGTATTCCAAGTAATGTCTCTTTCATTGCCCAGGATCATAACAATAGTTGCATTTTCCTTTCCGCTCACTTCGTCCTCTATTGTTGTCTCTCTTTCTTATCTTATGTATACTGGACTTATGCTAGTTGGTTTTCTTCTTACCCTTTCTTTCAGCTCCAGCATCGGAATTGGAAGAAGACTATCTGACAAGCGTAACTGGTATATTCTCCTTATTTAAGGGCTCTCAAACATAAGATAAGGTGGAGAGGAGAAACAAATGAATTGTATCATACACAATTCATTTTCTCCAGAATCCGCGGTCATTCTCGACTGAAACAATTTTTTCGAGTTCGTATCTAACTATACGATGGCCTTTCAAGCAATATGGATCTCTGTATTGGATACATAGTGTTCTGGAGGAAGCAAAAGGGGAAGTGGTAGGGATAAGGATATATGCGACTATGTCGTGAAAATAGGGAAATCATGACATTCCAAACCTAATGACTGTAAAAAGGTTCGGTTAACTTGGTTTACGTGTTTTTAGTTTAAGATCAGTCTTAGGTCGCTGCCAGAGAGAGAGATAGAAAAGAAACACTCATCGTGTACTTTATCAAGATTAGATTGGTATATTTATCTAATCAGGGTGGCTCTTACTGTTCCGTCGAATTCTCCTTCAAATCCTAAAAGGAGAATTAGCCGGGGTCATCTGAAAATCTCTCAGGAGTAACAATTACTCACAGTAGGAATCAGTATCCAAACTATCATGGCGTGGTAACCTTGACGGGGGCTAACAAGTCACCCCACTCCATAGAAGGTATGCAATCTCATTGTAAGTTTCAACACTTGAAACTCCCGATATCGGTTTTTATCCCTAACGATCTATGACCTTGACGGATGTCAACAAACCATAGGCCACTAGTCAAGTTTTACCTGTCATTGCGTAATTAACTCGAATCCATCCGCATAAGTCCTTGATGAAGGTCAACAAGGCTATGTGACTGTCCCGGCTAATTGCATCACATGCAAGCAGAAAAACATCACTTGCTACCGTATACTACGCCTTGACCGAAGTTAACAAACGCAACACGAATACTAAGTACTCTACTTCCTGAAATGAAAGAGGGATACGGCTGGTTTTGAAGAAAACCTTTAACGTAATGAACTTGATCTTATCGTAGGAATCGAGTGGTTTTGCAAATTTATAGTAACATAAAATTTTGCTTAAGAGCGAACTCCCGGTGAAGGAATCAAGCCTCTTACCTCATCTAATGAGGTGCGGGATATTCTTAACCGAATATCTCGATGCAAAGAAAAATACTACGGCTATACAATTTGCAAATTTATAGTAACACAATATTTTGCCAAAGAGGCCACTCCATGTAAAGGGATCTAGGCTCTTTCCTCGTCGAATGAGGTGTAAGATATTCCTAACCGAATATCTCTGTGCAAAGAAAAAGATTCGACTATAACACCACAATATCTGATATTTGGTTTATACAACGTGATTTAGGTTTATTATCTTTGCATTAATCCGAATTAATGCAATCCCATCAAATAGATAATCACATTCCTAGCATCTTCTCATACAACTACAGAAAATCATGAAAAGAAAATAGAATGCACATATACACCATCCGCATTTGCCACGAGGCCCCGGGTCTTCACCATAATGTTACTTAACTTACGGCAGGGCGGGGGCAGGACTAGCATGAGTGCAAAACATATATAGCATTTATTTATATATCATATATATATATATATATATATATATATATATATATATATATATATATATCATACATATCACTATATATATCATCGCATGCAAATAATCAACATTACAGGCAAACGATAAATATCATCACAGGCAGGTAATCACATCACATGCAAGTAATGAAAAATACAGAGATGGAATGGTCGTATTACCTAGGAATCCCGTGTTTCATTCGAGTCATCAAACGAAACGTGACATTCCTCGGTCGCGTGAATAGCCGGTGCGCAGCCAAAAGCAGACCCCTACGAGTGCGGCAAGCTACCAGACAGCCCAAGAAACGAGGCAACCTAACATCATCATCATGAGGGGGCCACCCGACACTTTCTTGAATCCAGTGACTTGAGCACTCTTCCACGGGTTTATCCTATAACCCCTACAAGAGCGGCAAGCAACCGGCTAATTCTAGACTCGAGTGACCCGATTTCAACTCCTTGAGATAGCCACCCGCTATAATCCAGAACCCGGTCGCCCGCGCGCTTCTCCGCGGGGTAATTCTAAACCTGTATTATATAACGGCGACAATGATTGCAACCTGATCGTGTCTCGACAAATAATAATACAATAAGCGGCGACTACGGCCACATATGAACCGCTAAGTCCCGAAACAAAAAATATACATATAACGGAAATGGCGGCCACAAGTTGGAGCTTGTCCCGAAAAAATGAATATACTAGATGGCTATAAGCATTAATGGAAATAAAACACATCACACTTCCCCACGGGGGCTATTCATTTCGCGACAATCCAAACACATTCCATACAGGCAACGTAATATATCACAATATATATATAACATGCAACCCCGTCGAATTGATCGAATCAATTCGTCAACGTTAAACACCATATATCGACATATGCAGCCGAATCAACACGATCAAACACTTTGATCGCATTAATACGAAGTTGAGGCCAAAGAAATGCATGACCCACGAAGCCGAACACTTGAAATTCCAAAACTTGAATCTCAAGATTAGCCCGCCTCAGAAAACCAACTCATTTCTTGCATGAAACGAATCTCGGAGGACCTGAAAACCGCTCGAGACCCTGGTAAGGACCTCGGGCATGACCTATGGGGCCCCGGGAAGCATTGGGTGGGCCCCCCATCCCATGGCCACAAAATTGTGGCCATGGGACAGCTGCTGGACAGCAAACATCTGGCTGGATGTTCGCTGTCCAGCCCCCCATCCGAGACCACTTTGCTGTGGTATCGGGTGTGGGGAACCCACCCAAGCCCCCGGGGACAGCCTTGGGGTCGGCCCTGAGCAATTACGGGGCTCTCATACTTATGATATTAGTTAATATATAAATATACATTTAATTATTAAATCAACACTTGATTTAATAATCCGGTTATATCATATATATACCGGATAATATCAATTAACACCCGATTAAAATACGTGTATCTGTCACGCCCCACCCCCAATACAGAAAGTATTGTCCGCTCTGACCGAAACCGCACGGTTTTGTCCTTCGGGAAGAACCGGACCCGACTAGGGACCGCTTCCCAGGAGGGCACCACTTGATTTAATATAAGTCTCATACTTATGAATTCTACAACCATCCAATATGCATGCCTCATTCTCTTTTCATTTCTTTCGTATAAGTCTCATACTCCCATCTCACATGTATCATCATACATGTCACAATATTTATATCAAATATAAATATTAATAAAGAGAAGAAAATAATAAAGTGGGTATGATATTATTTAATATATAAATATACTTTTGGGGTCGAAAATTGCATCCCGGTTGACTAAGTCAAAGTCAAGGTCAACCCCCAAGCCAAGTGGGCCCAAGCCCGGATCAAGTGGGCCCATGCCCAGGTCGTGTCCGAACATGAAGCGGCCTGCCCCCTATGCCAACAATAAAATCATGTAATAAATAATTTTTATGTAATTTTTTTTATGCATGAATGGGCATAAAGCCAAATTTTTTATGAAGACCATGGCTTATGTGCAAAAAGAAATGGCACATGAGCCATGGGATGGGCAAAATGCCATTTTTGTAAAGCCCAAGGGGCTATATGTAAAGTGTATAGCCTATAAAGGCCAAGATAATGAAAATATCTCAACAACTTTTTCTCTCTCTCAAAAAGCATCAAGATCTGTGATCTTCTCCTTCCTCAAGGTTCTAAAACCTTATTCTTTCTTTTGAATTAAATCAAGAGTTTTACTCTTCCTTTTATAAAACTAAATAGGTTTTCACCACAAAACCCAAAGGGGAACTCAGATCTTCTATTAGATCTCAAAAAGGGAAGATCTTTAAATCTCACCCCCTTTCTCCAAGATCCGGCCAAACGACAGGAAGAAGAAGGAGACCCGTCTCTAGAAACCCCACTTTGGAGAAGATCCAGGGCTCAAGGGGAGAAGCCCCTTCATCATCCTCAAAATATCCTAGGAGTTTAATCCTCATATATATATATACAAAATAATAAGTGTTCCTTTCTGTGAGTACAACTCCCATTGTAGGGACTAAGTCCTTTTTGCCTCCACTTGCGCTCAGAGTGCTAGCACCCGAGCGCCCACGTGTCTGGCACGTGGGGTGCTAGCGCTCTTGCGCTCAAAGCGCTAGCGCCTAAAGTGCTAGCGTCTGAGCGCTCACGTGCCTGGCACGTAAGGCGCTAGCGCCTTTGCGCTCAAAGCGCTAGCACCCGAGCGCCCTAGCGCCCAAAGCGCTAGCGCTAGCGCCCTAGCGCTTTCTCCCACGCATCCTTTGGATGCCCTTTTTCCCTTATACACACACACACACACACATACTCCATGACACTGTCCCTGTTAGAAAAAATTTCTAACGGGGCGCTGCCCCGCACCCCGCAAGGGGGCTGCTAGCCCCTTGACCCCCAGCCTGCTATCCGGGTAGCGGGACCCCCGTAAAAACTCTGCGGGGTCCCCGACATATCCAAAACCCCTCCAAAACACAACACTGCACATTGAGTTCGCATGACCAGTTTAACCCGTTAATCGGAGGTTCTCTCGTCCCAAAGGCGAGAGGTAATTAACGACAGCTTAGTCCGCGGCTACCGGAGATTCGGATGCCCACAATCAATAAACCCCAGCCTACCCTAGGAAGGGGAATCTATAGTATGCCTGACAAGCGCACGCGCATTCCCATCTCAATGGGGTGACGAAAAACACCCTACATATACATTTAATTATTAAATCAACCCTTGATTTAATAATCCGGTTATATCATATATATACCGGCTAATATCAATTAATACCCGATTAAAATACGTGTATCTGTCACGCTCTACCCCCAATACAGAGAGTATTGTCCGCTCTGACCGAAACCGCACGGCTATTTCCTTCGGGCCACTTCCCAGGAGGTCACCCATCCCAGGACTTCCCTGGCTCGAGCACGCTTAACTACGAAGTTCTCAATCTTCTGTAGTGCCGGTTCACTTAAAACGCGCCTCTGTATTGAAAAGTGGCATCATTTCATTTATAATTCCGGATCTGCCCTCTTTCGGAATGTATTATTCCCCATTGTTCAACATTGGGTCCCACCAATTCAAGAGGCGGCCCCCGCCCCCTTGGCATGACACTTGGCATTTTGTCCCGTGTGGCACTTTGTTCCGTGAGCAAGAACCGGATCCCGACATTGTCCCCACCTTTGAACAATGGTTCGTACTCGAACCATAGACCTACTATTGAGGGACCGGATTTGATACCATTCTGTTACCCCCATCCCAATACAGAAAGTATTGTCCGCTTTGACCGAAACCGCACGGTTTTGTCCTTCGGGACGAACCAGACCCGACCAGGGGTTACTTCCCAGGAGGTCACCCATCCCAAAACTTCCCTGGCTTGAGCACGCTTAACTACGGAGTTCTCAATCTCCTATAGTGCCGGTTCACTTAAAAGGCACCTTTGTATTGAAGAGTGGTATCATTTCATTTATAGTTCCGGATCTGCCCTCTTTCGGAATGTATTATTCCCCATTGTTCTATTGTGGGTTCCACGGATTCAAGAGGTGGCCCCGCCCCCTTGGCATGACACTCGGTGTGGCATTTTATTCCGTGAGCAAAAACCGGGTCCCGACAATACGCTACACACGTTTAATCGAACTCCTGCACGTATCCCTATACCTGCCCTATATCGTTTCACATGTGCTGTGAAACATTTGTGTGAGACTCTAAAGACTCAACAATATGCTAGCATTAGGTTAGGATCATATCCATAGTCCACAAGCATGTTAGCGGTACTTCTGCACGTTACGGCTACCCAAATATTGATCAAAAGAAGGTCAACGAGCAAGTTCATCCGAACCCTGCAAAGTCTATCAGTGACATTTACTATACATTTGTTAGTTATATGTATGCCCCAGAGGCCATTACTGTACATACAATGTATATTGTAGTGGTTGCTTGGACATATATATGGAGGACTTTCTTGCTCGACATGATATTATGCTATCCGGTTGCTCTTTATCTTAACATGTACTCTGATTGTCTCTATGTTACATGTTGATAAAGCCCTTAGGATGAGTACTTGACTACCAGGACTATGATGCAGATCATACTAGCGGGGACAATGTAGTCACCAAGTACATCCTTCAAATGTTCCTGGCCGTGGGTGTATCGAGACAGGGCATCGATATACCAGAGTAGACTAGCGTATAGCTTCTCGACCCATGTAGATGGGCGATGGATGATCTCATATCCATTGGTGTTTGACATCAGAGATAGTATACAGGTGCTCAGTGGAGACTGGGTACACTGGACAGACTTTCCGAGAACTCCCAGATGGTATTATACATCACGTCAGATGGCAGTTCTCTGGTGACACTGGTACAGGTTAGTCTGTAGATCCGAGATCGTCATAGAGTCTTGTGTGATTCCCACTGTGCTTTGATTTCCACCTTACCACGTTCAAGAGAACGTGCAAAACGGTGGCTTTTGGGTACAGTCTCGAATCACATGGAGGCAATGAGCGATAGGAGGGGTTTCGTCTCTTCCGGTATTGGGAGTTGATGTTGCGCTGTGCTCAATTGGCTATAACAGGAAGTCCCTGGCCATGGCTGCTTTAGAGATATACTGGTAAGTGTTATCAGTAGTTTCTCGACCCGTTATGATCCTTACATCGGCACGACTTATCGAGTTACTATGGTCTGACGTTTACCACCCCTAGACGAGATATGCGACATATCAGACAAAGAGACCGGACTGTACGGTAGTGTTACTGATTGGATTCGCAGGAGTGTGAGCAGGCTTGCTTGTTGATCTTCTGATCCCTCAATACCCGGGTAGCCGTTATGTTTGGCAGACTGCTTGCGGCTTGTGGGTGTTTGATATGATCATCACATACTGCCAGCGTATTAACGAGTCTTTAGAGTCCTACACAGAGGTTTCCTGGCTCAAACGAAACGGAGTAGGAGCACATATGTGATATGTGCGGGACCGAGATTGATACGAGTATGTGATACCGTATTCTATTCTCGCGTCATGTGACATCGGTCGGTTATATGAGATATAGCCGAGTTATCGGATCAAGTGTTGATTCGATAAGTTGTTACACATAATATTAGTCGGTTATATATAATATAGCCGGATTATTAAATCAAGAGTTGATTTGATAATCTAATGTATAATTATATATTTGATGTATTAATTTACATTAACTAGCATTAGCTCACTTATGATTCTTTTCTCACTTGTTTGTGCATGTGTATATATGTGATATATATTTGTGTACATATCATTGTGTCATGCTTGATGATACATGCAACTTGGGTGTGTGTGTGACTTACACCATGCTAGGGATAATACTAGGGTTTTTATTTTATTTTGGTAATTACAAAATGGTTGGAATTTGTCATGACACAAAGCTTGTAAAAGCTTGTATTGTGCATTGACTTAGTCTATTCTTTTGTTTTGCCATAGATATTTTATTAACCTGACCCATTACCCTAACCACGGTAAACTCTCTACAAATGTTAAGTATATGATGTTTAACTCACCCATGGTTGCTATTATCCATTTGGATTAATTCATGAGATATTATCTTCTTCTTCTTCCTCTCAAGCTTTCTAGCTTCAATGGAAAATGGAGAAAATATGTGAGAATATGAAATCTAAAGTGAGCAAAATTCCTACTTCATCATTCTCTACTACTTGCCATTTAGTATAGGGTGTTTGCTTCACTAATTCCACAATTAGTGAAGAGATAGATTGGATTAGTGTCTCCTCGACGTAGATCATCTTCGGTCTCGAAGACTTCGAAGCAAGAATGTTCGTTTCTTCATGAGAGCCTCTCTAGAGTCCGGAGTTCACGATCGCAGCGAAGGGACTACTACACGGAGCTATTGAAGTGAAGGACCGGTCTACAAAGGTTTTATTCCTTGCACAATTAGGATGTAAAGTGTTTACAAATGTTATTCTTAGTTAGGGTTAGCTAGAACGACAATTTTTGAATTTGGCATGGGCGATGCCTCCCGAAACCTTGCTGCCGTTCTAGGTAACCCTGCACTGGTATCAGAGCCATACTAGAAATTTATATGGATTTTGTTAAGATTATGAAACCGAAATACTCCGAAACTTGAAACACAAAATTGTAGTTTCTGTCAATTTTAAAAGGTTGTAAATTTTTTTTTAAACAAGTACAGAGTGCTATATGGGATATAACATGAACACTGGAGAAATTTGAGGCCATTCTAAGATTTTTTGGCCGGCCACAACCCCCCCATCTCGGCTCAATCCGAGCAGAACCCTCTGAATTTTTGACTGTGTTCCAGTGACTTGGTTTTGATGTTTCAGGTGTTGTTTATTTTTGCTAATTTTGCATGTGATGTAATCTTACGCTATAAGTAATTCAGAGTGTTTCATATTCGTAGTTTTAACATTGTTTCGGTTTATTCGCATGTTGTCTAGAGGAAGTTAGAAAGTTCGATCGAATGTCAAAAACCCATTTTTCCAAGTTTAACGTATTCGGAAAAATATGCAAGTGATTTTGTGGACCCTCTAGAAGAACGAAACCTTAACTCGATTATGTGACCGTCAGAACCGCCACTAAACCCTAGGGTTTGTGGTAGTTCAGCGTTGTCACATGTGAGGCGTTGGTTTGACCCTTCTACTGCTGGTTCATAGGTACTGTGGCATCTTCTGGGTATTATTGAACTGTGCTCAAGTGTTGAGCTGTCGGGAAATTATGGGACTTTGATGAATCGATCGAAAAGTTTAACGTCGTCCGGATATTATGTGATGGGTTACAATACTTGGAATCAAAACTAATTTGAATTTTATAAATCTAGCAGTTTAGTCTCATTTGATCGGTTGCCACGGGATTTTGATGAGATCAAAAGTCCGTCGCAATCACGTAGTGTACGCAGACACTCGCCGGGTAACATTATTAGATAGCCACGCCACATAGCTCCGACCAAGTGACTGTAGGAGAACCCCGTCGCCAAAAGCATCTGTTCGGGTGCTCGCGGCAGCGGTGTTCCGCCTTAGTTCATTTTGTCGACGACATCGGGGGGTGCGGCCGTCTACTAAAGTTTCCAACGAGCATTCGATCAGGATGTCGGGAATCTTGTTGAATTGCCCGACTAGATATTGAAAAGTGTTTTCGAGATCGAGACTAAAATGCAGGGTTTATAATTGTTAGGCATGCGATGTCTAAGGAATTCATTTGGTTAGACATGTGATGTCTAAGGTGGTTGCGAATTCCAATTGTTGTAGTTTTCACTTTCTTTTCTGCGACCGTAAGTGTAATATGTGGTGTATCGTCAGTTTCGGTGCTATATGTCAACGATAATTGGGATACGCATATTTACTTACGTTGATGACATGTGATGTTATGTGTTGCTGTGATATGTTATATTGGATCGTCGTGTTTTGAATAGCCGGGGGTTTTATGTGAGATGAGAGTTTCTTCATTTTCATTCATGTAAAATTCATTGTATGTAATATTCTTTTATTGGGGCACTTCCGGGTTGAGGATGATGTCACCATTGTATATTATATACTTTTTCGCATTAGGATAGACCCAAGGCGGGGAACACAAGTAACCGGGTTCTAGGGTCCAGTGGGAGACCATCTCGAGGAGTGGAGACCGGGTCTTCTAACTCTAGAATTGGTAGGATTGCTTGCCGCTCTCGTAGGGGTCTAGAGATGTGGGTTTGGCTATTCATCACAACCGTGAAATCCGTGTTTTATACAGGCTTAAAATAAAACCCGGAAATCCTAGTATATCCAATATTTCATATATTGTTTTCTGCTGCGATATTCTATGATGTGATCACCGTATATGTTGAGATAGATACTGTATATAGTATATGTGATATATTATATAGACATTGCTTATATTTTACACCCGCGCTAGCCCTGCCCCGCTCTGCCGTTAGTTACCTAACCTAACGGTGCACGAGGGGACATCGAGGCGAATGCGGTTGGCATAAGCGTACGTTGTATTTATCTGTGATGTTTAGGTAACTTAAAATGATGGGACTTCATTAATGAGATTAATGAAATAAAAGAAACCTAAAGATGTTATGGAATCGAATTTTCAAAAATAGGTAGCTCTACTTGTTGCTTTGCATAGCAGTATTCCTTGTAGAATATCCAGCACCTTATTCGATAAGGAAAGAGCCGAGATCCCTTCACCCGGAGTGACCTCTTTAGCAATAACTGGGAGATGCTACAACCCTCGGTTTTGTCTTTTGATTGCTTTACTAGTTCTTACTTTGCATAGTGGTATTGTGAATATCCTGCACCTCATTCGACGAGGAAAGAGCCGAGATCCCTTCACCGGGAGTGACCTCTTTAGCAAAACTAGCAAAGGCCTAAAAAACACTCCATTTAAAATCATTTGATTCTACAACGATATCAAGTTCATTACGCAAAATATTTTCTTAAAAACCTGTCGTAGCCCTCCGTCATTTCAGATAAGTACTACTTAGTATTCATGCTGCGGTAGTTTGGCTTTCGTCAAGGCGTAGTGTTCGGTAGCTAACTAGTGCTTATCCACTGCATACGATGCGATTGGATTATGGTATTCGTACGGCGTTGTTTGGCATTCGTCAAGGGTCGTGCGGGTGGGTTTAATTCAATCAAGAAATGTACGGGTTGAACTTGACTAGCGGACTATGGGTTGTTTGGCATTCGTCAAGGTCATAGCACGTTAGGGGTAAAAGCTTTATCGGGAATTTCAAGTGTTGAAATTTGCAATGAGATTGCATACCTTCTATGAGATAGTTGGATCCCGATACCTACTGCGAGTAAGAGTTACTCCTGGGAGAGTTTTACACATTACAATTAGCTGATCAAGTAGGTGTCTAGAAAGGTGTCAAAGGGGTTATGCCTCTGGGAAAACGAGGTTTATTTTAATTAGGTCCGTGCGAAAGCACGGGGAACCTCCCTCAAAGTACCGACACTGGCCTGGCTGAAAGATTGGCGAACTTGTAGTGTGTAATTAATCCCGGCTAGTCTTTCCTTTTAGGGTTTGAAGGAAGATTTGACTAAAACAGTGGGAGCCATCCTGATTAGATAAATTAATAACCAATCTAATCTTGCAAGAGTATACGTTGAGTGTTTTCTTCTCTCTCTCTCTCCAGGTAGCGACCATGTGATGTCTTAATCAAGATAATAATACGGATGTATTGACCGAACTCGCTTGTTATACTGAGCTAAGGAACGTTGGTCCCGCTCCAACTTATAATTGTTATAAGACCGAGCAGGAAATAGGGGATTACCAGGATTCCCGTGCCACCCAAACGAAGAAAGTGCATGCTGATGCATCATCTTCGGGTGTGTTCATTACAGAGAACTGTTTCTCAGTATCCTTTATGTCCTGGGTATGTGATACCGGATCAGGATCCCGCATATGTAATCAGTTACATGGGCTACAGATAGGTAGAGAACTGAGAATGGATGATAAGTTTTAAGAGTTAGAAACGGTGCAAGTGTTGTAGCCAAATCTGTTGGCAATTATCACCCTGTATTACGAAATACGTTGATTCAGAACGAATGTTATTAGATACCGAACCCGATATACAACATCATATCAGTCTCTTTATTAAGTAAAGAAGGATATAATTTTGTATTGTTGGATAATGTTTTGAACATTTCCTATATCAAGAGTTGATCGGTTCAGGCATGTTATCTAAAAGCATATACGTTCTAAATCAAACCACAGTTCTTTAATGTACAGAACACACACAAGAGGAAGAGTTCAGAAATGAACAAATCCTTCTTGAGGCATTGTGGACTAGGTCATATCAATGCGACCCGACTAGCTAAGTTACATTTAGATCCATATTTAAATTTGTTTGAATTTACATCTTATGAAACTTTCCAGTCATGTCACAAAGATAAGGTGACCATAGCTCCGTTTCTTGGAAACAGAGAAAGAGTTAGTGAACTCTTGGGATTGATACACGATGATGTATGTAGGTCCCCTGTCTACACATGCCAGGAACGGTTCTTTGTACTTCATTATATTCACTGATGATCTCTCAAGATTCGGACATATGTTTTTGTTGAAACACAAGTCTGAACCTTTTGAGATATTCAAAGAATATAAGTTAGAAGTAGAGAACCAAAACGGGTATAAGTATTATGTCCTTTGATGTGATCAGGGAGGATAATACTTACGCACGGAATTCCTGGACTATTCTAATGGAGAATGAGATTCTCTCTCAGCATTACTCCTCCGTATACACCACAACACGTCGGTGTATCGGGGCGGAGCAATCGCACCCTATATGATAAGGTGTGCTCTAAGATGAGTACTACTGAGTTGCCTATTTCCTTTTGGGGGTTTTGCACTTGAGA
The DNA here is from genome assembly GCA_030015575.1 of Agapanthus africanus. NCBI lineage: Eukaryota > Viridiplantae > Streptophyta > Magnoliopsida > Asparagales > Amaryllidaceae > Agapanthus > Agapanthus africanus. The sequence goes on along the minus strand of JASDDO010000004.1, from coordinate 342,013,949 downwards.
AACTGCATACCTATTGAATACGGTTCCAATCAAATCAGGTGCCTGCCACTCCATATGCGATATGGTATGGGAATAGCCCATCTCTTAAGTAAGTTAAGATTTAGGGTTGTCCGACCTATGTTAAAAGCAAAATCCGGACAAGCTCGAGACAAGGTCAGTTCTGTGGAAGTTTGTTGGATATCCCAAGCATTCGCAATGGAATATCTTCTACCACACTGAGGAGCAAAAGGTGTTTTGTTTCTCAGCATGCCACCTTTTGGAAAGGGAATTTCTTGTGAAGAAATTAGTGATCATGAGGTAGAACTGGAAGGAGTTCCAGCTATATAAACTGCAGTTGATCATTTGGTAGAATTGAAGGATTCAATTGCTCCCGACGAACCTCAGCCTCTCCGCCGATCTGGTAAGGTTCCTTACCCACCTGAGAGATACTTCGGTTTTCTCTATGACAGTGGGAGCGAGGATTACATCATGAGATGATGACCCAACTAGTTTCGAGCAGGCCATCAAGAGTGGGGACTCTGTGAGAATGGCTGGATGCTAAGCGATCTGAGATAGAATCTGTGTACACCAACAAAGTATGGACTTTGGTTGCTTTATCTGAAGGGTTAAATCCCCATCAGGAGCAAGTATATCTTGAGAAGATTACTAGGTGTAGATGGAAAAGTTGAGACTTGTTGCAAAAGGTTCTCGTCATCGACTAGGTATGGATAATGATGAAACCTTTTCTAGTCCCTATGCTTAAGTCCATCCGGATCCTACTTGCCACTGCTACATACCATATCTACGATATCTGGCGGTTGGGTGTCATGACTGCTTTTCTAAATAGTGATTTAGAAGAGAGCGTCTATAAGTACACAGCCAGAGGGCTTCGTAGACAGTGGGAGCAGCGGAAACGTGTGCAAGTTGCTTTATGAAATAAAGCAGGCATCGCGGAGTTGGAACATCTGTTTTGATGTGGTAGTCAAAGAGTTTGACTTCATCAAAATGGTAGATGAACCTTGTATATACAAAAAGGTAGTAGCGAGTATGGTGGTGATCCTCGTATTGTACGTGGATGATATACTCTTGATAGGAAATGAGTTTTCTATGCTACGCTCGGTCAATCTCCTCTTATCACAAAGATTCTCCATATAGGATCAAGGTGATACCTCCTAAATACTGGGTTTTGGATCTATGAGATAGATCTAAGTGGATGTTAGGATTCTCACTAGGTGTAGTGAGTTGGTATCAATCGATCCTGGGGAGAATCACTGGATAGCTTCCAGGGTGGTAAGGTCGACTGAATGTCAGTCACAGGCATTGTCTTTACCCTCAGTGGAGGGACGATATGTTGGAAGAGTTCCAAGCTAGATACCGTGGCATGCTAGACGATAAAGGCTGGATACATTGCTACCAAGGATGCTACCAAAGAAGCAGTCTGGATATATATTAGTTCATGAGATGAACTTCGTTTCTACCATTGTGTGACAATGGAGTTGTGGCTTAGGCCTAGGAACCCCCGTCCCATCAGAGATCCAGACATATTCTTAGGCAGTATCGCCTGATCATGGAGATGGATGATCTCCAGGGAGATGGATGATCTCCAGGGAGATCGAGGATAGGAGAGTAGATATAGAGGACAACACGGCGGATCCACTCACAAAGGCCTATTCCCAGGAGAGACTTTTATGGTATGGTTGAGTATGTGATACTTCAACCACTGCTGATTGTTGGGTATTGGATACTAAAACAGATGGCTTTAGTGCAAGTGGGAGATTGTTAGTTATATGTATGCCCTAGAGGCCATTACTGTACATACGATGTATAATGTAGTGGATGCTTGGACATATATATAGAGGACTTTCTTGCTCGACATGATAGTATGCTATCCGGTTGCTCTTTATCTTAACATGTACTCTGATTGTCTCTATGTTACATGTTGATAAAGCCCTTAGGATGAGTACTTGACTACCAGGACTATGATGCAGATCATACTAGTGGGGACAGTGTAGTCACCAAGTACATCCTTCAAATGTTCCTAGTCATGGGTGTATCGAGACAGGGCATCGATATACCAGAGTAGACTAGCGTATAGCTTCTCGACCCATGTAGATGGGCGATGGATGATCCCATATCCATTGGTGTTTGACATCAGAGACAGTATACGGGTGCTCAGTGGAGACTGGGTACACTGGACGGACTTTCCGAGAACTCCCAGATGGTATTATACCTCACGTCAGATGGCAGTTCTCTGGTGACACTGGTACAGGTTAGTCTGTAGACCCGAGATCGTTATAGAGTCTTGTGTGATTCCCACCGTGCTTTGATTTCCACCTTACCACGTTCAAGAGAACGTGCAAAACTGTGGCTTTTGGGTACAATCCCGAATCACATGGAGGCAATGAGCGATAGGAGGGGTTTCGTCTGTCCCGGTATTGGGAGTTGATGTTGCGCTGTGCTCGATTGGCTATAACAGGAAGTCCCTGGCCAGGGCCGCTTTAGAGATATACTGGTAAGTGTTATCAGTAGTTTCTCGACCCGTTATGAGCTTACATCGGCACGACTTATCGAGTTACTGGGGTCTGACGTTTACCACCTCTAGACGAGATATGAGACATATCAGACGAAGAGACCGGACTGTACGGTAGTGTTACTGATTGGATTCGCAGGAGTGTGAGCAGGCTTGCTTGTTGATCTTCTGATCGCTCAATACCCAGTGGCCGTTACGATTAGCAGACCGCTTGAGCTTGTGGGTGTTTGATATGATCATCACCCACTGCCGGCGTATTGACGAGTCTTTAGAGTCCTACACAGAGGTTTCATGTCTCAAGCGAAACGGAGTAGGAGCACATATGTGATATGCGCGGGAACGAGATTGATACGAGCATGTGATACCGTATTCTATTCCCGCGTCATGTGACATCGGTCGGTTATATGAGATATAGCCGAGTTATCGGATCAAGCGTTGATTCGATAAGTTGTTACACATAATATTAGTCGGTTATATATATATAATATAGCCGGATTATTAAATCAAGAGTTGATTTGATAATCTAATGTATAATTATATATTTGATGTATTAATTTACATTAACTAGCATTAGCTCACTTATGATTCTTTTCTCACTTGTTTGTGCATGTGTATATATGTGATATATATTTGTGTACATATCATTGTGTCATGCTTGATGATACATGCAACTTGGGTGTGTGTAAGACTTACACCATGCTAGGGATAATACTAGGGTTTTTATTTTATTTTGGTAATTACAAAATGGTTGGAATTTGTCATGACATAAAGCTTGTAGAAGCTTGTATTGTGCATTGACTTAGTCTACTATTTTGTTTTGCCATAGATATTTTATTAACCCAACCCATTACCCTAACCATGGTATACTCTCTACAAAGGTTAAGTATATGATGCTTAACTCACCCATGGTTGCTATTATCCATTTGGATTAATTCATGAGATATTATCTTCTTCTTCTTCCTCTCAAGCTTTCTAGCTTCAATGGAAAATGGAGAAAATATGTGAGAATATGAAATCTAAAGTGAGCAAAATTCCTACTTCATCATCCTCTACTACTTTCCATTTAGTATAGGGTGTTTGCTTCACTAATTCCATAATTAGTGAAGAGATAGCTTGGATTAGTGTCTCCTCGACGTAGATCATCTTCGGCCTCGAAGACTTCGAAGCAAGCATGTTCATTTCTTCATGGGAGCCTCTCTAGAGTCCGGAGTTCACGATCGCAGTTAAGGGACTACTACATGGAGCTATTGAAGTGTTTACATATGTTATTCCGTAGATTTCTAGTTAACGATTCTTAATTAGGGTTAGCTATAACGACAATTTTTGAATTTAGCATGGACGATGCCTCCCGAAACCTTGCTGCCGTCCTAGATAACCCTACAACAGTCCGGTCTCTTCATCTACGAGTATAGCATATCGGGTCTGGGGTTTGGAATCTGTCAGACCCCAATAGCTCGATAAGTTGTGCGATAGAGGACTCATAACCAACCGAAGATATAACTGACAACACTTATCAGTTTATCTTCACTGCGATGGCCATCGACTTATGGTTGTAGTCATGTTCTGCGCAGCGCGACATCAACTTCCTATACCGGGAGAGACGAATTCTCTCGACCGCTCACTGCCTCCGCATGCTTTGGGACTATACCCAACAAAAACCTGTTTACACGACTATTTTGAGCCGTGGTAGGGTAGAAGTCTAAGTATAGTGGAAATACACCTGAGACACTATGGAGATCTCAGGTCCTTAGGGACTACCATGCACTCATGTCATCGGAAAACTACTATCTGATATTAGTATATTACCAACTAGGAGTTCTCGGTGAGTCCGTCCAGTGTAACTCATCCAATGAGCACCTGTATACAATCTTCGATTTCAAACACCAATAGCCGCAGGATCATCTATCGCCCTCCAATCAGGTCAGGAAATGTACACCATAGTCTAAACTGGAGTACCGATGCCCAGTCTCGATACTCCTACGACTAGAAACATTTAGGGAGATGCTTATCGACTGCCCAGGCCCTACTAGTATGATTTTCATCATCGTTCTCGTAGTCAAACAAAATCCTAAAGGTTTTATCTCATATCTAAACGATACGTGATAGTGAATAAAACGCATCACATGAAAGATAAAGACAAACCAGACAACATATCATCATCTCGAGTAAGATTACTCCCTCGTATAGGTATTTCTTCAATTATAATAATTGTCTTGAGGGCATCTATATCCAACACGAGGAGTTTATATAAAATTGAAAAAACTTTTTAGATCATTCTTGTCATTTTTAACCATAATGACTTATTGAAATATGACCACTTAAGTTCATAATTAAATATGACATATTCTTGTCTCTTCACCACAAATGTCCATCAAATTCAAATTCATTGCTTTAGCTTGAACTGATTTTCCTATAAATTCCATGCTTCCATTAAAACAATGGGCTGTTACCGGCATCGTGTTTGGACTTCTCACTAGTTTTGTATTTGAATGAAACGAATCAAGTCCTTTTTATTTTCTCTTAGTTTCTAAGATAACAAATTTGGACTTCATTTTGTAATGAATTATGATCAAATTGAAAAGAAATTGTCAAAAAGAAAAGGAAGACTTTGTACTTTGAGTCCAAACTTAATCTAGGGGTTTTAGTGCCATTGCAAGTTCTGAATTTCTCTTTATTCGTAGAATATGACCGTTTTTAAGAAGCATGCATGTTGCATCATAGCTCGAAAAGGTTTCTAAAACTATGAAAAGGGATTACCTTATCTAAAAATTTAAATTTATACATCTTTAGATCAAAACAGATAACTGTCTTGACTATTTCTATTGTGTGCAAACACGGTCTATATAAACACCGTTTACTTATGAATAGCATATTCATATGTCATTCGACTTGGCATTTGTAACATTTTAAAAATTATTAATATTATTTTAGAATTTAAATAATAATATTATGAGTTTTACGGAAATGATAAGCATTATGGATTTGAGCTCAAAGCTTCAGACGTGTGTCTAAGCTTAAAGTTTCAGATGTCTGTCTGGAACTTGTTGGGTTGAATTATTTTCTTGGTCAGACGTCTGCCCTTGAAGAGAAAGACGTCTGCCTTTTATTTGGATTTCTTGTGATTTTTTCTTCAGACTTCTGGTTGAAAGTCTCTGGTTGGATTTTGTTTTGAGGACAGACAGCTGCATAGTGCTTGGTCAGACGTCTGCTGTGTATTTTCCTTGGCTGTTTTGCTACGTGATTTGATGTTTTGTTTTATGTCCTTCTTGGCTAATCACTACGTGTTTAGGGACGATTGCGGGGACTTCTAAGACGGCGAGAAAGGGCAAGGCGGTCATGGGCTTCAAATAGCTCGAAACGCACTTCGGTGAGTAGATTTATATCTACGGGGGAAGTCGGGTGGATGGCGTATAGCACCCTCGAAATTAATTCTAATGAACACTTATTTAGTATAGATATGTAACCTACTTACAATGTCGCAATTGAATGCTAATTATAGTTTCTAACTCGTAACACATATACTTAGTGTCATACACCGCTTCCCAAAGTACGCTAACAGTACGTAACTAGGCCTGCGATGTATTTATTTCGAGAAAGTCGTTTCTCGCAATAAATACACTAATCGTTTATAAACAATATAACAACATATAAGAATTAACAAGAGAATTTAAAATTCAACATCAACTTTATTTGCATTCAACATTTCACATAGTTTTGGATACATGATAACTTTAAAATATAGGTGCAATGAAAATACCTAAATAAGTAGCATACTTGGAAAGTAAAAAGCTGAAAAACAAATAGTCGGTCTGTGCTTCAAGCTGAGCGTAATGCTCCTGATCCGGCTCGATCTCCTTAGTTCCTAGATCACCTGACGAATATCCCAAGTAAACAAAGGATGGAGTGGAATGTCGTCAGCAAACTAGCGCTCGGTAATTCCCCAAAGAGAATATAAATACGGTGTGATAAAGAAGTGCATATAAGTAGAAAATGAAATCTAAAGTAATAGCGGTCAAGTAAAATATCAATTAAACTGAGTAAGTCTATGTGTAAACATGGTTATTTTATTCTAACGTGATTGTTTATAGTTTGATAAGGAAGTTATGTGTGTGTACAAAAATGGTCCATCAAACCCCACGAACCCATGACGCATAGAAGTACAAGGCCCCGTCAAAACCCAAAGGACAACAACACACAATATTCAAGTTAGGTGATTTTTAGTTAACTCTCGTACCACGACATACTTTCTTTACCAAACTACCCCTTATCCTCATGTATTTTAATTTATAGATTTAGTTACAAGTTTTTCCCGAAAACCATGAATACAAAGAGAGAGTACAATTCAAGTTCAAGTCGAGTTCGAGTTTCATGTTAAATTCAAGTGTTCAAGCTAAGTCGTATTCATGGTTCGGGTCAAGTCAAGTTTAGAGTGTAATAGGTTAAATCAAGTGGTTTAAGTATGTGGTTCATGACATAGGACTAGTATGAAAGTATATGTGATTCAAGTTACAAGTTAAGTCTTAAGATGTCACGCCTCGCCTCCTAAAATACATAAAATCGGGAACGTAACAAATCCATCCATTCTACCTACGGTAAGGAAATATCCTCCCATAGTCACATTACGGCTGTTAATCAGTAATCAAGAACAATAATCTAACTAACCATCTCTAAACATGTCCAATAACCACAAACGATAACAGGAAACAGTAGTAGAAGCAATAAAGATCCAAAGAATACCTAACCATCAATAAGAGCTATATCAGTAAAATAGTCCTCACTGATCGGCAATCCTGTTGAAGTAATCACAGTCCTTCTGTGCTAAGGTCAAGTATATGAGCCATGCAAAACCCAGACGTCAGTGCGTCATATATATCATAATAATAACAATAAACTGAACAGTGTGCTATATAGGATGTCACATGTAAAATAAGGTATGAGTATAAACAAATAATCATAGGTGTTATAACAGCAGGCTATTGATATTTAAACATGTCACGTGTATCCTAAAGTCTGTGTTTCTAGATAAACTATCCGACATGTATTTGAAACCAATGAACGTACTCGTCCATGTAACTCAAAAGTACATATCCCGTTACCCCTCGGGACTACGGATCAAGATGTATGAATCAAGAATGATTATGCTCCGTTACCCCCGGAACCACGGATCAAGTAGTAAGAATCACGAATGATTCTATTCCGTTACCTTCCGGAACCATGGATCAAGTAATATTCTTTTAAGTTACACTTTAGTTATACTTTTGATTTCCCTAGGTTTCGTTTTCCAAGCCAGGTATGAATAATATCTACCTAATGCCAATACAAGAATATGCAGGTACAGGTTATGTCTATCTAGACAACACGTCACGTCCATCAGGATAACAAGTCAGGATTGTTGGTATCGGTAAGTATTACATGTAAACAAGTACTAGCATGATAACGTTAACAGTAACATGATTATAGGGTACAAGTCATGAATTAGTGTACAAGCATGTCAGGGATAATATAATCAATCAGGTAAGATGTATGTATCACAGTCACATATTATAGACAAGTCATGATATAAAGCAAGCAATATAGTCCTAACAGTATATCGGTATACTGACGGATATAGATTAATAAGCGTGTCATGTTTAAGGTTAGTTATATGATCAAATCAACTATTACTTGTTCCTGATATTAATCTGACTGGATTAAGTATAGTATTTTGTCACGACTTTTGAATATTGTTAACCAGATATAACAATATAAGTTAAACTCATAGTTATTAAATATTGTTAATTAGATATATCCACATGAAAATACTAAGATACATTTAGTTAATTTGATAGTTGCAACGTTAAATACTAAGTTAATTATATAATTGATACTACGGTCAACCGTATTATTATATTTAAATAATATGATAGTGTATAGCAAGACCCAATCTTGCCATACTAGCATGCTAGAGCAAGTAATGAATACTTACCTTGAACTCACAGGTTGCAAGACATGATCGACGATCAAGACAACGAAAACAATGACGACCCGGTGACGTGAACCCAACGCGACTCTTTATCTTCTTCTTTATCAGTATGTTCTTTCGAATACAAGAGTGATTGTTAAGCAAAACCATTTTCCACATTTGCACTATATCTTCCCAAAATCTTATATAAGTTAAGAGTCCCAATCAAATTGTTGAGAGTCCCAATCAAATTGTTGTATAAATAATGCATAGGATTTGCAACACTCTCACCCACAGCCTTTAATCCAAAAAATGGACAACAACATCAAACCTGGTCTCCGAAAACAATTTCTGAAGATCAATCATGTTTCGATGATGACGCGATGACAACGACGATAGCTGCTTGGCTAATAGCGAAGGTGATGAGCAAGAAGAAGATGCCGACGATGCCGGCGACGCTCGAAGACGAGGGGACGATGACACAGTTGATATGCTAGGGGTTGATGGATTCTCTGTGTTGAGAAAGGAAGTGGCGACGATGATGATGAGGTAAGGCGACGGTGATGGTTTGGGTTTGAGAATGCGGCGACGGAGAATCCGTGTTATCAAATGATTTCCTACGATGTGGTAGAGTTGAGGTTGTGGGTTGATGGAGGATGGAGATGGCTGGAGATAAGGTGCTCGGTTTTGGAGAACGAAGGGAAGGAGTTGGCATTTGGGTTGAGGGAGATGGGTTAAGAGATTAGGGCTTCGCTTGGTGTCACGACCCGGAATTGGTCCGTGACCGGCACTTGAATCACGTGAAGTCTATAGGACCCCACCGTAATCCAAGTAAGCCGAAAGCCCTGAAATCTAAATCTTTTTAAGAAAATAATGGAGGTGCAATTTTGAAATAAAGGTATATGAATTCAAATTCTTTCTTGAAAAGTATAAGTAATGTTATATAAAAATACAAGTGAGTTGCATACTATAGTTGAAAACATTTTCGTCATTTGAAATTTGGGCAGCACTTCCTTTGTAAATTTTTATCCAAAACTAATGCATAACAACAATAATATAGGCATCCCCAAGCGGGAGCTAGCTCTTCGCCAATTGACGGAATCACAACCATACAAATGCAAATTTACGACGCCCGAGGCGAAGATCAAACACAGAAAAGAAAGTAAAGAAACCAAAACATCATCAAACCCAAAAAACAAAGAATAAATACATATCCGTGACTCTAAGTCCGAAAGAATATACAAGTCTCGACTCGAAATACAAAGAATATACAAACAGGTCTCTAGGTCTACCAAATATACATAGTCTAGTTGATGGAGTTTCTAACTAGATACAACCGAATAAATATATACAAATAGTGGTCACAATCTAAAGTGTACCCCACCTACCAATACAAATCGCCCAGAAGAAAGTTGTGTGGCAGCAAGCCGCTACTGAATCCGTGCAGTCGATCCTGCAAGAAAACTGTGGTACACCGGGGGTGAGTTGCCAACTCATGAGTAGAAGACATCATCAGGTAGAAATCAAATGTATGATGATCTCCTAGGTCATACAGTAATATAATAATATAATAATATCGAGTGGTAACAAGAGTGATAATGTAAACATAAGTATAATAATGCTAATGTAGTCGTGTCGGTGTCATAATATGGTACCATGTCATCTGTATCATATATATATGTATAGGTGTATCATCCAACTTGTGTCCATGAACGACACATCAAATCATCACAAAAACTTGAGTGCCTAGCATTGACACTCGAAAACATCATAAAACCTGTGTCCAATATCGACACGTAAATCCTCATATCTCAGGTGCCGTCTTATCAGATCGACCTTCATATCCATCTGTCTCAATTGCTCCGGTCAGTATCCTCAGGATATCCGCCGAGTCCAGTACTATCACCGATAGGTAGTGTTCCTCTGCCGAGCTCAACGTCTCTCTATACGATCTTCTTGCCCCGGGGTACCGTAGCGGGTCCATAATGTACCCGCAGACGGTGCCTCCTCTTTCCTCGAATCGGGTATACACATAACTCAGAACCGAGAAAACTCATGGTGGACTCCCCACATCATATCAAGAGAAACCACGTTTTTAAAACAATTATAAGTTTTCAAAATGTATCTGCGGTTTCTCAAATCTAGAAATCTCATGAAAACCGAAATCTCATAAGCATGAACCAATAATGAAACAATGAGTACAGGAACAGAACAAATCCGTAATGCATAACCAGTGTGTTTATATGAGCGTGGTATCTAACTAGGTAAGAAAATGCGATAACTAAACTAGTAAGAGTGGTATGTGTACTAAGCAATAACTAAAAAGCTACATGTTACTAGGTTATATGGTGAAGTAACGATTTCTAATGTGTACGTGGCATGACAATTACCGATGATGAGTGTGTGAGCTGGCGAGTATGTGTACGTGCAACATGCGCATCATCGGTAATGGTGCGTGTGTCCTAGTAGACGATGTCATACAAGATAAGGAAAGAATGTGGTATGTATACCGCAAAATAAGAATAATACGAGCATAGTAGAAAAAGGAAATTGTAAACGCAACAGTATAAAATACATAGCTACATATGAGCCATACAGTTATAATTTAAAATAGCACGAATCGTTGTTTTTAGAGAAATAGGGGCTACGGTGTTTTTGAGAAAAAGATACCATTTGAAAATCCATAGCGTCCCTTGAGATTGTCATTTAAAAATGCATAACGATTCGTTATTTTTGAAAATAGGTATGGCTCTAATTATATCCTAATATCTACTTAAGTGATTATAAAACAATAATTTTCCGAGTCGATACATCCATAAGTCGGCGATCCAGCCTCAAAGTATCATGTACGGTATAATCCATCGTACAACATTATCAAGTCAACAGTGCGGATCAATCATCATGTACATCATATCACGTACGGTATAATCCATCGTACGACATCATCAAGTCAAGAGTGCGGATCAATCATCATGTACATCATATCACGTACGGTATAATCCATCGTACGATATCATCAAGTCAAGTATGCGGATCAATCATTATATACATCATATCACGTACGGTATAATCCATTGTACGATATCATCAAATCAAGTGTACGGGTCTATGGTCACATACATCCTATCATCTCATCTAGTCATATATCGTCACATGTTATATCATCTCGTATAGTATTATGAACATATATATCGCCTAATCTTTATAAAATATAATATATCATATCGTATCATTCCATTTCATCTCATATCATATAACATAGCATTGTGACATTATATCCGATCATATCGACTCATATCATTCTAACATGGCATATCCCCATCTCATAATATTATATCGAAGTTATCCTCAAACTTACATGTGTACACACACACACACACATATAGACTCATACACACACGCACACATCTGTGTGTGTAACAACATATATACCAATGGCTCGAGGCTAAGAGAATAAGAACTACGGATATTCCTCCCTATGAGTACGCTTACTATCGCCTATAGTCTCCTAGAACCCTATTAGCTAAGTATACATATCTAATATTTATATATATAACTATATACCTATTACCCTAATACTACGGTTGCGAGGGTGCTATACGCCATTCACCCGACTTCTTCCGTAGATATACATCTACTCACCTACTATTATCATTCTAGCCGAAGTCGATGAACGCCTTGCTCTTCTTTGTCGCCCCGGAAGTTCACACAAATATACCTACAAGTCAAAGCACATCGTGTCGAAATCAAAATCAACTCTTGAAAACCAATACGGCAAGTTAAGTGCACATAGGTTAGAACCTATGGTCCACTCGTACTGGAATAACAAAACAACCCTTGACGTTGACGTACGAACGTCAAACGACCGAGTCAAAACTCAAATATCAAAAATCAAGTTTTCAAAAGTCGTAAAATATCGACAGAAAACAAGTAAAATGACTTCAGATACTACTTAAGGTGAAATTAAACTTTTTTGCATATAGGGTAGGTCCAATTATCTAATGAGTGAGCTATATACCAAGTTTCAGACCCTAACTCCAAAATTGGGCGGAAAATTACGGCCAAATTGAATAAAACAGCGGCCAAAAGTTGAGGGATTGGGCTCGAGTTTCTGGGGTAGCTTCCTAGTGATCTGCACATCTCACTGTATCTTCTAATAAATTTTTAGAGTTCTAGAGTCATCCCAGATTCCATTTGAACATCAAAAGTCAATGAAAAACCGATGTCGGAAAATTCTGAACTCAAGTTTGGCACTTCTAAACTCACTTAGATCAGGGATTCTATCACTAAAAGGCTACTAGTCACTCTCTAAACTCTCTACTAAAGCACTACTACTCATTTAAATCACCAAAGATCACCCTAGAATTTTCCAAGTTCACTAAACATACACTTTTAAGCTCTAAACTACTTTGTGAGGTTAGGAAACACAAAAACTTGGTGAAATGTGAGTGTTTTACCTCAAAAAGCAATTCAAGAAAATTCTAAGATGGCCAAATAAGCTCAAGGCTAGAAATTGATCCCACCATGATCCTTGTAGTGAGCTTAGGAATAATTTTTGTGAAGGGAAAATGGGGTTTTAATGAGATTTTGAGGGTGTTTTTTGGAGGTAGAATGGATGGTGGAGGAGATGGAGAAAAATGGAGGAGGAGATGGAGAAAAATGGAAATGAGATGAGAATATGGGGATGAGGGAAAAGAGGTTACCATGGCTCTCTCTCTCTCTCTCCCCCCATGCCTCCCATACTTCCTTGTCCCCCCTCATTTTTATTTCTTTTCTTTTCTTTTCTAATTTTCTTCTTTTAAAAAAAACAAAAGAAACACAAAACCATGCAAAAATGTATAATACAATGTGTCATGGCACATTAAACATGGTTAACGAAAATGAATTTGGTTTTAGTAATCTACTAATCAAGTTTAACATAAACTTGTATATAAATAATTGTATACTAATTTATAAAATGCCCAATTCAATCAAATGCTTTCATAATTCATATTAATATTCCAATTATTTTCCAAATTATATGTATATAATTATACAATTCCATTAAAACTAATTTCCATACTTTTATAATATTCATAAAATTTATTATTTTATTATTTAAATTCCAAAAATAACATTTTATATTTCCTGAAATTTTACAATCTCCCCCCTTAAATAAATTCGGTCCCCGAATTTAAATTTAAACCCCCAAATATTAAAACATTTCAGTAAATCTATCAAATCCATGGGGCTCCGAAATTACGAATACGTAAGATATATCATAGCGTAACGCATGCGCATGAAAACGAGTACAAAACACAAAAATCGAAACTCCGTCAAGCATCATGCAATCATGAGAGTTATGATTAAGATGCAAGTTTCAAAATCTACTGTTAAAATCAAATATAATATAATCAAGGCTATAATATATATAGTACGCATCCTTGGAAAATCGTCTAAATAACTGAAAGTGCATGCAAAATCCTTTTCAAATCGTCATGCGATGCGTATATCATGGCACAAGTAGCGGACGTTCCTTTTGTAAGGAAATAGATATATATCTATATATGTTTTACTTAAGATATACGTCCCGCCTTTTGAAAATGATTGAGAAGGGTTTTCTTTGTAAAATTTCGTGTCACTCATGGACACGTAGGAAAATAGTGAGACTATAGCTCCTTTTTGAAAATCTCTTCGGTAAATATCGATGCATGCAAAAGATACCCAGGTACCGTCCTCAGACCAGTCCTGCTCGGCTACTATATTATATAGTATATATCATAAAAACATGATACCCGAAAGAAATCAATCTCAATAAGTGTATACAAAAAAATTCCATGTGCGTCTGGTGCGCATGAAAATCAAAATCAAATACAAGTGCTATGAATGTGCACAGAAGCAAAAACTAAGTGCAATGGGTGTGCACGGAAGCATCTGTCAAGTGCAACGGGTGTGCACGAAAATAATACCAGATGCATCTAATATGCACGATGAATCTCGATTAAGTGCATCTGGTGTGCATAAAATCACATCAAGTGCGCCAAGTGTGCGCAAGAATCTAAATCAAGTGCGTCAGGTCCGCACAAAAGCATCTAGTGCTGTCACACCCCGCTTTCTAGTAGATGGAAATGGTGACGTGGCAGGCCGCAACGCATTTACTATGAAATAAATACGTTAAGCGTAATTAAGTAATATATAAAAATGAACAAGAATGACAAGAGAACAAAATGAAACAACAACTTTATTTACATTCAACTTTACATACAACTGTTTGAAATAAAAGATATAATAATCAAAAGCAAATGCCTAAACAATGGCATACTGAAAGTAAGTGCAGAGGAACTAGTAGTCAGGCTGAGCAGTAAGTTGGTCCAAGTCCTCCTGGCTCGGCTCTATCTCCTTAGAGTCCGGTCCTCCTGACGAACATTCCAAAGAAAGAAATAGAAAAGAATGTCGTCAGCGAACTAACGCTCGGTAAGTCCCAAAAGAAGAAAGAGAAGATGGTATATAAAATGAAATGAACAGGTAAAATTGTATATGACTGATTACTGGTATATGATACTTACTCTAACGTGGTTGTTTGTAGTTTGATAAGGAAGGTATTCATGTATACGAGAGGAGTCCATCTTACCCCGTGTACTATGGTAACATGTAGTACAAGACCCTGTCATAATCCACGGGATAACGACACGTGAATCCATGTAGGTGTCTTTTAAGTGATCTCTCGTGCCACGATATACGTTCCGTACTAATTTACCACTTTATCCCCGCGTAATATATTGTATAGATTATGTTTACAAGTCTTGGCCGAAACCATGGATACAAAAATTTCAGGTTGATATTCAGGATGTAATCATGTATTCAAGTAGTCATATCAAGTTCATGTCAAGTTAGAACCATGGTTTGGTCAAGTCAAGTCAAGTATACATGTTTGAATTTGATATTTGAATTCGAGTATTCATGTTCATGATCAAGCATTCGTGTTTGATTTTTGATTCAGGATTGAGGTTGGACTCAGACTGAGTCAGACACTTGTAAACTGATTTAACTCTTGAATTCTTAGGTTCGGGAGTTATCGGCAACTGCTGCACATGGACGGCAAGATTTGTGTCTTTTTCCAAGACAATTGCTATTGATAACTTCGTTATTTGTCTAACCTGAATAGACAAGTACTCACTTTCTCCGGCTCCCCGGGGCTCAAGAGATTTGATCCCGCTTAACATATATTTACTAAAGTCCTTAAAATATTGTTTTGTATATCTCGAGGGGGTTTTATGAAAAATATTTTAATATAGTAAAAAATAAAACCTCGAGGGTGATTTGTATTACTTAGGTTTTTCATGAGCCATGTTTTAAGTATTGAGCTATTTTAATTATAAATACATAGCTTTTAAAAGTTTATAGTATTTTATTGAAAACTGGTCTTTTTTGGTAAGTTGATGGTATTTTATTAACATTTTAATCTTTCATTTTTAGAAAAAATAGAGTTTTATAATATATTTAAAATATGGATTTAAAATTTTATATAATTTTAAAAAATTTAGTTTTATTTTGAAAAATCGTTTTTCTTAAAAACCGTATTTATATCCTTTCGAGATCGAATATTCCGTGAGGAGTGCTGCATCTCGCTTTACTATTCCCTGGATGTGCGATAATCCACACCATCTATTAGCGTGTCCCCTAACGAGGGTTGTAGATGCATAATTGCAAAGGAATACGAAATACCGCTTTAAAAGAAATCCGGTTTTAAAGTATGTGGTATTTTATTGTAAAGATTATTCTTCGAAAACAAATATTCATACAAATAGGCATCATGCTATGAAACCAAAGTGTACGTGTGGGGTAGGTCGTTATCCCGTGAAGTTTTTCCTAAAATTATAGTTTTAACAAAAACGAAAAGAAGTGATAATAAAGTTCAAGGTATTTTAGTGAAAAAATTTAATTATAGTTGTTTCATATGAGATTTTTGGTTAAACTTGATTCTAAACATTGGTATTTAAGATTACAAGTAATGTGTAAAATTAGGTTGACCAATATATAAAGGAAAAGGGAGTTTTTAGAGTTTAGAAAAAAAGTATCGGTAATAACTCCACTTTACCGATATAAGATTTAAAGATGAATTTCAATGAAAAGGAGAGAGTTGGGAGGGACTTATGGTTTGAATATATCAAGAAGAGGTTAAGGAAGAGGGGATGAACTTCGTGGTTTCGCGGGAGGTCCGGAATCGGCTTCGATCTTCGACGGAGGAAGCTTGCTTGCTAACTCCACTTTACTCCACTTGCACTTAGGATCTTTTTGAGAGAGTTTTTGCTAGAATTTTCAGAATGGTGCTGAGCCAAAGTATGGGGTGGTATTTATAGTGGAGAATTAGGGTTTGGGAATTAAAATTTTGGATTAAAAAGTATTAAAATGATGTTAAATGATGAAATGAAAGGTCTCTGTTTGATTGCAGGGAAATCAAACAGTGCAGAGGAGTTGAGGGGAGTTGAAAAGACGAGTGTGCAAAGCACGGAGCAAAATAGACTCATCATGACCATCCCCGCCGGCTCTATAGGCAAATCCGCTAGTCAGATTTGGCTTTTTGGCCTCGAGATTCGTGCCACAACCATTTTCCACATGTTTGATTTTTCTGAACTTTTCATTTCCCCGTGTATTGCACGTGCAACCTTTTAGGCTTCCAAAAAGTTAAAAAGAAAAATCAGAAAAATAATTGTGTCTGATGGGAATCGAACACACAGGCTACGTCACAGCGGTGCAAAGGCTTTACCAGTGAGCTACAAGTTGTTTCTTGCTTTTATTAAACAATTCTAACTTATAACCCTTACACAGCCTCTAATACTCTTTTCTGTATATTAATAGGAAAAATTTCTGTACAGAGATTTCAGAGTCGTTACATTCTATCCTCCTTATAAAAATTTCGTCCTCGAAATTTACATTTACATAGGGACTGATTTTCAAATAGATAAGGGTATCTTGCACGCATGTCTTCTTCTCGTTCCCATGTTGATTCTCCTGGCAAATCCTTTCTCCACATCTCTCGGACTAAGTTTACTTTCTTGTTCCGCAATGTCTTCACCTTTCGGTCTAAGATCTCAACTGGTTGTGTCTGTCTGTATTGTGAGCTCTGAGTGATCAAGTATGTGGCTGGGGTCACTCACATATCGTCGTAGCTGGGATATGTGGAATACGTTGTGCACACCTTCCAATGAGGATGGTAGTGCTAAATGGTAAGCCACTTCTCCAACTCGTTCGAGTATGTCGAACGGTCCTATGTATATTGGATTTAGCTTACCCCACTTGCCAAAGCGGATCACTCCTCTGTTTGGAGAGATCTTTAGGAATGCATGGTCTCCAAGTTGGAACTCCAGATGTCGACGTTTTGTATCTGCCCAATACTTCTGTCTGTCTTGGGCTATGCACATCCTTCCCTGATAGTGCGAACTACGTCCACAGTTGCCACGATCATCTCCGGTCCAAGGAGTTCACGATCGCCAATGTCTTCCCAACTCAGCGGTGAATGACACTTCCGTTCGTAGAGTGCTGCGAATGGTGCAATTCCAATGCTTGCCTGATAGCTGTTGTTGTATGAAAACTCCACAAGGTGTAGGTGATCTTCCCACGAACCTCCGAAGTCTAACATACAAGCTCTTATCATGTCCTCCAGAATCTGAATTGTTCACTCGGATTGTCCGTCCGTTTGTGGATGATACGCCGTGCTGAAATTCAGACTCGTTCCCAGGCTAGCTTGCAAACTCTGCCAAAACTGTGATCGGAATCTTGTATTACGATCGGAGACGATGCAAACAAGTACTCCATGTAATCTCACGATCTCCTGCATGAGTTTATGGGTATCAAATATGGTACATCTTGAAGGTTTAAATCTTACTTTAGATTTATGCTTACCTCCATGTACTTCTTTGCTAACGTCCCGGTTGACTGGCCAACTCGAAATGGAATAAAGTGAGCCGACTTGGTGAGTCGATCCACAATAACCCATATTGCGTCTTTACCCTTCGTGCTGCGAGGAAGGGCAGTCACGAAGTCCATGGTAATGTGCTACCATTTCCATTCTGGGATTGATAACGGCTGAAGTAGACCGGCAGTTCTATGATGTTCAGCCTTCACTTTCTGACACACCAAACACTTGGCTACGCTCTTTGCTACTTCACACTTCATTCCATGTCACCAGTAGTGTTGCCATAGATCCTTGTACATTTTCGTGCCATCGAGGTGTACAGAATAAGAAGAGCCGTGAGCTTCTTTCATCAGCTCTTCTCGAACGTGGCCGATTGGCACATATAATCGACTTCCATATCGCAAGGATCCATCTTCGTGGATGATGAAGGCAGTTCAAAGTCCACTATCTATTTGTTCTCAGATCTTTTGTAGCTTGGCATCATTTGCTTGGGCTGCTTTGATCTGATTGACAAGAGTGGACTGGACTTATAAGTTCATCAAATATGAAACATTACCTGGCACAACTACTTCGATCTCCAATTCATGCAATTCTTGCTGTAACTTCCACTGAGCGGTGAGGTTCATTGCTAATGGCTGGCGACGAAGTGCATCAGGAACTACGTTCACCTTCCCAGGATGAAATGTAGGTTGATGTCGAAGTCTGCCATGATTTCTAGCCATCTTCTCTGCCGCATGTTTAATTCTTTCTGAGTAAATACATACTTATGACTCTTGGGGTCAGTGTATATATCCACTCGTTTTCCTAAGAGATAGTGGTGCTAAATCTTAAGTGCGAAGATGATGTCTGCCAACTTCAGATCATGTGTTGGATAGTTGCGCTCATGAACCTTCAGTTGTCTTGATGCAAAAGCCACAACTTTTCCATGCTGGTGTAGAACACATCCTAATCTTTTACCGGACGCATCACATTGCACAATGAATCCTCCAGATTGATCCGGTATTACGAGGATAGGAGCAGAGGTTAATCTTGACTTGAGTTCTACAAAAGATTTTTCACATGCTTCTGACTACATGGATGCTTCATCTTTACGTGTGAGCTTGGTCAGGGGTGCTGCAATCTTTAAGAATCCTTCGATGAATCGTCGGTAGTATCCTGGTAAGCCCAAGAAACTTCGTATATTTTTCACCATCTTTGGTGTCGGCCATTCGCTGACATCTGACAGCTTAGCTGGATCTACTGAGATTCCTTCGTTTGAGACAATATGTCCGAGAAATCTGACTTGATCTAGCCAAAATTCACACTTGCTGTACTTGGCGTAGAGCTGATGTTGCCGCAATGTCTTTAGGACAATCCGTAAGTACTCTGCGTGTTCTTTCCGATTCTTTTAATACACCAGTGTTCCTTCATAAAATACAAAGAAAAGCCCCAATGGGGCGTCACGTGCGCACACGTGATCGGGGGTCACGTGCCGACACGTGATGGCTTCATAAAAGCTCTGAAATAATAAGAATTGAATCCTAATCAAATGGGGTCACGTGCCCGCACGTGATAGACCTTTAAACCCACTGAAAAGAACTAAAAGTATAAGAAAACAATAAGGAAAAACCCCGATGGGGCATCACGTGCCCACACGTGACCAAGGGTCACGTGCTGACACGTGATAATTCCTGAGTTCTTTAAAATAACTGAATTAAATTCTGATTAAAAACTTAATCCCTGGGTCACGTGCCACCACGTGATAGGGTCTTAAAAACCCTCTGAGTTAAAGGAAAAAAGCCCTAATGGGGCATCACGTGCCCACACGTGACAGGGGATCACGTGCTAACACGTGATAGGTTCCTAAAGATCTCTGAACTAATAGAATTGAATTCTAATTAAATGGTCAGTCAGTGGGGTCACGTGCTAACATGTGATAGGCTCTTAAACCTTCTGAACTAATAGAATTAATTCTAATTTAGGGAAATCAAAAACCCTAGTTGGAAAAATATTTCCCTAGATCTTTCCAAACAAAAAGATTGCGCTCTGTAAAGTGGAGCACCGTTGGATTAAAAATCCAATGGTGATTAAAAATCACCAATTTATAGAAAGATTCTATACAAGGAAAGATTTCCCTGAAATTTGCCAGGAATAACAGATAAAATATCTTTTGGATTAAAAATCCAATGGTGAATAAAACTCACTGAGTGATCTAAAAGATCATGTTGGTTACAAAATCAATTAAAATCTTTCAATGAAAGATTGACTAAACAAACTGATTCTTTTCTTTCTCCTATAAATAGGAGCCAAGAAGAGAAGAGAAAGAAAAAGAGACAACAACAACAGAGAGAAAAAAGAAGAGAATTTAATTCTCCAGAAAGAAAAGAAGATTTCCTCAGAAGAGAAAAAAACCCTAGGTGAGAAAGGGAAAGAGATCATAAGATCCACAAAACAAAAAGAGAATTTAATTCTCAAACTAAGAGTTTAACTCTTCTGAATAAGAACTTAGTTCTTCCTTTGGTTGAAGATCCGCAGAAGCAGATCTCCCCATAAGTTGAGAATCTAATTCTCATCGGGGAGTTCTGCTATGCAGATCCAAAACTTAGAGGGACAATTGAGTTTAAAGAATTTAATTCCTCCAAATACTTAGGAATTTAATTCCTCCAACAGAGACAGGGTTTAACCCTTAAAACAGGAACTTAGTTCTTCTTCATGGTTGAAGATCTGCAGAAGCAGATCTCCCTATACATTGATAATTTAATTCTCATCGGGGTGATTCTGCCATGCAGATCCAAAAATTAGAGGGAGAGTTGGGTTTAAAGAATTTAATTCTTCCAAAGACATAGGAATTTAATTTCTCTAAACAAAATTAGGGTTTAACCCTACCAAAGAATTTTATTCTTAAACAAGAGACTTAAAACTCTCCATGCACGTAAAGAAGTCAACCTGATCACGTGGCAACACGTGACCCTCCCTTCAATGGTCAGAAAAGAATGAATGAGATGGGGTCACGTGCTCCCACGTGACCCTTGGATAAATTCCTCAAAATAAAGAGAACAAATCCAAGGCAGAACAGACTTCGGGCACCCTCACGTGTCTCCACGTGACCCCTGACAAACACCACTTTAAAAAAGAGAAGATGGAAAGAACCGAAGGATTAAAATCCAATGCATGGGCACCCTCACGTGTCCCCACGTGACCCCTAGAAAATCCTTTTAATATCCAGTGCATGGATGCCCATCATGTGCCCACACGTGATGGCCTTGAAGACTAAAAGTGTTTAACATTTATTCTGAGAATAAAATAAGGGAGGCTTGACCCAATCCTTAGGCGCCTCACGTGACCCCACGTGAGCGCTTCACTTTTAGTGTTTAACACTATTTTAAGCATTTCATCCCTAGTGTTCAACACTATGCATCACGTGGGAACATGTGACCGCCAGATATGTGCTAGTGTTTAACACTATATGCAAAATAGTCTTATCCCAAATCGGCTAAGTCTTCCAAAGGCAAGACTCCCCTTTGACTGAACCTCAAATACATCCTTGCCTTCCAAGATTGATCATCTTATATGGCATAAGAGTGCTCAGCACTCAATAAGAGATAAAAATATGGTCAGAATCTAGACCCATGCTTAGCATTGCTAAATAATGGGGAGCTGAGCCTAGACAAATGTTCAACAGTCCCAACAAAGGTCTAGCATTTTAAACCTAATTGGACTTAGCCCAGGTTGGCCATAAGTGCTCAATTCAGATTTAACTGAGCCCATGTGCTCATAATCTAATTACTTGATCTTAGTCCCAAATTGGACTACAGATCTCCTAACCCATATCGGTTCAAGGGTACATCTCTCCACTCCTCTGATATTTGTCGTTGTAATCCTTCAACGTCTTCAGAGAGGTGACGGGTCCCGGCAACCAGACATTCCATGGACTGTGGGGTCCTTAAACTTATGGACTATGATGTCCTTAAACTTTATAGACTATGACGTCATTAAACTATGGACTGTAGGGTCCTTAAACTCATGGACTATGATGTCCTTAACCTCGGACTGTGGGGTCCTTAAGCCCATGGACTAAGATGTCTTTAACCTTGGACCATAATGTCCTTAAACTAATGGACCGTAATGTCCCTAAACTAAACAATAGAGCCCAAATGCTCTTTTGGTTGATCTAAACGATCCCGTTAAGTTGATCTTAGTCTGAAATTAGACTAACGTATCCTTAACAAACGTTTAAGTTGATCTTAGTCCCAAATGAGACCAACGTATCCTTAAACCCAACCCCAAACCCAAATCTAAGAAGATACGGATTTGGACTAATCCACGCCCTACGGGCGACAACATAAATTAGTCTCCGTATATAATCCACGGGCAACCAAAAACAAAACAAACACACACGATACGAAGTGACCATCTGGAGAAGGAGAAAGTGGTTACCGCGATGCGGTAGCGTAATTAACTGCAGGGGCTTGTGCCTGCAGGGAAGAGCGTCCACACAATAAAAAAAACCCTCAAATGAGGGAGAATCTGACGAAGTCTGCTACATCGGCCGCATCCGTTTAAACCTTCGATACATGTTGTCATAAATCAACTTGGCATCTTCGGAGAGGTGGACGGATATCACCAAATAGCATCTGCCCCCAAATTCAGGCAAGACGAACCTACGCGGTTCTGTCTCTGTATTCGGAGGAGAACAGATTCTGGCACGCCCGGTGGGACCTTTTCCTCTTTCCACTCCACACTTCGTGTGTCGTGTTTCGCAAACAAATCGCGGTTTGACATGGTTGCCTTTGGATGTGAAATACTAAGATTTGGTATCTTGCTCCGTGCAGAAAAAAGAACATTAATGGCCTCTAACTGCTCCAACTGCAACTGCAACTCCCGTTCCGCCTCATCTGGAGGAGTAACCTACGTGCCCCAAGCGGCCTCCCTTTTCACCATGCCAGTGGAACAGGTGACTCAGGCCACCACTGGATAGTTCTTCGGGACCATGCTCCCGCCAACGAGCTTCAGCGCTCCTGTACCATTGCAAGAAGCTCCGAAGAAGTCGGTCTTTGATTGGCTTGCAACTACTACGACCCCTCTCAACGGGCCGCCCAAGTCCACTACCTCAGTTTTCAACAGACTAGGCCAAAGCTCAAGTGGGCCCATGAAGAAGCCCGCGATACCTGAAGCGGCCATCCCAATGCGGATAGCCATTCCTGCTCCTGAAGTTGTCAAGGCGGCTTCTCCTGCTAAAGGGTCAATCTTCACAAGACTGGCCGTTTCAGCTCCTACTCCACGCGAAGTCGCGAAGGCTGCTTCCCCTGTTCGAAAGTCGGCCTTCGCAAGACTGACTATCCCCTCTCAACGGACGTCAGTCTTCGATAGGCTAGCGCCAATGACAGTCTCTCCTCAAACCAGGGGGCATGAGGAAGCTCATTCAACAGCGGGGGTGATCCCGGCCGCACAACATGCTCGACGTCGCCACTGGCGCCGAGTAAGGAAAGATGGGGGCAACTCTCCTTCTGGACTAACTCCGCCGGCTCCAATGGTGAAAGTTGATGCTGCTGTTCCAACCGGGAACAACTTTGAACTACTTAACAGGGTGCACAGGAATTCGCCAACTGTCGTACTAAAAAAGTCTCCTCCGCCTGTTGAAAAGATCACAAAGGCGAAGCCGGAGCAGCCCCCTCAGCGGCTGTCCTCTAAAGTTTACAACGTCTGTCGTCAAGTCCAAGACTTGGTGATTGATCCAGATTACTCCCGCCGACAGAAAAAGATAAAGGTTCGGCAAGGAAAAGACCACCCTGTCATACCACATGAGATGTCATCTACTCGAGTGCCCGCTGCAACGGCCCCCTCGACTTTGACCGCCCACAAAAGGAGAAGGCCGGAGAAGATCCTTACGACCAATCTCAAAGGCGCCGAACCTAAAAGCCCCAAGTCTGGGGGCATGGTGGTCCACACTGTTTATATGGCATCTGGAAAAGAGGATAGCCGTATCTCTATGGGTCATCGACCGCTTACGTGATCCGTGACAAAAGCCCAGGAGCAGCAACAGAAGCTTCAGGAAATGCTAACGCAAATGGCCGCACTCACTGGGCCAAAAGAAAGCCCGGAGACGTCATCAGAGCAGCGTCATGAACAGGAAACCGATGCCGACTTCCTCTGCAGAGTCCTCGAAAAGAAGGACAGAGAAGCAGCGGAACAAGCGGCCAATATAAAACGAATGTCGCTTCTCTTCCAAGACATGGTCGGGATGATGATACAACCTGATCTTCCGGCTGAAGACCCTCCGATTGTCCTT
Organism: Agapanthus africanus; assembly: GCA_030015575.1. Lineage (NCBI taxonomy): Eukaryota > Viridiplantae > Streptophyta > Magnoliopsida > Asparagales > Amaryllidaceae > Agapanthus > Agapanthus africanus. The sequence continues at coordinate 341,989,336 of JASDDO010000004.1, read as the reverse complement.
GAAGATGACAGAGGGGAGACATCGAACCCTTTTCCGGCTTATTCAGCAGCCAAAGAGGAGACCATCTCCAAAGCCGCCCTAGATGATTACATCGCTCAACAGATACGAGCTCACCGGGTGAATGAAGCGGCCGGGAAAATTGTTAAGACTGGACGACCCTATCCGGGTTGGTACGACCAAATAAAGTACCCGCCAGGATACACGATCCCCAAATTCCACGTATATAAAGGGACGGGGAATCCACACCAGCATGTTGCTCAATTCAGGGCTCTGTGTGGCAACACCGGAGGTGACGATAAACTACTGCTCCGCCAGTTTGTTGGCAGCTTGTCGGAGACGGCATTCGAGTGGTATTCGGAACTTCCGAATGACTCTATCAAGACATTTGCAGAGATGGAGCTACTATTCACCAAACGTTTTGCGAGCGCTAGCGAACGTACCCCAATCACGACGCTAATCAATGCCAGGGTGAAGCCGGGAGAAACTTGGGTCCAGTACACAGTACGGTGGCGGAATCTATGGTCGAGGTGTGAACAACGCATCGAAGAGGCTCCTGCGGTAGGCATGTTCGTGGGAACCCTCGATCCACAGGCGACCATTGTAAGTCCACGTTGCCCACCCCGGTGCTTACGGGGAGGCGGAAAACGGAATAAAAATCAAATTTTTATCAACTTAGGCAACATGGACTAGACAAAGAAGGATCTTTGCTAAACAAAAACAAGCTAAAGCTAACTAGAAACTAGCCAAGTGTTAGAAAGGTTATACCTAGGGCTTTATGTCCTTCTCTCCTTGCTCTTTGGAGTGGTGGAAAGAGGTCACCTTTGTCGTCTTCTCACGTCGAAGAAAGATCCACCCGAAAGCCTCAACCTTTGGCTTCAACTCCAAGCTAGAAGTAACTAGGCTGCAAGAAGTGCTAATCCTTGAACCCTAGATGAGAGTAGAGATTATCAAGAAGAGGTTTTTCTCAAGCTCAAGTGTTTCTCAACACATGAGAGGGGAGAGCTTGAGGGAGAGGAAGAACAAGAGAGAGAAAATGAATGATAGAATGAGAGAATAATAACCATTCTCACATATATGTGTGAATTATTATAATTAGATAATTAGCTAGATAATTGTCATGGTTAATCATGACATGACCATTATCATTTCATATTTAATGCTAATTGCAAGGATCAAAGAGCATCTTTTATATGGAATGATGATGGTCAATATGTCAACTAAGGTCAACAAGTCAAGATAGTCAAATGGTCAACAACCATAACCATGCACAATTATATTAAGCTAATATCAATTAACCATAATACACACATAAGCATTAGGGTTAATAAAATGACAATAGTCATTAACCCTAATCAAAGTCCTCTCCCTCCGTCTCAAGCAACTGTGCATACACACCCGTATTCGTGATCCGAGGAACACGAATACAAAGAGAAAAACCAATCCCAAATCATATACTAGGATCCCGCTTAAACCAAAGCCCGCTAGTATAAGCTGTCCGGATAGCAAACGTGCACAAGTGCGTGGATGTGAACGAACCCTGTCGCAAAACCATGCGACCTCTACTCATTTTGCCTAAAGGCGAATAGCTCTCTGTGTGGGACTCTAAAGACTCGACACTACGCTGGCAGTGGGTTTAACCACAGACCGCAAGCGGCACTAGCTGTACGTAACGGTCCCCAGGTAGATGCCGATAAGAAGACCGACGAGGTGAATCCCATCTGAACTCCCACTGAGCCTGTATGTGACAGTCTCCGTACAGTCCGGTCTGTTCGTCTGATACATCGCATGGCGGGCCTAGGGGGCGGTGAACGTCAGTCCCCTAATAGCGGTACAAGTCGTGTCGGAGTGTAGCCCAGAACACCCTGAGATAACACTGGAAACCTACCGGTATATCTCGCTTGCCCTGGCCAGGGACTACTCATGTAATGGCTCTCCTGGACACAGCGCGATGTCAACCCCCAATACCGGGAGAGACGAATCCTGTCTAACCGTCACTGCCTCCAAGTGCTTCGGGACTGCACACAAAAACTACCTGTTTGCACGACTCCTTTGAGCCGTGGTAGGGTAGCAATCAAAGTGCAGTGGGAACACACCCGAGGCGAAGTGACAGTGTCAAGTCAGCGGCCTAAGCTGTACTCATGTCACCTGGGAACTGATAACTGACGATAGGTATAATACCAACCAACAGTTCCCGACGAGTCCTGTCCAGTGTACTCGTAACCTAACGAGCACCCGCATACTATCTCAAGTACGACGTACTGACGGCTGTGGGACAGACCGTCTCCCACACTGGGATGAGAAGCGCATACGCTAGTCTACTCCGGAGTATCGATGCCCTGTCTCGATAGTCCAACGACTAGGGACCTGTATAAGGATGTGCTTATGGATCACCCAGCTCCCACGAGTGTGAGCGCCATCACAACGCTGGTAATCAAGCAATAATCCTAAGGGCTCTACTAATATGTATATCTGCGATATGCTAAAAGAAACACATGCACATATTAAAGCAGAGACAAACCAAGTAGCATACTACCATTTCGAGCAAGATTGTATATACAACTGTGAATATCCCAAGCTTCCATCAAGTAATATACAAACTAGTATGATACAGTAATGGCCTCTAGGGCATATACACTAACAATCTCCCACTTGCACTAAGGCCATGTACTGGCGTATCGAAGACCTATCATCTCGATTAGCCGCTCGAACCGAGTCTGGGGCAAGGCCTTGGTGAATGGATCTGCTGTGTTATCTTCTGAAGCAACCCTCCGAACCTCGATCTCCTGGCGATCCACGATCTCCCTGATCAGGTGATACCGCCTCAAGATGTGTCTGGATTTCTGATGGGACCTGGGTTCCTTCGCTAAAGCTATAGCCCCGTTGTTGTCGCAATACAGAGGTATTGGGTCAACAATGGACGGAACCACCTGAAGTTCTTTCAAGAACTTCCTCATCCAGACAGCTTCTTTTGCGGCATCAGATGCAGCGATGTATTCCGCTTCCATAGTCGAGTCAGCAACGGTTTCCTGTTTGGAGCTCTTCCAACACACCGCCCCTCCATTGAGGGTGAAGACAAAACCCGACATGGACTTGGAATCATCCTTATCACTCTGGAAGCTGGAGTCAGCAAAGGCCTCAATCTGGAGGTCTTTTCCGCCATACACCAAGAACATCTCCTTAGTCCTTCTCAGGTACTTGAGAATGTTCTTTACTGCTATCCAATGTTTCTCCCCAGGGTTTGACTGATACCTGCTTACCACACTCAGTGCATAAGCCACATCCGGTCTGGTACACAATATCGCATACATTATAGAGCCTACCGCAGAAACGTAGGGTATAATAGACATGCGATCCCTCTCCAAATCAGTCTTGGGAGACATCTCTTTGGAGAGGGTGATCCCGTGACAAGCCGGTAGATTACCGCACTTGGAATCTTCCATACTGAATCTCTTCAGTATGGTGTCGATGTACCTGGACTGTGAAAGTCCTAATATCCTCTTGGATCTGTCACAGTAGATCCGGATACCCAGAATGTATGAGGCATCACCCAGGTCTTTCATGGAGAACCTGTGTGACAAGAACCCCTTGACAGATTGTAGCATAGGAATGCCATTTCCTATCAACAGAATGTCATCCACGTATAAAACGAGGAATACTATAGTTCTCGCTACAAATCTACAATAGATGCATGGTTCATCTGGATTTTTGATAAAGCCAAATTCCTTGACCGTCTCATCAAAACAGATGTTCCAACTCCGCGATGCCTGCTTTAGTCCATAAATGGACTTAAGCAACTTGCACACCTTTCCGCTGCTCCCATTCTAAATGAAACCCTCTGGCTGGTCCATATAGACACACTCCTCTAAATGTCCATTTAGAAAAGCTGTCTTTACGTCCATCTGCCAAATCTCATAATCGTGGAAGGCAGCAATGGTAAGAAGGATCCGAATGGATTTCAGCATAGCTACTGGAGAAAAGGTTTCGTCATAGTCCAAACCAGGTCGCTGACGAAAACCCTTTGCTACCAGTCTAGCTTTATAGGTCTCAACCTGTCCATCTACACCAATCTTCCTTTTGAAGATCCACTTGCATCCTACGGGTTTTACCCCATCTGGAGCAATGTCCAACGTCCATACTTTGTTGGTGTACATGGACTCCATTTCGGTCCGCATTGCATCCAGCCATTTTACCGAGTCGACGCTCTGAATGGCTTGCTGGAAGCTAGTAGGCTCATCACAATCTATGATGCAATCCTCTCTATCCCCGTCAATGAGAAAACCATAGTATCTCTCGGGCGGATGAGACTGCCTACTACTCCTGCGGAGTGGCATGGGAATGTCCTGATCTTTTGAACCCTCTGGTTCTACTAAGCTTTCAGTAATAGCTTGTGGTTCTGGAATTTCTTCCAGTTCTATTGCGCTCCCACTTATTTCTTTTTCTAAGAACTGATTTTCCAGAAAATGGGCATTACGAGAAACAAGGACTTTTTGTTCCTCTGCGTAATAGAAAAGATACCCCCAGGAGTTCTTTGGGTATCCCACAAACTTGCACAGTACTGAGTGTGCCTCGAGCTTGTCCGCATGCTGCTTTTTGACATAAGCTGGACATCCCCAAATCTTCAGGTATTGAAGATAGGGTTTCTTCCCACTCCATAACTCATATGGAGTGGTAGGCACAGTCTTAGTGGGAACTCGGTTCAAAAGGTATGCCGCTGATTCTAGCGCATATCCCCAGAACGATCGCGGCAACTCAGCGTTACTCATCATGGACCGTACCATATCCAATAGGGTTCGGTTCCGTCTCTCCGATACACCGTTATGTTGCGGAGTGTATGGAGGAGTAAGCTGAGAGAGAATTCCATTCTCTTTTAAGTAACCCAGGAACTCGGCACTCAAGTATTCACCACCTCGATCAGATCTTAGTGTCTTGATACTTTTGCCTGTTTGTTTTTCTACTTCATTCTTATATTCCTGGAACTTTTCAAAAGCTTCGGATTTATGCTTCATTAAGAAGACATGTCCGAACCTTGAGAAATCATCCGTAAAAGTAATGAAGTAAGAATAACCACTTCGTGCATGTGTAGACATTGGACCGCACACGTCGCTGTGTACGAGTCCCAAGAGCTCGCTCGCTCTTACTCCATGTCCAGTGAACGGAGTCTTTGTCGTCTTTCCTTTGAGACATGATTGACAAGTTGCATATGATTGATATTCGAACGGATCCAAATATCCTTCTGCATGTAACTTAGTCAACCTTCTCTCATTGATGTGACCCAGTCTACAATGCCATAAGAAAGTTTTATTAATTTCTGGAGACTTTCTTTTGTGTGTATTCTGGACATTGAAAATCTGTGGTTGGTTTAAAACGTATATACCGTTGTTCAATGTACCTGACCCAATCAAAACTTGATTAAGGTGAATGTTCACTACATTACTTACAAATGCAAATTCATAACCTTCTTTAGATAATAAAGATACAGAAATGATATTACAGGTTGCATTTGGTACATAATAACAACTACGCAAAACCAAAAAGTGTCCATCTGACAATCCCAGGTGATAGTCCCCCACGGTCTCAGCATCCATGCTAGCACCGTTTGCAACTCTGAGGGTCATGTCACCTGGCTTCAAAACTCTATGCTTTCTCAACGCCTGCAAAGAATTCAGATATGAGATCCTGATCTGGTATCCAATACCCAGGATGTAGAGTTTATTGATAGACAGTTTTCAATAACATACACACCTGAAGCTGAAGCTGCAACTCGCTTCAAATCCTGTGTTCTGGCCTTCCAAGCCTTGCAATCCTGTTTCCAGTGACCACTTTTGTGACAATAGAAGCATTCTTCCTTCCGCACCAGCTTTCCCGCTATCTTTGTTGCTTTTCCTTTTCCCTTCGTATCCACTTTACCGACACCGCCTCTTGGTTTGGCGGGGGCTTTCTTCTTCTTACCCTTGGCTTTCGCCCTGGATCTAGAAGAGGAAGATCCTCCTACAAACAAATTGGATGTCTCCCTACCTTTCTGTAGGGTGCCCTCAACACTCCTCAACATGTTCAGAAGTTCGGAAAGTTCAACCTCCTTTCCTTGCATGTTGAAGTTAAGAATAAACTGGACGTAAGTGGAAGGAAGGGACTGGAGAATCAAATCAGTATAGAGTTCATTCTCCAACGTGGTCCCAAGGTCCGCGAGCTCCTCAATGTAGCCAATCATCTTAAGCACGTGTTCCGCTACCGATGATCCGATGGCCAACCTTGCCGAAAACAACTTCTTCGACACTTCGTATCTGGCGATACGAGACTGCTTTCCATACAGTTCTTTTGTATGAAGAAATATGGACTCTAGGTCCATATTCTCGTACCTCCTCTGATGTTCGTTGTCCATCGAGGCTAGTACGAGGCATTTGGCCTTCGCGCAATCTATTTCCCAGGTCTTGTAGATTTCCCTATCTACGACACTGGTTTTGGGACCTGGGACAGGGGGAGCTTTGGTGGTAAGGACATACCCCAACTTGTCGTAAGTGATTACCATCTTGACATTCCTGAGCCAATCTTTGTAGTTTGGCCCTGTCAATATGTTTTTATCTAGTAATAACTTAAGTCCGGTCATGTTGAATGGTCGCTGCAATTAGGAGAGAGAAAAGAAACACTTTAGCATGATGCTCTTGCAAGTTTAGAGTGGTTTTTAATTTGTCTAAACTGGATGGCTCCCACTGTCTCTCGAATCCCTTCTCAAACCGTAAAGAAAGGATTAGTCAGGATCAATCCCACCGTACAATACTTGCTTAACCGTTCAGCCAGGCCAGTGTCGGTACTTCGAGGGAGGTTTTCCAACGCTTTCGCGAAGTTCCTTAATTAAGTAACCTCTTTTCCCTGTGGGCGTAGCCCCGCTAACACCTTTCTAGACACCTACTAAGTTTATAGCATTGATCGTTAAGTGAGAGTTTTCCCGAGGAGTAGCATATACTCACAGTAGGATCGGGATCCAAATATCATCGCGTGATAAAACCGAAGGAATCCTACCAGAATTATCACACTCCAAATGGTATGCTGTGCTAGCAAGTTTCAGTACTTATGAAACTCCCGATGTGGATTTTTGCCCCATGCTCTTATGACCTTGGCGTGAGGTCAAAATATCATAAGTCACATGTCAAGTTCTTCCCATCATTATCCCGGTTAATTTGAACCCACCCGTACCTACCCTTGACGTAGGCCAAAATGGCAGTACGACTGTCTCAAACCAACGCATTCTATCTATGCAACAGATAAATATCCGGCAGCTACCAATCACTATGCCTTGGCGTGAGGTCAAAATACATAGCTTGAATACTACCGTATATTTAACTGAAATGATGGAGGGCTACGGATGGTTTTGGCGAAACCGTGAACGTAGTGAACTTGATATAATCGATGGAACGAGATAGCTTTTAAAAGGAGTGGTTCAAGCTCCGCGTTTAAAAGTTTCGTTTTGAAAAGAACCGAGTGGTTTTCAAAGTGTTCCAATCGACTTTTACTTGGTTTATTTTCTTGCATTAGTTCTTTTAATGCGTCCCATCATTTAATCCTACCATTGCAGAAAACAACCAAAATATGACGTACGCTTATGCCATTCGCATTCGCCACGGGGCCCCGTCATCACCCGTTAGGTTACTTAACTAACGACAGAGCGGGGGCTGGGCTAGCGCGGCTGTAAAACATAAGCAACGCCTAAATAGTTATCATATATAAATATATAGCAATGATAGACATTACAGATCATAGATGAATACATTGGATATACTAGGAATCCGCAATACGTTCGAGCCTGCAACGAAAAGCGGATTACACGGTCGCGGTGAATAGCCAATACCCCACCCAAGACCCCTACGGGTGCGGCAAACTACCCGCCAAGTACCCGAAGCGAAGCAACCTCCCTCAACACCGTGAGTAGGCCACTCGGCACTTTGAGATACCCGGTAGTTTGTGCACCCCCTCCATGGGTCTATCCTAGGAGCAAAAACAGTAAAAAGAATTATACAATGACGGCTACAACCCCGACCCGGTTGTGCGGCCATACAAATATTATTACATCAATTTACATATTACAATGAATGAAAGAAAAAGCAACACTCATCTCACATCCACCCCGGCTATTCACCCGCGACAGTCCAACGCATTCATATACACATACCATCATCAAACACAGATCACAGATATGTATAACCCCGACTAATCGACATATAGCGATTAGCCGACGTTCAATACATATAAACAACACAGATATAACCTTTTAGTCAAAGTGTATTGAAGTTCGATAAAAAATACGGATTTATAGGCCCCCAAAAACAAATTTCTATTCTGGAAAACCTGGGCACATATAAACCATCTTAAAAATCCTAAAACCAAGCCAGAAAAACACTGCACCAAACTCGACCCAGAGCCGAGCCAAGACGGCCGCGGTTGCTCGGCAATAGCTTGCTATTGCCGCGGAACCGCGGCTCTTTGGTCGAATCTCTGGATCGTTTTTGGTGGCTTTCTTCACAAAACCCTGAGATGATTTTTGGAGTATGATTTATTTTGTTTTGAACAGAAAAATTTTTAACAGAAACTTAGGGTTTTGAAAACTTGGTTTTTCGATTTTTTTTGATTAAACTTCGATACACTTTACTATCTAGCTAGTTTATGTTTAGTTAGTCTCTGATACCACTGTAAGTCCACGTTAACCACCCCGGTGCTTACGGGGAGGCGGAAAACGGAATAAAAATCAAATTTTTATCAACTTAGGCAACATGGACTAGACAAAGAAGGATCTTTGCTAAACAAAAACAAGCTAAAGCTAACTAGAAACTAGCCAAGTGTTAGAAAGGTTATACCTAGGGCTTTATGTCCTTCTCTCCTTGCTCTTTGGAGTGGTGGAAAGAGGTCACCTTTGTCGTCTTCTCACGTCGAAGAAAGATCCACCCGAAAGCCTCAACCTTTGGCTTCAACTCCAAGCTAGAAGTAACTAGGCTGCAAGAAGTGCTAATCCTTGAACCCTAGATGAGAGTAGAGATTATCAAGAAGAGGTTTTTCTCAAGCTCAAGTGTTTCTCAACACATGAGAGGGGAGAGCTTGAGGGAGAGGAAGAACAAGAGAGAGAAAATGAATGATAGAATGAGAGAATAATAACCATTCTCACATATATGTGTGAATTATTATAATTAGATAATTAGCTAGATAATTGTCATGGTTAATCATGACATGACCATTATCATTTCATATTTAATGCTAATTGCAAGGATCAAAGAGCATCTTTTATATGGAATGATGATGGTCAACATGTCAACTAAGGTCAACAAGTCAAGATAGTCAAATGGTCAACAACCATAACCATGCACAATTATATTAAGCTAATATCAATTAACCATAATACACACATAAGCATTAGGGTTAATAAAATGACAATAGTCATTAACCCTAATCAAAGTCCTCTCCCTTCGTCTCAAGCAACTGTGCATACACACCCGTATTCGTGATCCGAGGAACACGAATACAAAGAGAAAAACCAATCCCAAATCATATACTAGGATCCCGCTTAAACCAAAGCCCGCTAGTATAAGCTGTCCGGACAGCAAACGTGCACAAGTGCGTGGATGTGAACGAACCCTGTCGCAAAACCATGCGACCTCTACTCATTTTGCCTAAAGGCGAATAGCTCTCTGTGTGGGACTCTAAAGACTCGACACTACGCTGGCAGTGGGTTTAACCACAGACTGCAAGCGGCACTAGCTGTACGTAACGGTCCCCAGGTAGATGCCGATAAGAAGACCGACGAGGTGAATCCCATCTGAACTCCCACTGAGCCTGTATGTGACAGTCTCCGTACAGTCCGGTCTGTTCGTCTGATACATCGCATGGCGGGCCTAGGGGGCGGTGAACGTCAGTCCCCTAATAGCGGTACAAGTCGTGTCGGAGTGTAGCCCAGAACACCCTGAGATAACACTGGAAACCTACCGGTATATCTCGCTTGCCCTGGCCAGGGACTACTCATGTAATGGCTCTCCTGGACACAGCGCGATGTCAACCCCCAATACCGGGAGAGACGAATCCTGTCTAACCGTCACTGCCTCCAAGTGCTTCGGGACTGCACACAAAAACTACCTGTTTGCACGACTCCTTTGAGCCGTGGTAGGGTAGCAATCAAAGTGCAGTGGGAACACACCCGAGGCGAAGTGACAGTGTCAAGTCAGCGGCCTAAGCTGTACTCATGTCACCTGGGAACTGATAACTGACGATAGGTATAATACCAACCAACAGTTCCCGACGAGTCCTGTCCAGTGTACTCGTAACCTAACGAGCACCCGCATACTATCTCAAGTACGACGTACTGACGGCTGTGGGACAGACCGTCTCCCACACTGGGATGAGAAGCGCATACGCTAGTCTACTCCGGAGTATCGATGCCCTGTCTCGATAGTCCAACGACTAGGGACCTGTATAAGGATGTGCTTATGGATCACCCAGCTCCCACGAGTGTGAGCGCCATCACAACGCTGGTAATCAAGCAATAATCCTAAGGGCTATACTAATATGTATATCTGCGATATGCTAAAAGAAACACATGCACATATTAAAGCAGAGACAAACCAAGTAGCATACTACCATTTCGAGCAAGATTGTATATACAACTGTGAATATCCCAAGCTTCCATCAAGTAATATACAAATTAGTATGATACAGTAATGGCCTCTAGGGCATATACACTAACAACCATATCCCAATTCATGATGTTCTTCAAGCCGACCACCTTCCAGACCTTGATTAATAAGCTGGCCCAGATGGATCAGATGGATCATAGACCATCTTCTTTGAAGTTAGAGCCTCGAAATGAAAAGGGGAAAGGAAAAGCAACCTCTGTCTCCAATGCTCAACAGCAGCCCAGTGGTCCAAAATTAACTGATCGACAAGATGAGAGACGACGATTCTTTAATGAGAAAATGAAGCGCCCTTATTCGTTTCCCCGGGACAAAACGAGGAGATTGTTTGAGCTGGCGGTGCGCAACAGGCTCATCAACTTGCCGTATCCAAAATGCCCATTGCAACCCGGTGAGGCTAATAATCCCAATTATTGCCCCTATCACCAAGCGATAGGCCATCCAATTGAAGATTGCTTCGTCTTCAAAGGGTGGATTGAGAACCAATACCAACAGGGCAAATTCGCGCTGTCCGAGAATTGGAAAGTAAACCCGCCCCAGCCGCACACTCTCAAAAAGGCGGACATACCGGGGGCATCATGCTCTTTTATAGAAGAAGCTCCATGGGAGGTCGTTCTTTCAGCCAAAATGAAAAGAATGCTGAAGGATCTCCAAACATGCCCGGCGGTCAAGTGGAAAAGTCCGCTGGAACCCGAAGTCATCAAGGGAATGCTGAAGCCGTGCCCGACGTCAAGAATTGGTGGTGATAGTCAAAGAGCCCATACCCAGCCGTCAAAGTCTTCAAAGAAGAAGAAAAAGACCAAAAAGCCCGTGAAGCCTGATGACAAGCGCACGGACCTGCAAAAACATATTGACGCGCCGGAGGAATATAACCAGAAGGCGCGGACCCCAGTCACACTTCAAGAGTTTCTCAGCCACGTCCTTGAGGACGGAGATGATGACAATGGAGAAGACTCGTCAGATGAACTTGAGGATTATGTGGCAACCTGCCATGTGATCTCTCACTCGTCGATAGACGGTGAAAAAGCTCCTGACGTAGAGAAACTGGGGGCAGATCCCAAATCAGAACTTCTAGGACCGTCAGACGAGATGATTGATGCATTCCTGAATAAAGCTCTTCTGAAAAGCAAGGCTGATCGAGAGCGCGAAATGGCCATATTTGAAAAGGCCAAACGCCGGCGACTGGATGAAAGGGTTGAAGCACCCCAACCAGACCGAGGCATGCCCACGACAGACAATAGCAGGCTTAAAACGAAGAAAAGGTTCGCTAAAGCCATATCGATGGGAATGAAGCTGCCACCCTCCGAAGGAAACATTTTTGAGGAGATACACCTTAATGAAGAGGATGTGCATCCTGATTACTGTTTATATCATCGAAGGATTGCGCACCCTACTGAAGAGTGCAACGCCTTTAAAAATTGGTGGCAAGGGTATGTCTCTCACAGGCAACACTTCAAGAGGATGAAGCGTGAAGCTCGTCGACAGCGGAAAAATGCGACAGACGGACGTGGAAGAGCTGCCGACAACTGTTACATGGTTGATAGCAGGAGATCGCAAGTTCTCACCTTCGGGAGTGATTCTGAAGAAGAAATGGCTGTTGGCCCTCTCTTCAAAGAATTCACCTCAGGAAAAGAGGAAGAACCGAAGAGCCGCGAGAACATTCAGCTGCGCAATCGCACATTACCTGAAAAGAACTCGGACTCGTAAACAAGGGGTCAAACAAAAAGGATAAGGGAAAAGAAAAGGTCCTTGAGGATATCACCCTCGATGACCAAGCCGTCGAAGAGCTGACAGCCAAGGATCCGCCCAAGAAAAGTAAGGTAGATTACAACGTTCTGGCACACCTGAGGAAGATACCCTCATAGCTAAGCATTCTCGACGCCCTTCTGTTATCCAATGAGGCGAGAGATTCTTTGATCAAGGCACTACAAGAGCCCGAGCAGTTCCAAGCTTTCCTCGCCGAAGAAAAGATGAAGGATGAACTGGAAGAAGTGCACACGGCCGATATCACCTTTGGCGATGAAGATCTCCTCCTCGGAACGTGTGAGCATAACCGTCCCCTTTATGTCTCTGGATACTGTCATGATATTAAGATCGGCAAGATCCTGGTTGATAATGGGTCCTCCGTCAATCTCCTCAATGTAAGAGTGTTGAAGGAAATCTGCATGAGCATTCAGCACCTCGCTCGTGATAAAATCACCATCTCCGGGTTCGACTCCCAGTCATCACGGACGCTCGGGTCTGTGATACTGACGTTACGCTTTGGGTTGCTCGTCACGGACATCAAATTTCATGTCATTGACGCCAAGACATGTTACAATGCTTTGCTCGGCAGGCCTTGGTTACACGAGTACAACATTATCCCTTCTACACAACATCAGTGTATGAAGTACTTCAAAGATGGTCTCGAGTACACTGTGACGTGGGAACTAAACCCATTCTCCGTGAATGAAGTCCGAAAGTACGAAGATGCAAAATACTTTTACCAGATTTCGAAAACACGGAGAGATGCCATAAACCGAAGAACAGAGCTATCACTACTATTCCGGTCTTCGGGAGTGATATCGAGGATGACGAAGAAATAGTTTATTCAGGGCCGCCCCAATGCAACAAGCCGGGACCGTCCACCCCTATCCTGGTCTTTGGCAGCAACTCGGAAGATGAGGTCAATACCGTATTTTCTGTTCGGCCATCAATACAAGCCTTCGCTGGCAATGATCGGAGTTTACAAATCGCCATATTTCCGCAAGAGCATTACAAAGAGCTCGACGCGCTTGGTACCTATAGTGTGCAAGAACTTCAGAAATTCTACGTCCCTCCCAGGTGAAGAGATGAAAATGTGATCCTCTTTTATCAATCCACAGAAACCAAAGTGGAGAAAGAAGTTTGGCATGGTGCCGATTCTGCACTTGACAGGCTCCAGCCCATCCGTCTGCCCAGATACTACACGGAAGGATTAAAAAGGCTGTTGAAGCGTCAAGGTGTACCCTTCAAACAGACTGTTCGACAAGCTCAGTTCTACAACAGGATCTGGGATGTCCCCGGAACTCAGCGAAAATTGCCCGATGGGAGAATGGAAACGATCGGGCTTGGATATGTTCAATCCATGAAACGGGAACGATTCCACGGCTGCTACGTTATACATGACTTTGACGAAGAAGGAGATGTTATGTTAAAAGACGCTAACCCTGAATCAAAACGAGGTCCCGCCATGAAAACGCCAAGTCCGTCATTTGAAGAACAGATGGACAGGCTAATAAGGGAAGCGGGTCAGAAGGTCCAGGATGACCATAGCCGCGAAATGGCCATTTACGAGAAAGCCAGGACGCAGCGCCTCCTTCAGCAGGTCGCGGAGAATGACAATGCTCTTCGTCGCCAACCCGTCATACAAAAGACCCGGCGTAGAGGCAAAAATAAACCAAAGAACGGAAAAAACGTTCGACAGCAGCGTAGCGGGTCTAAGAAGCCACGCGATCAAGAATCGAGCAGCCGGGATCCGTCTCTTATAAAGAAGATGGGTCGATCATATTCTTTTCTCCAAGACAAGACAAAGAAGATATTCGATCTTGTCATAAAACATCATATGATGACACTCCCGGAGTCCAAGCACCCCGAGCAAGCAGTCGAGGTCTCTTACCCAGACTATTGCTCCTATCACCGAGCAATAGGACATCCTCTCGAAGACTGCTTCACCTTCAAGAACTGGGTCGAAAACCAATATCAACAAGGCAGGTTCGCTCTATCCAGCAGTTAGAAGATAACCCCGCCACAGAAGCATGAACCGAAAGCGACGTGTATAGCAAGAGTAGAACCAGATCAACATCGGTCTTGGAAACGATTTCGTACCTGTCACGCGATAACGCTGTCAGAAGAAGAACCCGAGAATATGGATGACCTTTCTTGGTGCTTCGAAAACAATGAAGATGAGTTGATCTCAGAATTTCCACCGGCGCCAAAAGAGCTGGAAGATGGGATACATACTACTGCAGATGACCTTAGAAAAATCGACTTGGGAACGGCAAAAGACCCACGGCCGACGTTCGTCAGTGAACTGTTGTCTGAAGAAAAGGAGGCTATGCTTAAAGACGTGCTCATGCAGTATAAAGATTGCTTCACATGGAACTATTCCGAGATGCCGGGACTAGATCCGGAAATAGCCGTACACAGATTGGCGATATCTCCGGACATCAAGCCAGTCAAACAAGCACCGAGAAGAATGAGGATCGAGCTTGAGATGAGCATCAATGCCGAGGTCAAGAAGCTAATCGACTCCAGCTTCATCCAAGAGGTTCAGTATCTTGACTGGATCGCCAACATCGTCCCAGTGATGAAGAAAAATGGGACGGTGCGCATATGCGTGGACTTCCGGGATCTCAACAAAGCTTGCCCGAAAGACGACTTTCCAGTACCGGTCACTGAGCTGATGATAGATAATACGTCCATTCACGAAGTTTTCTCCTTCATGGACGGCTCATCAGGATACAATCAGATAAAGATGCATCCCGAGGACCAGAAGCATACCGCTTTCCAGACCCCTTTGGGCATATTCTGCTATAAGGTGGTGCCTTTCGATCTTAAGAACGCCGGTGCCACCTATCAGAGGGCCATGACGAAGATTTTCGATGACCTCATACATGAAATCGTCGAATGCTATATTGACTACCTCGTAGTTAAAAGCAAATCATATTAGGAACATTTAAAGCATCTGAAGATCGTGTTTTAGCGCCTTCGGAAATACAACTTGAAGATGAACCCTCTCAAATGCGCGTTCAGAGTTTCCTCGGGCAAGTTCCTAGGATTTGTCGTCCGACACCGAGGCATCGAGATAGACCCGTCGAAGATCAAGGCGATCATTGAAATGCCTCCACCAAGAACTCTCAAGCAACTGCGGTCTCTCCAAGGAAAGCTCGTGTATATCCGGCGATTTATAGCCAATCTCTCTGGCAAGTGCCGTCCTTACAGTCACCTAATGAAGAAGAGAACCTAGTTCATCTGGGATTGCAAATGCCAAAGCGCACTGGACGAAATCAAGCAATACCTGCAGAATCCGCCAGTACTGGCCGCTCCCGTTAAAGGAAAACCTCTCGTCCTGTACACAACAGCCCTCGAAGGTTCTTTAGGCGCGCTGTGGGCATAAGAGAACGACCAAGGGAAGGAGAGAGCCCTCTACTATTTGAGTCGAGTTCTCCTGGGGGCAGAAAGCAACTACTTCTCCATCGAAAAACATTGCCTGGCGTTGATCTTCGCGATAACGAAGCTCAGACACTATGCGTTGGCACATGAGGTCCATCTCATATCAAAAGTGGATCCTCTCAAATATTTGATGTCAAAGGCCATATTAACGGGACGGCTAGCTAAATGGGCCGTACTCTTAACGGAATTCTCGGTGACATACCGACCCCTCAAGGCAGTGAAAGGCCAGGCCATCGCCGACTTCCTCGCTGAGCATCCGATACCTGCCGATTCACCCCTAAATTGTGAATTGCTAGATGAGCATACGTTTGACACGATCGACGGGGAAAGAAGAGAGAGTGATACCCGATGGGAACTCTACTTTGATGGGGCATCTTCCATGAAGAAGCGAAAGCACAACACCCCCATAATCAAATCAGGGGTAGGCCTCATCTTCGTAACACCACAAGGAGGGATAATGCGCTTTGCTTTCTCCTTAACAGAGCCGAGGATGAACAATGAAGCCGAATATGAAGCTTTGATAGCAGGTCTTGAGATTGCTATCGACATAGGAATCGAAAACCTCCTCATATACGGAGACTCCCAACTGGTCGTTAGCTAAGTAAATGGTGACTATCAGACGTGCAAACCGGAGTTGGTAAAATACGGCGAGAGAGTACAACAACTGCTGATTCAAATTCCTGCCTACACCCTGGAAAGCATACCGCATGCGGAAAATATCAAAGCTGATGCATTGGCCAAGCTCGCTAAAGAACTAGCCGATGAAAATCTCGATGACGTGAGGATCGTTGTGCAAAGCCGTCGAGTTCTCGCACCGACAGAAATATCTCCGGAATCTTCCGAAGAAAAGGGAGCGACCGAGCAAATGACCCTACAAATAAAAGACCAGGAAAAGGCTATGGATTGGAGAGAAGTCTTTATAGACTACTTCAAATCCCTTCGAACGCTTGAAGATGCGTCCTCAAGACATCAGCTTATGAAACGAGCCCTATCTTTTGCTTTCGTCAATGATACTCTGTATAAGAGGTCATTCGAATCTCTGTGGCTGAGATGCCTGGGACCGGAAGAAGCAAGGAGAGTCGTTCAAGAAACCCACGACGTACTCTACGTTCTCACCAAGCCGGGCCGAAGATGAAATTGAAGATTAAAAGTATGGGCTACTATTTGCCCACGATGATCCAAGACTGTCTCGAATACGCAAAGTAGTGCCACTCATGCCAAATTCACGGGGACTTTATCCACCAACATCCAAATCCGCTACATCCAACGGTGGCTAGCTGGCCATTCGAAATGTGGGGAACTGACATAATCGGCCCCATCGAACCAGCATCGTCCAGAGGACATCGGTTCATACTGGCAACAACCGATTACTTCTCCACGTGGACAGAAGTAGTACCACTAAGAGAAGTGAAGAAGAAGAATATCCTCCATGTCTTCAAAACACACGTCATTTATCGGTTCGGCACTCCGCGACGGATTATCTCCAATAACGGGCCAGCCTATAGAAGCCACAAGATCAGCCGCTTCGCACAACAGCATAACATAGATTGGAGATACTCTTCAGTCTATAATCCTCGAGCTAACGGTCTAGCTGAGGCTTTCAACAAGACCTTGACGAAGATCGTGAAAAAGACGGTGTCTCGAAATAAGAGGGACTGGTACGAGAGACTGCATGAATCTCTCTGGGCGTATCGAACTACGTTCAAAACAACCACGAACACAACGCTGTATGCATTGGTATTCGGCACAGAAGCAGTACTCCCCCTCGAGATAGAATTACCCTCTCTACGAGTGGCAGTTTATTACAAGCTAACGGACGAAGAGAATGCTCACCTTCGGCTTGAGGAGCTGACGCCCTTGATGAAACCCAGCTCATGGCGCAACAAAACCTAGAGGTTTACAAAGCAAAGATGACACACTCATACGAGAGATTGACTAGGCTGAGAGCATTCCGCAAAGGCGGACTCGTGCTAGTGGTCAAGAGACCTATGATCCCCAATCGTGCCAAATGGGGAAAATTCGAGCCGAACTATGAAGGCCCATACATCATAGACAAAGTTTACCAGGGTGGAGCCTATCTACTCATGGACATGCATGGTGAAAGACGTTTCAGGCCAATAAACGGTTGCTTCCTGAAAAAATACTATGCCTGACGAGTCACGGCCTAGGTCAACGATAGATGACGACGCTTATGTCCGCTTGCTATCTTCCTAAGCCCAAACTCTATAAGTAGTAGCCGGCAAACGGACCGAAACGTCCTTAAACTAACGATGGACTACTATGTCCTAAAACTGGCTATTGACCGAGACGTCGATAAACTACTACGGACTGCAGCATCCCAAGGCTGACAAAAAAAAAAAGAAAAAAAGAAAAAAAGAAAAAGAAAACGGTATGTCCGTAAGTGAGACGGGCATGGATGAAAACCCGAAAGGGCTCCGTAAGTAAAAACAGCAGGGCTACCGGCGAGTGTTGTGAAAACCCGAAAGGGCGCAATCTCGTTAAAAGACACTTGCAAGGTCCTCTCGACCTTGTGAGGAGAAAATACCTACGTGAGATCCTTACGACTCACAAGGGAGCAACACACTTAGAGATCCCCACGATTCCTAAGGAGAAGTTACACTTACGAGATCCTCACGACTCGTAAGAGAATTCCCCTTTGAGACCCTCACGGCTCATAGGATTCAAAAGCCTTAAGCTACAGGGATCTGAACCTGTTCTTAAGCCATCACAACCTCCAGTGTTGCCCTACAAGAGGTTCAATATTGACCCTTGTATACAATCCACGGGCGCGAATAAACATTTCCCTAACAAAGTCCCACCAGAGACTGGGGATATGCTCATATGGCAAAAGACACTTGTAAGTCCTCTCGACTTATAAGGAGAAAGCACTCTTGTAAGATCCTTACGACTTATAAGAGACCATACACTTAAGACTCCTCACGATTCTTAAGGAGAAAATGCACCTACGAGATCCTCACGACTCGTAGGGAGAAATACTTTTATGAGACCCTTACGGCTTATGAAGTCAAAAGTCTTAGTCGACAGGATCTTAACCCTGTTTAGTAAGCCACCTTTGTTCGAACCGACAAAGGCAAATGATGATTCGCTCCTGGCAATATCCCAGTTGTAGCGATGCTGATGCCTAAATCGGTATCAAATCCCAAGCTCGCAGCAAAGAAAATGCATATGAAATAGCCGAAATGATCGGGCAACTTGCAACAAAATCAGCAAGTAAAAATGTATGCATGCAAACTAGCCGAAATAGTTGGGCAAATCGCAATAAAAAGCAGCGAGTAAATAAAAAAAATAGCCGAAATGATTGGGCACTGCGAAAAATAGCCGAAATGATTGGGCAATCGCGACTTTCGCGATATAAAAGCTGAAATGATAGAGCATCGCGGAAAGAAAAATATATAAAATGAAACTTTTTGCCTTACAGGTGAGATCACATCGATCCCTGTATACAATCCACGGGCACAAACAAAGAGGGAACCATACCTTCCCACTAGGCTTCATCAGAAAAAGAAGCCAAATCTCGACGGTTCACAGACAGCTTAGAGATCATCTCAACATTCGTCTCATTACAACAGACGCGGCATCAGCAAATCGGAGCCGCGGCAAAGTTCCTAGTTCCATGACTCGACGATGCACAGACAACCGAGAGTCAACCCCTCCTGGTCTCGTGGAACACGGCTAATATCAATCCTGACTCCGTGGGAAGAGCCCAGAGCAAATCCTGGTCCAGTGGAACACGGCTAATGTCAATCCTAACCCCGTGGGAAGTGCCCAGAGCAAATCCTGGTCCAGTGGAACACGGCTAATGTCAATCCTGACCCCATAGGAAGCGTCCAGAGCAAATCCCGGTCCCGTGGAACACGGCTAATGTCAATCCTGACCCCGTGGGAAGCACACAGAGCAAATCCTGGTCCCGTGGAACACGGCTAATGTAACAACCTAGTTCATTTATACCAATTCCAGTTCTCGTATTTTTCTTATTTGTGGTATTTTCTTGATTTATCGTGTTTTGGGTACGAATGGTATTTTACATTTTACATTGCATTCGACCCGACCCGCTTGCTTGAACTTGTTTGATTCATATTTATGAATTATCTTGACTTGTTACATAGACATGTGCATTTTCATGAATACTGCATACTGACATTTTATCTAGCATTGCATCTTTTACCATATAACATTTTAAGTCACAGAAAATAATTTAAAAATACATAAGATGGCCTGCTTGATACCCCTAACCCCGTAGTAGCAACCGTGCATCTTATTCTCGTCCCGTTCAGTGAAACGGACTTGTTTGGATGGCTACGCGCACGTACGTGCATCTGTTCTTGGTGGTATGCATTTTCGTTACCTGAGCATTCATTTTGAATTTTGAAAGTCGCATATATTTTTCATATTTTAAAACTAAATTTTAGACCCGACCCGGGTGTGTTTTGGAATATTTTTGTATAGCGCCAAAATTCAAATTTAATTTAATATCTTTATATTTAACCGACAACTTTTAAATTTCATTAACTAACTAAAATCTTTTTAAAAATTAAAATCAAAACCATATAACAACCTCAGCTCTCTCTTTCTCTTTCCTCTGGTCCCACCTTTCTCTCTCACTCTCTTTTCTCTCTCTCTCTCTCCCCCCCGCAAAACTCCAAAATTCTTTCTCCTCCTCCTCTCTCTCTCCTCTCGCCTCACTTTCTCTCTCCCATCGTGAATCCTGTAGCAATCTTGGATGCAGTCACCTCCCTCGCGCTACAATCACCTCCCTTCACAAATTTTCTTCTTCTTCCTTATTTAACCCCCGAGCCTCCTCAACCCATTCTGATCAAACCCTAACCCAAAACTCCAGCACCTAATCTCCTCAGCACCCTCAACCGAGCCTCCTCCTCCTCGCATACCCTTCATCTCTTCCTCCTCCACCTTCTCCTTTCAATCCCGAGCCCTCACCTGCACACACCCTGCACACCCACTGCAACCCAAGAAACCCGCCTGCATCACCTTAGTCCAGCGACGCCGATCACCGCCGCCATCTCTATACCTCTCATCTCCCTTTCCTCTACCTTGTTCCCTCTCACCAACCCTGCACACCCCTGCACCAAGAAGCCAGCAAACAAAAACCCTAGCCGAAACCCTAGCAACCACCTCATCGCCGGAGCTCCGATCATCCCCTCGACACCATCTCATCTCCCTGAATCCACAGCAACCACAACCACAGTGAGCAATCCCTCTTCCTCTCTTCCTCTTTCTTTTCTTTCTTGATTCTTGATCTCTATTTCTCATAGTTCGCCGGAGCCGGGATCATCGCCGACGATCCAGACGACGTGCCTTGCTTGCGTGATCACCCTCGTGCGTTGTTTGGAACCGTTCCGTGTACCGTGCGCACGTCGCGACTTTTTGCCGACGTGGGACGTTCCGTACACATCCGTTCTCGTTCCGTTTAGGCAAGTTAATCTTGCTACATGCTATATAACTCATTATATACCTATTTAAATAAATATCACACCTGCATTTTTAAATCATGCACCCCATGTTAGTTTTACAACTTTTCGGTGTTCCGTTTGCATCCATTCATATCATTTCAGATCTAGGTCATGAAAACTTATCTTGTCACATACTATACTATCATATACTGCATCAAATTGAATAGTTACATTTCATATTGCTTAGTGATATATTCCGCACTTGTTAGTTTATCATTTTACGGTTATATGATGTCCGTTTGCATCCATATCATATAGAATACATATAGCTGCATTCACAGATCTTATTAATAACCTAACACTGTTGTTTTAATACCCCATGTTTAATAAAGTGCAATCTAATTAGTTTTAGAACTATTAAAGGCAACCCTAATCGATAGTTGTGCATCCATATCATTGATTTTACATCTATTTGCATACTATGTTACATTATTTCATTTTATTGTTATATTAGTACTCTATACTTGATTTTGTGCACCCATACTTGTTACAGTTTGATTATGAGCACCCACTTGATACCCGTGCACTACTCGACATCACCTGATATACTATTACTTGACATGACTTGATATTTGTACACTACTTGACCTGACCTGATATATTACTACTTGACTTGTTACCTGATCCCGTTTCTAATGCCGACAATTCTGACCTGTTGTCCCGATGGATATATCCTGCTGTTTGTAAAAACAAACATGTTCCTGCTTGATTCCTGTGTTGGCATTAGTCTCAGATTTATCAATACTGTAACAACCCCAATTTTCCTATACACTTTTCTATACAATTTTTTTTTTAAAATTTTTTAAAATACATAAAGGAGTACTTTAACCTGAGCACAATATATATATATAAGTAATTATTTTGTTTTTAAAATAACTCCATTTTTAGTGTACATAAAATTGTTTTAAATTTAAAGTAATACTTGGGGTATTTAATGTTGCTGTTACCACTTTAAGTAGTTATTTTCCGACAATAATTACAAGAAGGAGCTTGTAGCTCATTGGTAATACCTTGCATTGCTGAACCAAGCCACCAGAGTTCAAATCCCATGCCCCACATTATTTTTGTATTTATTTTGTTTTAAATTCTTTTGGAAGACAACAGTCAAACTGCCATAACTCACAAAACTTGAACTGAAGACAAAAAAGTAAATATACCAAAATCTTCCTCTGGAAAATCCCCGGCCTCGACACCCTGACTCGGCCCGACTCGGCGCCGCCGGCCTGCGAACCGGCCGACTCGGTCCGGCGCCGCCGGCCGGACTTGCCCGGACGACCGAGTCACCAACAGAGAAAAGTTGTCCCTTGACCTGGTCCACCCTCCTGCACACTCTAAATGATTGGATCGGTTATCATTTGGCCAATAAATCCCTTTTAATCCTAGATTTAATGATTTTTATATATTTTTTTTAATTAAAACCCTAACCCTAGCCTAACCCTATATAAACACCCCTACCCTCTACCCTCTCATCACTTTTTCTAAGTCCACTCTCCCAAAATTCCAAGAGAACTTGGTACGTGAGAAAACGAGCGAAATGCGAAGCGCTGACGAAATCGACAGCGGAATCCTGGTGATCGTGCTAGGACCTCTCAACGACGATTCGACGTACCGGCAAACCCTCTACCTCCCTCTCACTCTCTAGCGTTGTCCAAACCTGTAAGTCCCTCTTTTCTATCATTCTTTTCTTTCATTAAAATACGAACTTATAAACCCGACGGAAATCGGAACAAACCGATTTTCGATTCAGTTTTCTATCAAATCTCACTTATCACCAATTCCATAATACTTAAACATATTCATGTTGACTACTAATCACATAACAACTAATTTGGATAAAGTTTCTCATATGAAATGATAACTTTTGCAATATATCGTATTCTTTCACTTAAATACCACTATGTTTAGTTTATCACATTTAACCCTTTAACACTGCCATACCTTGAAGTAAGATCACGAGGTAATGACCTACCTCCTCACACACTCATATGTAATCATAATACGCTACCTTGAAAATTTAGATTACGACAAAACAAGATTTTACATTAAAATACCATTTTCTTTATAAAACCTTTTCTAAAAGTTTTAGGTTAATACATTCTTAAACCAATATCTTTAATAGGAAAAATACGATAAGTTGTGGACATCGATCGTTTATCTAAACCTGACTTTGTGGTGTCTAGGCTAGGCAAGTGAGAAAAGGTAACTTTAAAAGGTCCGTCTCACGATTCGTAAGCGGATCCCTCCTTTTCTTATTTGTACTTACCTGGCCACAGTTAGCGGTGAAGAGGCGATTTGAGGCTTCTAATGACTTGTCGTTTAGACCATTTAGAAATAGGCTAGTTGGATTAGGAAACCCTAGAATCTAAAATACGGAAATTTACACCTTTTACAAATAAATATCTTATCTTTATAAAACCGTTTTCTAAATGACTAGTATTTATTAAATCTTTGCAAAGCGCCACTACAACCCACATTTAGGGAATCCGTTAGGGATAGTACGGTTTATCGTGCACCCTCGGCTTAGTAGTGCGAGATTCAGACCTCCGCAAGGAGCATTCGGTCTCGAAAGGTTTAAAATACGATATCTTAAGGAAATGATATTTTTATATAAAATATTTATTGAAATTATTTTTGTATGTATATTATCATTAAAAGATTTATTTTGTTATAATATAAATATCCCACTTTTTCTAAAAATCACAAGACTAGATTTTTACATTAAAATACCATGAATTTCAACTAAATCAATATTACAGATAAATACCTTTATTTATGGAATTAGAATATTTTCACTAAGAAATATCATAATATAAAATTACACTCATTATAACTATAAAGACGAATAATAAATACTTGGGGTTGTATCTTGAAAACTATTCAAAAGTATTTTTACATAAAACCCCCTCAAGTTTTATAAATTACAATAAGGACCCTAGCAATTATAGAACTTTGATTTACATTTCTTTTAGTCTGACTCGGGTTTGAGTCTGATTATTTCTGACTTGAATATGATTCAAGTCAATCTACATTCTTTAATATTCCAACTCAATATGAACACATGAATTCGGAATCCAGTTATCAATCTATATAACTTGACTGAATCAAACCATGGATATACATCCATTATTCCGTTATTCCATTTACCTGATTATGCAGTTACAATCTGTTCACTGATATCATGGTTTTGGACAGTCATCTAACTTATACAATACCATACAACAATACAATCAAAACACTACGGGGTAAAAGAGTAGATTGGTACGGAAGGTGTTAAAAGTGGCACGAGACGGTCAGACTGAAGATACCTAACATGAATCCAATTGCCGTTGTTCCGGGCCTTCTAACGGAGCCTTGTACTCTATATTCCGTTTGCCCTGGTCTCTAGCATATAAAGACCCCTCTCGTATACACTGGCATTCTTCTGTACCAAGCTACAAACAACAGCGTTAATACAACATTACAACAATACAATACAATATTAAAAGCTACTCTCTCTCTCCTACTCTTTATCTATTATCTTTGGGACTTACCGAGCGACCTGTTCGCCGATGACATTCTATTTCTTTCTTCTTTGAATGTCGTCAGGTGCTTTGGACCCAGCAGAGATCGAGCCCACCGGTGAAGACTTGGAGCAGTTTCACGAAGACCCTGAGCTCTAGACATTGTACCTTGTTCTATTCAGTACTTTCATTTCCTATTATGCCATTGTTTAGGCATCGCTTTTCATTCCAGTTGTATTTACTTTTCATGCATTGTACAAAAGAATGTTATTAATAAAGTTTCTGTTATTTCTATATCTCTTGTCTCTTGTGACTTACTTTTATATTGCTTAGATACTCTTAGCGTATGTACTTCTAAGTATATACGTAGCGGACCTCGTCGCGTCCCCTTCGCCGTACACTGGGAAGCAGGGCGTGACAAATACCTGACTTGAATATATAACTTAGGGGTATGGGGAAATCAATGATGAAACCTGACTTGTAACTCAACAGTTCGATGCCTTTACTGATCAGTCTTATAGGCCAGCCCGGCCCCGGAATGATGCTGCTGACATCATTCGTCTTTACATACTACCTTTTACTGCCTAGCGGCACGTCTCGGATTCATCCCGAGAGTCTTTGACCGTGGTCCCGGGTATGCACGGGATACTATTGAGTTACATCGACGATTCATTAAATTGATTTCAAAGACTTGAGAGTAGTTAACCCAGTAGACCAGTTTAGATTACTCACTGCACGTCACCTGTACCTTTACCCTTCACTGTCCTTATGTATGTTACTGTTATACCGTTCAATTCGTACCTGCATGTCTTGTTACCTCCTGTTCATTTATTATTTCTTGATATTATGACGCACTGACGTCTGGGTTTTGCATGGCCCAGATCCTTTACCTTTGCTACAGGCCGAGCAGGAGTATTTCAGTGAACAGGCCGAGCAGTGAGGACCTGTATTAGTTTAGTTCAGTTCCTTTCAGTATTTTCATTCCTGATGTGAACCCGCATTATGGGACGTACATTCCAGATTATTATTGTATTGGATCTTTTGCTTCCACATTATTTTATTTCATGACTCGTTTATTCTGGCTTATGGACATGTGTTAGATAGTTTATTACCGTTCTTGATATCTTTACAACCGTAATATGACTGTGGAGGGATTTTTCCTTTCCACAGGTAGCATGGTTGGCTCTGTCACGTGCCTATCTTAGCGCACTCTGGGAAGTAGGGCGTGACAGGGTTTGTTTGGTATCAAAGCCATAGGATTTAGGTTAATCGGGTTTGATTCTTTTGTAGTTGGGTATTGGACCCAATACACGAATCAGAACGCTCGTAACTAGGAACATGTCCTGCCACATTGTTATCGTGATTCTTGAATCATATCTTTCTCTTGACCCTTGTCTTGACGATATGCAAACAACTTTGCATCTCGGCTTGAAACCTTTTGGTTCCCTATTGTTTCTCCTATCCTATTCCTTTGATTCTGATACTAGGATTTGCGTGACTTGAACGGAGTTATGTGATTGTAACTATGAACTGCAACATGGTTACAATGCGGTACTCTATTTAAGTAACTTGGAGTCCTGGTCTTGATTCATGGTCTTGAAATATCCTTGGTTCCCTCAGTTTCATTGCTTACCAGTTCATGTTTTGCAGATTTCTTGGTGATCGATACTGGCAGCTATGACGTTGTCTTGGGAATGGATTTTCTCGGCACTTTCCACGCTCACATTGATTGTAGAGCAAAGAAAGTGATTTTCCAGATTCCCGGACATCCAGAGTTTGTTTTGGCTGGAGGAAGCATTTCTGTCGGGCCAGTCGAGTTTAGGGCTAGGCCGACAAACAGTGTTCTTGCGTCGATGGAAGTTGATAAGGAGGAAGAGCCAGTTGTAGTTCGAGAGTTTATGGACGTTTTCGAGGACATCTCGGGTTTACCGCCAAAACGAGATGTGGAGTTCGCTATCGATCTTGTTACTGGTGCAGCGCCAATCTCAAAGGCGTACTATCCAATCTCCGATGATCCAGACGATGTGCCTTGCTTGCGTGATCACCCTCGTGCGTTGTTTGGAACCGTTCCGTGTACCGTGCGCACGTCGCGACTTTTCGCCGACGTGGGACGTTCCGTACACATCCGTTCCGTTCCGTTTAGGCAAGTTAATCTTGCTACATGCTATATAACTCATTATATACCTATTTAAATAAATATCACACCTGTATTTTTAAATCATACACCCCATGTTTAGTTTTACAACTTTTCGATGTTCCGTTTGCAGCCATTCATATCATTTCAGATCTAGGTCATGAAAACTTATCTTGTTACCTACTATACTATCATATACTGCATCAAATTGAATAGTTACATTTCATATTGCTTACTGATATATTCCACACTTGTTAGTTTATCATTTTACGGTTATATGATGTCCGTTTGCATCCATATCATATAGAATACATATAGCTGCATTCACAGATCTCATTAATAACCTAACACTGTTGTTTTAATACCCCATGTTTAATAAAGTGCAATCTAATTAGTTTTAGAACTATTAAAGGTAATCCTAATTGATAGTTGTGCATCCATATCATTGATTTTACATCTATTTGCATACCATGTCACATTATTTCATTTTATTGTTATATTAGTACTCTATACTTGATTTTGTGCACCCATACTTGTTACAGTTTGATTATGAGCACCCACTTGATACCCGTGCATTACTTGACATCACCTGATACACTATTACTTGACCTGACTTGATACTTGTACACTACTTGACATGACCTGATATATTACTACTTGACTTGTTACCTGATCCCGTTTCTAATGCCGACAATTCTGACCTGTTGTCCCGATGGACATATCCCGCTGTTTGTATAAACAAACCTGTTCCTGCTTGATTCCTGTGTTGGCATTAGTCTCAGATTTATCAGTATTTGACTTGAACATATAACTTGGGGGGTATGGGGAAATCAATGATGAAACCTGACTTGTAACTCGACAGTTCGATGCCTTTACTGATCAGTCTTACGGGCTAGGCCAGCCCCGAAATGATACTGCTGACATCATTCGTCTTTACATACTACCTTTTACTGCCTAGCGGCACGTCTCGGATTCATCCCGAGAGTCTTTGACCGTGGTCACCAGCATGCACGGGATACTATTGAGTTAGATCGACGATTCATTAAATTGATTTCAAAGACTTGAGAGTAGTTAACTCAGTAGACCAGTTTAGATTACTCACTGCCCGTCACTTGTACCTTTACCCTTCACTGTCCTTATGTATGTTACTGTTATACCTGTTTTACCGTTCATACTCATACCTGCATGTCTTGTTACCTCCTGTTCATTTATTATTGCTTGATATTCTGACGCACTGACGTCTGAGTTTTGCATGGCCCAGATCCTTTACCTTTGCTGCAGGCCGAGCAGGAGTATTTCAGTGAACAGGCCGAGCAGTGAGGACCTGTATTAGTTTAGTTTAGTTCCTTTCAGTATTTTTATTCCTGATGTGAGCCCGCATTATGGGACGTACATTCCAGATTATTATTGTATTGGATCTTTTGCTTTCGCATTATTTTATTTCATGACTCGTTTATTCTGGCTTATAGACATGTGTTAGATAGTTTATTACTGTTCTTGATATCTTTACAACCGTAATGTGACTGTGGAGGGATTTTTCCTATCCACAGGTAGCATGGTTGGCTCTGTCACGTGCCTATCTTAGCGCACTCTGGGAAGTGGGGCGTTACAGCTAATATCAATCCTGACCCCGTGCGAAGCGCCCAGAGTAAATCCTGGTCCCGTGGAACATGGCTAATGTCAATCCTGACCCCGTGGGAAGCGCCCAGAGCAAATCCTGGTCCCATGGAACACGGCTAATATCAATCCTGACCCCGTGAGAAATGCCCAGAGCACCTCCTGGTCCCGTAGAACGCGGCTAATGTCAATCCTAACCCCGTGGGAAACGTCCAGAGCAACTCCTGACTCCGTGAAATGCGGATAAAGTCAACCCCTGACTCCGTGAAATGCGGATAAAGTCAACCCCTGACTCCGTGAAATGCGGATAAAGTCAACCCCCCTGACTCCGTGAAATACGGATAAAGTCAACCCCCTGACTCCGTGAAATGCGGATAAAGTCAACCCCCGACTCCGTGAAATGCGGATAAAGTCAACCCCCGACTTCCCCGTCAAAGCAATTCTTTGATTCGGGAGCAAGTCAACTCATCAATCACTTACGGGTCCTCTCGACTTGTAAGAAGAAAATTCTCTTGTGAGATCTTTATGACTCTCAAGAGAAAATGCACTTAGGAATCCTCACGATTCCTAAGGAAAAGATACACCTACGGGATCCTCTCGACCGGTAGGGAGAAAATTCTTTATGAGGCCCTCACGGCTCATAAAGTTGAAAAGTCTTAGGTGGCAGATCCTAACCCTGTCTCCCAAGCCATCATTGCCTCGCAGAGAGGTCAAGGTAGATTTTCTACAGGCCACACTCTCCGACAAGAAAGGAAACAATCACTTACGAGTCCTCTCGACTCGTAAGCAAGAAAAACTCTCTTGTGAGATTCTTACAACTCTTAAGAGAAAATACACTTAGGAATCCTCACGATTCTTAAGGAGAAATTACATTTACGAGATCCTTACGACTCGTAAGGAGAAATACCTTTATGAGACCCTCACGGCTCATAAAGTTAGAAAGCCTTATGAGGCAGATCTGAACCTGACTCCTAAGCCATCGCTGTCCTACAAGGAGATCAAAATAGATTATCCACAAAATGCATTTACTAAAAGGGACACACCACCATGAAGTAAAATATGTCTTTTATTCATGAATCAAAATGAATACAAAGTACAATTTATGAAAGAATCAATAAAAAAAATACTCTCATTCAAGAGTATGTACAAAAGAAGAATAAAAGAAAAATATACAATTCTTCAAGCCGGCGGATGATTTAATAGATTTGCCAGTTCATCATTTTTCCGCTGGGCCTCGGCTTCATGATTCATTATCGTTAAGAGACGGGCCTCCACTTGAGACTGTTGGGCCTAGTACGAGGCAAGCCGACTTTCAAGCTCCTTTTCGGTAACTTTATGAGCTTCAACCATTTCGCGAGTAAAAATGACGGCTTTATCAATGGCTACCACCTCCCTGATAGCTTCTTGAAGCACCCGCCAAAGTTCATATGCCCGAGTGGTCTTGGCCGTAAGATTAGCTTGAAGTTCTTCCAGCGCGTTTGAAGCCGGCTTCCTTTCTGAAAATTTTCGGCTGAGCCTCTTCTCGCATGACAAAATATTGGCGGTGCTCCGTTCGATCATCCCCCGCAAGCTCGCCTTTGCAGCCACAACCTCTGAAGAAAGACACGAACACTCAAGGCTATGTAAGCAAGCCTCCACCCGACGACAAAACTCAACCCAGACTTGCACCAATGTTTCGCTATGGTAGGCAGCAAGAAAAGGGAGTGAACTGTTGGCTTCGGCGGCAAATTCTTCGGCCGTGATCAAATTACCAGCACGAAGGTCTTCGATCAGAGCTGACAAAGAGTGAGGGCTTAGCTTTGCCATCCGTTCCGAGGCACGTAGAGCATAGGGGCCGGGCGGCATGATGATGCGAGATTCCAACGTGGTAAGAACTGGCAGAGCTGTTAAGATTCATAAAAAGAAATCAGTGAGACTTTCAAGCAAAGAGCAGGTGGAACAACGTCGAAACTTTACTTACCCACAGTCATGCAAGAAGGATCTGAAGGATCCCTAGGCCCGTCAAGAATCTCAACTTCGTCATCGGCTTCCAGAACTGCAGAAGACATTAGTACCGTTACATGAAATAATAGTAATGCCGTGAGTAGAAGTCAAATAACACTAACCTTGACTGGAAGAGAGGACGATGCGTTGAGGGGATATCGTCCGTGGAGCGACCATCTCTAGCAAACGCTGAAAGGATTTTCTGGGAGACAGATCAGCGATAGACACCGCCAACCCGCGCAATTCTGAAAAGACAGAGAGGTTCAGATAATGGAGAGATTATTAAAATAAAATATAGAAGGCTACCTTCGATGCTCCTCCTGCTCTGAACTGGAAGGATAGCAACTTCGGCGGCTTCCTCCATGCCCCCAGGCACATCATCGAGGACATGAGCCTGTATAACAACTTCCAATTGAGGAGCAGTGGCCACCGCTGCAGGCTCCAATGAAAGGACGGTGGCCTCGACTACCTGTCCCATAGTCTCCAGGCCGTCCCTCGAAAAATCCATTGAATCCGCGGCCAATGAAGATGCCTCATTCGGGAGAGCAAGCACCGGGGGAACGGAAATCACCAATGGGAGCTCCGTGGCAGGAAGAATAGCTGTATCAACCCCCTCCACACTTACTAGTGTCTCATCGGGGATATTTACATAGTTCATAGTAAAGGCGTGACTCGAAATCAAATCCTCTGCCATTGCTGAAGTCCCTGCAAAGTTTTCACGAAGATAAGGATATATATATATATATATATATATATATATATATATATATATATATAAAGCAGTGAAAATACTACAAAAAGATATATAAGTTTACCAATGCACAGAGGAGCTTCTAGTATGTATTTTTCAAGCCGACGTTCCTTCCTGAGGAGGTATGCTCACCGGGGTTCGAGGGTAGACTCGTGGCCGCCAGTCAACAATGACAGCGCATCTTCAACATCGGTCGAGATAGGATGCTTAAGGGCTATCTCTCCTCCTCTTCCAAAGGGCCTATAAATATCCGCCGTATTGATGGAGGATCTTCGTAGAAGATGACGGCAGGATAAGGCCTCTTCGGGACCCTTACATTCTCAGTTTCATCCTGGGAGCGTCTTATAGCCTCAGCCAATTATGCGGCTTCCTCGGCAGATGAACCCGGAAAAAGAAGACCACCATCCGGCTCTTGCATAGCTAGTGGTTCATCTTGAAAGATAGGCTCTGATTCCACTAAAAAGTCGAGCAGATTCGTGACTGTCTTCTTTCGCCTCTTGGACCCAGAACTAACACCAGAAGACGATTGCTTCTTTCCCCTCGGTGCTTTAGTGCGACGTTGACCCACTTCGCCTTCAATATCCTCTCTCGGCGGTGCTACCGATGATGGCACTGCCATTGCTGACGCTGCAGCTGATGATAATGCTACTGGCGCCTTATCAGAAGCTCTTGCCTGAGCTCTAGTGCGCATCGGCATTCCAACTGTCGGGGTCAAGTCCACATTCCCCGCCTCAAGAATAAGTATGGTACCAATATCCTTCAAGGGAGGGCGAACTATTGTCCGCGGTCGCGGTGGGACTCCTGTAGCCTGGAGCGGGGCGGGAGCTCTAAGCCCAAAAAGTATCCTCCTCTTCTCAGCAATGATTGGACTAACCCGGTGGCAATACCAACCCGTGAAAGCCCCTACGAACCTCAGAATGTAATCGGCCTCGGGGATCATGAAATGAGAACCGGTGTTCAGCCTCATGAAATGATGGGTGGCGTCACGAACAGTTTCCAAAGAAGGGCTGGGCTCTACTGTGAACGCCTTGAAGGGGACACCCTGGTCATATCCCAGTTGCCGAGCAAAGCGGTGTGGGTTATACCGCATGAAAAGAGCGCATCGTTTCGACGAAACACCAGATAGCCGGGTCTGATCGAGTACAAGTGCATGGCTTCCCTGGGTTTCAAAGAGGGTGCTCCCTCTTTCAATAAGTCAAACAACTGTTGAACAGGTCCCGAGGGAGCAGAAAGGATTCGATCATTAAATACCATTCCACCTTTGTTGGCATACGGATTGAGCAACACTCGAAGAGCCCCTAATTAAGTCGGGTCAGGAGCAGAAGCGTCCACCAACCTCATGAGCTGCGGAAAGGTATAGGCATCATAAAAGCTGGGTCTCTGATGCGCTGCAAATGCCCCTAACACGTGCATCTCAATCCATGACGTAAAGTAATGAAGAGAGAAACTCACTACGTTCATGCCTGGGGTTGAGGTATTAGCTGCAGTGCTTAGCCCATGGTACAGATGCGACAGCCCTGTAATGCCCACGGCTAGTCGCGTCCCTTCGGCGATGCGATGAGCAGGGTAAATGACCGATGCTCTCATGAATCGACGGTGCGTTGGAATGACAAACCAACTGAGCCAAATGCTGATAAAGCCGATGAAGAAAGTTTCTTCATCCATGCCAGGAGCTGCGATCGACTCGAAAGGTACAGCCGACAAGACTGGAATGTAGAACTGGGGCAAATCCTCTTATCTAGACGACAGCTTATTTACCCGAAGGGGTCGTTGATATTCGCGAACTTCAGAGCCGCCTTTGATAGAACATCTTCACGAAGGAAGCCGGCGATAAAGCTTATAAAAGTAATGCCCTGTTCCTCTGACTCCGTGAACAGTTTCTCAAAAATCCCCAGAGTCTTGATTAGTCTCGGGTACTTGTGGTGGACGACATTTTCAGTTGACAAGCCATCAAGCGTAGCGGGCACCGTCTCGAAGGCATACTCGTTAGAGGGCAACAATTCTTCGTAAGGCGCTCCCCTAATCGGTAAACCTGAGATCTCGCGAAACTCTTCCAAAGAGATCGAAACTTCACGGTCCCCTAACAAGAAAGTGTTGGTGGGAAGATTCCATTAATTAAGGAAAGCTTTAACCAACCATACATGAGGAGGCTGATAATGGAAGAGAGACGCGTACACCGTCTGGTAAAGCCCGACCTTCTGCAGTCACGCACGATGAGCGAACAAGATGTAACGAGCCAAGAGAAGGTTGCCCGTGGGATGGCGAGGGGTAAGCCCTATCTTGTAAACTTGTCCCCAAGGCTGGGATTCACCTTGGCAGATACGACGCCCCAAGATATCTATGGCCGACACAGGATGATTTGGGATCCCAGTTGTCGACGGTTCGAGCCGGCCGGTAGGGGTCCAATTTGCCACCTCTACAGCAAAAGCAGTCCGCGGACGGTCCATCGGCAAGAATGGGCGGATAGGCTCTGTTGGTACCTCGCAAAGAAAGCTTCGACGACCGCGGATGATATGACCGTACCAGGTCCCCCATAAAAGTAAATTGGTGCAATCAGGGTCGTGAGCTCTAATCATCGCCATCACCTCTTCGTCAGACGGTGATTGAGGAAATGCAGCCTCCGAGTGGGTGAAAGGGAAGTATGGAACAAAAGCCATTATTCCTGAAACAAAGGAAAGGAAACTGTTAGTGAAGCTCACACGTGTATAAATATATATATATATATATATATATATATATATATATGTATGTATGTATGTATGTAAGAAGACAGTGGAAGAAAGCGACAAACAACTTATTTTATGGGACCATTGGTTACAAAACACATGGGCCCCACAAAATCAATATGGCGGCTCAATAATAATGAGGCTGGACAATCATCATGAGAACAAAAGGAAGATTCTCAATAAATTCAAATGACTCTACACATTCCCCCAAGGAGAAAACCCATTATAGGAATTTTGTGCAAATCGAGAAGGATCTCTGCAAGAATAACTCAGGGTGAAAAATCCCAAGAAGTCTTCTTTTAAGAACTAAGTTCTTTAGAGGAATTAAATTCCTTTTTGAACAGAGGAATTAAATGCCCAAATTTTTTTTCAGAGCTAAGCTCTTTGAAATGGAATTAAATTCCAGAGGGAGGACAAGTATCATTATCAATCCCTTAAGATCAGAGAAACCCTAGCAAAAGGGGTTTATTATTTAAAGATTGGACATTTTTTTAAAGAACTTGGAAAGATGGGTTTTTGTTAAAGGGAAAAAACCCTTGGTGTGGATTTAAAATCCAAAAGAAAATTTCTACAAGAAGTTCCTCGGCCGTTCAAGATCCTTACCTGAAAAAGGAAATCTTTTGTTGACAGAGTTAAACTCTGGAAATTTTTGGAACAACGAACTGAGCTCTGAGAAAGAGAATTAAATTCTCAAGGCAAGAACAAGGAAGGAAGAAGATGAAAGAGTGGAGGCGCTTCTGAAGAGACCCCTGCATTTATAGGATGTGATGGGAAACGGTTCATCTGCCCCATTCCCTAGGCAGATCCAACTGCCACAAAAGTTACAGCGTTGCACTCACGTGTAAACACGTGAGAACAACGCTGTGGGGGCATTTGTTCCCTTATAAAATACAAAGAAAAACCCCAATGGGGCGTCACGTGCACACACGTGATCGGGGGTCACGTGCCGACACGTGATAGCTTCCTGAAAGCTCTGAAATAATAAGAATTGAATCCTAATCAAATAGGGTCACGTGCCCGCACGTGATAGACTTTTAAACCCACTGAAAAGAACTAAAA
Organism: Agapanthus africanus; assembly: GCA_030015575.1. Classification (NCBI taxonomy): domain Eukaryota; kingdom Viridiplantae; phylum Streptophyta; class Magnoliopsida; order Asparagales; family Amaryllidaceae; genus Agapanthus; species Agapanthus africanus. The sequence continues at coordinate 341,954,217 of JASDDO010000004.1, read as the reverse complement.
GTATAAGAAAACAATAAGGAAAAACCCCGGCGGGCATCACGTGCCCACACGTGACCAAGGGTCACATGCTGACACGCGATAATTCCTGAGTTCTTTAAAATAACAAAATTAAATTCTGGTTAAAAACTTAATCCGTGGGTCACGTGCCACCACGTGATATGGTCTTAAAAACCCTCTGAGTTAAAGGAAAAAAGCCCTAATGGGGCATCACGTGCCCACACTTGACAGGGGATCACGTGCCAACACGTGATAGGATCCTAAAGATCTCTGAACTAATAGAATTGAATTCTAATTAAATGGTCAATCAGTGGGGTCACGTGCTAACACGTGATAGGCTCTTAAACCTTCTGAACTAATAGAATTAAATTCTAATTAAGGGAAATCAAAAACTCTAGTTGAAAAAATATTTCCCTAGATCTTTCTAAACAAAAAGATTGCGCTCTGTAAAGTGGAGCACCGTTGGATTAAAAATCCAATGGTGATTAAAAATCACCAATTTGTAGAAAGATTTTATATAAGGAAAGATTTCCCTGAAATTTGCCAGGAAAAACAAATAAAATATCTTTTGGATTAAAAATCCAATGGTGAATAAAACTCACTGAGTGATCTAAAAGATAATGTTGGTTACAAAATCAATTCAAATCTTTCAATGAAAGATTGACTAAACAAACTGATTCTTTTCTTTCTCCTATAAATAGGAGCCAAGAAAAGAAGAGAAAGAAAAAGAGACAACAACAACAGAGAGAAAAAAGAAGAGAATTTAATTCTCCAGAGAGAAAAGAAGATTTCCTCAGAAGAGAAAGAAACCCTAGGTGAGAAAGGGAAAGAGATCATAAGCTCCACAAAACAAAAAAAGAATTTAATTCTCAAACTAAGAGTTTAACTCTTCTGAATAAGAACTTAGTTCTTCCTTTGGTTGAAGATCTGCAGAAGCAGATCTCCCCATAAGTTGAGAATCTAATTCTCATCGGGGAGATTCTGCTATGCAGATCCAAAACTTAGAGGGAGAATTGAGTTTAAAGAATTTAATTCCTCCAACAGAGACAGGGTTTAACCCTTAAAACAAGAACTTAGTTCTTCTTCATGGTTGAAGATTTGCAGAAGCAGATCTCCCCATAAGTTGATAATTTAATTCTCATCGGGGAGATTCTGCCATGCAGATCCAAAACTTAGAGGGAGAGTTGGGTTTAAAGAATTTAATTCTTCCAAAAACATAGGAATTTAATTTCTCTAAACAAAATTAGGATTTAACCCTACCAAAGAATTTAATTCTTAAACAAGGGACTTAAAACTCTCCATGCATGTAAATAAGTCAACCTGATCACGTGGCAACACGTAACCCTCCCTTTAATGGTCAGAAAAGAATGAATGAGATGGGGTCACGTGCTCCCACGTGACCCTTGGATAAATTCCTCAAAATAAAGAGAACAAAGTCAAGGCAGAACAGACTTCGGGCGCCTTCACGTGTCCCCACGTGACCCCTGACAAACACCTCTTTAAAAAAGAGAAGATGGAAAGAACCGAAGGATTAAAATCCAATGCATGGGCGCCCTCACGTGTCCCCATATGACCCCTAGCAAATCCTTTTAATATCCAGTGCATGGATGCCCATCACGTGCCCACACGTGATGGCCTTGAAGACTAAAAGTGTTTAACACTTATTCTAAGAATAAAATAAGGGATGCTTGACCCAATCCTAGGGCGCCTCACTGTCACGACCCAAAAGAGCACGTGACTGGCCCTTGAACCATATGAAGTCTATAGGACTCCATCTGATCCAAGTAAGCCAAAGCCCAGAAATCTAAAACCATTTTAAGAGTAAAGAAACATATTTGTAAATTATTTTCCATTGAGGAATTTTATCAAACACTTACTACGCATAACAAAAAGCACAACCCACACAAGCAATATAATATACAACGCTGAAGGGCGAGGATCAAAACCCAAGAGAATCTCCAATAGAAAGAAAATCGTAATAATACTGAGCGCGACTCTAAGGTCGAAATAATACATCACTAGTGTCTAAGTCTGAAACAATATACAAGTTTTGGTTGATGGAATTTCTAGATACACTGGATAATACATATACAACGGCGGTTCTGATACAAAGAACCCACCTACCAAGCAAATCACCCGCAAAGGAAAGCCGTGTGCCAGAAATGCCGTTATGGAACCTGTACGGCAAACCTGCAAGAACTGTGGCACAACGGGTGTGAGTTGCCAACTCGTGAATAGAAAATATCTACAAGCAGAAATTGAAAGCATGACATAATCCTTAGTCAAAACGATCAGATATAATATAAACCTCAAATGAATAAGTCTGAAGTATGGTAAAGTGGCAATGTAACATTTGAACATAAGTGTATTGCCAAGAACTCGTGCTAGTGCCTCACGTAATAACATATCATAAATAGGATTTATGTATGCGGTGAAATGAAAGCAGAAGGTATCACGAATGAAGTCATCAGAAAATCAGTGTCGAGCATCGACACAAATATATATCTCAATATCAAGTAAATCCCATATATCATGTATCCGATATGTACGCAACATCCATGAAGGTACTCTATCAGGTACTACTAATACATGATGCAATGCATATTAAATAAATGTGGGGTAGGGGAGATATAATATACCATCGACCATAAAGGTTCCTCTCATATTGAGCACATAGGCTCCGAGCACATAGGCTCCCTTCATATCGAGCACATAGGCTCCTCTCATATATCGGGCATCCGTCAGTCCGGGTCAGCCCCCACTCTCATATATCGGGCATCCGTCAGTCCGGGTCAGTCCCCCCACTCTCATATATAAAAATGCATATATATAAGTTTGCATAGATCATCATGATGATATATCAAGTAGGTGTATATATATATCGGCGTCCCATACCACTAATATATATATATATATATATATATATATAATATGGGTATACATATATATCTCAGCGTCCTATACCACTGATATATATACGCAGGAGTAAAACAATCCAGAATCATCACAGGCCACCATATCACAGTGCGAAATCCATGAATTATAATACATGCAACATGAAACACTAATATGAGCATGGAACTACGTAAAGGCATATGCACAAAGGAATATGAATCAATAACATATAAGCATGCAATGCAATGCGAGCCGTAGAATAAATGGTAAAAGAATAGTAATGCAGCTTGCCATTTGAAATAAGACAAATCAGGGTCTTTGAAAAATAAGGGCTACAGTGTTTTTAAGCTACCCCCGATTCGTTAGTTGTTGAAATTGGTATGACTTGGGTCTAGTCTAACATTTACTATGCAAACTACAGATCTAAGTATCAAGTCAACTGGGAGGGGTATGGAATCCACCTAAATCTGAGTCGATATAAATATATATACATATAATAGTCGGTGATCCCGCCTCAATAGTATCGCGTACAATACAGTATATCATATGACAATCCTCAAGTCATGAGTGCAGATCTATCATCAATATAAAGCTCGTACGGTACATCGTCGTACGGCATCCCAATAGCTGGGTACGGGTCAATTATCACAATCGGCTCATCAATTAATTGGTATCCTCATCATCATAGCACAAAATCTGGGGGTACTGATCTAAGTTTAGTACAACCGATACCATCAATATAACTGCGTGTGTAAACACACATTCCAAGGCCCGCTAGAGATCACATGTCGTATCCCACATACGAATCATATCAAATCACCGATCTCGCGGCACAATGCTAAAAAATCATTGACTCACCTCCAATATCGTCCAATATCATCAAACACAGTGCAAGTATAATGAATGTGCAAGGGTGTACGTGTAGGTGTAAATCTATTCTAGGGTTCGCGACTATGAACTACACTAGTTGCTTCTAACCCGAAACTATCCATAATACACCTAACACAATATCCACGACACACTATAATTATCATATATATATATATATATGATATCAACTACGGACTGCGGGGGTGTTATACGCCATCCACCCGACTTCCCCCTGTAGATATAATCTACTCACCTTGCGTCTTCATTTGTGAACGTTGCCACACGCTTGCTTGTCGTCCCGGAGTCGTCATCTGGTACCTACACATTAACGTACCGCAAATGCGTATCAAAACCAATTCCAAACTAAAACGGCATACGAATCCCAAAACGATACGCTATGATCTATAGGTTAGAACCTATGGACAACGCCTTCCAAAACCATCAACAACCCTCGATATCGTCGTATAAACGCCAAATAGTCGAGGTAAAACACAATACACAAATTCAGAATTAAAAATACGGAATACGGAAACACGAATACAAAACAACAACTAAGGAAATAGGCTCCAGATTTCACCTTAGGTCAAATTAGACAAATCTATATATACCAGGGGCCTAAACTACAGATGTAAGAGCAGCAGAACCAAAACGACCCATATTGGTGCAGGTCTGGCCATAATTTGCGGCCAGAAGGAATTAATTGGCGGCCGGGTCATGGAGTTAGGGGCTAGGGTCTTGGTGATAGCTTCCTGGGTGCCTGCACATGTCACTGTCCAATCAATTTTATTTTAGGATGCCTCGGGTGATAGCAGATCTCATAAAAGCTTCCCAGATTTCATAACTTTTCCGATATCGGTTTCTAAATCCGTATTTCGGGTTTCAACTCTCAGGTTGGGGTCTCAATTCATGCACTAGGGTGTTTATCTAACTTCTACTGAGCTCAATTGCTCACCACAACTCATAATTCCCTCAAACCCTAACTAAGTTTTCCTCAAGTCCACAAAAACACACAATATCGATATGAAACTTGAATCGAAGGTTAAGCACAAGAAATACCACTCTAATTGTGAAGGAATTACCTCAGAAAACCCCCAAGAATCCTCAACAGCGCCAAAATGAAAGCTTTCTTGGTCCATCCTATAGCTCTTGAGCTTGTGCACATTTTTAATGAAATGGGGGTAGGGTTTTGGTGATGTTTGTGAGATGATTTGGGGCTTGAAGAGGGGAGGGAGATGAAGGAGCAGCAGCAGGAGGAGGGGAAGGGGAAGAGTGATGAAGAAAATGAAGGAAGAAGAGAAGTCTCATGGTCAAATGAACCCCCTACCTCTCTCTCTCTCACTCACCTACTACCACATTATTCTAATCAATTCTTTTTCCTTTCTTTTCTTTTCCCTCAAATTCCTTCTCACTCAAATAGTGAACCCCAAAATACAACCATGGCAAGAAAAATGCAACACAAGTGTAGGAAATGATATGTGCATGTTTTGCACAAAATTGCCAGAAAACCCGATTAGCGATTTTTAATCGCGATTAGCACTAAATTAGCATATATCTAATCATAACAACTTAAAAATGTCATAATTATCTAAATTACCCTATTTTAGAATTTTCCATAATTTTTCCAAATTTTTCTCCATTTATTTGTATTTAATTATACCGAATTATTAAAATATTCAATAAAGTAATATTAAATAATAAAATTTCCCAAAAATGATATTTTATTATTTTGAAATGTTACAATCTACCCCCTTAAATAAATTCGGTCCCCGAATTTAAATTTAAACCCCCAAGTACTAAAACATTTCAGCAAAAATTCCAAATTGTCGGGCTCCACAAACATCAATCCTAAGGCGTATATAAGAATACCACGTGCGTCAGGTGCGCACGGAAAACAAAATCCACATAAGTATCATTCAGGTGCAACGGGTGTGTACACAACAACTGTCATAGGCAACGTGTGTGCCTGACAGCAAAACCAAGTGCATCTGACATGCACAAGGACACCCGATTTAGTGCATTTGGTGTGCACCAAAATCGTACCACAAAACACTAAAGGTGCATCCAATGCTAGCAGCGCAAGACATCTACTTGCCTCTTGCTCACAGTTTGGCGTCTTCTGTCTCTGGGTCCTTATCTCCTCTGCAGATTACCAATCTCACAACCAATCGGCTCATTGGCCCTGTCAGGTGTGCTAACGGGGACGATTCCGTTCTGGCACTTCTCTGGTCATCTCTCGGTCAATCCTTACAACCACTTGTAAAGAAGCAAGTCACTGGCATCGGCCTTTGATTGTTTGAATGCATATCACATCTGATCCTGGGTGCAAATATCATCGCAGCAGTGTCCTGGAAGGAATCCCACTCAAGGTCTCTTTAGATCTTGCCTATACCGGTTTGTACGGAGGCTGGTACTCTTGCATAATCTCTTTTCGCTCGATGGACATCTGCGTCCTCAGCACAGCATTGTCTCGGAAATTGGTCGCATCCCAATGCCTCTGTAAGCATATCAGGTCTCTAGTCTCGACGGGAAGTAATGACAGCTCGTCAGTGTCTTGCACGAACCTCTGGTTCCACTTGTCTCTATCGTCGTCCACTATGATGTCACGCCATGCTATCTAAGCACTGCACTGTTCTCGGCCACGTTCAATCCGAAGCCTCTCGCATGGACTCGAAATCGCGTACTATGTAGCTTCATCATTTTGTAGAAGATGTCTGGCCGAACAGGTCCTCGGGAACGCGTCCCAACCATCGGAGGAATACTCAATACTCGTCCGTCCTCGATCAACTCGCAACTCATCTGGGTAAGGTCCTTTATCCGAACCTGGTCAACTACCTCGTCGACGATGCCGAACTCTGGCCTGCTGGGTGTGCACAATATGACCCCTCCTGGGTCCAGGTCTTCTCGTATCATATTCCAGAAAGGTCCTGTCGAGGTCTCTCTCAAATCTCATTTCTGCCGAATTGCCCGGAAGTCATCGGCCTTTACTGAAGCAAATCCTTGTTCCGGAATGGCTGCATACTCCTCGCGACTCCTTCTGGAAGGCATATCCTTAAACTACGCCTCTGCATGCGTATCGCATCTTTGATGACAGCGGAGTGGAACGTCACCTCGTCAAATCTCTTGTGAACCCTTTACTTCACTCTGCTTCAATATCGACTGATTCGGACTCAACACATCGTGACTGCATGGACCGCGCTCCAACGGCTATCCTCGTATCAGGAGTCTCCCAAGAAATGCATCTCACCACCAAGCATCCGAAGGAAGTCGAACCATTCGATCGATTCTTCAAAACCTCAAAATCCCCCAAGAGCTCAACATCTTGGGTACAGTTTAACAGCATCGAGTACATACCAAAGCATTAATGCTCCAGCCGTAGAAAGGTAAACCTAAGCCTCACTAATGGCGCCGCAGAACTGCCGCAAACCCTAAGGTTCAAAGGCTTTCACACGGTCATTATGTTGAGTTAGGGTTTCATTCTTCTAGAGGGTCCATAGAATTTTCTGCATGTCTTTCCGAATACTTTAAACTTGGAGTAGCAGGTTTCTGACATTCGATCGTCTCTGTCGACTCTCAACGTCCCCGCGTGAAGTCGTCTCTAGCTGGAAGCAATCTATCTGATGACCTCGCATCGGTAAGCGAACGAACCACACGTCCTAGTCCTTCATCCTTAGTGACTAGTGACCTTCCATCATATCTCTAAGTGTATACTCATGCTGTAGTAGCTCCAATCATCTGGGCGATATCTCGTCATTTGCAGCAACAACTGGCTCATTCGTCTGTACGCTGAACAGCGCCTCAATCCTCCAGGAAAGGCAATACATTGGCAGCCACTTCTAAATCGGTCTGCTCTAGATCCGAGTAAGACTCTTCACACTGGAAATCTTTAACTCAACTGGGCCTGCTCCGGCGCATAAATCGGACGAATCACCTTCGTCTCTCAAATCGGGTAGACTAGCTATCATCTGTCTCATATCTGCCTGGAAGCTCCGGCGATCTCAGCTCATAAGCTCCGGAAGGGACATCCTGTCAATCTCAGCAACAGCTGGTTCATCTGTCTGCACGGTAGGCGACATCATAATCTCTAAGGTATGCTATTCATCAACAGTTCTCTCTCAACTGATAGCTCTAACAATGGTCCGATCATTCGGTGCAAAACCAAGCACTCGCCTCCACTAGAGGTCACAATCACCAAAACTAACTCGAGACGTTCCCACGTCACCAGAAAACACAACGGTCGGCCTTCATACCAGACGAGCTCGCCCTGACCGTAACACTAGTAACAGCTCAACTGCGCTCAACAATGGCGACATGAACCTCAATCAAGTATCGAAGAGAGCAGATCGATGGCAAGAAAGAAAACAACAGATCCAGAATGGATACATGATCATAAGAAGGAACAACATCAATGAAGGTATGATCATGGGCTAATACAATCGAGGATCTCAAATGGATGTATAATCATAGATATGAAGAGAATCACTGATCTCGAAAATATGTACATCCTAAGGTTTCTTAAGCGGAGTAGCGTATCGTAAGTATGCCGCGGAACATACCCACGGTACGTCACTCTACTTTAGTCACCTATTCCATCAACCAAGGGTCATCCTACGTGACGAAAGTTCGGGTCTAATACCCCCTCGACTAAGTCTAAGTTCCGTAAGGTCAAGCCTAAGTTCCGTATATATATATATATAGACGCCCTAGGTTCCACATAGTCAAACTTAGAATCGAATCAAGGTTAACCTAGCGCTCTGATACCAACTTTGTCACGACCCAAAAGAGTACGTGACTGGCCCTTGAACCATATGAAGTCTATAGGACTCCATCTGATCCAAGTAAGCCAAAGCCCAGAAATCTAAAACCATTTTAAGAGTAAAGAAACATATTTGTAAATTATTTTCCATTGAGGAATTTTATCAAACACTTACTACGCATAACAAAAAGCACAACCCACAGAAGCAATATAATATACAACGCCGAAGGGCGAGGATCAAAACCCAAGAGAATCTCCAATAGCAAGAAAATCGTAATACTACTGAGCGCGACTCTAAGGTCGAAATAATACATCACTAGTGTCTAAGCCTGAAACAATATACAAGTTTTGGTTGATGGAATTTCTAGATACAATGAATAATACATGTACAACGGACCCACCTACCAAGCAAATCACCCGCAAAGGAAAGCCGTGTGTAAGAAATGCCGCTATGAAACCTGTACGGCAGACCTGCAAGAACTGTGGCACAACGGGGGTGAGTTTCCAACTCGTGAATAGAAAATATCTACAAGCAGAAATTGAAAGCATGATATAATCCTTAGTCAAAACGATCAGATATAATATAAACCTCAAATGAATAAGTCTGAAGCATGGTAAAGTGGCAATGTAACATCTGAACATAAGTGTATTGCCAAGAACTCGTGCCAGTGCCTCACGTAATAACATATCATAAATATGATGTATGTATGCGGTGAAATGAAAGCAGAAGGTATCACGAATGAAGTCATCAGAAAATCAGTGTCGAGCATCGAAACAAATATATATCTCAATATCAAGTAAATCCCATATATCATGTATCCGATATGTATGCAACATCCATGAAGGTACTCTATCAGGTACTACTAATACATGATGCAATGCATATTAAATAAATGTGGGGTAGGGGAGATATAATATACCATCGACCATAAAGGCTCCTCTCATATTGAGCACATAGGCTCCCTTCATATCGAGCATATAGGCTCCTTTCATACATCGGGCATCCGTCAGTCCGGGTCAGCTCCCACTCTCATATATCGGGCATCCGTCAGTCCGGGTCAGCCCCCACTCTCATATATCGGGCATCCGTCAGTCCGGGTCAGCCCCCACTCTCATATATCGGGCATCCGTCAGTCCGGGTCAGCCCCCACTCTCATATATCGGGCATCCGTCAGTCCGGGTCAGCCCCCCCACTCTCATATATAAAAATGCATATATATAAGTTTGCATAGATCATCATGATGATATATCAAGTAGGTGTATATATATCGGCGTCCCATACCACTAATATATATATATATATATATATATACTATGGGTATACATATATATCTCAGCGTCCTATACCACTGATATATATACGCAGGAGTAAAACAATCCAGAATCATCATATGCCACCATATCACAGTGCGAAATCCATGAATTATAATACATGCAACATGAAACACTAATATGAGCATGGAACTACGTAAAGGCATATGCACAAAGGAATATGAATCAATAACATATAAGCATGCAATGCAATGCGAGCCGTAGAATAAATGGTAAAAGAATAGTAATGCAGCTTGCCATTTGAAATAAGACAAATCAGGGTCTTTGTAAAATAAGGGCTACAATGTTTTTAAGCTACCCCCGATTTGTTAGTTGTTGAAATAGGTATGCCTTGGGTCTAGTCTAACATTTACTATGCAAACCACAGATCTAAGTATCAAGTCAACCGGGAAGGGTATGGAATCCACCTAAATCTGAGTCGATATAAATATATATACATATAATAGTCGGTGATCCCGCCTCAATAGTATCGCGTACAATACAGTATATCATATGACAATCCTCAAGTCATGAGTGCAGATCTATCATCAATATAAAGCTCGTACGGTACATCGCCGTACGGCATCCCAATAGCTGGGTATGGGTCAATTATCACAATCGGCTCATCAATTAATTGGTATCCTCATCATCATAGCACATAATCTGGGGTACTGATCTAAGTCTAGTACAAATGATACCATCAATATAACTGCGTGTGTAAACACACGTTCCAAGGCCCGCTAGAGATCACATGTCGTATCCCACATACGAATCATATCAAATCACCGATCTCGCAGCACAATGCCCAAAAATCATCGACTCACCTCCAATATCGTCCAATATCATCAAACACAGTGCAAGTATAATGAATGTGCAAGGGTGTACGTGTAGGTGTAAATCTATTCTAGGGTTCGCGACTATGAACTACACTAGTTGCTTCTAACCCGAAACTATCCATAATACACCTAACACAATATCCACGACACACTATAATTATATATATATATATATATATATATGATATCAACTACGGACTGCGGGGGTGTTATACGCCATCCACCCGACTTCCCCCTGTAGATATAATCTACTCACCTTGCGTCTTCATTTGTGAACGTCGCTACGCGCTTGCTTGTCGTCCCGGAGTCTTCATCTGGTACCTACACATTAACGTACCGCAAATGCGTATCAAAACCAATTCCAAACTAAAACGGCATACAAATCCCAAAACGATATGCTATGATCTATATGTTAGAACCTATGGACAACGCCTTCCAAAACCATCAACAACCCTCGATATCGTCGTATAAACGCCAAATAGTCGAGGTAAAACAGAATACACAAATTCAGAATTAAAAATACGGAATACGGAAACACGAATCGAAAACAGCAACTAAGGAAATAGGCTCCAGATTTCACCTTAGGTCAAATTAGACAAATCTATATATACCGGGGGCCTAAACTACAGCTGTAAGAGCAGCAGAACCAAAACGACGCATATTGGTGCAGGTCTGGCCGTAATTTATGGCCAGAGGGAATTAATTGGCGGCCGGGTCATGGAGTTAGGGGCTAGGGTCTTGGTGATAGCTTCCTGGGTGCCTGCACATGTCACTGTCCAATCAATTTTATTTTAGGATGCCTCGGGTGATAGCAGATCTCATAAAAGCTTCCTAGATTTCATAACTTTTCCGATATCGGTTTCTAAATCTGTATTTCGGGTTTCAACTCTCAGGTTGGGGTCTCAATTCATGCACTAGGGTGTTTATCTAACTTCTACTGAGCTCAATTGCTCACCACAACTCACAATTCCCTCAAACCCTAACTAAGTTTTCCTCAAGTCCACAAAAACACACAATATCGATATGAAACTTGAATCGAAGCTTAAGCACAAGAAAAACCACTCTAATTGTGAAGGAATTACCTCATAAAACCCCCAAGAATCCTCAACAGCGCCAAAATGAAAGCTTTCTTGGTCCATCCTATAGCTCTTGAGCTTGTGCACACTTTTAATGAAATGGGGGTAGGGTTTTGGTGATGTTTGTGAGATGATTTGGGGCTTAAAGAGGGGAGGGAGATGAAGGAGCAGCAGCATGAGGAGGAGAAGGGGAAGAATGATGAAGAAAATGAAGAGAGAAGAGAAGTCTCATGGTCAAATGAACCCCCCTTACCTCTCTCTCTCTCACTCACCTACTACCACATTATTCTAATCAATTCTTTTTTCCTTTCTTTTCTTTTCCCTCAAATTCCTTCTCACTCAAATAGTGAACCCCAAAATACAACCATGGCAAGAAAAATGCAACACAAGTGTAGGAAATGATATGTGCTTGTTTTGCACAAAATTGCCAGAAAACCCGATTAGCGATTTTTAATCGCGATTAGCACTAAATTAGCATATAACTAATCATAACAACTTAAAAATGTCATAATTCTCTAAATTACCCTATTTTAGAATTTTCCATAATATTTCCAAATTTTTCTCCATTTATTTGTATTTAATTATACCGAATTATTAAAATATTCAATAAAGTAATATTAAATTATAAAATTTCCCAAAAATGATATTTTATTATTTTGAAATGTTACACTCACGTGACCCCACGTGAGCGCTTCACTTTTAGTGTTTAACACTATTTTAAGCATTTCATCCCTAGTGTTTAACACCATGCATCACGTGGGAACACATGATCGCCAGATAGGTGCTAGTGTTTAACACTATATGCAAAATAGTCTTATCCCAAATTGGCTAAGTCTTCCAAAGACAAGACTCCCCTTTGACTGAACCTCAAATACATCCTTGCCTTCCAAGATTGATCATCTTATATGGCATATGAGTGCTCAGCACTCAATAAGAGATAAAAATATGGTCAGAACCCAGACCCATGCTTAACATTGCTAAATAATGGGGAGCTGAGCCCAGACAAATGTTCAACAGTCCCAACAAGGGTCCAGCATTTTAAACCTAATTGGACTTAGCCCAAGTTGGCCATAAGTGCTCAATTCAGATTTAACTGATCCCATGTGCTCATAATCTAATTACTTGATCTTAGTCCCAAATTGGACCACAGATCTCCCAACCCATATTGGTTCAAGGGTACATCTCTTCACTCCTCTGATATTTATCATTGTAATCCTTCAACGTCTTCAGAGAGGAGACGGGTCCCGACAACCAGACATTCCATGGACTGTGGGGTCCTTAAACTCATGGACTATGATGTCCTTAAACTTTATAGACTATGACGTATTTAAACTATGGACTATGGGGTCCTTAAACTCATGGACTATGATGTCCTTAACTTCGGACTGTGGGGTCCTTAAGCCCATGGACTATGATGTCCTTAACCTTGGACCGTAATGTCCGTAAACTAATGGACCGCAATGTCCCTAAACTAAACAATAGAGCCCAAATGCTCTTTTGTTGGATCTAAACGATCCCGTTAAGTTGATCTTAGTCTGAAATTAGACTAACGTATCCTTAACAAACGTTTAAGTTGATCTTAGTCCCAAATGAGACCAACGTATCCTTAAACCCAACCCCAAACCCAAATCTAAGAAGATACGGATTTGGACTAATCCACGCCCTACGGGCGGCAACATAAATTAGTCTCCGTATACAATCCACGGGAACAAAAACAAAACAAACACACACGACACGAAGTGACCATCTGGAGAAGGAGAAAGTGGTTACTGCGATGCGGTAGCGTAATTAACTGCCGGGGTTGCGCCTGCAGGGAAGAGCGTCCCCACAATTAAAAAGACCCCTCAAATGAGGGGGAATCTGACGAAGTCTGCTATATCGGCCGCATCCGTTTAAACCTTCGATACATGTTGTCATAAATCTACTTGGAATCTTTTGAAATAGAAGACTGGATGATCTGGTATCTCAAATACTACCCTCCTTTGACGGCAGTCAATAGTAGCATAGAATACTCCCAGCTAATCCACTCCCAACACAACATCGAAATTTGGTATGTCCAGTACTTTGAAATTTGCGTAGATTCTCGACCGCAAACTACAACTGGACACTGATCATACCCTATAGTTGCTTTCAAGACTCCATTCCTGGAACTGACATTCCAGCTTGAAATGAGTGGCTTCACGGGAATCGCATGCGTTCTCACTGTTGGCTATAGCGCCCTCAAGGCAATCATTGTAATCACAGGCAGGTGATTATGATGATTGAGGGAGGACCTATACGAGTAGAACAATCTTACTCAAAATGATAGTATGCTATCTGGTTTGTCTTTATCATCATGTACATGCATTATGTAGTATTACAGATTACTATTACATGTTGATAGAGCTCATATGATTCTTACTTGACTACTAGCATTATGATGGCAATCATATACGTGAGAGCTGGGTGGTCTATAATCATATCCTTAAATGTCCACAGTCGTGGGAGTATCGAGACTGGGCATTGATACTCCAGAGTAGAATAGTGTGTACTTATCGGGACACCGACGAGGGGCAGTGGCCGGTCTCACAAGCCATTGGTGTCAGTTTGTCACCTAAGATAGTATGCAGGTGCTTCTTGGGTTATGAGTACACTGGACGGACTCGCCGGGAACATGCTAGTTAGTATTATACCTATTGTCAGATAGCAGTTCCCAGGTGACATGTGTACAGGTTAGTCTGTCGACCTGAGAACGTCGTTTAACTTGTGTGAGTTCCTACTATACTTTGATTACTACCTTACTATGGCTCAAACGAGTCGTGCAAACAGGTTTTAGTTGGGTATAGTCCCGAGCCACATGGAGGAAGTGAGCGGATCGTCGAGGATTCTTCTCTCCCAGTATTGGGGGTTGATGTCGCATAGTGCACGGGTGGCCATCACCAGAAATCCTTGGCCAAGATAGTCGAGAATTACTGATTTGGATCAGTAGTTTCTCAGTTGGTGGTGGGCTTCATACCGACACGAAATATCACGTTATTAGGGGCCTGACTTTATCCACCCCCAGACTCGATATGCGATACTCTTAGACGAACGAATTGGACTGTACGGAGATTGTCATGGATAGGCTCAGTAGGGGTTTGGATGAGTTTGCTTGTCGGCCTTCCTTTCGCTCAATATCTGGGTAGCCGTTACGTACAGCTAGTGCCGCTGACGTTCTTGTGGTTAAACCTACTGCCAGCGTATTGACGAGTCTTTAGAGTCCCACACAGAGGGTTTTCCTGCTTCGGGTGAAACGATGTAGAGGCCGTATAGTTTTACGGCAAGGTTCGATCATATACGCTCACTTGTGCACGTATCATGATTGCACGTTTCCTTCTTCGAGGACTCGTCACCTCGCGCTTGCTTCTATGAACAATATCCATCAGAAGCAACACGAGAATATGGATGTGCAATCCATCTTTCTTCACACAAAGGACTTGTATGAAGAGCAATCTCGTACTTTGAGATACGAGGCATCTCGAAAGTTATTTCAGATGCGAATAGCCCCTGGTGCATCAGTCGGAGACCATGTTTTGAAGATGATTGGTCTTATAGAAGAACTTGAGGAACTGGGATGGACCATGGATAATGAGCAATATACGGATATTGTTCTACAGTCTCTCCCCCTGCCTTTGCTCCGTTCATAGTGAATTTCAATATGAACGATTTGGAGAAATCATTGCCTGAACTTCTCAATATGTTAAGAAGTGCAGAGAGCACGTTGAAAACAATGAGGAATCCCGCTCTGCTTGCTAGGCCATCTTCCTCTCCAGTCCCAAAAGCCAAGGCCAAGGGAAAGAAGAAGAAGAAGTCCATCAAACAGAAAGGTGGAGTTAAAAAGGCGAAGGGGAAATACAAATCCGGGGCTGCGGGAAGCGGGAAAGGAGAATATTTTTACTGCCACAAGTCGGGACATTGGAAACACAACTGTGCTGTGTATCTTGCTGATCTTAAGAAGAAGAAGCATGCTGATGCTTCCACTTCAGGTGTGTTTGTAACTGAAAACTGTTTTTCTTTAAACTCTGCATCTTGGGTATTAGATACCGGTTATGGTTCTCACATCTGCAATTGTATACAAGGATTGAGAAACAGTAGAGTTTTGAAGACAAGTGACCATACTCTGCGGGTTGGAAATGGTTCCAATGTACATGCTATATCCGTAGGAGAGTATCATCTTGGGTTGCCTTCGGGTTGTATTTTGGTTTTGAACTCGTGTTATTTTGTACCCAGTATGCTATGTAATATAATATCCGTTTCTTTGTTGGACAATAAAGGATATCATTTTGTGTTGCAAAATAATGTTATGAACATTAATTTGAATCAAGAGTTGATTGGGTATGGTACACTAAATAACGGTATTTATGTCCTGAACCAACACACAGTTTTTAATATACAACATACTAATAAAAGAAAGTTTTCAGATATAAATGAAGCTTTTCTTTGGTATTGTAGACTTGGTCATATTAATGAAACAAGACTAAACAAACTACATAAAGATGGATATTTAAATCCTTTTGAATATAAATCTTATGCGACTTGTCAGTCTTGTATCAAAGGTAAAATGACCAAAATTCCGTTTACTGGACACGGAGAAAGAGCTGTGGAACTCTTAAGCCTCATACATAGTGATGTATGCGGACCAATGTCTACACATGCTAGAGGTGGTTTTTCATACTTCATTACTTTTACTGATGATTTCTCAAGATTCGGACACGTGTTTTTGATAAAGCACAAATCCGAAGCTTTCGAGAAATTCAAGGAGTACAAACTTGAAGTAGAAAAACAAACAGGCTTGAGCATCAAGAAACTTCGATCAGATCGAGGTGGAGAATATTTAAGTACAGAGTTTTTAGACTTCTTAAAAGAGAATGGGATTCTCTCTCAGCTCACTCCTCCTTACACACCACAGCACAATGGTGTGTCAGAACGGAGGATTTGTACCCTATTAGATATGGTACGATCCATGATGTGTGATGCTGAGTTACCGCTTTCCTTTTGGGGGCATGCATAAGAGACATCGATGTATCTGTTAAACAGGGTTCCAACCAAGACCGTGTCTACCACTCCATATGAGATATGGAGTGGAAAGAGACCATCTCTTAAAAGAGTTAGGATTTGGGGTTGTCCGGCTTTTGTTAAAAAGCAGAATCCAGACAAACTCGAGACACGATCAGTCATGTGTAAATTTGTGGGGTATCCAAAACATTCGTATGGATATCTATTCTACCACAAGGAGGAACAAAAGGTGTTTGTTGCTCAGCATGCCACATTTTTGGAAAATGAAATCTTTACAGACAGTACTGATGGCAATGCGGTAGAACTAGAAGAGGTTCTAGAGACACAAATTACTCAGGACGAATTGGTTGAAACTGATGTTGCAGTAGAATTTCAAGAACCTCAGCCGCTCCGGAGATCTAGTAGAACTTCTCGCCCACCAGAGAGATACTATGGGTTTCTCATTGATGGTGATAGAGAAGATTGCATCATGGATGATGATGACCTTACTAGTTTTTAGCAAGCTATCATGAGTGGTGACTCAGTGAAGTGGCTGGAAGCCATGAGATCCGAAATGGAGTCCATGTACACCAACAAAGTATGGACTTTGGACGTTGCGCCTCCTGGGATAAAACCCGTTGGGTGCAAATGGATTTGTAAAAGAAAGATTGGTGTAGATGGACAGGTAGAGACCTTTAAAGCAAGGCTTGTAGCGAAAGGTTTTCGTCAAAGACCAGGATTGGATTATGATGAAACTTTCTCTCCAATAGCAATGCTTAAATCCATTAGGATCCTACTTGCTATTGCTGCTCACTATGATTATGAAATCTGGCAGACGGACGTTAAAACTGCATTTCTAAATGGTGATTTAGAAGAATGTGTTTTTATGGATCAGCCAGAGGGCTTCATTGACAGTGGGAGCAGCGGAAAAGCATGTAGACTGCTTAAATTCATTTATGGATTAAAGCAAGCCTCACGGAGCTGGAACATCTGCTTTGATGATACAATCAAAGAGTTTGATTTTATCAAAAATATAGATGAACCATGCATTTATAAGAAAATTGTAGGGAGTACTGTCACATTCCTCGTATTATACGTAGATGACATTCTCCTGATAGGAAATGATATTCCTATGCTACAATCGGTCAAACTATTCTTATCACAAAGGTTCGCCATGAAGGACCTAGGTGATGCCTCATACATTTTGGGCATTAGGATCTATAGAGATAGATCCAAGAAGTTATAGGGACTATCCCAATCAAAGTACATAGACACTATCCTAAAAAGGTTTAGTATGGAGGATTCCAAGCATGGTGCCTTGCTTGCTTGTCATAGAATCACTCTGGTCTAAGGACTTCTGTCCAAAGACTGATGTAGAGAGAGCTCGCATGAGCGTTATACCCTACGCTTCAGCCGTAGGATCTATAATGTATGCGATGTTATGTACTCACCCTGATGTAGCTTATGCACTAGTTGTAGTAAGCAGGTATCAATCCAACCCAGGGGAGAAACATTGGATAGCAACGAAGAACATTCTTAAATACTTGCGAAGGACTAAAGAATTGCTCTTGGTGTATGGTAAAGGGGATCTCCAGATGGAGGCCTTTACCGATTCCAGCTTCCAAAGTGATAAGGATGACAACAAATCTATCTCAGGGTTTGTATTTACCCTCAATGGAGGGGCGGTTAGTTGGAAGAGTTTCAAACAGGACACCGTTGCAGACTCAACGATGGAAGTTGAGTATATTGCTGCAAATGATGCTGCCAAGGAAGCCGTCTGGATGAGGAAGTTCATCGCGGAACTAGGAGTAGTTCCAACCATTGTTGATCCAATACCATTGTATTATGATAATAATGGAGCTATGACGTTAGCCAAAGAACCAAGGTCCCATCAGAAATCTAGATAACTTTCTCGCTCAACATGATAGTATGAGATACGCCAATAACTGGCCTTAGTGCAAGTGGGAGATTGTTAGATATATGTATGCCCTAGAGGCCATTATATGTATAGTGGATGCTTGGACATGTATATATGAATATAGATGACTTTCTCGCTCAACATGATAGTATGCTATTTGGTTTACTTTATCTTGACATGTTAATTTGATCATGCTTTTATTCATTTGCTCATGTTGATAAAGCCCTTAGGATATTTGCTTGACTACTGTGACTATGATGCAGATCATACTAGTGGGGCATGTGTAGTTTATAAGCATATCCTTAAACTGTTCCTAGTCGTAGGTGTATCGAGACGGGGCATCGATATTCCAGAGTAGACTAGCATATACTATTCTTGTCCCATATGATGGGCGATGGATGATCCCATATCCATCTGGTGAGGCGACACAGAAGATTGTATGCGGGTGCTCAGTGCAGACTGGGTACACTGAACGGACTCACAGAGAACTCCTATGTGGTATTATATCTATCATCGGATAGCAGTTCTCAGGTAACACTGGTACATGTTAGTTTATAGACCCAAGACCGTCATAGAGTCTTGTGTGCCCTCCTACTGTACTTTGATCTCCACCCTACCACGGCTCTACTGAGTCATGCAAACAGGTGGTCTTTGGGTACAGTCTCGAGGCACATGGAGGCGATGAGCGATAGGAGGGTTTTCTTCTCTCCCGGTATTGGGAGTTGATATTGTGCTATGCTCGATTGGCTATAACAGTAAGTCCCTGGCCAGGGCTGCTGAGATTTACTGATAAGCGTTATCAGTAGTTTCTCGATCTGTTATGATCCATACACCAGCATGACTTATTGAGTTATTGGGGTCGACGATTCCATCCCTAGACTTGATATGCAACATATCTGACGAGGAGACCGGACTGTACGGTAAGTGTTGCCAGTTGGCTCGATGGGAGTTTTGACAGCTTCGCTGGTTTTCTTCTGATCGATCAATACCCGGGTGGCCGTTACGTTTAGCTGACCACTTGCGGCTTGTGGGTGTTTGATATGATCATCACCTACTGCCGGCGGATTGACGAGTCTTAGAGTCCCACAATGAAGTTTCCTGGCTCAGGCGAAAAGATGTGGTGTGCATATGAGATATGCGCGGGGACCCGATTAAATATGGATATGTGATACCGTATATTAATCGGGCATTTTCTATTGGTCGGGTCGTATGTAATATGACCGGTTTGCAAAATCAAGTGTTGATTTAACAAATGACTTTTAGATTAATTCTTTAATTAAACCCTTTTCTATTTTGTATGCATGCATGTATGCACATGATGATGTACATGGACACATACATACATACATACATTGTATCATGGTTGTTGATACATATTTGGTGGCAATGCAAGACTCATATTGTAGTAATTATTTATTTATTATCATTTTGAATTAAAAGAAAGGATAATTCACTCATGGTTAATATTTATCATCTTTGACCATACTTGACCTATTTTTTAACCTTGAGTTAATTTTCCTTTAGCTTTATTAACTCATTGATAAATATCTAGATAATTACTAACCATGGTTGAAGTGAGAAGGATATATTATAGATTATTCATTCCCATCTCAATTATTATTCATCACAAATATTTTGAGCTCAAGCTAAGCCATCAACTTCTTCTTCCTTTCTTGATTTTTCTCTTGAGTGAGGTTGATAAAAAGATAGGGTTTTGATTATAGAATACAAACCACATCATCATACTACACATATCCAGCCCATTTGTGTAGGGTGTTTGCTCTACTTCATTCACAAATCAAGTAAAGCAAAGAGCTTTGGGTAAAGGGACTTCGGGTGGATCTTCGTGGACTAGGAAGGCTTCCATCGATCCGTTGCAAACTCTCATAGTGCTAAGGAGTCACCAAGGGAGGTCTACAAAGGTTGTAATCTCTACCCTTAGTGATAGTTTTTCATTTGCATGTGATGCTTAGTTGAAAAAAAAAACCCTAAATTTCTAGTTATGATTCTTGTCAAGTTCACTTAGCACCTTTAAAATTTGATTGTGGCATATGCGATGCTTCCAAACCCTTGATGAGGTGCTAGGTAAACCCAACAGCATGGTCCCGAAGAACAATCCAGTGGTGGCCTTAGTGACCTGTTCCACCGGCATAGCGAAGATGGAGGACGCTTGGGGCCCGTAAGTCACTCCTCCGGACGGGACGGAGCGAGAGTTGCAGTTAGTGCAGGTTGAAGCCATTGATCTTCTATTTTCTGCACAGAACAAGACACCAAATCTTAGTAACTCGAACCCAAGGGCAACCATATCAAACCGTGATTCGTTCGTGAACATGACAAACGAAGTGTGGAGTGGAAAGAGGAAAAGGTCCCACCGGGTGTGCCAGAATCTGTTCTCCGCCGAAAGACCCGACCGAGATGTTGGGACGTCCGGCCTGAATTTCGAGGGCAGATGCTATTTGGTGATATCCGTCCACCTCTCCGAAAATGCCAAGTTGATTTATGACACCGTGTATCGAAGGTTTAAACGGATGCGGCCGATATAGCAGACTTCGTCAGATTCCCCCTCACTTGAGGGGTTTTTGATTATGGGGACGCTCTTCCCTGCAGGCGCAAGCCCCTGCAGTTAATTACGCTACCGCATCGCGGTAACCACTTTCTCCTTCTCCAGATGGTCACTTTGTGTCGTGTGTGTTTTGTTTTGTTTTTGGTTTCCCGTGGATTGTATACGGAGACTAATTTATGTTGTCGCCCGTAGGGCGTGGATTAGTCCAAATCCGTATTTTCTTAGATTTGGATTTGGGAGTTGGATTTAAGGATACGTTAGTCTTATTTGAGACTAAGATCAACTTAAACGCTTTGTTAAGGATACGTTAGTCTAATTTTAGACTAAGATCAACTTAACGGGATCGTTTAGATCCAATCAAAAGAGCATTTGGGCTCTATTGTTTAGTTTAGGGACACCGCGGTCGACTACCAGCTTAAGGACATGGTGGTCCATTGTTAGTTTAAGGACATATCGGTCCAAGGTTAAGGACATCATAGTCCGTGGGTTTAAAGGGGACCCCACAGTCCGAGGTTAAGGACATCATAGTCCGTGGGTTTAAAGGGACCCCACAGTCCGAAGTTTAAAGACGTCATAGTCTATAAAGTTTAAGGACATCATATTCCATGAGTTTAAGGACCCCACAGTCCATGGAATGATTAGTTATTGGGACCCGTCACCTTTCTGAAGACGTCTAAGGATTACAACGACAGATATCAAAGGAGTGAAGAGATGTACCCTTGAACCAAAGTTGATTGGGAGATCTGTAGTCCAATTTGGCACTAAGATCAATTAATTAGATTATGAGCACATTGGCTCAGTTAAATCTGAATTGAGGACTTATGGCCAACTTGGGCTAAGTCCAATTAAGGTTTAAAATGTTGACCTTGGTTTGGGCTATTGAACATTTGTCTGGGTTCAGCCTCCCATTATTCAGCAATGCTAAACAAGGGTTTGAGGATCTGACAACATTTTGTCTTTTATTGGGCATTGACCATTCATCATGGCTCTGAAGTTTTCTTTGAATGTCATATGAAATGATCAAGTTTGAAAGAATGTAATTGGGGTTTAATCAAAGGGGAGTCTTGACTCAGAAAGACTTAGCCAATTTGGGCTAAGACTGGTTTGAAAATAGTGTTAAACACTAAAGCATACTTGGCGACCACGTGCTCCCACGTGATGTGCTGAAAATAGTGTTAAACACTAAAGACGAAGCGCTTAAAGTAGTGTTAAACACTAAAATTGAATTGGTCACGTGGGGTCACGTGAGGCATCTGAAGATCGGGTCAGACTTCCTTTATTTTCTTCCCAGAGTGTTCAAATAAGTGTTAAACACTTAAGTCTTCACGGCCATCATGTGTGGGCACGTGATGGATACCCATGCACTGATTTATCAAAGTGTTTATTAGGGGTCATGTGGGGACACGTGAGGGTGCCCAAAATTGATTCTGCCTTGGGTTTGTTCCCTTTTGTTTTGAGGGTCACGTGTGAGCACGTGAGGCATTGCCTCCAGACTAATTCCTTCCTATTTTTAGGAATCTGTTTAAGGGTCACGTGGGAGCATGTGTCCATGCCTTATTCGTTCTTTTTCATTCGTTGGGGGATGAGGGTCATGTGTTACCACGTGACCAAGTTGGGTACTTTGATCTTTATGTGTATGGAGAGCTTTTAAGTCTCTTGTTTTTTAAGAATTAAATTCTTTTATAGGGTTAAACCCTAGCTCTGTTTAGAGGAATTAAATTCCTGTGCATTTGGAAGAATTAAATTCTTATACAGGGTTAAACCCTAGTTTCATTTGGAGGAATTAAATTCCTATGAATTTGGGAGAATTAAATTCTCATATAGGGTTAAACCCTAGTTTCATTTGGAGGAATTAAATTCCTATGAATTTGGGAGAATTAAATTCTCTAAACTCAATTCCCCCTCTAAGTTTTGGATCTGCATGGCAGAATCTCCCCGATGAGAATTAAATTCTCAACTTGTTGGGAGATCTGCTTCTGCAGATCTTCAACCAAAGAAAGAACTAAGTTCTTATTCAGAAGAGTTAAACTCTTAAATTGAGAATTAAATTCTCTTTGTTTTATGGAGCTTAGATCTCTTTCCCCTTTCTCACCTAGGGTTTCTTTCTCTTCTGAGAAAATCCTTTTCTCTCTTGAGAATTAAATTCTCCTCTCTTTTTTCTCTCTCTGTTTGTTGTATCTCTCTAAAAAATTCCCAGATCCTCTTCTTCTCTTCTTGGCTTCTATTTATAGGTGAAAGAAAGAATCAATTCGTTTAGTCAATCTTTCATTGAAAGATTTTAATTGATTTTGTAACGAATCTGATCTTTTAGATCACTCAGTGAATTTTATCCACCATTGGATTTTTAATCCAAAATATATTTTGTTTGTTGTTCCTGACAAATTTCAGGGAAATCTTTCCTTGTATAGAATCTTTCTATGAATTGGTGATTTTTAATCACCATTGGATTTTTAATCCAACGGTGCTCCACTTTACAGAGCGCAATCTTTTTGTTCGGAAAGATTTAGGGAAATATTAGGGTTTTGATTTCCCTTAATTAGAATTTAAATCTATTAGTTCAGAAAGTTTAAGAGCCTATCACGTATTAGCACGTGACCCCACTGATTGGCCATTAATTAGAATTTAATTCTATTGTTTTAGAGAGCTTAGGAACCCATCACGTGTCTGCACGTGACCTCTGGTCACGTGTGGGCACGTGATGCCCCATTGGGGTATTCCTTGCTGTTTTTTTATACCTTTTAATTCCTTTCAGTGGGTTTAAAGGCCCATCACGTGTGTGCACGTGACCCCTTTTGATCAGAATTTAATTCTTATTATTTCAGAGTCCTCAGGAAACCATCACGTGTCGGCATGTGACCCCCGATCACGTGTAGGTACGTGATGCCTCATAACTTTTGATCCCGGATGAATTATGAGGCCCATAATATATCAAATCGAAGGAAATTTCGAGACACTTTTGATACCATCAAAATTTAGCTATTTCTCATTCAGGAGTTTGTTAAAATATAGCTCGGAAAATACTGGTTCACATTTTCTTAAGCGTATCGCTGCCATTTAATACCTTAGGCTCTTTTGTGCAGAATTTTTTTGCGGGAACAACGGTATAGAAAAAGGCTCCATGCCGGGAATCAAGTCAAAGAAGAATTCAATATCGCGCTCTGGCGACAAACCAAGTATCTTGTCAGGAAAGACATCTTGAAATTCCCTCACAATCGGAACCTGGTCCATTGGGACCTTTGCGGCTCTAACATCACAAACATATGCCAAGAATTCCTGACATCCATTTCCTCAAGAGCTGACTAGCACGAAGAGAAGAAATCATATCGGGAAGGGTGGCGCTAAGGTCTCCTTGAATAACAAGAACTGGCTCACCCGGAAAACTAAATCTGCCTGCCTGCTCACGGCAGTCCACGGACGCATAACACATGGCTAACCAATCCATGCTCAGAAGAACTTCGAAGTCAAACATATCGAGAAGAATCAAATTGATAGAAAAATCCCTATCTCCGATACGAACAAAACAAACACGAATGAGAAACACATAGAGCTCAAAAGACCAGCCTATGGAAGAAATCACAACAAGCGACTGATTTAGCAAGGACTATTATCGGCTAAACTTTGATACAAAAAGTGTGGATATAAAAAAATGCGTAGCTATCGGGTCAAATAAAAGCACGCATTAACAGAAAACACCGAGAAAATACCTGTCACGGCTACGCTCGACGCTTGCTCGTCCTGAGGAGTCAACATAAAAGCTAGGGCCTGTCCTCCACCAGCGATCAGCTATCGTCCGCCTCTGCCACCTCGTCCCTTCCGAATACGACAGCCATGACCACGGTCTCTCGGGGCTTTGATTTGTCGTGGAGCAACAAAAGGCGTAGGAGGTAAAGCGCTCAGAAGGGGGAGTGAAGGTGGTAAAGTCGCATGTGAGACTGATGCCTCACCCTGTCGCCTCACGGTACAAAATCTCACGCGGTGATCTAGACTGCCACACCAGAAACATCCTAACAATGGCTGCTGACCATGTGGGTGAAGGCGATACAACTGGCCCCTAAAGAATCCACCACGGCCTCTGTGAACATGCCTAGGAGCTGATATATCAGTGCGAACCTGCCTTGGTCTCGGAACAACCGTAGGGGGAGCAATATCCGATCTCTGCGCTCGACTGGTCTCTATCAAGGACCCGATCATCTGATGTAAGTCTTGAACACTGGCCTCTAGCCTAGCGATACTATCTGGAAAAGGGGAACCAACCCGCTCCGGAAGAATAGGCATATCATCCTGGTCAGTCCTCGTCTCAGACGAGCCTGCCCTGACCTCGTCTCCGGCAGCAGCCCACTGGGCCTTAGTAGTCCCCGGCAGCATAGTGTCTGAAACAAGAAATAGGATTGATAAGAACATTGCAATCGAATCAAGAGGATATATGGAATCAAGGAAGGGAGTACAAGCGATCATATATCCTAAGGTCACATAGGCGGAGTATCGCATCGTAAGTATGCCGCGGAACATACACACGTTACGCCACTCTGCTTAAGTCACCTACTCCATCTACCAAGGGTCATCCTACACTCAGAAAGGTAAAACCTATCGCTTTGATACCAACTTTGTCATGACCCGAAGGTATGGAATGTGACTGGCACTTAAATTATGAAACGTCTAAAGGCGTAACGTAATCTAAGTAAGCCAAAGCCCAAAAAACTAAACCGTTTAACAATTAGAGTGAAGCAAAAATTGTTTTAAAGCAAGTGGTTTTAGCAAATAAGTGGCATTAAACATTTAAAAGCAACATCATATTTTCCCGAAAATTTCGGCAGAGTCTTCTTTGTAAATACTGGCCTCCAAATGGGTACAACACATGAAAATACATATAAATAATGAATAAAGGCATCCCCAAGCGGGAGCTAGCTCTTCACCAGTGGCGGAATCACAACCACATGCAATATGTATATCAAAAGTGCGAAATAAGCATCTGAAAGCAAGAAATGAGAAACACCACGTCGGATCAAATGAGCATCGACACCAAAAACCATAAATTCAAGTCTCACAAGTCTCACCGTCTAGTCCAATATACAAGGGTAGATGGAGTATACTAGATACAAATAAAAGTACAAGATGGAACAAAAGTATCATCGCAACCCACGTATGAGCAAAGCTTCAAATCGATGTAATGAAGCAAAAGAGAAGGTACGCCCGCCGCTACTGTGATGACGGGTCAGACCTGCAAGATACTGTGGCACAACGGGGGTGGGTTGACAACTCGTGAGTAGTAAATAACATCTAATGAAGCTATCGTAAGCATGCACGCAATTGCGTCACAGCCAACATATACTAATATGATACGATGCACTAGTATGAATGCATATCAAACACGAAACCTGAACAAATCTGGTATGAGAAAATCTGCATTCTTATCTTGGTAAAACTTTTGTGCAATAACTGAAGTATCATCAATGAACTCAACTGAAAAGAAAACCGTGTCAAGCATCGACACAATATATGTATTTCCCAATATCTCAATGTTTCAATATCTCGGGCTCCGTCAGTCCGGATCGGCCCATATCATCAAATCTCATGACTACTTTCGGTACCCTCCGGATATCCGCCGCGCCAACAATCACCGGTAGGTAATGCTCCCCTGCCGGGCTCAACGCCTTCTCAATACGTCCATCTTGCTCCGGGATACCTCACCGGGTCCACCATGTACCCGCAGACGGTGCATCCCCCTCCTCGAATCGGGTATATGATACAGCTCAAGAACCGAGAAATCTCATGGTGGATGCCATATACATCATATCACGAGAAAACTACAAATTTCTCTTTTTAAAATGATAATAGGTTTATAAAATTCTTGCGGTTTTCCCCAAAAATCCAGAAATCTCATCAATATTGAAATCTCCAAGAATAATCACAATATATGAACATGTTGGAAATGATGGATGTCTATGATATCAATAACATACGATGCGATGCATGACCAGAAAACTATGTGTGATTGATGATGCAATAAGTTATATATATATGACTAGCAATCCTATATATCCATCCTGACGAAATGAATGTACAACTACCAGCTTACATAAAATATATGAGGCATATGTTTTAGATACTGATCTAAGCAAGTTCTATAGTGTTCGTGGCATAGCAATTACCAAAGACGTGTGTGTTCGCATGAATAATCTACGTGCAACATGAACCAATGGTAATGGTGCAAGTGTCCTATGAGATGATATCTCACACACACACACACACACACACAAGATGATGCGATGCAATGAGATGAATAAGTAGAAAACTACGCATATAAATGCAAATACTACTAGTAATTCTAACTATCGTGCGCCTTGCGCAATCCTGACGATTTCCTCGTAGATATGTACATCTACTCACCGGGATGCCTCGGCTAATCTGATCCGATCTCAACCTTGCCTTTCCGCGCCACGTCCGATGCCTCCGCACCCGATCCTAGAATCGCACACAAGTAAAAAAAAAAGAGGGTAGATATATAAATAGTCGCGGACACAAACAATACAAGTCAACCACGCGCACTAACTAGACGCGCACACACTTGGTGCACAAAACGCGCTTGTGACAACGCCACAAACCACAACTAGGGTCGCTATACGTGGCAATTCCCAAACCTAAAACCCAATCGTACCAACCACGCATTCACAACACACAAAAATATTATATGAAATAGGTAGTAAACCATCAAAATCTCAAACTTAATTCAAATCGATTTATTCCAAAAACCTAGTAAGCAACCATTAACCGTTTTAGTACAAATCTAGATGTTTTAGCAAATATAACGGACACAAAGCTCACTTAATATCTTAATTAGGCCATGTTGGGTTCCCTAAGTCGCCGCTGGGTTTCGGGAGGCATCGACTATGCCATTTTTAAAAAAATTGGCGCGCTAAAGAACCCTAACGCTAGAATCTAAACTAGAGAATTGGACGAACAAGCATGTAAACATCTTTACATCTATGTGAACGAGGAATACAGCCTTTGTAGACCGGTCCTTCACTTCAATAACTCCGTGTAGTAGTCCCTTCGCTCCAAGTAGTGATCTCCCGGACTCCAGTGAGGCTCCACAAGGTGAAATGAACAAGCTTGCTTGAAGTCTTCGAGGCCGAAGATGATCTACGTTGAGGAGACACTAACTCAAGCTACCTCTTCACTAAGTGATGAACTAGTGAAGAAACAACCCAATCTAAATAGCTAGTAGAGAAGATGTTGATGAAGTAGGAATTTTGCTCACTTTAGAAATAATTTTCTCACTAATTTTCTTCACCTCTTATGAAGCTAGAAAACTTGAGGAAGGAGATGAAGAAAGCTCTCATGGAATGAAGCAAGTGAAGAATGAATCAAGTGGTGAGAATAGCAACCATGGGTGAGTTAGTGTCATACACTAACTCATGTAGAGAATAAACCATGGTTAAAATAATGGTTAGGTTAATAAATATCTAGAGTGAGACAAAATTAGTGGACTAAGTCAATGTGTTCTACAAGCTTCAACCATGTGACAAATTTCCAACCAATTTTGATTTACTTTAAATAAATAAAACCCTTCATTATTATTTGCATGGTCTGAGTCTCATACACCCATGTCACATGTGGCATCTAGCATGACACAAAAGATGTACATTAATATATATCACATATATACCAAGTGTATACTAGTGAGAAAAAGAAAACTTAAGTGAGCTAATATTAGTTAATGTAAGATAATATATCAAATATATAATTATACATTAAATTATTAAATCAACACTTGATTTAATAATCCGTCTATATCACATACAACCGACTAATATCAAATGTATCAATTTGTCGAATCAACACTTGATTCGACAGCCTGGCTATATTACATATAACCAGCCGATATCACATATCGCGAGAATAGAATACGGTATCATATACACGTATTAATCTCGGTCCCACACATATCACATATGTGCTCCTACTTCGTTTCGCTTGAGCCAGGAAACCTCTGTGTAGGACTCTAAAGACTCGTCAATACGCCGGCAGTAGGTGGTGATCATATCAGTCACCCACAAGCCGCAAGCGGTCTGCTAAACTTAACGGCCACCCGGGTATTGAGCGATCGAAATATCAACAAGCAAGCCTGCTCATACTCCTGCAAATCCAATCAGTAACACTACCGTACAGTCCGGTCTCTTCGTCTGATATGTCGCATATCATAGCCTGGGGGTGGTATAACGTCAGACCCCAATAGCCTGATAAGTCATGCCGATGTGAGGTCCATAACGGTTCGAGAAACTAATGATAACACTTATCAGTAGATCTCAGCAACCCTGGCCAGGGATTTCTTGTTATGGCCAATCAATCATAGCGCAACACCAACCCCTAATACCGAGAGAGACGAAATCCCCTCCTATCGCTCATTGCATCCATGCGACTCGGGACTGTACCCAAAAACCACCGTTTTGCACGATCTCTTGAACGTGGTAAGGTGGAAATCAAAGCACAGTAGGAATCACACAAGACTCTATGACGATCTCAGGTTGACAGACTAACCAGTACCAGTGTCACCAGAGAACTGCTATCTGACGATATGTATAATACCATCTAGGAGTTCTCGACGAGTCCGTCCAGTGTACCCAGTCTCCACTGAGCACCCGTATACCATCTCTGATGTCAAACACCAATGGATATGGGATCATCCATCGCCCATCATATGGGTCTAGAAGCGTATACGCTAGTCTACTCTGGAATATCGATGCCCCGTCTCGATACTCCCACGACTAGGAACAATTGAAGGATGTACTTACCGACTACCTCTGCCCCACTAGTATGATCCGTATCATAATCCTGGTAGTCAAGTATTCATCCTGAGGGCTTTATCAATATGTAATAAAGAGAGACAATAAGTGTACATGTTAAGATAAAGAGCAACCAGATAGCATACTATCATGTTGAGCAAGAAAGTCCTCCCTATATATGTCCAAGCATCCACTATAATATACATCATATGTATAATAATGGCCTATAGGGCATACATATAGCTAACAGGCCACACAATTACTAACTATATTTTAATTTCACCTATTTACACACTAATTAAAAACTTAGTTTGCAAAATTATATAATTAAGACAATTTAAAAAATAACAATTAGCAACTTAACAACTAGATTAGGTTTTTGATGGAATTTTGGAGATTTTTGAAGTGAAAAGAGATGGAGAAATGGGGGGAGTGTTTCGCCCAATCAGAGCAAAGCTCTGCTTGAATTCAAAATTCAAATTTTGAAGCAAAGCTTCAAGTCCCGCGCGCAGCGCCCAAGAAAGCGCACCCAATCAGAGCAAAGCTCTGATTGAAGGAAGCAACGCTTCAACTGCACTGCACGCTGCGCTGCGCGACACGTGTCAGCGCAGATGCGCTAGCGCACTTGCGCTGCGCTCTGCGCTGCGCGACACGTGTCATGCGCTGGGGCATCTGCGCCAAACTGAATTAGGATTTTTATGAAATCTTTTCTGTTCTTTCCAGAACTAGAAGATTTTCTTCGGCCTTTGGATCAAAGATCCAGCGGTGGAAAAATTCCCAAAATCACTCAGGAAAGATCCTGTTAACAAATTCAACAGATTTGTGGTCACTATAAATAGGACCCTAAGCCTCAATTCAAAGGCATCAACAATTTTCTCGAAAGATCAAGAACTCTAAGCAGAGAAAACTCTGAGAAGATCTCAAGAAAGAGGTAAAGAACCTTCATGGATTAGAAGAAATTCCTTTTAATAGACCATTAGTCTAAAAAATATATATATATATATATATATAAGATCAATGATCTTTATATAAAAAAGAAAACAGTGCTTTGCACTTCTTGTGAACCTTCGGTTCTTTAAAAACAAAATAATAATAAAAGAATAAAAGAATAGTGCTTTGCACTTTTATGAACCTCTGGTTCTTCGAATAAAGAAGAAATCTATTTTTCTTTGATCTAATTTAGATCAAGAACTTAAACAGTGCTTTGCACTTCCCTTCTTAAATCTAAAAAGATTCTTAGTGCTTTGCACTTCCAAGTTGCGCCGTTGCGCTCTTAAGGGAGCGCCACGTATCGGCTATAAAACCACTTGCGCTAAGCGCCCTTAAGATAGAGCTTTGCTCTCTGGAATTGGCGCAACTCGCTGAGAGCGCGCCACGTGTCAGCAGCGCAATAGCGCAGCGCAACAGCGCATCGCACTGCGCTAGTGCGCTTGCGCTCATCAGAGCACGACACGTGTCATCACCATATGAACTTGCGCTCATTACTTAGCGCAAAGCGCAGATGCATTAAAAAGGGCCAAGCCCAATTAAGAGAAGGCCTAACAGGCTTAATGAAGCGCAAATGCATTATTTTAAGGGGCAGAGCCCAAACCAGAACAGATGCTTTGCATCATTTATAAATGGGCAGAGCCCAAACAAAATAGTCAGAATGCTATGCATTTTAAAAAGGGCAAAGCCCAAAACAAAGTAGATGCTTTGCAAATAGGCAGAGCCCAAAATAAACTGATACTCTATATCTTTTGAAGAGCCTAAATAAGAAAAATGCAATGCGAATAAAGTGCTGAACTGGACTTAGCCCAATCGTGGCCATAAGTCCTTAAATTAAATTGACTGAGCAAAATGGCTCTCCTAAATCAATTCACGTCCGGTTTGAGGGTACATCTCCGAACTCCTTTGACATCCATCGTTGTAATTCCTCAACGACGTCAAAGAGGTGATGGGTCCCAACAACTATAAACTAATATCGGACCGAAACGTCCCTAAACTAATATCGGACCGAAACGTCCCTAAACTAATATCGGACCGAAACGTCCCTAAACTAGCATCGGACCGAAACGTCCCTAAACTAGCATCGGACCGAAACGTCCCTAAACTGGCGACGGACCGGAACGTCCCTAAACTAATAATGGACCACCACGTCCCTAAAACTGGCGGCGGACCGCCATGTCCCTAAACTGGCACAATAGGGCCCAAACGCTCTTTTGTTGGATCTAAACGGTCCCGTCTAAGTTGATCTTAACCCCAAATACGGTTAACGTGTCCTTAGACATTTAAATAAACGATAAAACTCCAAATCAACTTTGGTTCAAGGGTACATCTCTGAACTCCTCAGACGCCTGTCGTTGTAATCCCTCAACGACGTCAGAGAGGTGACGAGTCCCGACGGCCGGATAATTAAATCAATCATGATGTTAAGTTGATCTTAGTCTAAAACAAGACTAACGTATCCTTAACGAACGTTTAAGTCGATCTTAGTCGCAACGCGACTAATGTATCTTTAAACTAAAAACACCAAACCCAAATCTAAGTAAATACGGATTTGGACTAATCCACGTCCTACGGGCGACGGCATTACTCAGTCTCCGTATACAATCCACGGGCAACCACGAACAAAACAAACACACACGACACGAAGTGAAATTCTGGAGAAGGAGAAAGTTGTTACCGCGACGCGGTAGCGTAATTAACTGCAGGGGCTTGCGCCTGCAGGGAAGAGCGTCCCCATAATCAAAAACCCCTCACCCTGAGGGGGAATCTGACGAAATCTGCTACATCGGCCGCATCCGTCTAAACCTCCGATACAAGGTGCCATAAATCAACTTGGCATCTTCGGAGAGGTGGACAGATCAAACCAAATAGCATCTGCCCCGAACCTCAGGCAACGGATGCGAAGTTCGGGCCGCCGTTCGAAGGGGAACAGATTCTGGCACGCCCGGTGGGACCTCTTCCTCTTTCCACTCCACACTTCGTGTGTCGTCTTCGCGAACCAATCGCGGTTTGTTAAATGATTGCCTTCGGATTTCAAGTTGCTAAGATTTGGTCTTTTTTTTGGTACAGAACTCAAGCATTCAATGGCCACCAACTGCACCAACTGCTCGAAATGCCACTGCAACGGACGTTCCACCTCACCGAGAGGTGTAGCATATGGGCCCCAGGCGGCTTCCTTCCTGACTCTGCCGGTAGGCCAGGTGACTCAGGCCACCACCGGCTTGTTCTTCGGGACCATGGTCCCACCTACAAGCTTCTCTGCGCCGATATCCGCACCAGAAGCGAACAAGAAGTCGGTATTCGACCGGCTCACTGCTACCATGACCCCTGTCAACGGGTCACCCGCTACTAAGCTGACAGCCTCTGTTTTCACCAGGCTGGGTCAGAACTGTAAAGTGGCTGTCCCAAAGAGGGCAACGACCGCTGCTTTGGAAGTCGTTAAAATGGCTTCTCCCATCAGAGAGTCGGTCTTCACAAGATTGACGGTTCCTACTCCTCCTCCAGCTGGTCAGAAGGCATCAGTCTTCGATAAGCTGACATCAGCAGTTACCCCACGCTCAAACAGGGGGCAGCAAGAAACCATCTCGATTTTCGAGCCAGTCCCAACGGCTCGTCGTGCACGACGTCGCCATTGGCAGCGAATAAGGAAGGCAGGGGGCAACTCCCCCTCAGGACTAACCCCACCTGCTCCAGTGGTGGAGGTCGATGCTGCTGTTCCAACTGGGAACAGCTTTGAATTGCTGAAGAAGGTGAGAAAGAACTCCCCGGTTGCTACATTGAAAAAGTCTCCTCCACCCAT
Source organism: Agapanthus africanus (assembly GCA_030015575.1). NCBI lineage: Eukaryota > Viridiplantae > Streptophyta > Magnoliopsida > Asparagales > Amaryllidaceae > Agapanthus > Agapanthus africanus. The sequence continues at coordinate 341,920,415 of JASDDO010000004.1, read as the reverse complement.
GGAAAAAGCTCCGGAGGCGAAACAGGAACAGCCCCCTCAACGGCTGTCGTCAAAAATTTATAAAGTTTGGCGGAGGGTTCAAGACTCCGTGATTGACTCAGATCACTTCCGTCGCCAGAAAAGGGCAAAGGTGGAAAAAGACAAGAACCGCCCCATTAAACGGCAGGGGGCAACAAATGCTAGGATGCCCACTTCAACGGCTCCTTCAACCTCAAAGGTCCATAAAAGAAAGAGGCCAGAAAAAGCTCCCGTGACGCTGACAAAGTTTAAAAGCGGTGAACCTAAACGCCCCAAGTCAGGGGGCATAGCAGTTCATACGGTCTATATGGCTTCGGGGAAGGAAGAAAGTCGTACTTCTACGGGTCACCGACCGCTTACCCGGTCAGTGACCAAGTCTCAGGAGCAGCAACAAAAGCTCCAGGAGATGATGACTACAATGGCTGCACTCACGGGGCCAAAAGAGAATCCTGAGATGTCTTTAGATGAACGCCAAGAGGAAGAGACCGACGCTGAGTTCCTCCGCCGAGTACTGGAAAAGAGGGACAAAGAGGCTGCTGAACAAGCAGCCAATATACAACGTATGGGCCTTCTCTTCCAGGACATGATAGGGATGATGATACAACCAGAGCCCCCGACTGAAGAACCCCCGATCGTCCTTGGGGATGATAGGGGAGAAACATCAAACCCTCAGCCCGTTCTATCAACAGCTAAAGAGGATACAATCTCTAAAACTGATCTAGACGAATATATAGCCCAGCAGATAAAGGTCCATCACGCGGCTGAAGCAGCCGGCCACGTTGTAAAAACGGGGCGGCCATATCCGGGCTGGTATGACCAAATCAAGTATCCGCCAGGTTATACAATTCCCAAATTTCATGTCTACAAAGGGACCGGCAATCCCCATCAACATGTCGCCCAGTTCAGGGCACTTTGCGGTAACACCGGCGGCGACGACAAGCTTCTGCTTCGCCAGTTCGTTGGAAGCCTATCAGATACGGCGTTCGAGTGGTACTCCGAGCTCCCCAATAACTCTATTAAAACCTTTGCAGAGATGGAGCTGCTCTTCACCCAACGCTTTGCAAGTGCCAGTGAGCGTACTCCGATGACGGCGCTGATTAACGCCAGGGTAAAGCCCGGCGAGACGTGGGTCCAGTACGCTATACGGTGGCGTAATCTATGGTCTAAGTGTGAACAGCGCATAGAAGAAGCCCCTGCGGTAGGAATGTTTGTTGGAACCCTTGATCCACAAGCAACCATTTCGCAGTTTATGATGTTCTTCAAGCCGACTTCTTTCCAGGCTTTGATCGACAAATTGGCGCAGATGGACCAGATGGGCCATAAACCCCCTCTCCCGAAGCCGGATTCTCGAAACGATAAAGGAAAGGGAAAAACGATTATTGTCGCTAATGCCCAACAACAACCGAACGACTCGAAGCCGGTTGCTCGTCCAAACAATACGCGCCCATACGTACCCCTCGAGGACAGGATGGGACGTGCTTACTCCTTCCCCCGTGATAAAACGAGGAGGCTATTCGAGCTGGCATTGCGCAACAGGCTCATAAATCTGCCAGATCCAAAACGCCCGTCGCAACCAAGTGACGTCAACGAGCCTAATTACTGCCCTTATCATCGAGTGCTGGGCCATCCCATCGAGGACTGCTACGTGTTCAAAAATTGGCTTGAAAACCAGTACCGCCAGGGCAAATTTGCGCTATCCGACAAATGGAAGGTAAATTCCCCGCAGCCCCACACCTCTAAGGGGACAAATACGCCGGGGGCAACATGCTCCGTCGTTGAAGAAACTCCCTGGGAAGTCGTATTATCGGCCAAAACGAGGAGAATGCTAAATGAGCTTCAGACCTGTCCAGCGGTCAAGTGGAAGAACCCCTTGGAGCCGCAGGTTATAGAGGGGATGTTGAAGCCACGTCCGACTCCGAAGGCCGATGGTGGTAGTTCAAGCGTTCATAACCAGCCGTCAAAATCTTCGAAAAAGAAGAAGAATAAATCTAAGAAGCCCGTGAAGCCTGGCGACAAGCGCACGGACTTACAGAAGCAGATCGACGCACTGGATAAGTACAACCAAAAGGCGCGGACTCCCATTACGCTCCAAGATTTCCTTGATCACGTCTTTCGAAAAGAAGATGAGGAAGAAACTTCATCGGATGAATCCGACGAATATGTGGCAAGCTGTCATATGATCTCTCACTCGACCTCGAACGATGAAGGGACTTCTGGCACCAAAATGCCGGGGGCAAATACTGAGTCAAGAGTTCCGGAATTATCAATAGAAATGATTGACGCGTTTCTTAGTGAAGCTCGATTGAAAAGTAAAGCTGATCAAGAACGCGAGACGGCGATATTCGAAACGGCCAAGCGCCAGCGACTTGAGGGAGGAGCTGAGATGATCCCACTGGAGCAAAATGCCTCCACCGCTGACAAAAGCCAATTCAAGATAAAAAAGAAGTTCGCTAAGGCCATATCGATGGGCATGAAGCTACCACCCTCAGAAGAAAAAGTTACTAGCGTGGTAGAAATGCACCCCTCTTATTGCTTATATCATCAGAAGGTCTCACATTCTACCCAAGAGTGCAAAGCGTTCGATAGATGGTGGCAAGGCTACGTCGCTAATCAACAACGCTTTAAACGGGAAAAGCGTAAGATTCGTCGGGAGCAAAGAAACATGACCAAAGTACTTGAAAGAACTGCCGGCAACTGTCACATGGTTAACACTACCAGGTCACAAGTGCCTACGTTTGGGAGCGACTCTGATGAGGAGCTAGAGCTTGCCCCTCTCTTTAAAGAGTCAACTTCGGGAAAAGAAGAGGAGCCAGTGGTTTGCGAAAATATCCGGCTGCGGAATCGGACACTGCCTGAAAAGAACCTCGGACCCTCGAATAGAAAAGATAAAGGGAAAGAAAAGGTCTCTGAAGACATCGTTTTAGATGACCAAGTTCTGGAAGAGCTAAACGCCAAGAACCCGCCGAAGAGAAATAAGGTGGATTACAACGTTCTGGCACATCTGAGGAAACTGCCCTCTCAGCTCAGTATCCTTGATGCCTTGTTACTATCAAAGGAAGCCAGAGACTCTTTGATTAAGGCGCTACAAGATCCGGACCAGTTCCAAGCCTTCTTAGCCGAAGAAAAGATGAAAGACGAATTGGAAGAAGTGCACACAGCCGACGTTGCTTTTGGTGATGAAGACCTTCTCCTCGGGACGTGTGAACATAATCGCCCCCTTTATGTCTCAGGATATTGCCATGACATAAAGATAGGTAAAATCTTGGTCGATAACGGATCGTCCGTCAATTTACTCAATGTACGGGTGTTAAAAGAAATTTGCATGAGTGTCCAACACCTCGCCCGAGACAAGATCACTATCTCCGGTTTCGACTCTCAATCCTCAAAGACTCTTGGATCTGTGATATTGACGCTACGCTTCGGGTTGCTCGTCACAGACATCAAATTCCATGTTATAGACGCCAAGACGTGCTACAATGCTCTGCTCGGCCGACCATGGCTACACGAGTACAATATCATCCCTTCTACACAGCATCGGTGCATGAAGTATTCCAGGGATGGCCTCGAGTACACTGTGGCCGGAGAGTTGAATCCGTTTTCCGTGAACGAAGTTCGCAAGTATGAAGATGCCAAATATTTCTTGCCGAGCTTCGAAGACACGGAAAGGTGTCACAAACCGGAGAACAAAACTAATGCCACCATCCCTGTCTTCGGCAGTGACACCGAGGAGGAGGATATAATTTATTCAGGTCCATCCCAATCTGCCAGGCCAGGACCATCCGTTCCTTCGCTGATCTTCGGTAGTGATTCAGAGGATGAAGTTCATGCTGTATTCCCTGCTCGACTGTCAATACAAACTTCTGCTGATGAAGAGCGAAGTCTACAAATAGCCATGGTGCCGCCTAGACACCGTAAAGAACTGGATGCACTTAATATCTACAGTGTAGAAGAGTTGCGGACATTCTTTATCCCTCCCAGAAGAAAGAGAGAGAAAGCAATTCTGCTTTACCGCTCTGAAGAAAATAAAGTGGAGAAAGAAATCTGGTATGGAGCAGATCCAACGCTGGACGGGCTTCAACCCATTCGTTTACCTAGGTATTATACGGAAGGCTTGAAACGACTGTTAAAGCGCCAAGGGATACCCTTCGAACAGACTGTTAGGAAGGCCAGATTCTATGACAAGGTCTGGAACATTCCCGGGACCCAATGCAAACTACCTAACGGGAGAGTAGAAACCAAAGGGCTTGGGTACATCCGGCCAAAGAAGCGGGAGCTAGTAAACAGCTGTTATGCCATGTATGACTTCGATGAAGAGGCGGAGGCTCAATGGGAGGATGCTAATCCTGAACCAGCAAAAGTTCCTGATACAAAACCGCCCGGTCCATCGTCCGAAGACCAGATGAGCAAACTTATAAGGGGTGCGAGTCAAAAAGCCCGAGATGATCACGATCGTGAAATGGCAATCTATGAGAAAGCTAAGACACAGCGCCTCCTCCAACAGGCAGTAAAGAACGAAGATGCCGCTCCTTGTCAACCTGCTACAAAAAAGGTTCGACGCGAGAACAAAAACAAGTCGAAAGGCAAGAGAGGCGCTCGACAACCACAAAGCAGAGCTAAGAAGCCACGCATCCGAGAGTCGAGCGTTATTGACTTAGCCCTCAGAAAGAAAATGGGTCGAGCATACTCATTTCCTCGGAACAAAACAAGGAAGATATTCGATCTCGCTCTAAAACATCAAATGCTTACGTTGCCAAAGTCCAAGCATCCCGAGCACGCAGGTGAGGTGTTCAACTCAAATTATTGCTTTTACCATCGAGCAATGGGACACCCTCTGGAAGATTGCTTCACCTTCAAGAATTGCGTTGAAGATCAATATCAGCTTGGCAAATTCGCGTTGTCTGATAACTGGAGGGTAGCGCCACCACAGAAGCACGAGCCCGAAGCCGCGAAAGAAAAACCAGTTCCACATTGGGGTTGGCAGAAAATTCACACCTGTCGTATGATAACGACATTGAGAGAAGAGTCCGAGAACCTGGACAGCCTCCCTTGGTGCCTCGAAAACAGCAGTGATGAGGTAATCTCAGAATTTCCCCCAGCGCCGAAAGAGCTGGAAGATGGAATACATACCACTGCAGATAATCTCAAGAAAATTGAGTTGGGGATGGAAAATGACCCGCGACCGACATTCATCAGCGAGCTGCTATCTGAAGAAAGGGTGGCTGCGTTAAAGGATGTGCTTCTACAACACAAAGATTGCTTCGCGTGGAACTATTCCGAAATGCCGGGACTAGATCCAGAAATTGCTGTACACAAGTTGGCGATATCCCCGGACATCAAGCCAGTCAAACAAGCGCCGAGGAGAATGCGGCTCGAGCTTGAGATGATCATCAACGCCGAAGTCAAAAAGCTGATAGACTCTGGCTTCATCCAGGAAGTCTAATAACCTGAATGGATCGCCAACATCGTCCCGGTGATGAAGAAAAATGGGACAGTGCGCATATGCGTAGACTTTCGGGATCTTAATAAAGCCTGCCCAAAAGATGATTTCCCAGTGCCAGTCACCGAACTGATGATAGACAACACATCCACTCATGAGGTTTTCTCCTTCATGGACGGCTCATCAGGGTATAATCAAATAAAAATGCATCCAGAAGACCAGAAGCATACAGCCTTCAGGACTCCTCTTGGTATATTTTGTTATAAAGTGATGCCCTTCGGTTTGAAGAACGCCGGTGCTACTTATCAGAGGGCCATGACGAAGATCTTCGACGACCTTATACACGAAATCGTTGAATGCTATATCGACGATCTCGTGGTTAAAAGCAAATCATACGAGGAACATCTCGAACATCTGAAGACTGTATTTCAACGCCTTCGGCAATACAATTTGAAGATGAACCCTCTTAAGTGTGCGTTCGGGGTTTCCTCGGGCAAATTCCTGGGATTCGTTGTTCGACACCGAGGTATTGAAATAGATCCGTCAAAGATTAAAGCGATCATGGAAATGCCTCCGCCGAGGACTCTCAAACAGCTGCGATCTCTCCAAGGGAAACTCGCATACATACGGCGATTTATAGCCAACCTTTCAGGAAAGTGCCGTCCTTATAGTCACCTGATGAAGAAGGGAACCCCATTCGTTTGGGATGAAAAATGCCAAGACGCACAGAACGAGATCAAGCAATACCTGCAGAACCCGCCGGTGTTGGCTGCTCCGGTTAAGGGGAAGCCTCTCATTCTTTATACAACCGCCCTCGAAGGTTCTTTAGGCGCATTATGGGCACAAGAGAACGATCAAGGGAAAGAAAGAGCACTCTACTACTTAAGTCGAGTTCTGCTGGGGGCAGAAAGCAACTACTCTCCCATTGAAAAACATTGCCTGGCGTTGATCTTCGCAATAACAAAGCTTAGGCACTATGCGTTGGCGCACGAGGTCCGTCTTATTTCAAAAGTGGACCCTCTCAAATATCTAATGTCAAAAGCCATATTGACAGGGCGACTCGCTAAATGGGCCCTGCTCTTGATGGAATTTTCGATAACATATCAACCTCTCAAGGTAGTAAAAGGCCAGGCCATCGCCGACTTCCTTGCTGAGCATCCCATACCTGCCGATTCTCCTTTAAATTGCGATTTGCCAGACAGACATGCGTTTGACGCAATCGACAGTAGTGACAGCCGTTGGGAGCTTTATTTCGATGGAGCATCTTCCATTTTTGTGACTCCACAAGGAGGAATAATGTGCTTCGCCTTCTCCTTAACAGAGCCGAGAACGAATAATGAAGCTGAATATGAAGCTCTGATAGCAGGCCTCGAGATCGCCATCGATATGGGAATTGAGAGCCTCCTCATATACGGGGACTCCCAATTGGTCGTCAGTCAAGTGAACGGCGATTACCAAACATGCAAACTGGAATTGGTAAAATACGGTGAAAAAGTGCAGCAACTGCTAACCCAAATTCCCTCCTACACGTTGGAAAGCATACCGCGTGCGGAAAACAGCAAAGCGGACGCACTAGCCAAACTTGCTAAGGAACTGGCGGACGAGAACCTCGACGACGTTAGAATCGTGGTACAAAGCCGTCGAGAGCTCGCCCCAACAGAAATATCTCCGGAATCGTCTGAAGAAAAAGGAGCGAAAGAGGAGACAACCCTGCAAATAAAAGACTGGGAAAATACTGAGGACTGGAGAGAAGTCTTCATAGACTACTTCAAGTTCCACCGAATACCTGAAGAAGCGTCCACAAGACATCAGCTCATGAAACGAGCTCTGTCTTTCGCCTTCGTCAATGATACTCTGTACAAGAGGTCATTCGATTCTCTGTGGTTGAGATGCTTAGGACCTGACGAAGCGAGAAGGGTCGTCCAAGAAGTTCACGACGGACTCTGCGGTTCCCACCAAGCAGGCCCTAAGATGAAGTTAAAGATAAAACGGATGGGCTACTACTGGCTCACGATGATGCGGGATTGCCTGGAATACACGAGGCAATGTCATTCATGCCAAATTCACGGGGACTTCATCCATCAGCATCCCAATCCACTGCATCCAACAGTGGCTAGTTGGCCATTCGAAATGTGGGGAACTGACATAGTCGGTCCCATCGAACTAGCATCGTCAAAAGGACATCGTTTCATCTTGGCGACGACTGATTACTTCTCCAAATGGGCAGAGGCGGTACCATTGAGGGAAGTGAAAACGGAGAACATCCTCCATTTCTTCAGAACGCACGTCATATACCGGTTTGGAACCCCGAGAAGAATCATCTCTGATAATGGGCCGGCCTACCGAAGTCATAAAATTAGCCGTTTCGCACAGCAGCACAATATAGACTGGAGATATTCCTCAGTTTATAACCCGCGAGCTAATGGTCTAGCTGAGGCCTTCAACAAGACCTTGACGAAGATCATGAAGAAAACAGTGTCACGAAATAAGAGAGATTGGCACGAAAGATTGCAAGAGGCTCTTTGGGCGTATCGAACTACATTTAAAACGACCACAAACACAACGCCATACGCGTTGGTATTTGGGACGGAAGCAGTACTCCCTCTCGAGATAGAATTACCCTCTCTACGAGTGGCAGTCCACTACGAGCTGACAGACGAAGAAAATGCTCACCTTCGGTTTGAAGAGCTTGACGCCCTTGATGAAATCCGGCTTCTAGCACAACAAAATCTGGAAGCCTATAAAGCAAAGATGACGCGCTCATATGAAAGATTGAGCCGCCCGAGGACATTCCACCAAGGCGAACTCGTGCTAGTGGTCAAAAGGCCCATGATCCCCAATCGCTCCAAGCGGGGAAAGTTTGAGCCAAACTATGAAGGACCGTACATCGTTGATAAGGTCTACCAAGGTGGGGCCTATCTACTCATGAACATGCACGGTGAAAGGCCTTTCAGGCCAATAAACGGTCGCTTCCTAAAGAAATACTACGCTTAATGAGCCACAGCCTAGGTCAATGGTAGATGACGACGACTATGTCCGCTCGCTATCTTCCTAAGCTCAAGCTTTATAAGTAGTAGCCGGCCCTCTCAACGGTGGACCGAAATGTCCTTAAACTAATAACAGACCGAAACGTCTTTAAACTACTACCGCAGCATCTTTTAGGCTGACGAGATATAAAAATAAAACATATAAAAATAAAATAAAATAAAAACGGTATGCCCATAAGCAAAAAAGGGCACGGATGAAAACCCGAAAGGGCTCCGTGAGTAAAAACAGCAGGGCTACCGGCGAGTGTTCGTGAAAACACGAAAGGGCGCGACCTCGTAAAAAAATATATATAAATAAAAAAAAACGGTATGTCCATAAGCAAAATGTGCACGGATGAAAACCCGAAAGGGCTCCGTGAGTAAAAACAGCAGGGCTACCGGCGAGTGTTTGTGAAAACCTGAAAGGGCGCAACCTCGTTAAAGGAAACTTATAGGGTCCTCTCGACCTTGTAAGAAGAAATCACCCGCGTGAGATCCTTACGACTCACAAGGGAGCAACACACTTAGGGATCCCCACGATTCCTAAGGAGAAAATACACTTGCGAGATCCTCACGACTCGTAAGGAGAACTCTCTTATGGGACCCTTACGGCTCATAAGAGTTGAAAGTCTTAAGTTACAGAGACCTAAACCTGTGCTTAAGCAACCCCCACAACTTCCAATATTGCCCTACAAGTGGCTCAATACTGACCCTTGTATACAATCCACGGGCGCGAATAAGCATTTCCCTAACCAAGGTCCATCCATGACTGGGAATACGTTCGTATGGTAAACAACCCTTATAAATCCCCTCGATTTATGAGGAGAAAACCTTCCTGTAGGATCCTTATGACTTACAGAAGAACAAAACACTTAGGAACCCTTCCTAAGGAGAAAATACACTTACAAGATCCCCACGACTTGTAGGGAGAAATACCTTCACGAGACCCTTACGGCTCATGAAGTCAAAAGCCTTAGCCGACGAGATCCTAACCCTGGTCGCTAAGCCTCCTTTGTTCAACAACGATAGAGGCAAATGATGATTCGCTCCTGGTAATATCCCAGTTGCAGCGGTGCTGATGCCGAAATCGGTGTCCAATTTCAGGTTGACGGCGAAAGCCAGTAGACCGCTCATGCATACGAAATAGCCGAAATGATAGGGCAACTTGCAATAAAAAGCAGCAAGTAAAATGTATGCATGCAAAATAGCCGAAATGATCGGGCAACTCGTAATAAAGAGCAACGAGTAAAAAATAAAATAATAAAAAAGCCGAAATGATTGGGCACCGCGAAAAATAGCCGAAATGTTTGGGCAATCGCGACCTTCGCGATATAAAAGCTGAAATGATAGAGCATCGCGGAAATAAAACAAAAAATAAGAAATGATAAAACTTCGGCCCTACAGTTAAGATCACATCGATCCCTGTATACAATCCAAGGGCGTAAACAAAGAAGGAACCATGCCTCCCCAGCGGATTCCGTCAAACGACGAAACCAAGCCTCAACGGTTCATTTCAACCGAAGAAGCCAGTGACTCCAACGAAAATTCCTCGACTCACGGATACAAACACTCCTTGACGAGAGCCTCCTGATCCGCGTCGACCCGCAGAGCCACCAGTGCCTCCGTAGGAACCCTCGACTCGTTTCAAACCCCAAGGAAACAAATAATCCTTGGCGCTTGGGAAACAAACAATCCCTCGCAAAACTCCTCGACTCACGGATACAAACACTCCTTGACGAGAGCTTCCTGATCCGCGTCGACCCGCAGAGCCACCAGTGCCTCCGTAGGAACCCTCGACTCGTTTCAAACCCCAAGGACACAAATAATCCTTGGCACTCGGGAAACAAATAATCCCGGCAAATTCCTCGAATCACGGATACAAACACTCCTTGACGAGAGCCTCCTGATCCGCGTCGACCCGCAGAGCCACCAGTGCCTCCGTAGGAACCCTCGACTCATTTCATACCCCAAGGACACAAATAATCCTTGGCGCTTGGGAAACAAACAATCCCTCGCAAAACTCCTCGACTCACGGATACAAACACTCCTTGACGAGAGCTTCCTGATCCGCGTCGACCTGCAGAGCCACCAGTGCCTCCGTAGGAACCCTCGACTCGTTTCAAACCCCAAGGACACAAATAATCCTTGGCACTCGGGAAACAAATAATCCCGGCAAATTCCTCGAATCACAGATACAAACACTCCTTGACGAGAGCTTCCTGATCCGCGTCGACCCGCAGAGCCACCAGTGCCTCCGTAGGAACCCCCGACTCGCTTCAAACCCCAAGGACACAAATAATCCTTGGCGCTTGGGAAACAAATAATCCCAGCAAAATCCTCGACTCACGGATACAAACACTCCTTGACGAGAGCCTCCTGATCCGCGTCGACCCGCAGAGCCACCAGTGCCTCCGTAGGAACCCTCGACTCGTTTCGAACCCCAAGGAAACAAATAATCCTTGGCGCTTGGGAAACAAATAATCCCTCGCAAAACTTCTCAACTCACGGATACAAACACTCCGTGACAAGAGCTTCTTTGACTCACATCTCGGGCAGTAAGGATTCAAAAACTTGCTTCCTGAACAATGGGACCCTGCAAGTCAATCCTAAATGGTCTGTTGCATACTATTCACGGGTCTCACTCTCTGAGGTCGATTCTCGACAAAGAGGGAAACAACCACTTACGAATCCTCTCGACTCGTAAGAGGGAAAATTCTCTTATAGGATCCTTACGACTTATAAGAGCAAACCACACTTAGAAATCCTCACGATTCCTAAGGAGAAAATCCACCTGCGAGATCCTCTCGATCCGTAGGGAGAAAAGCCTCTATGAGACCCTCACGGCTCATGGAGTTGAAAAGTCCTAGGCGGCAGATCTGAACCTGCCTCCACCTGAGGAGGAAGTGTCTTTAGTAAGTTCATAAGCTGCTCTCGCACTTCCTTCAGCACTTCCTCTCGAGTGACAGCCGCGGCCACCTCCGCCTCCACCTGAGCCCGTTGTTGCAAGAAAGATGAAAGTTGCTCCTCTACCGCCTTCTGGGCTGCTTCCTGGCTGGCTGAAGCTCGCTCGACAACGTTAAGTTTATGCCTCAATGATAATCCTTCGGAGAGGCATTGCAGGAGGCCCTCAAAGATAACCTTCAACCGTGCAGCATTGGCCTCCACCCGAGCATGCAGTTGAGCGGACCTGCTCGAAGCATCATCACGCTCCTTGCGCCTTGAAATAACTTCTTGTTCGAGATGGCGGAAGTAAGAAGCGCTCTGCTCAATCCACGCAGTCCTCTGATTATTGGCAGCCACAGTCTCGGGAGTGGGACACAACGACTCCAATTGAAATAGGCAACCCTCAATCTCCTTACAATGGTTAACCCAGGATGCAATGATGCTCTCATTATGAAAGTTCACGAGTATTGCTAGCATCGGGTTAACCACCATAGCGAAGTCTGCGGCAGATGTAGGAGCTTCAACATCGAGTTCCTCGACATAGTCACTTAACATGCGCAGACTATTCGCAGCGCCCTTTGAAGACAGACTCCTCAGATAAGGACCCGCCGGCATTGTGACGCGAGGTTCGAAGGACGCCGAAGCCAGAACGACAGCTGAAAGAGACGGGATGCGATCAGATAACAGTACAGAAAATAGAGAGAGGAAAGTTACCAATATGATGGTCATTGTACCAGTTAAGACAGGTGGCAAGGTCGGAAGGGCTGGTGGTACAGCTGAGCTTTTATCCCCTTCTTCAATCTGTAGCACTGCAGTTGAGATGAGAAAAAGAGGTTAGAGACAATTCCATCAATAAAAAAAAAGTGAGAGAGGAAGAATGTTAACAGAAATTATACTTACCAACGCCACCAGGGGAAGAAGCAAGCTTAGATGGGAAGGAGAAATATGGGAGCAACATCTGATGTACATGATCAAAAAGCGCTCCTGAGAACACGACAGTGTGACTTTAGTACGCGAATTAGATATCTGGAAAACAAGATTGATAAATCGTAAACATATACCTTCTAACATCTTCGAGGGTATGAGAGAAGGTTGAGAGGTGACCACCGCCAAAGCGGTCATCGAAGGCGCTCCCTCGAGCGGTGGGGCATCGGCACTAGCTGCACCTGCATCACGAAAAGGTGGACTTGTCAGAAATGGTTGTAAAATAAAGAAAAGCAGCCACTTAGGGTTTACCTGAGGAGCTCCCGGCTGAAACGGAGGCGACTCCCTCCTCTATCGACATAAGACCACTGCCTGTAGCCTCATCGCCCGACTCGATGGGGACCGTTGTCGTGCTCGCGAGACCTGGAGACGGCGGAGGACCATAGATGGGGAGGGCAATGACTGGAGTATTGCCAGATTCCAGAGAAGGTGCGGTTGGTTCGTCCTCGGGAATCATGGCCACCTCACCCACTACTCTCTCAGGTTCAATAATGGCGGTCGTATCGTCCACCATCGCCAGGGGATCGCCGGCCTCGAGCGCTTCATTCGCCACCACCCTGGACTCAGCTATAATGATCATATCATCTGCCCCCGCTTCAGGTTCGGCATCAATGACCTTCTCAGTGGTAGGCCCCTCGACCTCCACTCCAGGCTCCATGGCCTCAACAATATTACCTACTGTCGGCTCGAGTTTGGCAGGCATCGCCTCCTCTGTTCCCCTCGGGTCAACGGCTTCCGCCTCTCCCTCGATCAGACTTGGCCCTGCAAAGATAAGAGATATAAGGACCAATGACATTAAAATCCTTATAACAAAAACTCTGAGAGAAATATTACCTGAAGCGGATTTGCCGTTTGCGCTCCGAACTGCTCGCGCCACCTCTCTGCGGGCAGTAGATAGGGCGACAGGGGCCTCTTCGGAGGGAGTATCAGCTCGAGGGGCGGTGCTGGGTCCCGCTCCCATGGCCAAGGCAGCCCTGCGCGCCTTCGCCTCACGCCTCAACCGCTTTCTCTCCTCCCGAGCGGTTATGAGGGACCTCTGTGACGCCTCCCTCAAGGCATCATCATCTTCATTCAGGGAGGCCTCCAGAGCCTTTAAGGCATCTCTCATCGGCTTTTCAAGATGAGCCTCCTGCGGTGTCCCAGAGGGAACAGGAACATCGGCCGCTGGTAGAACATCTGCGTCGCTAGGAGGGAGCGGCATTGAGGTCCCTGCAATTAAAATGGAAAGGTTAGATCGACCATAACGCAAGAAAAATGAAAAATTCGATGAGTCGAAACTTACTAAGGCCGACAGATGCCCTGGCACGTTCCTCCTCCTGAAAGGTCTTCAGAGAAGCGGCAATGGCTTCTTCATCGGTGATGCCTGTTAAAAGAAAAGAGAGAAAAGTGTTAGTCAAAAATAATGAAATAAGGAAGAAAATACGTTACAGTAAAGAAAAAGTGACTAGTAGTTACCTGATTGCGCAAGCTTAGCCAGCCACGCATCACGCTTCACCAGCCATGCTGAAGCTCTGAGAGCAGCTTCCAAGTCTGTATCGTCCGGCGGCGGCATCACTAATCCCGCGTTAGTCCCATATTCGAGCAGACCCTCGGAATAAGGAGCGTGGGGTTCCTGGCCGAACGCAACGTCCGCGGCGAAGAGCGACTTCTTTTTCTTTTTCCCTCCAGCCCTAGGCTCACGGGGAAGCGACTTACGCTTGGCAGCACCCACGCCAGACTCCGGCGAGGGTACAACCACTGTTTCCGCCTGAGCGCGGGGTGCAGGAGATGCATCCGCGATATCGGGGAGCGGTAATTCATATGGAGGACTTTGCGCACGTGATGGTCTGCTCCCAGCATCTTTTAAGGGAGCGACTATTGGAGTCCTTGGCACCAGAGGAGCGTTGCGATCGCTACCTGGAGGTGCACCCTTACGGTCGATCAGCAACCGCCTTTCCTCCTTTATGACCGCTCCTGTAGAATGACTATACCATTCGGTGTATACCCTATGGAGACGGGGAGCACAAGCCGGCTCACTGATAAAGAAGTAAGAGCCCGTGTTTAGACGCATGAAGTGATGCAGCGCCCTCTCTATCCCTTCTTCGTTCGCGGCAGGTTCCGATAAAAAGGCCTCCAGCGGTACTCCTTGGTTATAGCTCAGCTGTTGGGCGAAATGATGCGGGTTATATCTCATGAAGATCGCTCCCCCGTCCTGCCTAAACACCAAAAAGCCCGGTCTGATAGAGTATAAGTGAAGGGTCTCCTGGGCCGTTAAAATCGAAGCGCCGTCCTTGAAAGTGTCTTGCAATGGCCGTACTGCAGTAGTGGACGTTTTTCCAATGGTCAACACCTTGTCAATAAAAGACACACCGGCTCCAACGGTGTGGGAACGAAGGAGTAAACTCCTGGCATCTCGCGGCGATGGATTTACGATTGATGCGCCGATCAACTGTAAAAGGCGAGGAAAAATGCACCTTTCGTAGAATGAGGGCCTTTTATGCATGCTGAAAACACCCGCTGTATGTAGTTCGAGCCACGACATGAAGTAGTGCATTGGGAAAACCACATGCAACGCCCCAGGCTCATTAGCATCTGCCGCTCGGCTAAGGCCGTGATATAAATGCGCCAAGCCGGCGATCCCAACGGCCACCTTTACCCCGATAATCATTCGGTGGGCCGGGTAAAAAACAGAGGGCCGCATGCGGTGAGAATGCATTGGAAGTGCAAACCAACTCAGCCAAAGCCCAAGAAATCCCAAAAAGAAGGCCTCCTCGTCCATCTCGGGGGCTGCAACTTCTGCAAAAGACATGGTTGAAGAGTTGGGAAGAAAAAAGTCCTTCTGATCTATGTCTCTCGCTGGCAGGTTATCCAAACCTAAGCCGAAAGGATCCTCAAGGTTGGCAAACTTGGCAGTCTTCGCCGAAAGGACGTTTGGATGAAGGAACCGAGCAATAAAATCCTCAAAATTAACTCCACGGCTCCCATGCTCAACGAAAAGGGCCTCATAGATGTTCAACACCTTGATCAGACTTGGAAACTGATGTTGAACAGCGTTCTCCGGCGTGAGCTCCCTTACCATCGGCTTAGCCCCATAGATGTACTCATCCGGCGGGAGCAACTCTTCATAATGCTCCCCCATAGCCGGTAGGCCAGACACCTCCGTAAACTCTTCCAGCGAAATGGACACTTCCCGATCCATGGCAAGGAAAGTGTGAGTAGGAATGTTCCACTGCTCCAGGAAGGCCTTGAACCACCAAGTGGGAAGCGTAGGATACTGGAAGAGAGAGACGTAGACTGCGGTGTACAGTCCTAGTCTTATCAACTGCGACTTCCTCGTCGACAGGATATACCGGGCCCACGGCAGATAGCCAACCGGGTGGCGGGGGATCAGACCAATGTTATATGATTGCCCCCAAGGTCTCGCCTCGCCCTGACAGATACGGCTTCCTAGGATGTCCAAAACCATCGGACGCTGGACCGGGATGGCATCTATGGCCGGGTGAAGAAAACCCTTCGATGTCCAATCCGTCATCTCCGCGGCATACTGCACCGGGGGTGGGCTGGCGTAATGAATCGCCGTTATGGGCTCCGACGGCACCGCACATGTAAAGCTGCGTCGACCCATAATAATTTGATTGTACCACGACCCCCAAAGGTGGAGACTCTTATACTCCGGGTCGTACGCCTTGATCATGGCCAGGACCTCGCGATCCAAAGGCGCCTCTGGAAACCCCTCCTCTGAGCGGACAAACGGGAATGAAGTGTCTTCAGACATGATCGCTGCAAAAAGAGCAATGTAGCTGTCAGTGTTGAATCCCAACGTTCGGCATTGAAAGAAGAAAATGCATTAATTAAAATTAAAATCAAGATTAATTAATTACACCGCACCACAGTGCAGTGAGTAGGAGACCAAAGAGGGACCCATGAAATCTAAATGACAATACGTCAATCAATAAGACAAACTCATCATTGGATGAGATTGTCAATTGGTCCCTAGGGGGAACATTCCCATAATAAAAAACGGGGGAAAGAATCCCTAGAGACAAGGAAGAAATCTCCTCTTTCAGAGCAAAGCTCTGTCACAGAATGACACTTGTCAAATTCTGGTCTCAAAAGAGTAAAATTCTTTAAAAAAGGAGCTTAGCTCTGTAACATTCCAAAAAAAAAATGTGTGTTGAAAATAATTTTAAAATTAAAATTTCTAGAATCTTGAAAGATCCATGAAAACTTACGAAAAAGTTCTTTACCTTTCAGATCTAAAAGATCTACATTTGATCCAAGAGCAAAGCTCTGTTCATGGGTTAGAACCCATGAAAGATCTCTGTGGATCTGTAAGTTCTTTTAGAGCAAAGCTCTGGTTATGAAACCCCAAGGGGGACCTCTTTAGATCGAAGGATCTGTAAAAGCCAAGCTCTATTAATTAATTAAAATATTTAATCTGAGATTAAGTTTACCTAAAATTTTCTAACTTAGAAAATAAGAGCAAAGCTCTAAAGTTCTGGAAACGAGAGCAAAGCTCTGAAGTCTTAAGCAAGAGCAAAGCTCTGGAAAATCAAAACCTAATGGTGAGATTTTCTAAGGGTCAAACGCCCTATTTATAAGGCGCTTGCGCCTCTTGAGATTCCCCCTTGATCCAACGGTCAGGAGGGTTGCCACCGTTGCACTCACGTGTGCGCCACGTGAGCGCAACGGTGGGGGGGCATTTGTTTCGCCCAATCAGAGCAAAGCTCTGTTTGAATTCAAAATTCAAATTTTGAAGCAAAGCTTCAAGTCCCGCGCGCAGCGCCCAAGAAAGCGCACCCAATCAGAGCAAAGCTCTGATTGAAGGAAGCAACGCTTCAACTGCACTGCACGCTGCGCTGCGCGACACGTGTCAGCGCAGATGCGCTAGCACAGTTGCGCTGCGCTCTGCGCTGCGCGACACGTGTCAGCGCAGATGCGCTAGCGCACTTGCGCTGCGCTCTGCGCTGCGCGACACGTGTCATGCGCTGGGGCATCTGCGCCAAACTGAATTAAGATTTTTATGAAATCTTTTCTGTTCTTTCCAGAACTAGAAGATTTTCTTCGGCCTTTGGATCAAAGATCCAGCGGTGGGAAAATTCCCAAAATCACTCAGGAAAGATCCTGTTAACAAATTCAACAGATTTGTGGTCACTATAAATAGGACCCTAAGCCTCAATTCAAAGGCATCAACAATTTTCTCGAAAGATCAAGAACTCTAAGCAGAGAAAACTCTGAGAAGATCTCAAGAAAGAGGTAAAGAACCTTCATGGATTAGAAGAAATTCCTTCTAATAGACCATTAGTCTAAAAATATATATATATATATATATATATAAGATCAATGATCTTTATATAAAAAAGAAAACAGTGCTTTGCACTTCTTGTGAACCTTCGGTTCTTTAAAAACAAAATAATAATAAAAGAATAAAAGAATAGTGCTTTGCACTTTTATGAACCTCTGGTTCTTCGAATAAAGAAGAA
Organism: Agapanthus africanus; assembly: GCA_030015575.1. NCBI lineage: Eukaryota > Viridiplantae > Streptophyta > Magnoliopsida > Asparagales > Amaryllidaceae > Agapanthus > Agapanthus africanus. Next base: position 341,902,545 of record JASDDO010000004.1, on the reverse strand, counting down.
ATCTATTTTTCTTTGATCTAATTTAGATCAAGAACTTAAACAGTGCTTTGCACTTCCCTTCTTGAATCTAAAAAGATTCTTAGTGCTTTGCACTTCCAAGTTGCGCCGTTGCGCTCTTAAGGGAGCGCCACGTATCGGCTATAAAACCACTTGTGCTAAGCGCCCTTAATATAGAGCTTTGCTCTCTGGAATTGGCGCAACTCGCTGAGAGCGCGCCACGTGTCAGCAGCGCAATAGCGCAGCGCAACAGCGCATCGCACTGCGCTAGTGCGCTTGCGCTCATCAGAGCACGACACGTGTCATCACCATATGAACTTGCGCTCATTACTTAGCGCAAAGCGCAGATGCATTAAAAAGGGCCAAGCCCAATTAAGAGAAGGCCTAACAGGCTTAATGAAGCGCAAATGCATTATTTTAAGGGGCAGAGCCCAAACCAGAACAGATGCTTTGCATCATTTATAAATGGGCAGAGCCCAAACAAAATATTCAGAATGCTATGCATTTTAAAAGGGGCAAAGCCCAAAACAAAGTAGATGCTTTGCAAATAGGCAGAGCCCAAAATAAACTGATACTCTATATCTTTTGAAGAGCCTAAATAAGAAAAATGCAATGCGAATAAAGTGCTGAACTGGACTTAGCCCAATCGTAGCCATAAGTCCTTAAATTAAATTGACTGAGCAAAATGGCTCTCCTAAATCAATTCACGTCCGGTTTGAGGGTACATCTCCGAACTCCTTTGACATCCATCGTTGTAATTCCTCAACGACGTCAAAGAGGTGACGGGTCCTAACAACCATAAACTAATATCGGACCGAAACGTCCCTAAACTAATATCGGACCGAAACGTCCCTAAACTAATATCGGACCGAAACGTCCCTAAACTAGCATCGGACCGAAACGTCCTTAGAATGGCATTGGACCACTACGTCCTTAAACTGGCGACGGACCGGAATGTCCCTAAACTAATAATGGACCACCACGTCCCTAAAACTGGCGACGGACCACCATGTCCCTAAACTGGCACAATAGGGCCCAAACGCTCTTTTGTTGGATCTAAACGGTCCCGTCTAAGTTGATCTTAACCCCAAATACGGTTAACGTGTCCTTAGACATTTAAATAAACGATAAAACTCCAAATCAACTTTGGTTCAAGGGTACATCTCTGAACTCCTCAGACGCCTGTCGTTGTAATCCCTCAACGACGTCAGAGAGGTGACGAGTCCCGACGGCCGGATAATTAAATCAATCATGATGTTAAGTTGATCTTAGTCTAAAACAAGACTAACGTATCCTTAACGAACGTTTAAGTCGATCTTAGTCGCAACGCGACTAATGTATCGTTAAACTGAAAACACCAAACCCAAATCTAAGTAAATACGGATTTGGACTAATCCACGTCCTACGGGCGACGGCATTACTCAGTCTCCGTATACAATCCACGGGCAACCACGAACAAAACAAACACACACGACACGAAGTGAAATTCTGGAGAAGGAGAAAGTTGTTACCGCGACGCGGTAGCGTAATTAACTGCAGGGGCTTGCGCCTGCAGGGAAGAGCGTCCCCACAATCAAAAACCCCTCACCCTGAGGGGGAATCTGACGAAATCTGCTACATCGGCCGCATCCGTCTAAACCTCCGATACAAGGTGCCATAAATCAACTTGGCATCTTCGGAGAGGTGGACGGATCAAACCAAATAGCATCTGCCCCGAACCTCAGGCAACGGACGCGAAGTCCGGGCCGCCGTTCGGAGGGGAACAGGGAGCTGCAGCAGGAGGCTCGGCGAGCCTTGGGGAGAGGGGAGAGAGAGTGAGGTGTGTGAAAATACTAAGTCAAGAAAATCCCTCCATACCTCAAGTCAACATGCCCATGCTTCTTTTCTTTATTCTTTTTATTTTTAATTAGAAAATGAGGGGATTTTTGATGAGAAATGAAGTGGTGAAATGGGGAAGGGGGCAGCTAGGGGTCTCGGCCAGACTGGGGAGAGGAAAGAGATGGTGAGATGTTGTGTGTGAGTGAGGGAACACAAGGAGATAAACACCATACCTAATATAATATGCACCTTACCTCAATTATCTTTACTTTATTTTATTTTCCAATTTATTTTATCCTAGAATTCTCTAGAACTATGGAGACACGTGTAGAAAAGAGAACATGTTATAAACTTGTTATAGTTCACATTTGTGTAATTAACCCATTCTCATTTGTAATTAACACTAATTAAATGTATAAGTGAAAGATTATAATAATTTTTTATAATAATTAATTTATAATAATTAATTAAGAAAATATTTAAGTAAACTAGTAATTTATAAGTGACCAATTAAATACCAATACTAGCAATTACATAGCTAAAATAGGTATATTAAAGTTTATGTGGAAAAATAATTATATCATGGTTTTTACGGAAAAACACGTTTTATCACAAATTAATACATAATTAACCTAATTGAATTTTTAGAACGTTACAGTTTGTTGACTCCATCAAGACGTAGTGTACGGTAGCTATGTGGTGCTTGTTTATAGCAAACGATGCGATTGGTTAGGATAGCCGTGCGGCCTTGTTGACTCCGTCAAGGGCTCATGCGGGTGGGCTTAATGCAATCCAGATAATGATGGGTTGAACTTGACTAGGGTCTTTGATTTGTTGACCGTGTCAAGGTCACTTGGGTCCTAGGGGTGAAAACCATATCGGGAGTTTCAAATATACAGGAAACTTGCCAAGCATGCACATACTTTCTGGAGTGTGGTGACTTGAGTGGATTCCATCAAGTTATCATGCGATAATAGTTGGATCCCGATTCCCACTGATGAATTGGTGTCACTCCTCGGGTGATTTTCAGATGATCTCGACTAATTCTCTTTTTAGGGTTTGAAGGAGAATTCGCAGAAACAGTGGGAGCCATCTTGATTAGATAAATCGATTAACCAATATGATCTAGATTCGAGTGCACGCTGAGTGTTTATTTTCTCTCTCTTTGACAACAACCATGACCCGACCTTAAAAAAACTCATGAACCAAGTTAACCGAACCTTCTTAAGAACACTTTGGCTTTTGGATTGTCATTTAGTCGTATATATCATTGCTACTCCTACATCCCCTTTGCATTTCTCAAGAACACTCCGTATCACTACGAAAATCCATATTGATTGGATATTCATCGTATAGTTACATACGAACTCGAAGGAATTTATTCCAGTTCGAGGATGGTTTCCGGTTCTGGAGATATTGAATATGATTATTCGGTTGTCTTTTATCTTTACCTTCTCTCAGGTTGCCAGAGCTCCCAGTATTAGGAGAGTACACCTATTGTGCTTATCGGACAGTCTTCTTCCAAACCATAGGCAAGTGCCGAAAGGTGGGGAAGGAAGAAAACTAATTAGCCTAAGTGTGGTGTACAGAAGGTAATAAGTAAAGACATATAAAGGGATTAGATTAAGGGCAAACGAAATTGCGACTGCTATCATTCACGACGAAACTGCGTATACCCCTGCCACTCCTATATCACCTTTGCATTTTTATGGAACACTCCGTATCACTACAAAATTCCATATTGCTTGGGTATGCCATCATATAGTTACATACGAACTCGAAGGAACTTATTCCAGTTTGAGGATGGTTTCCGGTTCTGGAGAAATAAAATAAGGATTATTCAGTTTTCTTTTCCCTTTACCTTCTCTCAGGTTGCGAGAGCTCCTGGTATTAGGAGAGTACACCTATTGCGCTTATTGGATAGTCTTCTTCAAAATCTTAGGTTGGTGCCGAAGGATAGGGAAGGAAGAAAATCAATTAGCCTAAGTGTGGTGTACAAAAGGTAATAAGTAAAGACATATAAAGGGATTGGAGCGAGGGCAAGGAAATATACGGTTACAGTCATGAATTTGGATAATGGAAGAGGCATTACTGAGAATACCCTCTTATCCCTTCGAAACATTTTCATGTTTCAGTTTTACTGCGTGGTGTTAAGAGAAAACTGTTTTCCCAGTTAGATTCTAACTCCAGGGTATGTATTTACCAAATTTGTTTCTCACATTTATATGACGTTACAGATGATGAGTGGGAGTAAGATATTGGGTGATTAGATCCTCTATATATAGGAATTCTTTGTAATTGGTGATATTTGAGGAAATCACCTGAGTTTTGGCTGACGACAAATATTTGGTTTTGAATATCCGTCGTTATGCACCAATTTCAAACTGATATATCTATACGTTTATTTTACAAAGTGAGATATAACTTTTTGAAATTATGTCTATGATATTTACCTATATCAGTTGATGGTTAGGTAAGGTGCATTCAATAACGGTGTAATTCTTCTTAACCATAGTACAGTTTTCAAACTACGACGCACAAGGTTTGAGTTATTGAACTCAGATGACTTATACAAAGTATTGTATGTTGTCCGATGTCCGTTAGGACAGAGGGGTTGGTACTTGTACTGTAACAACTCCAATTTCAATGTACAGAAAATTATTTAAAAGTTAATGTACAAATGGAGAATTTGAAATCCTGTGTATACTATAAGTATTTGATTTGCTTTTGAACAGCAAGAAACAACTTGTAGCTCATTGGTAAAGCTTTGCACTGCTGTGACGTAGCCCCTGTGATCGAATCCCTCCAGCCACATTATCTTTTTATTAATTTTTTCTTTTAATATTTTAGAAGCTCAAGGGTTTACACGTGCACTACACGTAAGATGATGCGTTACAGAATAAACAAACACGTACACTAGGTTATACCGAGCATCCCATACCCCGACCCCACATCTCGACTGGCGAGTTCTCCATCTCGACCGGCACCGCCGGGCCCTCCGTAGGGGATGGTCCCCATTTTTTCCCTTACCCTACCCCACTTCTCTCATATTGTTTATTTTCTCTGCACATTTTCCAGAGAATTAAAATTGAGCATTACTCCATCATTAAATGCATTTTAATTATCAAATTCATACCTTAAACCCTAATCCTATCCTATAAATACAACCCTACCCTTTGGCACTCCTCATTCTGAAATCATGTGCCAAAACTCTCCAAAATTCTCAAGTCCAAGAAGTTGTTCAAGTGCAGTTAGCAAAGGGAGAAGTTCCGACGAAGTTCCGAGGAGATTACGGCGACAAAACGATGCCTCGACACTTTCCTAGTCTTACCCTACCTCCCCTCTATCCTTGTAGTCTGTAAGTCCCTTCTCCCCTCCTCTTCTACCATTAAAAAATACTTTCTTTTCAAAACTCGTCGGAAGCGAAGTTATTCCGACTTCCGACTCTCTTTTCTTTAAAAACTACATTTTTCCTGAACAATAAATCACCATACTCTCATATAATGTTTAACAAACATTAATAAACTTATTATACAAGTTTCATCTCAAAATGATTCATGTTACAATCTTTATCTCATTTTTACAGTAAAATACCACCATGTTTACAAACAATATTGTTATCCACTTTTTACCGTATTACCTTTAGAAAATTCACGAGGTAATGAACTACCTCATCACAACATACATTCATGATATGGCACGATTCACTTTTGGACAATACTTGTGGGAATATTACAGGTTACGATAAAATACCCTAAACTTACAAAACCGTTTTCTTTAAAAAGGGTGTTATCTAATTCTTTGCAATTACGCCTCTACAACCCATTTTGGGGAACCTCGATCAGGATGGTGCGGGTTATCGCACGCCCTCGGGCCTAGTAGAGCGAGATGCAGACCTCCGCAAGGAGCATTCGATCTTGATGGAATTTTTAATGCTATTTTTAAGAAAATGAGATTTCTACAAAATAAATAAAATTATTTTTATTAAATATATATATGAATATTATCAAAAGATCTATTTTAATATATTATACAAATGTTCCATGTTTTCTAAAATCAAAGGAATCACCATTACATGAAACTACCATCCAAATTCAATACAATTCTAATTTTTCATTAAAATACCATATATAATGAAAACTAGGTTCTACTCACTAGAAATTGCACTTTTATAAAATATACATCTATGAAAACCCTAAAAACGATAATTAAATACTTGAGGTGTATTTTGAAATTATATCAAAACTATTTTACATAAAACCCCCTCAAGTTATATTAATTTACAATAAGGACCATAGCAAACATAGGTTTAAGCGGGACCAATTCTCTTGAGCCTCGGGGAGCCGGAGAATGTAGGTGCTTGCCTATCTAAGGTAGACAATCTAACAAATGGTGTTATCAACACGGTAATTATCTTAGAAAAAGACACAAATCCTGCTGTCCATGTGCAGCAGTTACCGATAATATCGAAACTAATTCAGGACTTCAATTTCTTTTCAAAGTGTCTGACTCAGACCGAGCCTCAATCTAATCAATCTGACTCGAATATGATTCAAGTATAAACTACAATACAACATGAATCCGTCTATTCAATCTGTATCAATCTATATTGACCGAACCAAACCATGGATATACTCCGTTTACATGACTATCCATTATATCCATTTCATTTACTGATATCATGGTTTCGGCAAGTCGTCCATCTATATAACAAATAATACAATCAATACAAAAGACATTATGGGGTCTTAATAGGGTAGATTGATACGGAATGTGTTAGAAGTGGCACGAGACTGTAACCATAATACACCTAACCTGAATATCCATTGCCGTTGTACCGTGGCTGAACGGTTCCTTATGCTCCATATACCTTAGTCTCCGGATAGTGGGACTCCTCTCGTATACACTGGCATATTCTGTACCAAGCTACAAAACAACTGCGTTAACATTATAATCAAACATTACTAGTTATATACTCTTTCTGTCTATTCTATATCAACTCATCTTTGGGACTTACCGAGCGATTGTTTGCTGACGACATTTCTTTTCTTCTTTCTTTGGAATGTTGTCAGGTGATTCGGACTCACTGGAGATCGAGCCCAGTACTGAAGATTTGGAGCAGTTAGCCTTTGACCCAGAGCTTTAGATACTTGTACATACTTTTCATTTCAGTTCATGCCATTGTTTAGACATTGCTTTCCATTCATGTATTTACATTCCAGTTGTACTTGTAAAGAAATGTTAATAAATAAAAGTTGCTGTTCAATTATATCTATTGCCATTTTTATTGTGTACATTTACCTTATATTCCTTAGATACACTTAGCGTATTTACTTCGGAGTAAATACGTAGCGGACCCAGTCATGTCCCCTTGCCGTACATCGGGAAGCGGGGCGTGATAGGTTTTGTTGGTGTCCCATATAGGTCAGCTTTGTATGGACATGCAGGTCAGTTCTACATGGAAATACGGGTCAATTGTGCATGAAGTCCTAAGAAATATAACACAAGAATCAGCAACTAAAAATATTCTTTACATTTCATATTCCTTGAATCTTACAATTTCATATACATTGGATCTGTCATAACCCAAATTTTTCTTTCAAGGTTATGGATTCTCCAAACAACACCAGCACCAATTTCAACAACACACCACCACCTCTGCCGCTTACGCCTACCGTCGCTGCTCCGATCAATGAGCAGACGGTACTGCTTGAGGCAATCCATAGGCTCCTGGAAGGACAACAACAGCAGACTGCTATTCTGATGAACCGTCCAAAAGCGGAAGTGCCCGGAGTGAAGAAATTCCGAGCATTGCACCCAAAACAGTTTTCGGGAAAAGTGAGTCCTCTGGAAGCTGAGGAATGGGTTCAAAGTATTGAGGATGATCTGGCAGCAGCACAAGTGCCAGAGATAGCTTGGGTTCGAGTTGCAAAGCTGCAACTCACTAACATTGCACGAGTTTGGTGGAAGGAGGAAGAAAGCCGTCTTGACCAACCTATCGAACGGAGGAGTTTTCACGATATTTTCGACACGAAATACTTCCCAGAGACTGCCCGGTTTGATGTGGAGCAGCAATTTATCCATCTACAAATGGGTTCAATATGGACCAAATCCGTGGATGAATATGATGCTGAGTTTACCATGCTCAGTAGGTAAGATATGTCTCAATATTCGATTTTTAAATATCACATATTACACAGCAAACACAAGACCTTAACAGGTTCGCGGCACATTTGATACCAACTGTTGAGATCAGATCCAGACGGTTTCAGTAAGGGTTAGATCAGGAAATCCAAGCTGCTTTACAACTCACGAGTTGGCCCTAAAAGTTGCCCGCAGATATGAGGCAGTGGTAAAGATGAAGGGCATACCCCACTCTTCCGGGATGAAGCTCCCTGCCACTTAGATGGCAGGAGGAGCCTCTTCAAGGCCACAATTTATGCCCAGGAGACCGGGAGTACAATTCAACCGGCTCAGCCCAGCCTTTTGCACTTACTGCCGGAGAGATGAACATTTTGCAAAGGACTGCCGGCGTGAAAATCACCTTTGCTTAGTCTGCGGCTCAGCCACTCATGACGTTGGGTCTTGTCCTCGTCGACACAACCCAAATACTGCATCCAGACCAGCAATTACTTATCAGCAGCGCCCAGCCATCCAGGCACCTGCTCCATGACTCGCTCTCCCTGCTCCACCACCTCATGGACCGACTGCACATCCTCCTCGTCATTTCTATCAAGCTCAAAGGAATGTACCTCAAGGACAATGGAACAGACAGAAGAATGCTCCTCCAGCAAGGAGGAATGTACCGAGGCGACAGGCTTTCACAATGACTGTGGAAGAAGCTGAAGCCACCGACCAAGTCATCACTGGTAACATTTTCCTTTCAAACATTCTTTCAGTCTGTATACATAACCATATATCTTTTCCTTATACCTAAAACCTATCCCACATAACTTAGGTACAATCTTAGTAGCCTCATTTTCTGCACTAGCACTCTTTGATACTGAAGCATCTCATTGCTTTATGTCGCAACGGTTCGTCCGAACTCATGCGATTCCAGTCAAACCTCTCGTATCCAGCTGGAATGTCAGTTCAGGGAACGGCGTTCTAATGGAAATAATGGGATACGACCTGTGTCCAGTGGTCATCTACAATAGAGAATTCTATGCTGATTTCAAGGTGCTGGACATACTGAATTTCGATGTCGTTTTCGGTATGGATTGGCTCAGAACTTTTTACGCTACCATCGACTGTCGTTAAAGGAGGGTAGTGTTCGAGATTCCAGATCATCCGGTCTTTTATTTCAAAAGTGGAGACCGTACCCTGGAGCCAAGCACATACAAGGCAAAAGCGTAGAAGGCAGTGATTGCAACACTTCAAGCAGAGGAAGTATCGAAGCCAGAGATAGTTCGGGAGTTCGACAATGTGTTTCCAGAAGACATATCAGGTTTAACTCCTGTCCGAGCTCTTGAATTCAGCTTTGATTTAGTACCTGGAGCACAACCGACGATCAAAGCACCGTATCGATTAAACCCTGAAGGTTTGAAGGAGGTCCGTACTCAGTTGGACGAATTATTGACGAAAGGATGGATTCATCCCAGCACTTCAAGTTGGGGATCACCAGTTCTACTTGTGAAGAAGAAGGAAGGTTCATATTGAATGTGCATTGAGTATAGAGCTCTGAACGAAGTAACCATAAAGAACAAGTATCCACTCCCGCGCATCGACGATCTATTCGATCAGCTAAGTGGGTCTTGCGTTTTCTCCAAGTTAGATCTTCGTTCGGGTTACTATCAAGTGAAGGTCAAGGAATCTGATATCCATAAAACGACATTTAGAACTCGCTATGGTCATTACGAATTTCTTGTGATGCCATTTGGAGTGACCAACGCACCAGCTATATTCATGAACCTAATGAATCAAGTTTTTCGAGAGTACCTAGACAGGTTTGTTGTTATCTTCATCGGCGACATCCAGGTGTATTCTAAAAGTCGGAAAGAGCATGCCGAGCACCTACGAATTGTCCTGGAAACTCTACGACAGCATTAACTCTATGCCAAGTATAGCAAGTGCGAGTTTTGGCTAGATCAAGTCGGTTTTCTTGGACATATTGTATCAGGCGATGGAATCTCTGTAGATCCAGCTAAAGTATCAGCAGTAAGCGAATGGCCGACACTGAAGTCAGTGAAGGACATTCGAAGTTTCTTGGATTTAGCAGGATAGTACAGAAGGTTCATTGAAGAATTTTCAAAGATTGCAACACCCCTGACCAAGCTCACGCGTAAAGATGAAAAATTCGTGTGTTCAGAAGCATGCGAATGAGCTTTCGTAGAACTCAAGTCAAGATTGACCTCAACACCTATTCTCGTCATACCGAACCAATCTGAAGGACATTCTTTTGATAGGAAATGACATTCCTATGCTATAATCGGTCAAGCTATTCTTGTCACAACGGTTCTCCATGGAGGACCTGGGTAATGCCTCGTACATTCTGGGGATCAAGATCTACAGAGATAGATCCAATAGATTATTGGGACTTTTGCAGTCCAGATTCATAGAGACCGTACTAAAGAGATTTAGTATGGAAGAATCCAAGCACGATAACATACCCGCATTGCACGGAATCACCCTCTCCAAAGGGATGTCTCCCAAGACTGGCGAGGAGAGGGTTCGCATGAGCACTATACCCTACGCTTCGGCGGTAGGATCTATAATGTATGCGATGCTATGTACAAGACCAGATGTAGCTTACGCACTCAGTGTGGTGAGCCGGTATCAGTCAAACCCAGGTGAGGATCATTGGACGGCTGTGAAGAACATTCTCAAGTACCTGAGAAGGACTAAGGAGATGTTCTTAGTGTTCGGTAATGGAGACCTCAGGGTCGAGTCCTTTACCGATTCCAGCTTTCAGAGTGACAAGGATGACAGCAAGTCTGTCTCGGGTTTTGTGTTTACCCTCAATGGAGGGGCGGTGTGTTGGAGGAGTTCCAAACAGAACACCGTTGCAGACTCGACGATGGAGGCTGAATACATTGCTGCAAGCGATGCCGCGAAAGAAGCGGTCTGGATGAAGAAGTTCATTGCTGAACTTCAGGTGATTCCGTCCATTGTCGATCCGATACCTTTGTATTGCGATAACAATGGGGCTATTGCTTTAGCGAAGGAACCACGGTCCCATCAGAAATCCAGACACATTTTAAGACGGTATCACCTGATCAGGGAGATCATTGATCGCCAGGAGATCGAGGTGCGGAGAGTGGACACTAAAGAAAACACGGTAGATCCATTTACAAAGGTCCTCCCTCAAGCACAGTTCGAGTGACTTTTTGAGATGTTGGGTATGCGGTACGCCAGCAGCTGGACTTAGTGCAGATGTTGAGTATTCGGTACACCAATTACTGGCCTTTAGTGCAAGTGGGAGATTGTTGGATATGTATGCCCTAAAGGTCATTATTGTATATGTATACATGTGGATGTTAGAAATATGTATATACATGACATTCTTGCTCAGTTATATAGTATATTGTTTCCGTTGTCTTTATCAGGATATGTGAATTTGTTTTTATAGTTGCTTTATCCAGCTTACACATATTGATAAAGACATGATTCAATAGTATACTATTATGGTTTGACTTTATCTTAATATAGCATATGTTATTACATATTGCGGTTACATGTTGGTAAAGCCCGTAGGATCTTGATTGACTACCTGCGTTGTGATGGTGATCATACTTGTGGGAGCAGGGTAGTCCATAAGCACATCCTTAAATGGTCCCTAGTCGCGTGAGTATCGAGACTGGGCATTGATACTATAGAGTAGACTAGTGTATACGTTTCTAGCCTCGACAAGGGGCAGTGATTAGTCCCGCAGCCATTGGTCAGATGCACCTAATATCGTATACAGGTGCTCACTGGGTGTGAGTACACTGGACGGACTCACGGAGAACTTCCAGATGGTACTATACCTATCGTCAGATGGAAGTTCTCAGGTGACATGAGTACGGGTTAGTCTTCGGACCTTAGATTGTCATTTGTCTCGTGTGAGTTCCCACTGTGCTTTGATCACTATGCTACCACGGCTCTACTGAGTCGTGCAAACAGGTTTTTGGTTGGGTACAGCCCCGAGCCACATGGAGGCAGTGGGAGATTGTTGGGGATTTGTCTCTCCCGGTATTGGGAGTCAGTGTCGCACTGTGATCGATTGGTTAGGACCATAAGACCTTGGCCAAGGCAGTTAGGATTTACTGATAGGTTGATCAGTAGTTTCCTGGATTGGTCCTGAGCTACATGAGCATGAATTATCGGATCATTAGGGTCTGACGTTTACCACCCCCTAGACCCGGTATGCGATACTCTTAGACGAAGAGACCGGACTGTACGAAGATTGTCACAGATAGGCTCAGTAGGAGTTCAGATGAGTTTGTTCATCGGCCTTCTTATCGACATATACCTGGGCAGCCGTTACGTACAGCTAGTACCGCTGACGGCTTATGGTTAAACCCACTGCCAGTATAGTGTCGAGTCTTTAGAGTCCCACACAGAGGGTTTCCCTGCATCGAGCAAAAGATGTAGAGGTCGTATGGTTTTACGATAGGGTTCGATCACGTAAGTGTACTTGTGCACGGATGATGATTCAGACGGATAATACTAGTGGGCTTTGGTTTAAGCCGGATCCTAGTATTATACTGATGGATTGTTTTCGTCTCTTTTGTATTCGTATTTTTCGGAATACGGATACGGGTATGTATATACAGACGATGGGCATTTTTGTAATTTGTTCAAAGATGATTCTAGAAGATGTCACATCATATTTGTATTATTCATTTTAGATTAAATGATAAATGTATTATGAGGTGGAGGAAATGAGGTGGATTATGCATGATTTAAGCATGGCTTTTAGTGACACATGGTGGGTTTTCAAGCCATGACTCATTAGGTTGAAAATTGAACCTTATTTTGATTATTCATGAGATTTATTCTATGGAGAATTGGTATGGTTCAGTTTGAAAACAAAAGCTCATTCTCTTTTCTTATGCTAGGTCTTCACTAGCATTCTCCTCAAGTATTCTTCTACTTCCCTCAAGCCATTCTTGTCTCATGAGTTGAGAATACTTTGGCTATGAGAGACTTACTTATCCATTTATATTCTCTACATTGTCTTCGACATCTAGTGTAGCATACTAGGTGCCTTAGTTACTTCAGTTGAGGTGGGAGCTTGATATATAGACTCTCGGGTGGATCATCTTCGACTCGAGGAGGCCGACGAGGAAGCGCTGATCCGTTACGATCCTTGGATCGTATGACGAGGTGGAGGGAAGCAACAAGAAGACCCGAAGGACATGATTCATGAGGTATAAACTTCTTTCTGAGTAGTTAACCTCCCGCATGTTTGCTAGTTAGGGTTTAGTATCGATCCGGCATAGGGTTATTCTAGCGCTAGTTTTGAATCGTTTAGAATTTTTTTCCCGCAATCGGCCACGGGTGATGGCCAGGGCGTTAGCATAACCTTACATTTTTTATGTGACGGTCATAGAGTTTGACTTCATCAAAATAAGAGATGGATCTGGTAAGAGGATAGTAGGGAGTGATGTCCTGGTTTTTGGATGGAATGCACTTAATAGGAAGAGATCTTCCTATACTACGATCAATTATACTGTGGTTGTCACAAGATGGTTTCTCCACATATGATATGAATAAAATATCAGGGATTCTGGTTACTAGATCTATGGTTTTAAATCCAGATTTGGGAAGTGTCCCAATTTGGGTACTTTACACTATTCTAAAGTGTGTTAGAATGGACGACTCCTGGCTTGGTGGTGTACCCGCAGGTTCACCCTCTCTAAAGAGATGTCTTCTAGACCGATGAGGAAAGGGATTTGCATGATTGGTATATCACTTGTTTAGGCAATTAAGTCAATCATGAGATATCAAGTACCACACCAGATATTGAATTTGCACAGACTGCAATAAGTATATATTAATCTAATCCTGAAGAAACATTGGAAAGTAGTTATGAACATAAGTGGATGTTCATGGAATATGGTAACGACAGCCTCCTTCAGGAGATGGTTATCATTTCAGGCTTCAAAGGTGACCTGGATGACAGAGTGACTGTCAGAGTTTAATCAGTATCTTGCGCCATGCCTTCCTCAATATCCGCTTAGACTACCTGTCCAAGAGAGATAAAGATAGAAACATTGGAGCGGATCCACTCACTGAGGCTATTTCTTGAACGCAATAGTTTCACAAACGAGCATTGTGAGACTGATTAGTAGAGAAGTTGGGTGTTCGGTATCACACGGGCTATGAGTATGCGACACCGCAATTATTAGACTTAAGTGCAAGTGGGAGATTGTTGGCTATAGTGCTCTCAAGGCAATTATTGTAATCACAGGCAGGTGATTATGATGATTGAGGGAGGACCTATACAGGTAGAACAGTCTTACTTAAAATGATAATATGTTATCTGGTTTGTCTTTATCATCATGTACATGCATTATGTGGTATTACAGATCACTATTATATGTTGATAGAGCCCATAGGACTCTTGCTTGACTACCAGCATTATGATGGCGATCATATACGTGAGAGATGGGTGGTCTATAAGCACATCCTTAAATGTCCCTAGTCATGGGAGTATCGAGATTGGGCATTGAAACTCCAGAGTAGACTAGTGTGTACTTATCGAGACCCCGACGAGGGGCGATGGCCGGTCTCACAAGCCATTGGTGTCAGTTTATCACCTAAGATAATATGCAGGTGCTCATTAGGTTATGAGTACACTGGACGGACTCGCCAGGAACATGCTAGTTGGTATTATACCTATTGTCAGATCGCAGTTTCCAAGTGACATGTGTATAGGTTAGTCTGTCGACCCGAGATCATCATTTTTCTCGTGTGAGTTCCCACTGTGCTTTGATTACTACCCTACCACGACTCAAAGGAATCGTGCAAACAGGTTTTAGTTGGGTATAGTCCCGAGCCATATGGAGGCAATGAGCGGATCGTCGGGGATTCGTCTCTCCCATTATTGGGGGTTGATATCGTGTAGTGCACGGGTGGCCAACACCAGAAATCCTTGGCCAAGGTAGTCGAGAATTACTGATTTGGATCAGTAGTTTCTCAGTTGGTGATGGGCTTCATACCGACACAAAATATCGCGTTATTAGGGGTCTGACTTTATCCACCCCCAGACTCGATATGCGATACTCTTAGACGAATGGACCGGACTGTACGGATATTGTCACGGACAGGCTTAGTAGGGGTTCAGATGAGTTTGCTCGTCGGCATTCCTTTCGCTCAATACCTGCGTAGCCGTTACGTACAGCTAGTGCCGTTGACATGCTTGTGGTTAAACCCACTGCCAGCGTATTGATGAGTCTTTAGAGTCCCACACAGAGGGTTTTCCTGCTTCGGGCGAAACGATGTAGATGTCGTATGGTTTTACGGTAAGGTTCGATCATATACGTGCACTTGTGCACGTATCATGATTTGGACGGATAATACTAGTGGGCTTTGGTTTAAACCGGATCCTAGTATTATATTATTGGATTATTTTCGTCTCTTTGTATTCGTATTACAGATATGGGTATGTATATACGGATGAGGGGTATTCTTGTAATTTATTAGAAGATTGCTTCTAGAAGATGCCACCTCATTTAGTTATAACCATTTAGATTAAATGGTTAATGAGGTGAAGGGGATGAGGTGTTATTTGGTTTTTATCAAGTATGACTCACTTGGTGACTCATGGGATGACTCACAGATTCACTATTGAAGCATGCTTGATATTTGTTTGTGTTGTGAGATATTTTGTTAGGCTTGAGTTTTATTCTTGGTTTACAACACTTAGCCATTTTTCTATGGTTGCTTCACACTCTCATCCTCAAGCTTCTTATTCTACCTCCACCCTAAAAGTCTCATGTGTTGAGAAATCTAAGGTGTTTGGAGACAAATTAATCCATCATTAGAATTTACATCCTCTAGGTTATCTAGTTTAGCGAACTAGGTATCCTAGTTACCTCGGCTATGAGGTTGGAGCTCGAACTATAAATCCTCAGGTGGATCATCTTCGATGGAGGGAGATCGACGATCAATCTTGATCATGGTGGCCTCTAGGAGCTTGGGAATACAGTTAAAGATCGAAGGACACGGATCATTCGGTATAACCATTCTTAACTCCTCTTTTTGTTTGCTAGCTTTGGGTTAATGGTAGATCCGTATTATGGGGTTGTTCTAGCGCCAGTTTTATAAAATTTTTGTTCCGCATTTGGTCACGGTAGATGGCCAGGGCGCTAGCATAACCCAACACTCACGAATTGTTGTGACATGAAGCAGTGTGAATCTCCAGTGTCGAAAAGTGCGAGTGCAGGAAGGGTGGCTACTAGTATAGTACCTAAGTTGTGCGAGATTGGTTTAGATATAGGAAAAATACAGTGATACACCAGGATTGAAAATATTTGAAAGGATGGGGGAATTACGAGTGATGACTTGTCCTGTGGCTTCGGCTTTCTCGACCGTCATTATAAAACCTGACGTCTTGGTACATTCCTCTTTACTGTAGGCATATTCCTCTGTCCTTGGGGCATATTTCTCTACCCTTGAGACACCTTTCTCTGTGCCTGATGGAATTGACGTTGAGGCTGTGCAGGTGGTCTACGTGGAGCTAGTGCAGGGAGAGCTAGGTGGGGTGCAGGTGCCTGAATGGCTGGCCGCTGCGGGACTGTGATTGCGGGTCTGGGTATTGGTGCTGTGTTAAAACGATATGGGCATGCTCCTATAGAGTAAGTAGATGCGCCATAAACCAAACACATGCCTTTTGCACGCTTGCAGTCCTTCACAAGGTGTCCAGTTCTCTTGCAGTAGAAACAGAAATCTGGACTGGACCAGTTAAATGATCCTCCCGGTCTCCTGGGTGCAAAGGTCGGCTTAGAAGATTCTCCTCCTGTCATCTGTGTGGTAGGGCGTTTGATTCCAGCTGTTTGGGGCTTACCCTTCTTCTTCACCACAGCTTCATAATGGCGTGCTGCCTTCAGGGCGAGTTCATGAGTCGGGTAGTCGCTTGTGGCTAATGCCGTCTGAATCTCCGGGTCTAAGCCTTGTTGGAATCGTCTAGCCCGAATCTCATCAGTCGGGATCAAATGCGCCGCGAACCTGATAAGATATTGATATCAGGATAGTGATGTGTTTTAACAGAACAATATTTGATACGAATTCTTTACCTGCTAAGAATGATGAATTCGGCATCATATTCATCCACGGATTTTACCAACATAGAACCTTGTTGTAGGTGGATTAAATATTGTTTCATCTCGAAATGGGAAGTCTCAGGGAAGAACTTCGTATCGAACAGATCGCAAAACGTCTTCCACTCAATTGGCCGTGTGAGTCGGCTTTTCTCAGCCTTCCACCAGATTCTTGTATTGTCGGTCAGTTGCAACTTAGCAACTCTTACCCAGGTAATATCTAGCACTTGAGCTGCTGCCAAATCATCTTCGATAGATTGAGCCCATTCTTCTGCCTCAAGTGGGCTCTCTTTTCCCGAGAAGTGTTTTGGGTGCGGTGCCCGAAAGTGCTTGACTCCGGGTGTCTCGGCTTCGGGGCGGTGCATGAGGATAGCAGTCTGTTACTGCTAACCCTCCAATAGGCTATTGATGGCCTCAAGCAGTACCGTTTTGCTCATTGATAGGAGATGCAACAGTAGGTGGTGGTGGTAGAGTAGGCGGTGGAGTATTGCCGTTGACGTTCGTGCTGGTGTTGTTGGTAGAATCCATTATCTTGATAGAAAAATGAATGGTTAGGATAGATTCAAAAAATTTGAAATGTAAGGAATGTATAGTTGCTGGGTCTTATAATTCTTGTGATATATTGCTTAAGACTTCATGCAGAACTGACCTGCATGGGCCACAAACAAAACCTTTGACGCCCCGCTTCCCAGTAGACGGAAATGGTAACGTGGCAGGCCGCAACGTATTTACTATGAAATAAATACGTTAAGAGTAATTAAGCAATATATAAAAATGAATAAGAATGACAAGAGAATAAAATGAAACAACAACTTTATTTACATTCAACTTTACATACAACTGTTTGAAATAAAAGATACAATAATCAAAAGCAAATGCCTAAACAATGGCATACTGAAAGTAAGTCAGAGGAACTAGTAGTCAGGCTGAGCGGTAAGTTGGTCCAAGTCTTCCTGGCTCGGCTCTATCTCCTCAGAGTCCGGTCCTCCTGACGAACATTCCAAAGAAAGAAACAGAAATGAATGTCATCAGCGAACTAACGCTCGGTAAGTCCCAAAAGAAGAAAGAGAAGATAGTATATAAAGTGAAATGAACAGCTAAAGTTGTATATGATCGATTGCTGGTATATGATATTTACTCTAACGTGGTTGTTTGTAGTTTGATAAGAAATGTATTAATGTATATGAGAGGAGTCCATCTTATCCCATGGATTATGGTAACATATAGTCCAAGGCCCCGTCATAATCTACGGGACAACGACACGTGAATTCATGTAGGTGTCTTTTAAGCGACCTCTCGTGCCACGATATACGTTCCGTACCAATCTACCCCTTTATCCCCGCGTAATGTATTGTATAGATTATGCTTACAAGTTTTGGCCGAAACCATGGATACAAAAAGTTCAGGTTCATATTCAAGATGTAATCATGTATTCAAGTAGTCATGTCAAGTTCATGTCAAGATATAACCATGGTTCAGTCAAGTCAAGTATACATGTTTGAATTTGATGTTTGAATTCGAGTATTCATGTTCATGATCAAGCATTCGTGTTTGATTTTGGATTCAGGATTGAGGTTGGACATAGACTGAGTCAGACACTTGTAAACTGATTTAACTCTTGAATTCTTAGGTTCAGGAGTCATCGGCAACTGCTGCACATGGACGGCAGGATTTGTGTCTTTTTTCAATACAATTGCCATTGATAACTCCGTTATTTGTCTAACCTGAATAGACAAGCACTCACTTTCTCCGGCTCCATGGGGCTCAAGAGAATTGATCTCACTTAAACCTATATTTACTAAAGTCCTTATTGTTTTGTATGTCTTGAGGGTGTTTTATGAAAAATATATTAATATAGTTAAAAATAAAACCTCGAGAGTGATTTGTATTATTTAGGGTTTTCATGAGCATGTGTTTTAAGTATTGAGCTATTTTAATTATAAATACCTAACTTTTAAAAGTTTATGGTATTTTAATGAAAACTAGTCATTTTTGGTAACTTGATGGTATTTTATTAAAATTTTAATCTTTCATTTTTAGAAAAAATACAGTTTCATAATATATTGAAAATATGGATTTATAATTTTATATAATTTTAAAAAATTTAGTTTTATTTTGAAAATTCGTTTTTCTTAAAAACCGTAGTTATATCCTTTCGAGATCGAATACTTCGTGAGGAGTGTTGCATCTCGCTCTACTATCCCTAGGATGTGCGATAATCCACACCATCCATTAGCGGGTCCCCTAACGAGAGTTGTAAATGCATAATTGCAAAGGAATACGAAATACCGCTTTAAATAAACCCGGTTTTAAAGTATGCGGTATTTTATTGTAAAGATTATTCTTCGAAAACAAATATACATACAAATAGGCATCGTGCTATGAAACCAAATTGTACGTGTGGGGTATGTCATTACCTCGTGAAGTTTTTCCTAAAGGTATAGTTTTAACAAAAATGAAAAGTAGTGATAATAAAGTTCAAGGTATTTTAATGAAAAAGTTTAATTATGGTTGTTTCACATGAGATTCTTGGTTAAACATGATTCTAAATATTGGTATTTAAGGTTAAAAGTAATGTGTAAAATTAGGTTGATCAATATATAAAGGAAAAATGAGTTTCCAGGGTTTAGAAAAAAAGTATAGGTAATAACTCTACTTTACCGATATAAGATTTAAAGATGAATTTCAATGAAAAGGAGGAGAGTTGGGAGGGACTTACTGTTTGAATATATCAAGAAGAGGTTAAGGAAGAGGGGATGAATTTCTTGGAGTCGCGAGAGCTCCGGAATCGGCTTTGATCTTCGACAGAAGAAGCTTGTTCGCTAACTCCACTTTACTCCACTTGCACTTAGGATCTCCACTTGCACTTAGGATCTTTTTGAGAGAGTTTTTGCTTGAATTTTCAGAATGGTGCTGAGCCAAAATATGGGGTGGTATTTATAGTGGAGAATTAGGGTTTGGGAATTAAAATTTTGTATTAAAAAGTATTAAAATGATGTTAATGGTGAAATGGAAGGTCTTTGTTTGATTGCAGGGAAATCAAATAGTGTAGAGGAGTTGAGGAGAGTTGAAAAGATGAGTGTGCAAAGCACGGAGCAAAATGGACTTATCATGATCGTCCCCGTCGACCTTATAGGCAAATCCGCCGGTCAGATTTGGCTCTCTGGCCTCGAGATTTGTGCCACAAGATTAATTCTGTGTTTACACCATTTTCAACATGTTTGATTTTTCTGAACTTATCATTTCCCCATGTATTGTACGTGCAACCTTTTGGGCTTCCAAAAAGTTAAAAAGAAAAATCAGAAAAATAATTGTGTCTGATGGGAATCGAACACACAGGTTCGTCACAGCAGTGCAAATGCTTTACCAGTGAGCTACAAGTTATTTCTTGCTTTTATTAAACAATTCTAACTTATAACTCTTACACAAGCTGTAATACTCTTTTCTGTACATTAATAGGAAAAATTTCTGTACAGAGATTTCAGAGTCGTTACAAGTGCAGTAGGGTGCACAAAAATAATTATCAAGTGCACTAGGTGCACGAAAACATAAATTTAATGCACTAGGGTGAACAAAAACGAATATTAAGTATATGAATCGAGATCAACGGTATACAACATGCACGAAATCAAAATAAAGTATACCGGGGTGTATGAAATCATAAACATATACAACTGCGTGCACAAAACCCATATCAATGCACTGAAAGCGCACGTGAACTGCACCGAGTGCATAAGTCCAAATCAAGTGCATTCTATATACACGAAATCAAAATCAAGTATATCGGAGTGCACAAAATCAAAATCGACTGTATTGGGATACACGGAATTATAAATATGTGCAACAAGTTCACAAAACAAAATCGAGTGCAATGGGTATGCAAAAAAACAAAAATTAGTACAACTGGTATATAAAAATATGAATCAAGTGCAACTGTGGTGTACATAGGAAATATCTATCAAGTGCAGCTATGTTGCACGAAAATATCAATTATGAAACTAATCATCAAAACTCAAAAGTCTAAAATGATATGAGTGTGATACTCGTATCACAAATCAAAATAAATGAAATTGAGCTACACCTCCTTCAATGTCGAAAGGTACCGGTGCACCCAACGCTGGCAGAGCAAGAATATCTACTTGCCTCTTGCCCACGGTCTGGCGTCCTCTATCCTTGGACCTTCATTTTTCTCTATGGATTTTCAATTGCATGACTCCTCGGCTCGACAGCCCATTAGGGGGTAGCGACGGAAACAGTCCCGTTCTGACGCTTCTCTGAACATCTCCTGGCCAATTTACACGACTACTCATAATGTAACATGTCAATGATGGCAGCCTCTGGCCCTTTGAGTATGTGCGATACAATCGATCCTGGGTCCAATCTTAATCACTACGGTGTTCTGGAAAGAACCTTCTATGGTCTCTTCTGATCTCATCTTTGCCAAACTGCCCGGAAGCTGGCACTATTTACATTAATCCATTTTTTGTTCCGAGGCAGCTGCATTCCCATCATGACTTTCCTATAGGAATATGGCCGTATCCAACGCCTCTGTGTACGTATCAAGCCTCTGGTATCAACGGAGAAGACCTACCCATTAAGAGTTCACATGAATTCCTTATCCACTTTCCTTCAATATTAACCAATTCGGAATCATCTCTTCGTAGCTGTGTGGACTGCAATCCAATTTGGCTGTAGTCATATTCAGGGTCTCTTGTAAGGACTCGAAGTTATGAACTCAGGCATCTTCACCACTCTGTGGAAGACATCTGGCTAATTACATCCTCGGATACTCATCCAAGTCATCAGACGAATACACTTTGCTCTTCCTCTCTTGATCGACTTACACCAGGTCTAAGCAGGACCCTTCAACTGAAATTATTTGACTTAACTGATCCTGCGTCCGGGTACTCGAACAAACGAATCATCTTAGTCACTTTATCCAAGAATGATTAGCGATCTTCTGTCACATCCCTGCCTATAAACTCATGTGGCATCAGCTTCATAAACTCTGGAGGCAACATCCGGTCAATCTTAGCAACAGCTGGTTCATCTGTCTACATGGTAGACAACACTTCGATTTCTAGAGTAAGCTGTACCTCAATAGTCCTCTCAATCTGGCCGGCCTCAAGAGATGGCCCGATCATCCGGTGCATATCCCGAATGCCCATGTCAAACAAGAAATCCTAGTAAAACAATAAATCAATACGTTCCTACGTCACCGGAAGAATATCATGGTCAGTCCTTGTCCTGATGAGCTTGCTCTGACCGCATCTCTAGCCGCAGCTCTCTGCTCTCGTAGCCATGGTGACAGGAACCGCAAGCAAATATCGATAAGGATAGATCATAGGAACGAATAGAATAACGGATCTCAAGAAATGTACATCCTAAGGTTACTTAAGCAGAGCAACGTATCGTAAGTATGCTGCGGAACATACACACGGTACGCCACTCTATTTAAGTTACCTACTCCATCAACCAAGGTCAACTTATGTGACGAAAGTTTGGGTCTAATAACCCCTCAGTCAAGTCTAAGTTCCGTAAGGTCAAGCCTAGGTTCCAAAATATATATACGCCCTAGACCGCGCATAGTCAAACCTAGACTCGAACCAAGGTTAAACTTAACGCTCTGATACCAAATTTGTCACGATCCGGAATTGGTATATGACCGGCACTTGAATCACGTGAAGTTTATATTACCCCACCGTAATCCAAGTAAGTCGAAAGCCTAGAAATCTAAACCTTTTTAGGAAAATAATGGAGGTGTAGTTTTGAAATAAAGTTATAATGAGTTCAAATTCTTTCTTGAAAAGTATAAGTAATGTTATATAAAAATACAAGTGAGTTGCATACTATAGTTAAAAACATTTTCGTCATTTGAAATTTATGCAGCACCTTCTTTGTAAATTTTGATCCAAAACCAATGCATAACAACAATAATATAGGCATCCCCAAGCGGGAGCTAGCTCTTCGCCAATTGACGGAATCACAACCACACAGATGCAAATATACGACGCCCAAGGCGAAGATCAAACACATAAAAGAAAGTAAAGAAACCAAAATATCATCAAACCCCAAAAAACAAAGAATAAATACATATCCGTGACTCTAAGTCCGAAAGAATACATAAGTCTCGACTCGAAATACAAAGAATATACAAATAGGTCTCCAGGTCTACCAAATATACATAGTCTGGTTGATGGAGCTTCTAACTAGATACAACTGAATAAATATATATAAATGGTGGCCACGATCCAAAGTGTACCCCACCTACCAACGCAAATCATCCAGAAGAAAGTTGTGTGCAGGAAAGCCGCTACTGAATCCGTGCGGTCGATCCTGCAAGAAAACTATGGCACAGCGGGGGCGAGTTGCCAACTCATGAGTAGAAGACGTCATAGGTACAAATCGAATGTATGAAGATCTCTTAGGTCATATAGTAATATAATAATATAATAATATCGAGTGGTAACAAGGGTGACAGTGTAAACATAAGTATAATAATGCTAATGCAATCGTGCATGTGTCATAATATGGTACCATGTCATCTGTATCATATATATCTGAATAGGTGTATCATCCAACGTGTGTCCATCAACGACACATCAAATCATCATAAAAACCTGAGTGCCCAGCATCGACACTCAAGAACATCATAAAACCTGTTTCCAGTATTGACACGTAAATCCTCATATCTCAGGCGCCGTCTCATCGGATCGGCCATCATATCTATCTGTCTCAATCGTTCCGGTCGGTATCCTCCGGATATCCGCCGAGTCCAGTACTATCACCGGTAGGTTGTGTTCCCCTGCCGGGCTCAACGTCTCTCTATACGATCTTCTTGCCCCGGGATATCGTACCGGGTCCACCATGTACCCTCAGACGGTGCCTCCTCTCTCCTCGAATCGGGTATACACATAACTCAGAACCGAGAAAACTCATGGTGGACACCACACATCATATCAAGAGAAATCGCGTTTTTAAAACAATCATAAGTTTTCAAAATGTATCTGCTATTTCTCAAATCCAGAAATCTCATGAAAACCGAAATCTCATAAGCATGAACCAATAATGAAACAATGAGTACATGCACAGAACAAATCCATAATGCATAACCAGTGTGTTTATATGAACGTGGCATCTAACTAGGTAAGAAAATGCGATAACTAAACTAGTAAGAGTGGTATGAGTACTAAACAATAACTAAAAAGCTACAGGTTACTAGGTTAAATGGTGAAGTAACGATTTCTAATGTGTACGTGGCATGACAATTACCGATGATGAGTGTGTGAGCCGATAAGTATGTGTACGTGCAATATGCGCATCATCGGTAATGGTGCGTGTGTCCAGCAGACGATGTCATACAAGATAAGGAAAGAACCTGGTATGTACACCGCAAAATAAGAATAATACGAGCATAGCAGAAAAAGAAAATTGTAAATGCAACAGTATAAAATACATAGCTACATATGAGCAATACAGTTATAGTTTAAAATAGTACGAATCGTTGTTTTTAGAAAAATAGGAGCTACGGTGTTTTTGAGAAAAAGATACCTTTTGAAAATCCGTAGCGTCCCTTAAGATTGTCATTTAAAAATGCATAACGATTCGTTAGTTTTGAAAATATATATGGCTCTAATTATATCCTAATATCTACTAAAGTGATTAGAAAACAATAATTTTCCGAGTCGATACATCTATATGTCGGTGATCCGGCCTCATAGTATCACATACGGTATAATCCATCGCACGACATCATCAAGTCAACAGTGCGGATCAATCATGTACATCATATCACGTACGGTATAATCCATCATACGATATCATCAAGTCAAGTGTGCGGATCAATCATCAAGTACATTATATCACGTACGGTATAATCTATCGTACGATATCATCAAATCAAGTGCATGGGTCTATGGTCACGTACATCCTGTCATCTCATCTAGTCACATATCATCACATGTTATATCATCTCGTATCGTATTATGAACATATATATCGCCTAATCTTTATATAATATAATATATCATATCGTATCATGTTATTTCATCTCATATCATATAACATAGCCTCGTGACATCATATCCGATCATATCGACTCATATCATTCTAACTTGTCATATCCTCATCTCGTGATGTTATATCGAACTTATCCTCAAACTTACATGTACACACACACACACACACACATACATATATCTGTGTGTGTAACAACATATATACCAGTGGCTCGAGTAAAAGACTAAGAACTACGGATATTCCTCCTTACGAGTATGCTTCGCCTATAGTCTCCTAGAACCCTATTAGCTAAGTATACATATCTAATATTTATATATATAACTATATACCTGATTAGTCAAATATATTGCTCATTTATATGAACATTTGTCCTACTATTATTAAATGCTAAAATGTGTTAATTGTAAATAAAGAACATATGTGGGTTTATTTGTAAAATGATTATTATCATATGTTTATTCATTTTAATTAATATAATTAGGGAAAATATATCCATATAATATTTAAATGAAATATTAGCAATTAAAATATGCATATCATATCAAATATTCCTAATCAATATTCTTAAGATAATATATCATATAAATGGTTGGAATAATATCTCAAAAATACCAAATGCTACTAACACTTTGATTTGAGATATTATGCAGGTATTAGCTCAGGCCTGAAATCTATGTAGGAGATCTAAGTCAAATCGGGATATCGAAACCGAATCTGCCAAATTTTAGAAGCAAATCGAAGAATCTAGCAACGACAGAGACTCGGAGCAATATTTTCAGAATCTATATATCAATAGGATCTCCAAATATCGAGAAGAAAAGTCAGAAAAAATCCCAAGTCACGATCCCACCAAACGGCGGCGGAAGGGCGGTCAAATAAGGCTTTTGGCAGCGGAAGGGCGGTTATTTAGAGGCCGTTGGATGTGAATTTTCAGGGGCATGATCGTAATCTCACATACTTTAATATGGCATCTAGGGTTTCGCATTTCAGAGCTTATAAAAGGACCGATAGCTATCTATCTAATACATCTATTTATCCATCGCAGAATTCTAGAGAAAGATCTAGCGAGCAACTAGGGTTCTTGTAATTTACTTTATAAGAAGAAAATTGTAATGCAATAATTGGTAAATAAAGGTAGTTTTTGTTTTAATTCTTTTTACATTTATTTTTCCGCATTAATTTTCCGCATTACTTTTCTGCATCTTAATTATGGTTTCATTCATCTTCAATCTTTCTTCTGAATCGCTACTAATCATAAGCGAGTTATTTCTTATTTGCTAGGGTTTGTAGGATATGGTAGAATAACGGATAAAGTATCTTTTAACTTCTTTTGACATTTTAATGTTTATAAACTTTAGCAAAATAAATATTAACCTTCTTATCAAGCGCGCTATCAAATCATTGATAGTCACGACCATGATTTGAGATTGGTTAAACACTTGTTTTGTTAAGGGCTTGAGATTAATAGAGATCAATGGAAGGACAAGGGTCGGGGGGGAACCCTAATCCCTCCGAGAACCCTAATCCACATTTATCGCTCTCTCTAGTTTTAAACTGTTAAAAGATAAAAAGAGACATATCTAAATATTCATCCATTAACTACTAAGTCCTATAAACCCTACAAGCCCTTTGTTTCCCCCAATCAGAGCAAAGATCTGTTCAAAATTCAAATTTTTAAATGAAGCAACGCTTCAGAAGCAGCGCCAAGTGCGCTGCGCCCTAAGCAGCGCACCACGTGCAAAGCACGGGTGCGCTAGCGCTAAGTGCGCGGCGCTCTAAGCAGCGCACCACGTGCAAAGCACGGGTGCGCTAGCGCTGGAACTAAAAGCTCCACACCGTCAGATCAAAGATCATTTAATAATGATAAATCATTAATTAATCAGAATTAAATTCTGTTAAAGAAAGATTCCTCAAAATCTTTCCAAACAATAAGATTGTGCTTTGTAAATCAGAGCACCGTTGGATCAATGATCCAATGGTGATTAAAAATCACCAAGATACATAATAAATTCTGTATGGAAAAGATTTCCCAATCTTGTTAAAAACAAGAAGATTGCCTTCTGTAAATCATAAGCCGTTGGATCAAAGATCCAATGGTGGGGAAATCCCCAAATCAATTGGAGAAAAGATCTCCTTAACTGATTGAACAAATCAGCTTACCCTATATAAAGGCCCTAAGACTTCAAGTCTGAGATATACAGAAAAAATAGAGGAAACCCCCCTTAAGCTTTGAGAGATCTCAGAAAGAAGATCCAAACTCTCAGAAAAAGAAGATTTTCTTCAAGGTAAAAAAATGATGAACAGGGAGATGAAATCATCCCATAATTAAAAAAAAGAAGAGTTCACTTCTTTAAAGATCATAAATATATAAGACCAAGGTCTTTTATACAATGAGATCATAGTATCTTATCATAAAAAGGAGGCGGGAGAATTATTCAATTCTCCTAGGATCATAGATCCATAAAGGTAAAGCCTTTCATTAAAATATAAGAGATTGAAACATCTCCTGTAAAACTAAGAACTTTGTTCTTAGATCTATGAGACAAATTCTCTTAAAAGAGAATTTAATTCTCAGCGCATAGCGCTGCGTAAAAGAGCTTTAGCGCTCCATATTAAAGAAGCGCTTCAGCGCACCAGAACTAGCGCATAGCGCTGCATAAAAGAGCCTTAGTGCTCCATATTAAAAAGAAGCATCTCAGCGCTCCTGATCTGGCGCTCAGCGCCGAGCGCACCACGTGCTCCTCACGTGTGCGCCATTGAACAAATAGCGCTTTGTGCTCATTAAACAAATAGCGCTTTGCGCTCATGATCTGGCGCTTAGCGCCAAGCATGCCACGTGTCCGCTACCCAGCAGAAGTGCTCTGTGCTCTTTTGACTGGCGCAAAGCGCCAAGCGCACCATGTGCTGCGCTGATAGAACATAAATTGTTCTTTAATAAGCCTCAGAGCTATGATGAATGCTCAACATTCAACAAAAGACAGAAATACTGTCAGAATCCAAATCAATGCTCAACATTGTTAAAAGGGCCAAGCCCAAATAAATGCTCAACAGCCCAAAATAAATGTTAAACATTTTAACTTGACTGGACTTAGCCCAAGATTGGCCATAAGTCCTCAATTCAGATTAACTGAGCCCATATGCTCATAAATCTTTGATCTTAGTCCCAAATTGGACTATAGATCTCCCAACCAAAATTGGTTCAAGGGTACATCTCTGAACCCCTTTGATATATGTCGTTGTAATCCTTCAACGTCTTCAGAGAGGTGACGGGTCCCGACAACCATACATTTCATAGACTATGACGTCTTTAAACTGGATTGTGGGGTCCTTAAACTCATGGACTATGATGTCCTTAACCTTGGACTGTGGGGTCCTTAAACCCATGGACTATGATGTCCTTAACCTTGACCGAGGGGTCCTTAAGGCCATGGACTATGATGTCCTTAACCTTGGACCGAGATGTCCTTAAACTAACATTGGACCGAGATGTCCTTAAACTAACATTGGACGGAGATGTCCTTAAACTAATTATGGACCGCAAAGTCCCTAAACTAAAATAATAGAGTCCAAATGCTCTTTTGTTGGATCTAACCGATCCCGTTAAGTTGACCATAGTCTAAAATTAGACTAACGTATCCTTAACAAACGTTTAAGTTGATCTTAGTCTCAAATGAGACTAACGTATCCTTAAACCCAACCCCAAACCAAAATCTAAGAAGATACGGATTTGGACTAATCCACGCCCTACCGGCTACAACATAAATTAGTCTCCGTATACAATCCACGGGCAACCAAAAACAAAACAAACACCCACGACACGAAGTGACCATCTGGAGAAGGAGAAAGTGGTTACAGCGATGCGGTAGCGTAATTAGCTGCAGAGGCTTGCGCCTGCAGAGAAGAGCGTCCCCACAATCAAAACCCCCTCAAATGAGGGGGAATCTGACGAAGTCTGCTACATTGTCCGCATCCATTTAAACCTTCAATACATGGTGTCATAAATCAACTTGGCATCTTCGGAGAGGTGGACGGATAGCACTAATTAACATCTGCCCCTAAATTCAGGCAAGACGGACCTACGCGGTCGTGTATTTTGGCGAAGAACAGATTCTGGCACGCCCGGTGGGACCTTTTCCTCTTTCCACTCCACACTTCGTGTGTCGTGTTCGCGAACGAATCGCGGTTTGATGTGGTTGTCCTTGGGTTCGAGGTACTAATATTTGGTTTTGCTCCCGTGCAGAAAAGAGAACATCAATGGCCTCTAACTGCTCCAGCTGCAACTCTCGCTCTGTCCCGTCCGGAGGAGTAACCTACGGGCCCCATGCGGCGTCCCTGTTCAAGATGCTAGTGGAGCAGGTAACTCAGGCCACCACTGGACTATTCTTCGGGACCATGCTCCCACCGATGAGCTTCAACGCCCCTGTACTATTGCAAGAAGCTCAGAAGAAGTTGGTCTTTGATCGACTTACCACTACTGCGGCCCCTCTTAACGGGTCGCCCAAACCAAGCGCCTCAGTTTTCAGCAGACTGGGCCAAAGCTTCAACGGGCCCGTGAAGAAGCCCGCAATACCAGAAGGCATTATCCCGAAGCAGATAGCCATTCTTAATCCCGAAGTCACCAAGGCGGCTTCTCCTGCTAAGGGGTCGATCTTCATAAGACTGGCCGTTTTAGCTCCTACTCCGGGTGAAGTAACCAAGGCCGTTTCCTGTGCATGAAAATCGACCTTTTCAAGATTGGCCATTCCCTTTCAACGGGCATCGATCTTTGACAGGCTAATGACGACAACGGCCCCTCATCAAAGAAGGGGGCATGAAGAAGCTCACCTAACAGCGGAGGTGATCCCGGCCGCATGACATGCTCGACGTCGCCACTGGCGCCGAGTGAGGAAGGCTGGGGGCAATTCCCCTTCTGGACTGACTCCGTCGGCTCCAACGGTGGAAGTTGATGATGCTATTCCAACTGGGAACAACTTTGAACCGCTAAGGAGGGTGCGCAAAAACTCTCCGGCTGCCGTGCTGAAGAGATCTCCTCCACCTATGGAGAAAGCCCTAAAGGCGAAGCTGGAGCAGCCCCCTCAGTGGCTGTCCTCTAAAATTTACAAGGTCTGGCGTCAAGTCCAGGACTCGGTGATTGATCAAGATTATTCTCGCCGACAGAAAAAAGTGAAAGTTCAGCGAGAAGACGACCATCCTGTCAAGCCACAGAAGGCGACAGCTACTTGGGTGCTCACTACAGCAGCCCCCTCAACTTCGACCGCCCACAAGAGGAGAAGGCTGGAGAAAATCCTTGCGTCTGCGACGAATCGCAAGACCATTGAGCCCAAATGCCCCAAGGCTGGGGGCATGGTGGTGCATACCGTTTATATCGCATCCGGAAAAGAGGACAGCCGTATCTCCACAGGTCATCGACCGCTTACGCGATCAGTGACTAAGGCTCAGGAGCAACAACAACAAAAGCTCCAAGAGATGTTAATAGCCATGGCTGCACTTACGGGACCGAAAGCAAGCCGGGAGACATCCTCGGAGCAGCGCCGTGAGCAGGAAACTGATGCCGAATTCCTTCGGAGAATGCTTGAGAAGAAGGACAAGGAGGCTGCGGAACAAGCGGCCAATATAAAACAAATGGCCCTTCTATTCCAAGATGTGGTGGGCATGATGATCCAGCCGGACCCTCCATCCGAAGAACCTCCAGTAATAATTGAAGATGATAGAGGAGTGACATCACACCCTCTTCCAGCTTGTTCAGCAGCCAAAGAGGAGGCCATCTCAAAAGCTGCCCTGGATGATTACATCGCTCAGCAGATACGAGTTCATCAGGCGAATGAAGCGGCTGGGCAAATTGTTAAAACTGGACGACCCTATCCGGGTTGGTACGACCAAATAAAGTACCTGCAGGGATACACGATCCCCAAATTCCACGTATATAAGGGGACGGGAAATCCGCATCAGCACGTTGCTCAATTCAGGGCTCTGTGCGGCAACACTGGAGGTGATGATAAATTACCGCTCCGCCAATTCATTGGCAGCTTGTCAGAGACAACATTTGAGTGGTATTCCGAGCTCCCGAATGACTCCGTTAAGACGTTTGTAGAAATGGAGTTACTCTTTGCACAGAGGTTCGCAAGCGCTAGAGAACGCACCCCAATCACTGCATTAACTAACGACAGGGTAAAACCAGGCGAAACGTGGGTCCAATATGCGATACGGTGGCAGAATCTATGGTCTAAGTGCGAACAACGCATCGAGGAGGTGCCTGTGGTAGGCATGTTCGTGGGTACTCTTAAACCTCAAGTGACCATTTCCCAATTTATGATGTTTTTCAAGCCGACCACTTTCCAGGCCTTGATTGACAAACTAGCCCAAATGGATCAGATGTGTCATAGACCATCTCTTTCGAAGTTGGAATCTCGAAATGAAAAAGGAAAAGGGAAAGCAACCTTCGTCGCCAATACTCAACAACAGCCAAGCAACTTAAAGCCGGTTGTTCGCCAAAACAACGTGCGTCCACGCCCATCCCTCGAGGAGAGACTGGGACGTCCTTACTCGTTTCCCCGGGATAAAACGAAGAGACTGTTCGAGCTGGCAGTGCGCAACAGACTCATCAATCTGCCGGATCCAAAATGTCGGTTGCAGCCAGCCGATGTCAACAATCCTAATTACTGCCCTTACCACCAAGAAGTAAGCCATCCAATCGAATATTGCTTCGTCTTCAAAGGCTGGATTGAGGACCAATATCAACCGGGCAAGTTCACGCTGTCTGAAAACTGGAAGATGAACACGCCACAACCACATTATCCGAAAAAGATGGACATGCCGGGGGCATCGTGCTCATTCATAGAGAAAGCCCCATGGACCGAAAAGTCCGTAAACTAGAAATTTTCCTCAAATACGGCAACGACCGACCGAGATGTCCTTCAACTAACGACGGACTGAAACGTCCTTAAACTAACGACGGACCACTATGTCCTAAACTGGCTGCGGACCGAAACGCCGTTAAACTAACAATGGACCACTATGTCCTAAAACTGGCTATTGACCGAGATGTCGATAAACTACTACGGACCGCAGCATCCCAAGGCTGACACACAAAAAAAATGGTATGTCCATAAGCAAAATGGGCACGAATGAAAACCCAAAAAGGCTCCGTGAATAAAAACAGCAGGGCTACCGGTGAGTGTTGTGAAATCCCGATAGGGCGCAATCTCGTTAAAAAGCACTTGCAAGGTCCTCTCGACCTTGTGAGGAGAAAATACCTGCGTGAGATCCTTACGACTCACAAGGGAGAAACACACTTAGGGATCCCCATGATCCCTAAGGAGAAATTACACTTACGAGATCCTCACGACTCGTAAGGAGAATTCCCCTTTGAGACCCTCACGGCTCACAGGGTTCAAAAGCCTGAAATGATTGGGCACCGCGAAAAATAGCCGAAATGATTGGGCAATCGCGACTTTCGCGATATAAAAGCTGAAATGATAGAGCATCGCGGAAAGAAAAAAATATAAACGAAACTTTTTGCCCTATAGGTGATATCACATCGACCTCTGTATATAATCCAGGGGCACAAACAAAGAAGGAATCATACCTTCCCACCAGGCACCATCAGAAAGATAGCTAAATCTCTACGGTTCACAGACAACCTAGAGACCATCTAAATATTCGTCTCGTTACAGCAGACGCAACGTCAGCGAAGCGGAGCCACGACATAGTCCCTAGCTCCAAATCTCGACGGTTCACAGATGTAACGTTTTAGAAATCGTTTTGCGAATTTTCCCGTTTTAGGGCAAAATTGTCGGTTTTTCCCGTTTTAACCCGATTTCGATCAAACGACCGTATAAGCTTACCGACACCTAATTTGGCCAAAATAAAGCTTGTGCGCGAACTTTCGGAGTATTTGGGAGGTTTTGGTTCAGATAGATTTTTTCCCGAAAAAATTATTATTTTAAGCGGTGTTTTGTGCACGTAAATCGAAAATTTTTTATTTTTGTGAATAAATTAATTTTGTCACTAGAATTATTTTAGAATGTTCTTTTTAAAAATCTAGATATTTTTTTGGTGACTAATGGTGTGTTTTAAAATTTAAAAGAAAAGGGTGTAATGGTGGCAAAATGCAATAATTAGCATTTAATTCTCTTTTTCCTTGCTTTTTCTTCACAAAATATTACACAAACCCCCCCCCCCCCCCACTCACCTTGGCCGACCCTAACTCCCCCATTTCTGTCCAAAATAATTCCATGCTCATTTCTCTCTCATTTCCTTTCAGAAACACAAAAAGATATCCAAAAATAAATCTAAAAATTCCTATATAAATATTAAACCTTTTTCCTTCACTAATCCTTCATGGATCTTCATCAAAGCTTGAGTTTTGGAGGCTAAAGTGATGGATCTAAGTTCTTTTTGGTGTTCTTGAGGAGGTATAATTTCTTACCTTAATCCATAATTAATTGCTTTAATCTTTAACTAGCTAATTTAGTTAACTAGTTAAGTGCTTAGTTTAGCATTTAAATCTTGATTAATTCATTATATTTGGTTTAAGAAATTCATGTTAGGGTTAAATTTTGATTAAGTGATTAGTGTTTAATTCAAGTGTTAAATTGTGATTTGGAAAAGAATAATCTAGTAGAAAGTGTTAAAATTTGCTAATAAGCATTTTGTTTAATTAAGCAAAATTGCTTACTAGATTTTTGCTAAAACATAATTAGCGAGTGTTAAAAATATAGGATTTGTTTAGATAGCTTAGTTAAACTATTTTAAGGTATTTGTAATTGTTAGATTTGTGTTATCTTGAATCTAGTGCGATATATTGCGATAGGTTGCTTACTGGATTTCGGGGTTTTCCGACGTAGGGTTCGTTTGGTAGTTGCGAGGTTATATCCAGTGTATTCCTCGTAAATTTTGTGTTGTGTTGCGCGATCGGGACGATCGGGGTCCAGACTCGGTATTTTGTAGTTTAGCGACCCCAATTAGGGTTTTGGCCGGTATCGTGCGCGATAGATGCGCTAAGCGCGCAGTGTAATTTTCCGGACGTTTTCGTCGCGTTTCGTTGTCTTTCCGTCATTATAGGATATTTAGCTTATGTGTTGTATTTATGAAATTTTAGGTTCGCAAGCAGGGGCTTCGGGTGCTGCGGACAAGGGGAAGTAGGTGGTCGGATTTTCTTAGCTCGAGACCATCGGTGAGTAGATTTAACATCTACGGGGAAATCGCCCGTATGGCGTTATGCGTCGGGGCGAATATGATATGATAGCTGCATGTATTTGCATATTAGTTACTTTCATATGAATGTCATTGCATAGCATTATCTGTTGTACTTGACTCGTACCTTTAGATATAACACATTACTGACGGTTCATGTTGCACGAGCACTAAATTGTATGCTACACCCACACCGTCTGTAATTGCCATGACACGCACAAACACCTACATATGTGATATGATAGTGGATAGGAATGATTAGAGTAGTAACTCATATTCTATTGTGCATATGAAATACTGTGGACACATACATGCGTGATATTGCATTGGGCAGGAATAGTTAAGGTAGTGAACCCTATTCCACTTCACTTATATCTTGTTATAATTACCTATACATCATGCATACATATTGACATGTACACCCTCGTACTTGATTACATGTAGATACTTAAACCCTGCTACACTTACATGTACACTTCATATGATACTGCATTTATTTTCGAAGGAATTGGGAACCGCATGATGTGTTTTAAAGTTAGATTCAATTTAAAGAGCGGTTTTCCCTTTATATGCTCATATTGATGTTTTATGTTGCATATATCAGTTTTATATGGATTTTACGCATTGAGATATGGATTTCATATGATTTATGGATTTGAGAACCGTGGGGGATATTTTCAAGAAAACATTGTATTGTTTGAAAACCTGGTTTCTCTTGATATGATATTTGATGCGTCCACCATGTGATTTCTCGGTTCTGAGATTTGGCTTGTGATACCCGATTCGAGGAGCGGGATGCACCGTCTGCGGATACATGGTGGACCCGGTATGGTACCCCGGGGTGAGTGGTGATTTCGTGGTGTAGACGATAAACCTGACGGTGGGACCACTACCTACTGGTGATTGTATTTGGACTCGGCGGTTATCATGGAGATACCGACCGGAGTGAGGTATGACATATCGTCAGGGCTAGTCATGGTGACAGTGCCTGAGTTATGAGGATTTACGTGTCGATGCTAGACACGGGTTTCATGATGTTTCGAGTGTCGGTGATTGACACTTAGGTTTTCGTGAGACATACAGGATTTGAGGGCCGGTCTTAGGATGCGGTGCCTGAGGATTTGGGATTTGATGTGTCAGTGAGGGACACTGGTGTTTTTTTCCATGCTGATGATTTTTGCATGAGATTTTATATTATATCATCCCACACTCAGGATTTTGTTGATATGCATTGTTTCATGTAGTTGTAGTACCCTGATGATGTACCTTTACATGATTGTTGCATATTCACTTATCATACTTATGCTATCGGATTACTTGTGATAGATAGATCGCTGTTCGTGCATACTTGCGATTACTGTATGATGTTAGTTACTATTCACGAGTTGGCAACTCACCCCCGTTGTGCCACAGTGTTGTGCAGGACTTACCCTCTGAGTAGTCGCGGCAGGGCATCTTTTCATCTCTACTTTTACGGATACCGCTACGGTTGGCTGTGAAGCTTTGCTTTTAGGTGGGTTGCGGTTATCTGTTTGTACTTTGTATATTTTTTTGTTGGATCTAGTATTCTCCATCTACCACTATGTTGTATATGACTTAGAGACGACTTGTGAGGATTCAGTGTTCTTTTGTGGTGACTTTGGGAGCCGTGCTCGTGGGAGCCGGTTTTTGTTGAAAAGTTTTACTTCTTTATGCAGTTTCCTTTTATATTTCTTCGCTTCGGCGTCGTATATATGTTGTGGTGGTTGTCTCCGCCGTTGGGCGTGATTTGCTCCCGTTTGGGATGCTTTTATTATTATCTATGTTGTACCCGTTTTCGGGGTTAGTTTTTACAAAGGAGGTGCTGCCGAAATTTTTAAGAACGAAAACTAAACTTAAAGATTTTTACTTGAAAATTTCCGAATATTTAAAACTATGTTTTTCTCCGTTGATCCAGTTTTGGGTGGTTTAGATTTCTGGGTTTCGGCTTACTTAAGTTGCGTACGCCTTTCGACGTTACGTAATTTAAGTGCCGGTTACGGGCCAAATTTGGGTCGTGACAAAGTTGGTATCAGAGCGCTAGGTTTTTACCTTTCGGAGTGTAGGATGACCTCGGTATGATGGAGTAGGTAGCTTAAGCAGAGTGGCGTAGCGTGTGTATGTTCCGCGGCATACTTACGACACGGTACTCCGCCTAAGTGACCTTAGGACTTATTGATTGATGTTCCTTCCGTGATTGATATACATCCTTGTGATTCGATTTCCGTTTCCTTATCGAATCTTGTTTCAATTTCCAGCCCATATGCCGCCGAAGACTACGAGGGCACAGAGAGCGGCCGCGAGGGCCGAGGCCAGAGTCGACTCATCTAAGGCGAGGGTTGACCAGGGCGATACACCTGTGGTACCGGAGCACATTGCTATGATTGGGGCTGGTATGCAGGATCTGCGCCAGATTGTGGGGACTTTAGTAGAGGCCATTCGAGTGCAGGGGCAGGCTGTTGTTCCACCCGTTGCAGGGACCACGATGGTACCTACTGATTAGGCAGTCGTAGTTGCAGCTCCAGAGGTTATTACCGTGTCACTGACGGAGTTCATGAGGCTGAGGCCTCCGGTGTTTACTGGCACAGATGTTACTGAGGATCCAAAGTCGTTCATCGACCGGATGGCCAGGATTTGTCGCTCACTCCGATGCTCTGACGAGAGATGGGTAGAGTTTGCGAGTTTCCGGCTGGAGGGTATGGCCCAGAAGTGGTGTGAGTCGTTGGAGAGGGGCAGAGCCACTGGTCTTGCTCCTATGACCTGGGCTGAGTTTATGACGTCGTTTCTTGCCCGTTTTCTTCCACCGAGCATCAGGGATGCGCGAGCGCGCAAATTTGAGTCTTTACGTCAGACGCCGGGGATGACGGTGTCAGAGTATGATGTATTGTTTACTGAGCTGTCGGTGTATGCTCCGTACTTGGTGGCGACTGAGGAGATGCGGGTGAAGAGGTTTGTTCGAGGCCTGCTTACCCAGTTGTTCTTAGCCATCAGCATTCAGCATTGTGACACGTATGCGGCAGCTGTCGATGCAGCCCTATTGGTGGAGGAGCGTCTAGCTGAGTCATCGGTTGTTCCAGAACCGAAGAGGATTCGTACGGATGAGCCAGCACGAGGACCGAGGTTTGTCCGCAGAGGCAGAGTTCCATCAGACTTGGGGAGTAGCAGAGACGTGGGACGTGGCCAGTTATTCAGTTCTTATTCCCAGGAGGGCCAGCGACCGTCTTATGGATGCTTTGGTTGTGGCAGTTTGCAGCATCTTGTTCGGAATTGTACTGTGGTGCGTCAGAGAGGGCCAGCAGTACCGCAGGTTACCTTACCACCTTCTCCGCCTCAGAGAGCGTTGCCTCTTATTCCTGTTGTTGCGCCGCGTCAGACTCCTACTCAGAGAGGTCGTGGTCGCGGTGGTTTTGTGCCGAGAGGACGAGGTGGCAGAGGCAGAGGACAGCCAGTAGCCGGTAGAGGGCAGGCACGGGTTTTTGCCTTGACTCACCAGGACGCTCAGGCATCTAATGCTGTGGTTTCAGGTACCCTTTCCTTATGTTCTTTTGATGCACATGTTCTTTTCGATCCGGGATCTACGCATTCGTATGTTTCTACGCACTTCGCGCCGAGGTTAGGCCGAGATTCGTGTTTGCTAGATCAGCCGCTAGTAGTGACTACTCCTGTGGGAGAGTCGTTTGTTGCGCGGAACGTGTTCCGATCATGTGCTGTCCGCTTAGGAGACAGGGATCTGTCCGTCGACTTGATCCTTCTTGAGATGTTGGACTTCGACGTTCTGTTGGGCATGGATTGGCTAGCCACTTGCTATGCGTCCGTGGACTGCCGCGAGAAGACAGTTAGATTTTGTTTTCCCGGCGAGTCAGTGTTTGTTGTGCAGGGAGGCCGTGGTGTCGCCCCTCACAGTTTGGTTTCTGTTCTGTGCGCTAGTCGGCTTTTGAGGAGGGGATGTCAGGGATTCTTGGATTTCATTCATGATACTGGAGTTACGGTGGAGTCGTTGGACCAGGTTTCTACCGTGCGAGAGTTTCCCGATGTCTTTCCCGATGAGTTACCTGGGTTGCCGCCAGAGCGCGATATTGAGTTTTGCATTGATCTGATTCCTGGCACGGAGCCTATTTCTATACCGCCTTATCGGATGGCTCCGGCAGAGCTTAGAGAGCTTAAAGATCAGTTGCAAGAGTTGCTTGTTTTGGGACTTGTGCGTCCGAGTGTTTCGCCGTGGGGAGCTCCTGTTCTGTTCGTCAAGAAGAAGGACGGCAGTTTGAGGCTATGTGTGGATTATCGTCAGTTGAACCGAGTTACGGTGCGGAACAGGTATCCTTTACCCCGCATTGACGATTTATTTGATCAGCTCCAGGGTGCGAAACATTTTTCGAAGATTGATTTGCGTTCGGGTTATCATCAGTTGCGGGTTCGGAATGATGACATTCCGAAGACTGCTTTTCGTACACGCTATGGGCATTATGAGTTTTTGGTGATGTCGTTCGGACTCACCAATGCGCCAGCAGCGTTCATGGATCTGATGAACCGGATTTTTAGGCCGTTCCTCGACTAATTCATTATAGTGTTTATTGATGACATACTGGTCTACTCTAGGAGTCATGAGGAGCATGAGCAGCACTTGAGGATTACTTTGCAGATATTGAGAGAGCACCGGCTGTATGCTAAATTCTCAAAGTGCGCATTTTGGCTTGATAGAGTTGACTTCCTGGGTCATGTGGTGACTGGTGATGGTATTCTTGTGGACCCGAGGAAGATCGAGGCTGTACAGCTTTGGCCCAGACCTGTATCGGTGACGGAGGTCCGCAGCTTTTTGGGCTTAGCTGGTTATTATCGCCGTTTTGTGCAGGATTTCTCGAGTATCGCTGCACCGCTGACTGGACTGACCCGGAAGGGAATTCCTTTTCTCTGGACTGATGCTTGCGAGCAGAGTTTTCAGCAGTTGAAGACTCGGTTGACGACAGCACCGGTTCTTTCTTTACCTTCTGGATCAGGCGGCTTTGTTGTTTATTGTGATGCTTCTCGAGTGGGGCTCGGCTGTGTTTTGATGCAGCATGATAGGGTGATTGCATATGCTTCTAGGCAGCTGAAGAAGCACGAGCAGAATTACCCCACTCACGATCTTGAGATGGCAGCGGTAGTCTTTGCGTTGAAGATTTGGAGACACTACTTGTACGGAGAGTCGTGTCAGATCTTCACGGATCACAAGAGTTTGAAGTACATCTTCCAGCAACGAGATCTGAAACTGAGACAGCGCTTATGGATGGAGCTAGTGAAGGATTATGATTGTGAGATCCTTTATCACCCGGGCAAGGCGAATGTGGTAGCTGATGCTTTGAGTCATAGGCCCATGGGTAGCTTGTCCCAGTTGAGCGCAGTTCAGTGTCAGTCTTCTGCAGATTGGCAGCTCTTGTGTGATAGTAGAGTGCAGTTCGAGTTCACTTCCGCTGGGGGACAGCTTGCTCATGTCCGCGCCCGTCCACTTCTTTTTGATCGTATCCGTGAGGCGCAGCCCAGTGATGCCCGTTTGATTGAGATTCTTGAGCTTGTTCGGCAGGGAAGAGTTTCGGAGTTCATGATTGATGACCAGGGTGTGCTACGATGCGGGACTCGCTTATGTGTACCAGACGTTGATGGGTTGAGACGCGAGATCCTAGAGCAGGCACATCAGTCAGCCTTTAGCGTTCATCCAGGTTCCACCAAGATGTACCGTGACTTGAGGGACTTCTACTGGTGGGAAGGGATGAAGCGTGATATATCGGACTTCGTTTCAAGGTGCCTGACTTGTCAGTAAGTCAAGGCTGAGCATCAGAGACCGGCTGGAGAGTTGCAGCCTTTACCCGTTCCGGAGTGGAAATGGGAGCAGATTTCCATGGACTTCATTGTGGGTCTACCCAGGACCAGTCGAGGGTATGACTCCATTTGGGTTATTGTAGACCGGTTGACGAAAGCGGCTCACTTTCTTCCAGTGAAGACCACTTTCGGTTATGCTCAGTATGCTCAGTTATACATAGATGAGATTGTGCGTTTGCACGGTGTTCCCACATGCATAGTATCCGACAGAGGCACCCAGTTTACTAGCCGTCTTTGGCAGAAGCTTCAGGAAGCTTTGGGTACCCGGCTGAGTTTTAGTACCGCTTTTCATCCACAGACCGATGGCCAGTCGGAGCGGACTATACAGACTCTGGAGGATATGCTCCGTGCATGTGTGCTTGATTTTGGTGGCAGTTGGGATCGTCACTTGCCGTTGATTGAGTTCTCTTACAACAACAGCTTTCAGGAGACTATTCAGATGGCACCTTTTGAGGCTTTATATGGTAGGAAGTGTCGATCGCCAGTCTGTTGGACCGAGCTTAGTGAGAGTTTGGTTTTGGGACCCCAGCTAGTTCAGGAGACCACGGAGAAGATCCAGCTGATTTAGGATAGGATGAGAGCAGCCCAGTGCAGGCAGAAGTCTTATGCCGACCGTCGTCGTCGCAGACTTGAGTTCGCAGTGGGGGATCATGTATTCCTGAGGATTTCTCCGATGAAGGGCGTTATGCGATTTGGGAAGAGAGGGAAGCTCAGTCCCAGATTTGTAAGTCCTTTCGAGATCCTTGAGCGAGTGGGTTCTGTTGCTTATCGTTTGGCGCTCCCGCCCAGTTTTCCGGATGTTCACCCCGTTTTTCATGTGTCGATGCTTCGTAGATACCTTCATGATCCTTCTCACACGATTCAGCACGAGACCGTTCAGCTTGAACGCGATCTTTCGTTCACCGAGCAGCCGGTAGTTATTTTGGATCGGCAGGTGAAGAAACTTCGGTCAAAGGTCTTTCCATCTGTGAAGGTTCTTTGGCGTAGCCCGACTAGTGAGGAGATCACTTGGGAGGCCGAGAGCGAGATGCGGAAGAAATTTCCTCATCTTTTTAAAGGTACGCTTAGTATGAAATTTTAATTCGAGGACCGAATTTCTATAAGGAGGGGAGATTGTAACGTTTTAGAAATCGTTTTGCGAATTTTCCCGTTTTAGGGCAAAATTGTCGGTTTTTCCCGTTTTAACCCGATTTCGATCAAACGACCGTATAAGCTTACCGACACCTAATTTGGCCAAAATAAAGCTTGTGCGCGAACTTTGGGAGTATTTGGGAGGTTTTGGTTCAGATAGATTTTTTCCCGAAAAAAATATTATTTTAAGCGGTGTTTTGTGCACGTAAATCGGAAAATTTTTATTTTTGTGAATAAATTAATTTTGTCACTAGAATTATTTTAGAATGTTCTTTTTAAAAATCTAGATATTTTTTTGGTGACTAATGGTGTGTTTTAAAATTTAAAAGAAAAGGGTGTAATGGTGGCAAAATGCATTAATTAGCATTTAATTCTCTTTTTCCTTGCTTTTTCTTCACAAAATATTACACAAAACCCCCCGCACTCACCTTGGCCGACCCTAACTCCCCCATTTCTGTCCAAAATAATTCCATGCTCATTTCTCTCTCATTTCCTTTCAGAAACACAAAAAGATATCCAAAAATAAATCCAAAAATTCCTATATAAATATTAAACCTTTTTCCTTCACTAATCCTTCATGGATCTTCATCAAAGCTTGAGTTTTGGAGGCTAAAGTGATGGATCTAAGTTCTTTTTGGTGTTCTTGAGGAGGTATAATTTCTTACCTTAATCCATAATTAATTGCTTTAATCTTTAACTAGCTAATTTAGTTAACTAGTTAAGTGTTTAGTTTAGCATTTAAATCTTGATTAATTCATTATATTTGGTTTAAGAAATTCATGTTAGGGTTAAATTTTGATTAAGTGATTAGTGTTTAATTCAAGTGTTAAATTGTGATTTGGAAAAGAATAATCTAGTAGAAAGTGTTAAAATTTGCTAATAAGCATTTTGTTTAGTTAAGCAAAATTGCTTACTAGATTTTTGCTAAAACATAATTAGCGAGTGTTAAAAATATAGGATTTGTTTAGATAGCTTAGTTAAGCTATTTTAAGGTATTTGTAATTGTTAGATTTGTGTTATCTTGAATCTAGTGCGATATATTGCGATAGGTTGCTTACTGGATTTCGGGGTTTTCCGACGTAGGGTTCGTTTGGTAGTTGCGAGGTTATATCCAGTGTATTCCTCGTAAATTTTGTGTTGTGTTGCGCGATCGGGACGATCGGGGTCCAGACTCGGTATTTTGTAGTTTAGCGACCCCAATTAGGGTTTTGGCCGGTATCGTGCGCGATAGATGCGCTAAGCGCGCAGTGTAATTTTCCGGACGTTTTCGTCGCGTTTCGTTGTCTTTCCGTCATTATAGGATATTTAGCTTATGTGTTGTATTTATGAAATTTTAGGTTCGCAAGCAGGGGCTTCGGGTGTTGCGGACAAGGGGAAGCAGGTGGTCGGATTTTCTTAGCTCGAGACCATCGGTGAGTAGATT
This sequence comes from Agapanthus africanus, assembly GCA_030015575.1. Taxonomy (NCBI): domain Eukaryota; kingdom Viridiplantae; phylum Streptophyta; class Magnoliopsida; order Asparagales; family Amaryllidaceae; genus Agapanthus; species Agapanthus africanus. Next base: position 341,859,846 of record JASDDO010000004.1, on the reverse strand, counting down.
TAACATCTACGGGGAAATCGCCCGTATGGCGTTATGCGTCGGGGCGAATATGATATGATAGCTGCATGTATTTGCATATTAGTTACTTTCATATGAATATCATTGCATAGCATTATCTGTTGTACTTGACTCGTACCTTTAGATATAACACATTACTGACGGTTCATGTTGCACGAGCACTAAATTGTATGCTACACCCACACCGTCTGTAATTGCCATGACACGCACAAACACCTACATATGTGATATGATAGTGGATAGGAATGATTAGAGTAGTAACTCATATTTTATTGTGCATATGAAATACTGTGGACACATACATGCGTGATATTGCATTGGGCAGGAATAGTTAAGGTAGTGAACCCTATTCCACTTCACTTATATCTTGTTATAATTACCTATACATCATGCATACATATTGACATGTACACCCTCGTACTTGATTACATGTAGATACTTAAACCCTGCTACACTTACATGTACACTTCATATGATACTGCATTTATTTTCGAAGGAATTGGGAACTGCATGATGTGTTTTAAAGTTAGATTCAATTTAAAGAGCGGTTTTCCCTTTATATGCTCATATTGATGTTTCATGTTGCATATATCAGTTTTATATGGATTTTACGCATTGAGATATGGATTTCATATGATTTATGGATTTGAGAACCGTGGGGGATATTTTCAAGAAAACATTGTATTGTTTGAAAACCCGGTTTCTCTTGATATGATATTTGATGCGTCCACCATGTGATTTCTCGGTTCTGAGATTTGGCTTGTGATACCCGATTCGAGGAGCGGGATGCACCGTCTGCGGGTACATGGTGGACCCGGTATGGTACCCCGGGGTGAGTGGTGATTTCGTGGTGTAGACGATAAACCTGACGGTGGGACCACTACCTACCGGTGATTGTATTTGGACTCGGCGGTTATCATAGAGATACCGACCGGAGTGAGGTATGACATATCGTCAGGGCTAGTCATGGTGACAGTGCCTGAGTTATGAGGATTTACGTGTCGATGCTAGACACGGGTTTCATGATGTTTCGAGTGTCGGTGATTGACACTCAGGTTTTCGTGAGACATACAGGATTTGAGGGCCGGTCTTAGGATGCGGTGCCTGAGGATTTGGGATTTGATGTGTCAGTGAGGGACACTGGTGTTTTTTTCCATGCTGATAATTTTTGCATGAGATTTTATATTATATCATCCCACACTCAGGATTATGTTGATATGCATTGTTTCATGTAGTTGTAGTACCCTGATGATGTACCTTTACATGATTGTTGCATATTCACTTATCATACTTATGCTATCGGATTACTTGTAATAGATAGATCGCTGTTCGTGCATACTTGCGATTACTGTATGATGTTAGTTACTATTCACGAGTTGGCAACTCACCCTCGTTGTGCCACAGTGTTGTGCAGGACTTACCCTCTGAGTAGTCGCGGTAGGGCATCTTTTCATCTCTATTTTTACGGATACCGCTACGGTTGGCTGTGAAGCTTTGCTTTTAGGTGGGTTGCGGTTATCTGTTTGTACTTTGTATATTTTTTTGTTGGATCTAGTATTCTCCATCTACCACTATGTTGTATATGACTTAGAGACGACTTGTGAGTATTCAGTGTTCTTTTGTGGTGACTTTGGGAGCCGTGCTCGTGGGAGCTGGTTTTTGTTGAAAAGTATTACTTCTTTATGCAGTTTCCTTTTATATTTCTTCGCTTCGGCGTCGTATATATGTTGTGGTGGTTGTCTCCGCCGTTGGGCGTGATTTGCTCCCGTTTGGGATGCTTTTATTATTATCTATGTTGTACCCGTTTTCGGGGTTAGTTTTTACAAAGGAGGTGCTGCCGAAATTTTTAAGAACGAAAACTAAACTTAAAGATTTTTACTTGAAAATTTCTGAATATTTAAAACTATGTTTTTCTCCGTTGATCCAGTTTTGGGTGGTTTAGATTTCTGGGTTTCGGCTTACTTAAGTTGCGTACGCCTTTAGACGTTACGTAATTTAAGTGCCGGTTACGGACCAAATTTGGGTCGTGACAATAGATAACCTAGAGACCATCTCGACACTTGTCTCGTTACAGTAGACACAATGTCAACGAAAGACCCCATGGTCGAAACAAAGCGGAGTGACGGAAAAATCCTAGATCCACCTCAGCATTCGTCTCGCTACACTAGACGCAATGTCAACAACGGCGTTCCTTCACAGCCCAGCAGGATGCAGATGCAACGTCAACAAAAGACCTCACGGTCGAAACAAAGCGGAGTGATGGCAAAATCCCAGCTCCACCTCGACACTCGTCTTGTTACAGCAGACGCAATGTTACCCCATGGTCAAAACAACGGAGCCATGTCAAAGTCCCTAGTTCCAAATCTTGTCGGCAACTCATATAAAACCGGAAAGACTATCGGAGATCATCCCACACCAGCGCGGAGTGGTCACCACCTCGACGTTTGTCTCGATACCGCAGACGAGATGTCACTACAGCGTCCTTCCTCCAACAGGATTCGGACACGCCAAAGCAAACGAAGTGAAGGCCATATTCCTAGCTTCAGGGTCTTGACGGCAACTCATATAAAACCTGAAAGACTATCGGAAATCATTCCACACCAGCGTGGAATGGTCACCACCTCGACGTTCGTCTCGATACAGCATAAGAGATGTCACTACAGCGTCCTTCCTCCAACAGGATTCGGACACGTCAAAGCAAATGAAGCAAAGGCAATATTCCTAGCTTCAGGGTCTTGACGGCAACTCATATAAAACCTGAAAGACTATCGGAGATCATCCCACACCAGCACGGAGTGGTCACCACCTCGACGTTCATCTCCATACAGCAGACGAGATGTCACCACAGCGTTCTTCCTCCAGTAGGATTCAGACGCGACAATCGAACAACGGAACCAAGGCAAAATCCCTAGTTCCAAACCTCGATGGTTCACTAACAACCTAGAGACAACCGCGACATTCATCTCGATACAGCAGACGCAATGCCAGCAAAAGCCAAATTCTTAGCTTCATGGTCTTGACGACAACTCATATAAAACCTGAAAGACTATCGGAGATCATTCCACACCAGCGCGGAGTGGTTATGACTGTTGGAGATAGTGCCCTCAGAGTCAATTATTGGATCACAGGCACGTGATTGCAATGATTGATGTGTTGGAGATAGTGCCCTCAGAGTCAATTATTGGATCACAGGCACGTGATTGTAATGATTGAGGGAGGACCTATCCCGGTAGGACAGTCTTACTCGAGATGATAGTATGCTATCTGGTTTACCTTTATCATCATGTACTGCTTTAGGTGACCTGACAGGTCGCTATTGCACGTTGATAGATCCCCGAGGATTCTTGCTTGACTGCCAGTAGTATGAGGGCGATCATATACGTGGGAGCTGGTAGTCTATAAGCATATCCTTAAATGGTCCCTAGTCGTGGGAGTTTCGAGACAGGGCATCGATTCTCCAGAGTAGACTAGTGTATACAATCGAGACCCCGACGAGGGGCGGTGGCCGGTCTCACAAGCCATTGGTGTCAGTTGGTTCACCTAAGATGTATACAAGTGCTCATTGGGTTATGAGTACACCGGACAGGACTCGCCGGGAACATGCTAGTTGGTCTTACACCTGACGTCAGATAGCAGTTCCCTGGTGACATGTGTACAGGTTAGTTCATCGACCTGGGGATCGTCATTTGTCTCGTGTGAGTTCCCACTGTACTTTGATTACTACCCTACCACGCTCAAAGGAGACGTGCAAACAGGTTTTAGTTGGGTACAGTCCCGAGCCACATGGAGGCAGTGAGCGGATCTTCAGGGGTTCGTCTCTCCCGGTATTGGGGGTGAGTTCACGCTGTGTCTAGGAGAGCCATTACACGAAGTCCTTGGCCAAGGCAGGAGATTTACTGGTAGGTATTCCAGTAGTATCTCAGGGTGTTCTGGGCTACACTCCGACACGACTTGTACCGCTTTTGGGGGTCTGACTTTTACCAACCCCCTAGGCCCGCCATGCGATACTCATAGATGAACGGACCGGACTGTACGGATATTGTCACTGACATGCTTAGTAGGGTGTCAGGATGAGTTCGCTCATCGACGTCCTTTTTGGTCAATAGCTGGTGGCCCGTCACGTATTGGCTTATACCTCTGACGTGCTAGTGGTTAAATCCACAGCTATAGTTTGACGAGTCTTTAGAGTCCAACACACATTCAGTTACTCAAGTTTCGGGCGAAACGCTGTAGAGGCCGTATGGAGATATGGCAGGGTCCGATCAGATACGTGCGGTATTGCACGGATCAGGATCGGACGGTTAGTACTAGAGGCCGTATGGATATATGGCAGGGTTCGATCAGATACGTGCGGTATTGCACGGATCAGGATCGGACGGATATTACTAGCGGGCTTTGGTTTAAACCGGATCCTAGTATAGTACAGTGTAGATTTTGTCTCATTGCATTTGTATCCGGTCGGAATACAGATGCGGGTGTGTATGCACAGTATCGGGGGTTTTCCTGTGATTTATTACGGGACCAGTTTTCTGGAGTTGCCAGTTTGCATTCCGTTCCGGCCGGTTTTCCTTTGTTCTTTCCCGGCCGGACTTTTCCGATGGAGGGGGTTATTTTCAAGTTTGCAAATAACATTTGTGGAGGGGTTTTCTTGCACTTGTGGCATTATGAAAGGTTAAGCATCTTTGCTTTTTCATGATGGCTTGCTTTATTGTGATTGGAGTTGATTAGAAGTGGATTTGATTTAGTGTGACATAGTTATCATTGCTTTGGATGTGGTCACCCTCCACCTTATCCTACACTCACCTCCCTCATGTTTTATTCATTCCCTCCACCATTTCCTTAAGGGAGAGGCCGGCCACACATTTGAGAGGGAGAGGAAAAATGAGAGAGTTTCATTTTTGTTGTGGTGGTATTATTCTTCATCTCATATTCTTCTTACTAGAAAAATTGAAAGCACCAATTTTCCTAACCTCCTCCTCCATCCTCCATGGCAACTAAACCCCATATGAGACATAGCCTCTACACTACATTCTACAGCAAATCTTGGGCACGTCGACTTGCCAGCTTCGTACCCGAGTTGCCTCGGTATAGAGGCGGGAGCCCGTAAAAGATGCAGGCGATGTGGTGCCCTTCCGGCGAGGAGGCAACGACCGGAGTTTCCGCAGGAGATCGGGACGACGACGAGAAGACCGGAGGACTCGGATCACTCGGTATATCTCTAACCCGTCTTGTAGTTAGCTAGATCTAGTTTAATGGCCCGATCCGGGTGTTTAGTGCGCAGTGGTGCCGGTTTGCTAAGTTCGCAAAATTAAAGTTTTTCGCTTCCGCATTTTTGGCGTCGGATTGACGGCCGGGGCGCCGCCGTGCACTTACATGATGGAGGACCTATTCCGATAGGACAGTCTTACTGAAGATGATAGTATACTATCTGGTTTACCTTTATCATCGTGTACTGCTTCAGGTGACCTTACAAGTCACTATTACACATTGATAGAGCCCCTAGGATTCTTGCTTGACTGCCAGCAGTATGAGGGCGATCATATACATAGGAGCTGGTAGTCTATAAGCACATCCTTAAAAGGTCCCTAGTCGTGGGAGTTTCGAGACAGGGCATTGATACTCCAGAGTAGACTAGTGTATACAGCCGAGACCCCGATGAGGGGCGGTGGCCGGTCTCACAAGCCACTGGTGCCAGTTGGTTCACCTAAGATGTATACAGGTGCTCATTGGGTTATGAGTGCACCGGACATGACTCGCTGGGAATATGCTAGTTGGTCTTATACCTGACGTCAGATAGCAGTTCCCTGGTGACATGTGTACAGGTTAGTTCATCGACCTGAGATCGTCATTTGTCTCGTGTGAGTTCCCACTGTACTTTGATTACTACCCTACCACGCTCAAAGGAGACGTGCAAACAGGTTTTAGTTGGGTGTAGTCCCGAGCCACATGGAGGAAGTGAGCGGATCTGCAGGGGTTCGTCTCTCCCGGTATTAGGGGTGAGGTCGCGCTGTGTCTAGGAGAGCCATTACACGAAGTCCTTGGACAAGGCAGGAGATTTACTGGTAGGTATTCCAGTAGTATCTCAGGGTGTTCTAGGCTACACCCCGACACGACTTGTACCGCTTCTGGGGGTCTGACTTTTACCAACCCCCTAGGCCCGCCATGCGATACTCATAGATGAACGGACCGGACTGTACGGATATTGTCACTGACAGGCTCAGTAGGGTGTCAGGATGAGTTCGCTCATCGACGTCCCTTTTGGTCAATACCTGGTTGCCCGTTACGTATGGCTAATACCTCTGACGTGCTAGTGGTTAAATCCACAGCCAAAGTATTGACGAGTCTTTAGAGTCCCCCACAGACCGTTTTCTCAAGTTTCGGGCGAAACGTTGTAGAGGTCGTATGGAGATATGGTAGGGTTCGATCAGATACGTGTAGTATTGCACGGATCATGATCGGACGGTTAATACTAGTGGGCTTTGGTTTAAGCCGGATCCTAGTATTGTACTATGTAGATTTTGTCTCATTGCATTTGTATTCGGTCGGAATACAAATGCGGGTATGTATATACAGTAGTGGGGTTTCCTGTAATTTATTACGGGATCAGTTTTATGAAGTTGCCAGTTTGTTTTTCCGTTTCGGCCATTTTTCTTTGTTTCTTTCCTTGGCTGAAAATTGGTGGAGGAGGGCTTATTTGCAATTGTGCAAATTAGCATTTGTGGAGGGTGGTCTTTGCATATTGTTGCTTCATGATGATTGTACCATCATTTGACTTCTTCACTCATCATGGCTTGACTTTTTTATGACATGGTTGTTGATGATGGGGTTTTTGGAGTGGGGGTTTTGTTGTGATCATTGTATTTCACCATCATCATTTTTCTCTCTCTCTTGGATGATGGCTTTCCCCCTTGACTTTTCCACTCTCCCATTCCCATGATGAGTGGGCCGGCCACTATTGTGAGGAGAGAGTGATTCATTTTGTGTGAGGATTTTTGGTTCATTTCATTGAAAAAGAAAAGTCCTCAAGTTCATTCCTTTTGCTCATTCTTCACCTCCACCAAAAAGGAAACTTCCTTAACCCCAAATGAGACATAGAGTTCCACATTATTCCACAGCAATTCTTGGGCACGTCGGCTCGCCAACTTCGTGCCCGAGTTGCCTCGGTCCAGAGGTGGGAGCCCGTAAAAGAACCCGGCGATGTGGTGCCCTTCCGACGAGGAGATGAAGACCGGAGATTCCGTGGAGAGATCGGGACGACGACGAGAAGACCGAAGGACATGGATCGCTTGGTATAACTCTCTACCCCTTCTCTAGTTAGCTAGGATTAGATTAATGGCCCGATCCGGGTTTTATAGTGCGCGGTGGTGCCTGTTCAAAAGTTAAAGTAAAGTATCGATTCCGCATTTTGGCCTCGGATTGACGGCCGGGGCGCCGCCGTGCACTTACATGGTATCAGAGCCACACCATTAAGCTAGTCTAGCTTGGTCTAATGTGTTTACATCTTCGATCGAACAAAATTCCAAAACTCACGATTTCAATGCATCAGTTCTCTGTCGAAAATTTTTTTGGCTCCAAAAATTTTTCAGGTTGTTGCAGAATACTGTTCAGTATATTCTAAGACATCTGTGAAAAATTGGTAGCGTGATACTGTAGACCCACCGCGGAACCACGGCCAAAACCCCCTTAGCGCTGCGGTTCTGCCGCAGTACAGTGTCTTCACTGCACCATTTTTCCACAGTGATCTTTGTACAGGGAAATTGGGGTTTTGGAATGTTCTTTTTGGGCCCAGATTTTCTTTGAGTGCTACAGTAGTGCTTGGGGCCCACTTCGGTAAATTTGATCGATCGAAAATTTTAAACATGTTAGTTCACAGTATTTACATTATATCTGCGACTGTGAATGTCACTTGATCGGTAAATCCTGTCTAACTGCTATAGCCCTTTTAGACGGATTTGCGAACATGACATTCACGTTGATGTTCTGTGTTGTGCTGTGATGTTGCGGATTGGTCATGGGGGATAGCCTGGATGCAATGGTAGTACAGTTTCGTTTTATTTGTACATTTGATATTGCGGGGCGAGCCTCCGACATGTGGACTGCCGTCACTGCCTGTTTGTATATTATTCTTTTGGGGCACGACCGGGGTGAGGTCGATGTACCCGTTGTATGTATATTTTACTTTATGTACTAGGACTATCCCAAGGAGGGGTGCACAGATAGCCGGGTTTTAGAGGGCAACGGGCCCGCATCTCATGGCGTTGAGACGGAGGGGGTCTCACTCTAGAATTGGCGGGCTATTCGTCGCACTCGTAGGGGGTACAGTTTGACCCAGGAGGGGTGCCCAAGTTACCGGACTCCGTGAAGTGCTGGGTGGTCCGTTCACATTTCTGAAGGGGGCTGCCTCGCTTCAGGTTTTGGCGGGTAACTTGCCGCGCCCGTAGGGGTCTAGGATTTCATTGCACAGGCTATCCACACGACCAGGGGAACGTCGGGTTCAGTAGCGGCTCTATGAAACCCGGGGATCCCAGATATATGTATTGTTCTGTGATGCTTATTACATTTCTGTGATGTTGCATTTTATCACGCCTTGAGCGAATATTATATATTGATATATATACTAGTAGATGTTGTATATGTTTTGCATCCGCGCTAGTCCAGTCCCCGCTCTGTCGTTAGTTAAGTAACCTAACGGGTAATGACGGGACCCAGTGGCGAATGCGGATGGCATATACGTACATCATTATTTTCGTTCTTTATTGGTGTGATCAATTGATGGGAATGCGTTGATTCGGATCAATGCAAGCTAAACAAACCTATTCTTATGTTGTTGGAACTTTTTTCAAAAAGCGGTTATTGCAAGGACGTTCACTTTTGTTTTGCACAGTGGTATTCGGTTATGAATATCCAGCACCTCAGTCGACGAGGCAAGGGCCGAGATCCCTTCACCGGGAGTGACCCCTTGGACAGAAATTTGCGTCAGGGCAATAACTTCACTATAGTCGATTACTTTTGCTTTGCATCGTGGTATTCAGCTGGAATATCCTGCACCTCATTCTACGGGGAAAGAGCCGAGTTCCCTTCACCGGGAGTGACCTCTTTAGCAAAGGTTTTCGCCACTATATTTTTTATAAAACTATCCAGTTCCTTCAACGATATCAAGTTCATTACGTTAAAGGTTTTCGCCAGAAACCATTCGTAGCCCTCCATCATTTCAGTTAAATATTCGGTAGTATTCAAGCTATGTATTTTGACCTCACGCCAAGGCAAAGTGATTGGTAGCTGCCGGATATTTATCTGTTGCACGTTGGTTTGAGACAGTCGTACTGCCATTTTGGTCTAAGTCAAGGGTAGGTACGGGTGGGTTCAAATTAACCTGGATAATGATGGGTAGAACTTGACATGTGACTTATGACATTTTGACCTCACGCCAAGGTCATAAGAGCATGGGGCAAAAATCCATCGGGAGTTTCAAAAGAAACTGAAACTTTCCAGATATGTGCATACCTTCTGGAGTGTGATAACGTGAGAGGATTCCGTCACGTTATCATGCGATGATAGTTGGATCCCGATTCCCACTGATGAGTTGGTTTACTCCTCGGGTGATCCCGACTAATTCTTCTTTCAGGTTTGGAGGAGAATTTGACGGTACAGTGGGAGGTTTCCTGATTAGATAAATTGGTAACCATTCTGATCTAGGTTAGAGTACACGCTGAGTGTTTCTTCTCTCTCTCTTTTTGGCAGCGACCATGACCCGACCCTAAGACTATGACTCAGTGACCAAAATTAACCGAACCTTCTTAAACACTGACTTTTAGATTGTCAGAGTTGCATACCTCATTGCCACTCTTAATTTTACCCTTTTCTCTAGGACACCCCGTATTACTACGAACGTCCACTTCCATTGGATAAAACCATCGTATGGTTATATACGAACTCGAAAGAATTTATTCGAGGATGGTTTCTGGTTCTGGAGAAAACGAATAGGACTATTCAGTTGTCTTTTCCTTTTACCTTCTCTCAGGTTGCGAGTACTCCTTGGTTTAGGAGATAGTACACCTATTACGCAAATTGGATAGTCTTCTTCCAAACCATAGGCAGGTGCCGACCGGTAGGGAATGAAGAAAACCAATTAGTCTAACGATGGTGTACAGAAGGTATTAAGTAAAGACATATCAAGGGATTAGTAAGAGGGCAAAGAAAATTGCGACTGCTATTCACGACCAAACCAAGTATTTCTTCGCCAATCCTAAATCACCTTTGTATTTCTCCAGGACACTCCGTATCACTACGAAGATCCACAGTTTATTGGATACTCCATCGTATGGTTATATACGAACTCGAAAGGAACTTGTTCCAGTTCGGGGATGGATTCTGGTTCAGGAGAAATAGGAATAAGGTTTATTCAGTTGTCTTTTATCTTCACCTTCTCTCGCATTGCGAGTGCTCCTAGGATTAGGACAGTACACCCATTATGCTTATTGGATAGTCTTCTTCCAAACCATAGGCTGGTTCCGAACGGTAGGGAAGGAAGAAAACCATTTAGCCTAAGAAGGTGTGCAGAAGGTAATGACTGAAGACATATAAAGGGATTTGGAAAGATGGCAAAGAATTACACGGTTACAGTTGTGAATCTGGATAATGGAAGAGGCATTACTAGGAATACCGGGATACCCCATCGAAACATATCAATGTTTTAGTTTCGCTGTGTACTGTTAAAAGAAAACTGATTTCCCAATCAGATCTTGCTCCAGGGTATGTATTTACCAGGTATGATTCTCACATCTGTATGGTTTTACAGATGATGAGTGGGAGTAAGTTATTGGGAATTAGGTGATCATCCTCATTATATCGGGATTCGTTGTAATCGGTGATATTTGAGGAAGTCACCTGGGTTGTTTGCCGGACGGCAAATATTTGGTTTTGAATATCCGCTGTCATGCACCAATTTCAAATCGATATATCTGTACGTCTATTTTTATAGAGTGAGATATACTTTTTTGAAATTATGTCGATGACATTTACCTATATCAGTGGATGGTTAGGTAAGGAGCATTAAACAGCGGTGTAATTCTTCTTAACCATAAGTACAGTTTTCAACCTACGACGCACAGGGTTTGAGTTATTTAACTCAGGGGACTTATACAGAGTATTGTATATTGTCCAGTGTCCATTAGGACAGAGGGGTTGGTCCTCGTACTATATTCGGTTTACTTATGACTTCTCTAGTTTTTAAACAAGTGTTTCGACGAAACACAAGGTCTGAGTTTTGAGAAGTTATAGGTATATGAATAAAGTAGAGAACCAGATGTTGCAAGTATCGGGATTCTTCAAGGTGATCGAAGATGTAGATACTTGTGCATGGTATTCAGTTGATAGTAATGATTAAGAGAACTTGCTTCTCTTTCAGATTACTCATAATTAGAAGCACTCCTAAGTTGAGTAATGTTGATCGGCCTCTCTCCATTTAGTTGACATGCACTGGATACAGCTGCATGATTTGAATCTGGTTCAATTAAATCAGTGCCTCTGGTTCTATATTGGATATAGAACAGTTCATATCTTAACGATGTTAAGGTACGGGGAGTTGTCCGGCTTATGCTTAAAACCAGACTCTGGATAACTCAAGGCACGTTTTTGTAATAGCTGTTTGTGGGTTGACCCAGGCTATGATGAGGGTTGACTTTCTACCATCTGGAAGATCAATAGTGATATTGTTCTAGACTCGCCACAGTTTTAATAAAAATGGATTTTTTCAGAAAACAGTAGTGGGAGTATGGTAGAACTGGAAGTGATTCCAGAACCGCAAACGATTACTGAAAGTTTGATAGGAACCTAAAGATTCAATCTGGCTTGACATTCTATTGGCCACTCCGTAGATACGGTGGGTAACCTCAGGCACCCGAGAGGTACTCCGGTAGCCTCAAGGACGGTGACAGGGAGGTTTTTGTTTACCCAGACTTGCCATTGCTGTTGTTCCAGGCTGTGAGACCCGGCAAGGGGATGAGTATAGCGTCGTTCTAAACTAGCTTTAGAAGTGTACGTCTATATGACTCTGCCAGAGGGTTGTCGTAGTCAGTGGGAGCAGCGGAAGCATTGGTGGACAAGTGGCTTATGTCTATTTATAGACTAAAGCAGATATAGCGGAGATAGATCATCTATTTCTGATGTGATAGTCATAGGTTTGACTTCATCAGAATAGGGGATGGATCTGTTAAGAAGGTAGTAGGGTGTGATGTCCTGGTATTTGGATGACATACACAGAGTAGGAAGTGATATTCTTATACTACGATCGGTTATACTTTGGTTGTCACACAGTGGTTTCTCCACAAGGGACTTGGATATAATATCAAGACATTCTGGTTACTAGATCTATAGATCTAGATTTGGGTGGTTTCCCAATCTGGGTACTTAGACAACATTCTAAAAAGTATTTAGAATGGACGGCTCCTGGCATGGTGGTGTACCTGCAGGTGATGGAGTCACCCTCTCTAAAGGTGTCTTGCAGACTAAAAGGGAGAGGGATGTGTATGATTGGCAGATCACTTGTTTAGGCAATTGAGTCGATCATGAGTACCACACCAGATGTTGTTTTTGCAGTAGATGCAATAAGTTGATATTAATCCAATCCTGGAGAAACAATCGGAAGCAGTTTTAGAACATAAGTGGATGTTCTAGGGATATGATAACGACAACCTCATTCGGGAGACAGTTATCATTCCAGGCTTCCAAGGTGACCTGGATGACAGAGTTATAATTTTCCTTCTGACGAGGGGCAGTACTATGGACAGGTGGTCCATGCAGATACTGAGGGAGGCATGGCGCAGGATACTGATTAAGTTCAGTTGACGATACAGTCTAAGAAGTTTGGATTTGGAGTTCATTTATGAGCTAGGTCCCATCAGACATCCAGACACATTCTAAGACATGTATTGCTCATTTTGGGAGATGTCATTCTCCGTGAACTTGAGATATAGAGAGACATAGAAAGAAACATCAAGGAGGATCCACTCACTGAGGCTATTCCTCGAACGCAATAGTTTCGCAAACGGGTTTTGTGAGACTGATCAGTAGAGGAGTTGGGTGTTCGGTATCACACGGGCTGTGAGTATGCGACATCGCAATAATTAGCCTTGAGTGCAAGTGGGAGATTGTTGGAGATAGTGCCCTCAGAGTCAATTATTGGATCACAGGCACGTGATTGCAATGGTTGATGGAGGACCTATCCCGATAGGACAGTCTTACTCAAGATGATAGTATGCTATCTGGTTTACCTTTATCATCGTGTACTGCTTCAGGTGACCTTACAGGTCACTATTACACGTTGATAGAGCCCCTAGGATTCTTGCTTGACTGCCAGCAGTATGAGGGCGATCATATACGTAGGAGCCGGTAGTCTATAAGCACATTCTTAAAAGGTCCCTAGTCATGGGAGTTTCGAGACAGGGCATCGATACTCCAGAGTAGACTAGTGTATACAGTCGAGACCCCGACGAGGGGCGGTGGCCGGTCTCACAAGCCACTGGTGCCAGTTGGTTCACCTAAGATGTATACAGGTGCTCATTGGGTTATGAGTACACCGGACAGGACTCGCCGGGAATATGCTAGTTGGTCTTATACCTAACGTCAGATAGCAGTTCCCTGGTGACATGTGTACAGGTTAGTTCATCGACCTGAGATCGTCATTTGTCTCGTGTGAGTTCCCACTGTACTTTGATTACTATCCTACCACGCTCAAAGGAGACGTGCAAACAGGTTTTAGTTGGGTACAGTCCCGAGCCATATGGAGGCAGTGAGCGGATCTGCAGGGGTTCATCTCTCCCGGTATTGGGGGTGAGGTCGCGCTGTGTCTAGGAGAGCCATTACACGAAGTCCTTGGCCAAGGCAGGAGATTTACTGGTAGGTATTCCAGTAGTATCTCAGGGTGTTCTAGGCTACACTCCGACACGACTTGTACCGCTTTTGGGGGTCTGACTTTTACCAACCCCTTAGGCCCTCCATGCGATACTCATAGACGAACGGACCGGACTGTACGGATATTGTCACTGACAGGCTTAGTAGGGTGTCAGGATGAGTTCGTTCATCGACGTCCCTTTTGGTCAATACCTGGTTGCCCGTTACGTATGGCTAATACCTCTGACGTGCTAGTGGTTAAATCCACGGCCAAAGTATTGACGAGTCTTTAGAGTCCCCCACAGACCGTTTTCTCAAGTTTCGGGCGAAACGCTGTAAAGGCCGTATGGAGATATGGCAGGGTTCGATCAGATACGTGCGGTATTGCACGGATCATGATCGGACGGTTAATACTAGTGGACTTTGGTTTAAGCCGGATCCTAGTATTGTACTATGTAGATTTTGTCTCATTGCATTTGTATTCGGTCGGAATATAAATGCGGGTATGTATATACAGTAGCAGGGTTTCTTGTAATTTATTACGGGATCAATTTTATGAAGTTGCCAGTTTGTTTTTCCGTTTCGGCCATTTTCCTTTGTTTCTTTCCTTGGCTGAAAATTGGTGGAGGAGGGCTTATTTGCAATTGTGCAAATTAGCATTTGTGGAGGGTGGTCTTTGCATATTGTTGCTTCATAATGATTGTACCATCATTTGACTTCTTCACTCATCATGGCTTGACTTTTTTATGACATGGTTGTTGATGATGAGGTTGATTTGGAGTGGGGGTTTTGTTGTGATCATTGTATTTCACCATCATCATTTTTCTCTCTCTCTCTTGGATGATGGCTTCCCCCTCCCCCCCTTGACTTTTCCACTCTCACATTCTTTGGATGAGAGGGCCGGCCACTATTGTGAGGAGAGAGATTCATTTTGTGTGAGGATTTTTGGTTCATTTCATTGAAAAAGAAAAGTCCTCAAGTTCATTCCTTTTGCTCATTCTTCACCTCCACCAAAAAGGCAACTTCCTTAACCCCAAATGAGACATAGAGTTCCACATTATTCTACAGCAATTCTTGGGCACGTCGGCTCGCCAACTTCGTGCCCGAGTTGCCTCAGTCCAGAGGTGGGAGCCCGTAAAAGAACCCGGCGATGTGGTGACCTTCCGACGAGGAGATGAAGACCGGAGATTCCGCGGGGAGATCGGGACGACGACGAGAAGACCGAAGGACACGGATCGCTCGGTATATCTCTCTACACCTTCTCTAGTTAGCTAGGATTAGATTAATGGCCCGATCCGGGTTTTATAGTGCGCGGTGGTGCCGGTTCAAAAGTTAAAGTAAAGTATCGTTTCCGCATTTTGGCATCGGATTGACGGCCGGGGCGCTGCCGTGCACTTACAATGACTCATCGGGGCTCCCCAAACTGAGCCTACTCTCAAGTAAAAAGCTGCATGGCAAAATTCCTAACGCTTGCTCTTCCGACGGTCAAACTGCCTAGGAAGATTGCTTGAAAAAGTCTTGTCCAATCCTCGAAGGGATCAGAGACACGACATTCGCAAGGCTACTCGAACAGCAAGATTGACTATCGATGGATACATCAGTCAACGCGACGGTTCGACAGGCAAAACCCTAGTACCACAAACCCTAATGGACCTATGTCATAAAGAGCAGAGGTTAACTGTGACGTTAGGACATTCTTGCGAGAACTTCTCGATTCGTCTCGACTCGTGAGGAAATTAGTGTCCTTGCGAGAACTTCTCGATTCGTCTCGACTCGTAGGGAAAAGTCTTAGGCAGTGGGGATTAAAAAACCTGTTTCCTAAGCACTGGGGCCTTGCAAGTTGGTCCAAAATGGACTCTTACATACTATTCACGGACCACACTCTCCAAAGTCGAATCCCGACAAGGAGGGAAACAACCACTTACGAGTCCTCTCGACTTGTAAGAGGGAAAATTCTCTTGTGGGATCCTTACGACTCTCAAGAGAAAGCACACTTAAGAATCCTCACGATTCCTAAGGAGAAAATACACCTACGAGATCCTCTCGATTAGTGGGGAGAAAATTCTTTATGAGACCCTCATGGCTCATAAAATTGAAAAGTCTTAGGCAAGCAAACCTGAACCTGTTTCCTAAGCCATTGTTACCCGGCAAAGAGTCCAAGATGGACCGTCACTTATTATCTACAGGCCACACTTGCTAAAATCACATAACAATGACACGGCAAAGAGAAGCGAGCAATAGTAGAACAAAAAATGTGTATATTTTATTCATGAATTCAATGGAGTACATGTTGGATCATATGAAAGGAAAAAAAAATGGATACATGTTATTCAAAGATTACAAGCGTTCAATCTATACAAAACAGCTACTAAGAAGGAAGCGTTTTCAATAAGTCAGCAAGTTGCTCTCGCACTCCTTTCAGTGCTTTCTCGTGATCAGCCGCCGCGGCCAGCTCTGCTTCAATTCGAGCCTTTTCCTGCAAGCATGATGAAATCTTCTCATCGATTTCCCGTTGGGCAGCTTCGCGACTCTGCGTAACCAGCTCAATAGAGTCGAGCTTCCGCCTCAATACAAGCCCCTCTGAGATACATTGCTGCAAGGTATCAAAAGCGGCTCTCAGTTGCGTGGCATTCGTTTTAACTTGGGCGTGCAGCCGGGCGGATTCATTCGAAGCCTCCTCGCGTTCCTTCCGCCTCAAGGTCACTTCTTGTTCAAAATGGCAGAGGAAGGACACACTCTGCTCGACCCATGCAGCTCGTTGGGAGTTCACAGCCAGAATCTCAGGAGCAGGACGCCTAAGCTCAAGCTCATGCAGGCAGGCCTCAATTTTTCTGCAGTGGTTAACCTAAGACTCGACGACGCCTTCGTTATGGAAGTTCACAAGCATCGCCAACATTGGATTAACCTCGGCAGCAAAATCTGCAGCGAATGTAGGGGCCTTCGCATCAAGCTCCTCGATGTAATCGCCCAACATACGCAGACTTGTCACAACGCCTTTTGAAGATGGACGTCTGGAAAAGGGCCCTGCTGGCATTATAATTCGAGACTCGAACGGAGCTGGAGTCGGTGCCACCGCTGCAAAACAAATCATAATCAGATGACAGCTCAAGAAATAAAAAAATGCACGAACAATAGAGTCTACTATACCGGCTGCAACAGTGGGCAGAGCTGGAAGTACTGGTGGCGCGGCAATAACCTCGTCCTCTCCTTCAATTCGTAAGGCTACAAGTGATGCAAAGAGGAATTAGCAATGACATGGCTTCCCGTCAAAGAAAAGAAAGGACGTCGGTTAAAAAAATACTCACCGACACCAGAGGGCGGACTAATCTCCGACTGGAAGGAGAAGTGCGGGTTCAGCACCTGATACAAGTGATCAAAAAGAACTCCTGCGAGATCACGATGATACATGGTCAGTACACGAAAGATGCTATCCCCGATTTAAATTTATCACAAACCTATACCTTCTAGCATTTGAGAAGATATAAGAGAGGACGGAGGGGCAATGACCGTTAAAGCGGCAACTGGTGGTGCTTCTTCAGGTACGCAACCCCAACGCTCACCACACCTACATTCGAAAGGAAAAGAATGTCATCAGAAAAGGTTGCGAAACGAAAAGAATGCAACGACCCGAGACCTACTAGACAGGTCATCAGCCAGAACCGCGACGGGAGCATCGCCAAGCATCACGACTTTTCAATCTCATTTGCAGGGATTGTTTCTTCGCCCGTAGCTTCGTCCCCCGATTCCATGAGAGCTGTCGTAACTCTCGCGATGCCAGGAGATGGTAGGGAACCACAGGCGGAAAGAGCGGCAATTGGAGCAGTCCCGGACTCTTGGGAAAGAGTAGCCACTTTGGGCTCAGTAGTTGCAGTCATCTCACCCGCCACCTCCTCACCAGGACTTGGCCCTGCAGGATAAGATATATGAGAATCTAAAGATTAAAGCTTTGACAAAAAGGTTCAGTGTTACGTTACCTTGGGTCAGCTTTTCAATTGCTTCCCGAGCCGCACGTGCCGCCTGTCTGTGAGCGGTAGACAGGGTGCCCGGAGCACCCTCTGAAGAAGCAGGGACAGAGGAAGCAGCGCTCGAGCTTGCATCCACGGTCAAGGTGGCGTTGCGTTCTTTTGCTGCACGCCTCCCGCGCTTCCTTTCTACCCGGGCCGTCAGAGCCGATCTTCTCAAGACCTCCGTTAAGGAGATGTCATCGTCCACGACAGGGGCTACCTCTGGAGCCGTTATGGCGTCCGTCATCGGTTGCTTAAGTGAAGCTTCTTTCGGCAATACCGGCAGAACTGGGACTTAGGTAGCCGGCCTTGGAAGCGTCTCCGCACCGCCCTGCGAAGTCGGTACCGCACCGGGGATGACCTGAGTCGAGGTAGTCCCTGCGATAAGATGAAAAAGGGGTCAGATTACCCATAAGAAAGAGCAATGAAGACACAATGAGCCGAAATATACCAACGCCCAACGAAGCGCGAAGCCTCTCTTCCTCCTCAAAAGTCTTGAGAGAAGCCGCGAGAACCTCTTCAGTGGAAACGCCTGTTGAAGGAAAAGTGTCAGTCAAAACATGATAATAAAAATGTGATGCAATGACAAAAGATACGGCTGAAGTTTACTTGATTGTGCGAGGATGATCAATCCTTCTTTGTGGCTAGCGAGTCGCTCGGAAGCTGCGATGGCGGCCGCCAGATCAGTATCATCCGACGCCATAAATAAGCCCTCGTTGGTCCTATATTCGCTTAGGCCCTCGCTATAAGGAGCATGAGGCTCCTGGACGAGTACAACGTTGGAAGAAAGAATTGACTTCTTCTTCTTCTTCTGCGAGCGAGTATCGGCCGCCGGTAACATGAGCTTGCGCTTAGCGGGCAACTTCGGGCGGCGAGTCCCGATCTCCGCACCCAAGCCGGACTCAGGAGACGCCACAGCTTCCACTTCAACGGGAGCACGCGGTAGCGATAGCTCAAGCGTATCACGTGGCGCCACATCCGTAGCAACTTCCCTCAAGGGAGGACGGATAATGGTCCGTCGCTTTAAAGGAACAGCGGGGTTACCAGCCGGAGCGGTGCCCTTGCAATCAAGCATCAATCGCTTCTCCTCCCTAATGACGGCGCCCATCGAATATTGATACCACGCCACATACACATCCAGGGCCTTCGGAACACAGCTCGGTTCACTAATGAAGAATTTGGACCCTGTGTTCAGGCGCATAAAATAATGCAGCGCGCTTCGTATACCTTCTTTGGTAGCAGCAGGTTCTGCCAAGAAAGCCTCAAGCTGGACGCCCTGATTATAGCTTAGCTATTGGGCAAAATGACGCGGGTTGTAACTCATGAACAACGCCGTATCATTCTGCCTAAATACGAGAAAGCCCGTCCAGATGGAGTACAGATGAAGAATCTCCCGAGCTTTTAAAACAGAGGCCCCGTCTTTAAAAATGTCCTGCAATGGCAGCACCGTTTTTGTAGATTCCTGGCCGACGGTCAAAATTTTATCGGTAAAGGACATACCATCTCCAACTGTGCGTGGGCGAAGGAGCAAACCCCTAGCTTCCCGCGGTGTCGGACTTACGATGGATACGTTGACTAGCCATATTATCCGAGGGAACTTACATCTGTCATAAAAGGATGGTCTTCTGTGGATACCGAAGACCCCAAACACGTGCAACTCGAGCCATGAGGTGAAATAATGCATCGAGAAGTTGGCAGGCTGCACCCCTGGCTCAGTAGTATCCGCTGCCAAGCTGAGGCCATGATACAGGTGGGCTAACCCAGCAATCCCGACGGCCACTTGTATCCCGGCAACCATTCGATGCGCTGGGTAGAAAACCGACGGCCTCATATGGCGAGGGTGCATCGGAAGCGCAAACCAGCTTAACCACAAACCGAGGAACCCTAGAAAGAACGCTTCCTCGTCGATGCCCGGAGCGGCAATTTCTGAAAAGGGGATGATCGCGACGTTTGGAAGAAAGAAATCCTTTTGATCGGCTTCCAATGTTGGCCGGCGATCCAAGCCAAAGGCGAAAGGATCATCAAGTTTGGCAAATTTTTCACCTTGTCGTCATAAAACTTCTGGGCGAAGAAAACGGGCGATGAAGTCCGCAATGCTGACCCCCTGGCTTCCAAATTCAAGAAATAGGCCCTTGTAGATATTCAACACCTTTATCAAAATTGGAAATTGGTGTTGAGTGGCGTTCTCTGGGGTAAGACCCATTACCAATGATTTGGTGGCAAAAATATACTCATCCGGAGAAAGAACTCCTCGTAATGCTCTCCCCTAACGGGAAAACCAGAGACATCGGCAAATTCCTCTAAGGAAATGGAGACTTCTCGATCCAATAAGAGGAGGGTGTGGGTCGGAATGTTCCATTGCTCTAGAAACGCCTTGATCCACCATGTAGGAGGTGCAGAATACTGGAACAAGGAAGCGTAGATCGCAGGGTACAATCCGAGCTTCAGCAGCTGTGACTTCTTTGCCGATAAGATATATCGGGCCCACTGCAGGTATCCGGTCGGGTGACGGGGAGTTAGTCCTATGTTGTATGGCTGTCCCCAAGGGCGCGATTCACCCTGGCATATGCGCCGCCCTAGAGTGTCCAAAGCTACCGGCGGCTGCACGGGTATTGCGGCCATAGAAGGCCGAAGGAGACCTTCTGAAGTCCAATTCACCTCCTCCATAGTATAGCTTATCGGGGGTGCATCTGCATAAGAGATCGCAGAGATAGGTTCCAAAGGTGTTGCACAAGCAAAGCTCCGGCGGCCTCTGATAATTTGATCGTACCATCTACCTCATAGATGAAGATTCTTGTGCTCCGGGTCATGGTCTTTGATCAGCGCAAGAACCTCTCGGTCTACGGGCGCTTCAGGGAATCCGCCTTCTGAGCGGACGAACGGGAAAGAAGTGTCGAAAGACATAGTACCTGCACGAAAAGAACAAATTTTCAGCCGCCAATGCTACAATTTATGTTCTTTCACTAGGTACTTTAAATCGGTACCACACTGCAATGCAGTGAAAAGGGACCAAAGGGGACCCACATAATCCAGATGACATTGCACCATTAATAAAATAACCTCATCATTTGATGAGACTGTCATTAAATGAGGAAATCCTCAATTGATTCTCATTCAATGAGAATTCTTCGGGCCAGGGAGTAAATCTCTCTTGAGAGCAGCGCTCTACGACAGAGTGACATCTGTCAGCTCTGGGAATATGAAAATTCCTTAAAGGAAATTCTAAAGAGCCTTTGCTCTGTAAAAATGATGGAATAACCCATATGAAAAATTGAAATAATTTTTTAATGGAATAAAATTCCATGATCTTCAAGATCCAGGAACAAACTCTTAAGAGTTCGTTATGAAAGATCAATAAATCTATATGATTTGAAAAGAGCAAAGCTCTGGTAATGGGTTAAGAAACCCCAAGAAAGATCTCCTTAGATCTATGATTCCCAGAGAGCAAAGCTCTGTTAATGAAACCCTAAAATGGTTTTTCTTTAGATCAAAGATCTGTAAAGAGCAAAGCTCTGTTAATGGGTGAAACCCTAGATTATTAAATAGTCCTTTAAAAGATTTAATCTTTACCTAAATTTTGACAGAGTTCTGTCATTGAGAAAATTCTTAAAATGAAGAGCTATGCTCTGAAGGAGAATAAAAATTCACAGAAAGAAGAAGATGAATATAAATCATCTCAAGGGCCAAAGGTCCTATTTATAGGCACTGAGATGCCGTTTCAACTTCTGAGTTGATCCAAAGGTGCAGATGTTGCCACCGCTGCACTCACATGTGGGAAACGTGAGCGCAACGGTGGGGGGGCATTTGTTTCCCCCAATCAGAGCAAAGCTTTGTTCAAAATTAAAATTTTGAAATGAACCAACGGTTCAGAAGCAGCGCCAAGTGCGCTGCACCCTAAGCAGCGCACCACGTGCAAAGCACGTGTGCTCTAGCGCTAAGTGCGCTGCGCTCTAAGCAGCGCACCACGTGCAAAGCACGGGTGCGCTAGCGCTGGAACTAAAAGCTCCCCACCGTCAGATCAAAGATCCAATAATAATGATAAATCATTAATTAATCAGAATTAAATTCTGTTAAGGAATGATTCCTCAAAATCTTTCCAAACAACAAGATTGTGCTCTGTAAATCAGAGCACCGTTGGATCAATGATCCAATGGTGATTAAAAATCACCGAGATACAGAATAAATTCAGTATGGAAAAGATTTCCCAATCTTGTTAAAAACAAGAAGATTGCCTTCTGTAAATCAGAAGCCCTTGGATCAAAGCTCCAACGGTGGGGAAATTCCCAAATCAATGGAGAAAAGATCTCCTTAACTGATTGAACAAATCAGCTTTCCCTATATAAAGGCCCTAAGACTTCAAGTCTGAGATATACAGAAAAATAGAGGAAACCCCCCATAAGCTTTGAGAGATCTCAGAAAGAAGAGCCAAGCTCTCAGAAAAGGAAGATTTTCTTCAAGGTAAAAAAAATGATGAACAGGGAGATGAAATCATCTCATAATTAAAAAAAAAAGAAGAGTTCATTTCTTTAAAGATCATAGACCTATAAGACTAAGGTCTTTTATACAAAGAGATCATAGTATCTTATCATAAAAAGGAGGCGGGAGAATTATTCAATTCTCTTAGGATCACAGATCCATAAAGGTAAAGCCTTTCATTAAAATATAAGGGATTGAAACATCTCCTGTAAAACTAAGAACTTTGTTCTTAGATCTATGAGACAAAGTCTCTTAAAAGAGAATTTAATTCTCAGCGCATAGTGCTGCGTAAAAGAGCCTTAGCGTTCCATATTAAAAGAAGCGCTTCAGCGCACCAGAACTAGCGCATAGCGCTGCATAAAAGAGCCTTAGTGCTCCATATTAAAAAGAAGCATCTCAGCGCTCCTGATCTGGCGCTCAGCGCCGAGCGCACCACGTGCTCCTCACGTGTGCGCCATTGAACAAATAGCACTTTGCGCTCATTAAACAAATAGCGCTTTGCGCTCATGATCTGGCGCTCAGCGCCAAGCGCGCCACGTGTCCGCTACCCAGCAGAAGCGCTATGCGCTCTTTTGACTGGCGCAAAGCGCCAAGCGCACCATGTGCTACGCTGATAGAACATAAATTGTTCTTTAATAAGCCTCAGAGCTATGATGAATGCTCAGCATTCAACAAAAGACAGAAATACTGTCAGAATCTAAATCAATGCTCAACATTGTTAAAAGGGCCAAGCCCAAATAAATGCTCAACATCCCAAAATAAATGTTAAATATTTTAACTTGATTGGACTTAGCCCAAGATTGTCCATAAGTTCTCAATTCAGATTAACTGAGCCCATATACTCATAAATCTTTGATCTTAGTCCCAAATTAGACTATAGATCTCCCAACCAAAATTGGTTCAAGGGTACATCTCTGAACCCCTTTGATATATGTCGTTGTAATCCTTCAACGTCTTCAGAGAGGTGACGGGTCCCGACAACCATACATTTCATAGACTATGAAACTGGATTGTGGGGTCCTTAAACCCATGGACTATGATGTCCTTAACCTTGGACTGTGGGGTCCTTAAACCTATGGACTATGATGTCCTTAACCTTGGACTGTGGGGTCCTTAAACCCATGGACTATGATGTCCTTAACCTTGGACTATGGGGTCGAGATGTCCTTAACCTTGGACCGAGATGTCCTTAAACTAACATTGGACCGAGATGTCCTTAAACTAATTATGGACCGCAAAGTCCCTAAACTAAAATAATAGAGTCCAAATGCTCTTTTGTTAGATCTAAACGATCTTATTAAGTTGATCTTAGTCTAAAATTAGACTAACGTGTCCTTAACAAACGTTTAAGTCGATCTTAGTCTCAAATGAGACTAACGTATCCTTAAACCCAACCCCAAACCCAAATCTAAGAAGATACGGATTTGGACTAATCCACGCCCTTCGGGCGACAACATAAATTAATCTCCGTATACAATCCACAGGAAACCAAAAACAAAACAAACATCAACGACACGAAGTGACCATCTGGAGAAGGAAAAAGTGGTTACAGCGATGCGGTAGTGTAATTAACTGCAGGGGCCTGCGCCTGCAGGGAAGAACGTCCCCACAATCAAAAACCCCTCAAATGAGGGGGAATCTGACGAAGTCTGCTACATCGGCCGCATCCGTTTAAACCTTCGATATATGGTGTCATAAATCAACTTGGCATTTTCGGAGAGGTGGGCGGATAGCGCCAATTAGCATCTGCCCCCAAATTCAGGCAAGATGGACCTACGCGGTCGCGTCTCTGTGTTCGGCGGAGAACACCGTTCTGTTATAAATTTTATATCCATATTAAAATAAAATGACAACAATCCCTCTTCTCTTTTATTAACTCGTCTAAAATAAGAAAAGTAGTTCACGTTTCCCTGTGGACGACCCGTGCTCATCATGGCTAGCTATTTGCGACACCGTTTTAATTGCGGTTATTTACAAAACACTTTTTCGCACGACCAATAAAATGGCGCCGTTGCCGGAAAAACGGTCGTAATTAATTTTCTTATTATTCAGGTTGATTTCTTATAAAAAAAACCCAGAGAAACATAAACATAGAAGAGAACCAAAACCGCATCTTGTGTTTTTAACGATTATTGTGCGAGTTTTTGTAAGGACATCTGGAGTAATTGGAGCAGGCCAATAGATATTCAGAGACTGTCAACTTGGACCAAAGGAGTATTGGTATGCCCTGAAGAAATTTGAGAAGAAGATCTTTCAAAGCGGTGGCGGAACCGCGGTCCCTTGGAAGAGTCGGGCTCCCAAAATCCTCTGGTACTCTCCTATTATCTTTCTCTCTCTCCTGTAAAGCTCCAATAAATTGTTTTTACTTACAGGATTCTTTGCAAACATCGCTGCTCAAAAATCTTTTTGCGTGATTTGCTTTCGCATTGTTTTACATATTTAAACCGGACTTTAAGGGGCAATAAACCCAAACTTAGATTAGGTGGGGATTTCATCACCCTTCCTAGGCCCCACAAATCACAAAAGAGCATACTATCACCCTACATTAATAAAAAATATCTAGACCAAGCCTTTAAGGACTGTCGCGCTCAATTAGGACAGAGGAGGGTTATGAGTAATCTATTGCTTATCCGCATTTCTCTTGTGGTGTTTAGACAAGTGTGACTAAGAAAAGTGGTTACTTAATTAAGCCCTCTATTTCAACGATTCGTATAGCGGATACCTCCCACTTACCTGGCACTTACCTGACTGCAAGATTGATAAGGAGGTAGTAGAGGATTGATCCTACGACTTATCCTTTGGAAGTCTAGGAGCGGTCTAATGACTTGACCTGGGTGACCTTAGCTCTAGAGATTGATTGTGCATTTTGTGATTTGTTGAGTCAAGCCTCACGTCCGCCATTTTTTTTTCAAAACAAGCCTTCTTAAAATCGTTCTCATATATATCACACGCTGCCACGTGCATTAAACCCGCTTAGTGCATGATCGGCTGGACACGGGATTCTACTGCCGGTCTAGTCCGCATTTTTGCGGTCGACTCCGAAGTCGATACTTCATCATCTTCTATTTCACTTCCACTTACCACATCTCCCAAGATGGACGGATCTCTATCGAGTTTTAAAAACACCACCTTGCCACCACCCTTAGGTGCGCAAAATCCACCACGCATCACTCTACAACACAGATGCTATCCCGTATGCGGACCCCTTCCTACGTGTCTGTCTCTTCCACCAGCCAATGAGGATAATTTTGAAATTAAACCCCACTTCATCAACTTGTTGCCCAAATTTCACGAGCTTGAATCTAAAGACCCATACATTTTTATAACCAAATTCGAAAACGTATGTGCAATGATGAGCACAACCTAACTTTCACGGGATGCTCTGCGATTACGTCTTTTCCCTTTTATCTTGTGCGATCTTGCAGAAAAGTAGCTTTATAGCACCGTTGCACATTCTATCGCTAAATGGGATGAATTCATCAAAGCATTCCTTAAGAAATTTTATCCTCATCACAAGACCGCCCGTATTCGGAGCAGGATTAACCAGTTTGCCCAACTTCCCAATGAACCCTTTTGGAAATACTTTGAACGGTTTAAAGATCTTCTTGTTCAATGCCCTTATCATGGAATTGGTAGATGGCAACTTTACCGAATTATATATAAGGGTATTAATCTAGCTACAAAACAAATGCTAAAAACCATTTGCTAATGCTATTTCATGTCAAAAGACGACGGCGAAGCATGGCAATTTCTGGAAGATCTCGCCGAATAAACATTACAGTGGGAGAGCACTAGACTAACATCATCTTCATCTAGGGCAGGTATCCATCAGCTCGACGTTTCCATAGCAGTGAAAGTCGAAATGGCTGCGATGCAAAAGAAACTCAAAGCTATGAAAAGCAAATTCTCTTCAGCCTCCCTAAACCAAGTTACGCTCCCCAAAACCGTGTGTGGTTGCTGTTTTGTCCCATCACATTTAACGGAAGAATTTCCTTTGAATCCTCCGTCTCAAGGTCAAGAACAAACTAATGTTGCTTTTCAGCAACGACCTAGAAACGATCTTTATTCCTCCACATATAATCAGGGATGGAGGAATCAACCTAATTTTGCTTACAACCAAAACTAAACTCAAACTCAAAATTAGTTCCCAAGCCAAAATAACTATCAAAGTCTTTCCCCACAGCAACAACAGCCACCACAACAAATTCAACAGCCATTTCAACCGCAATCTTTCCAAAATCCGGCCAACAACTTTGTCCCTTATAATAATTCTTTCCAACCGCTGACTAATATCCCAACAGCCGGTACCGATAAAATCTTTGCACTCGAAAGAAGTTTAGAAACATTTATTAAACAATCCACAGAAACGACGGCTAATTTAACGTTTTCTATCCAAATGTTAGAGCAACATACTGCTCTCATGGTGAAAGCATAAAATCAATCGAAGCACAAATTGCACAGTTAAATGCCGCGACGAGTGAGAGAGAGAAAAGGAGACTTCCATCTCAACCTCTACCAAATTCTGGCCACTCACAAAGCGCAAATATCGTCCTTAACCAACAAAATCATAACGTGAGTGCCGTAACTATGTTGAGATCGGGAAGAGTGCTGAACAATCATATTGATGAACAAGTTGATGTTGATGAGTCAGATGAAACCCCGGCTACTACTTCTACTTCTACTTTGTCTAGTCCACCATCTTCTTCTGAGCCTATTCTCCGTTCTTCACTAGGCTCGAACTCTCAGCCCACTTCCTTGAATGAACTACCATCTCTGGCCATCCCAAATCCAATTTTGGGATCCATTCCATCCCACAAACTTCTCCTCAAATGTTGGACCCAACCCCTACTGATAAAGCTCCTTTTCCAAACAGGTTGAGGCCTAACAAACCAAGTCCGGATGGAGAAGATTGTGGAAATGTTTAAGCAAGTTAATATAAATATTCCTCTCTTAGATGCAATCCAACAAGTTCCGTCCTATGCGAAAATTATTAAGGACTTGCGCACTAGGAAGAAGAAAACTCAAGTGCCTAAAAAGGTTTTCTTAGCGAGCAATGTGAGCACTGCTTTTACACAACATTTGCCCAAGAAACGTAAGGACCCCGGTTGTCCTACAATATCTATAACTATTGGGGGTAAAAACATCAATCGCGCTCTACTCGATCTAGGTGCTAGTGTTAACTTTCTCTCGTATTCAGTTTATGAACAATTAGGTATAGGAGAGTTGAAACCTGCGCACTGCACTCTCCAGATGGTCGATCGATCTATCACCCACCCTAGGGGTGAGCTAGAGGATGTGTTAATCAAAGTCGGGGAATTTATATTCCTTCTGGACTTTATAGTTTTAGATACACAGCCTGTGGCGAACCCACGGAACCAAATCCCGGTGATTCTTGGTCGCCCTTCTTTAGCAACTTCCAATGCTGTAATCAATTGTCGTAACGGTTCTATGAACCTATCCTTCAGGAAGATTACAATTGAGCTTAACATTTTCAGGATAGGAAGTCAACCCTCCGAAACTTCTGCTCATCTAATTGATATATGTTCTGTCAACGAGATAGCTTCCGACAGTTGCGAAGTTGAGGAACTTTGCGATAATGATCTCGATGCCACTAGTGCGTCATTGTTTGATCCAGCAAATTATTATACTAGTGAGGACCCTTTTGACAAGTTCACCCCCGAGTTCGAATCCTTCGACTTGCCACATAAGTTAGGTAAGCTATCCGAGTCAATCTCTTACGCTAGATATGAATCTTTTATGGAGTCCGAGTATTATTGCCTTACCCTACCTTCTATCGTCTCTCCGCCAGCACTAGATCTCAAGCCATTACCTTCTCATCTTAAATATGCATATTTAGGTGGGAATGAGTCTTTGCCCGTTATTATATCAGCTTCTCTAGTTTTAGCGCAAGAGAGAGCTCTTTTGTCTGTCTTGAAATCGAATCGGAAAGTTTTTGGTTGGACAATGGTGGACATCAAAGGGATTAGTCCCTTGATTGTTGAACATCATATACATTTGATGGATGAAGTCAAACCAGCCCGAGACGCACAAAGACGGTTGAATCCCATCATGAAGGAGGCGGTAAAGAAAAAAATCATCAAATGCCTAGATAATGGTATAATTTACCCAATATCTGATAGCCAATGGATAAGTCCTATTCATGTGGTCTCTAAAAAGTCTGGCATTACGGTCATAACTACTGAGGCTAATGAGTTGATTCAAACACGCACTCAAACTGGATGGCGGGAATATATTGATTATAGAAAACTCAATGCCGCGACGAGGAAAGATCACTTCCCTTTACCTTTCATTGACCAGATGTTGGAACGTTTAGTCGGGCATGAGTACTACTATTTTTTGGATGGATACTCAGGCTATAACCAGATTCCCATCACTGAAAAGGATCAGGATAAGATAACTTTTACTTGTCCTTTCGGCACTTTTGCTTATAGACGCATGCTCTTTGGGTTATGCAATACTCCCGCTACATTTCAGCGGTGTATGATGGGGATATTCTCGGACATGGTCGAGAATTTTCTGGAGATATTTTATGAACGATTTTTCCATATTTGGGGACTCCTTTGAAGAATGCTTTCTGTATGATGGGGATATTTTATGAACGATTTCTCCATATTTGGGGACTCCTTTGAAGAATGCTTACGTCATCTTGACGCTGTTCTTACCCGCTGTAAGGATACGAATTTAACTTTGAATTGGGAAAAATATCATTTCATGGTTCAAGAAAGAATTGTCTTAAGGCATATTATTTCACGAAAAGGCATTGAGATAGACAAAACTAAAATAGATGTCATTTACAACTTTCCTCCTCCCAAACGCGTCAAAGATATACGATCATTTCTTGGTCATGCTGGGTTTTATAGACGATTCATTAAGGACTTTAGCAAGATTGCTTGACCCTTAACTCTTCTCTTAGCTAAGGATACAATATTTCACTTCGACTCGAATTGCGTGGCTGCTTTCGAATCACTTAAACGTTCCCTCACTACAGCCCCCGTCCAGTCATTTCCGGACTGGAATCATCCTTTTGAGCTTATGTGTGATGCATCCGATTTTGCTATTGGTACAGTCTTAGAACAACACATTGATAAGATACCACATGTAATTTACTATGTAAGTAGGACCTTGAACGATGCCTAAATGAATTATACAACTACCTGTAGGGTGTTTTTCGTCACCCCGTTGATATGGGAATACGCTCGCGCTTGTCAGGCGCATTACAGATTCCCCCTGCCTAGGGTAGGCCGGGGTTTATTGATTGTGGGGATCCGAATCTCCGACAGCCGCGAACTAAGCTGCCGTTAATTACCCCTCGCATTTGGAGCGAAGGAACCTCCGATTGACGGGTTAAACTGGTCATGCGAACTCAATATGCAGTGTTGTGTTTTGGAAGGGTTTTGGATATACTGGGGCCCCGCAGAGTTTTTACGGGGGTCCCGCTACCCGGATAGCGGGCTGGGGGTCAAGGGGGCTAGCAGCCCCCTTACGGGGTGTGGGGTGCGGGGCAGCGCCCCGTTAGAAATTTTTTCTAACGGGGGAGGCATATTTAGTGTGGAGTGCATAAAAAAAGGGGGGAAAGCGTCTTAAAGACGCGTGCGCAACATGTGGGCGCATGGTGCCCGGGGTCACGTGGCGCACACGTGACCATTGGGCGCCTCAGCGCCCGGGGTCACGTGGGCACACGTGACCGATGGGCGCCTCGGCGCCCCGGGGTCACGTGGGCACACGTGACCGATGGGCGCCTCGGCGCCCCGGGGTCACGTGGCACACACGTGACCGCGGGAAGCACCCGCGGGAAGGGACTTAGCCCCTAGGCTGGGGAGTTGAACTCCCAAAGGGGATTTTTGGAGTCAAACTCCTAGCTGAAATTTAATTTATGGAGTTAAACTCCAACAGATCTAGAAAGGAGTTAAACTCCTAGGAATCTTTGGTCCTTCTTCTGAGTCTTGGATCTGTCCAAAGTTAGATTCTTGGAGATGGGTCTCCTTCTTCTTCTTGTCTTTTGGCCGTCTCTTGAAGATCGAGAGATGTGAGATTTTAAAAATCTCTTCCTTTTCGAGATCTGGTGGGAGATCTGAGTTCCCCTTTGTGGGTTTTGTGGTGAAAAACTATTTATTTTGAGAAAAGGAAGAGTTAAACTCTTGATTTAATTCAAAAGAAAGAAGAAGGTTTTTGGAACCTTGGAGAAGGAGCAGGAGGCACAAAGAACCCTAGTTTTTTGGGGAATGAAAAAGTGTATATTTTATTCATCATCATGTTGCCTTTTATAGGCTTACACATTTACATATAGCCCTTTGGGCTTTTCAAAATGGCTTTTTGCCTATCCCATGGCTCATGTGCCATTTGTTTTTGCACATAAGCCATGAGCTTACAAAAATTTGGCTTTATACCCATTTTGCATACATTCATGCACAAAAATTACATAAAAATTATTTGTTACATGATTTTTGTTGTTGGCATGGAGGAGGCTGGCCGCGGGCTCGACTTGGGCATGGGCCCGCTTGACCTGGGCTTGGGCCCACCTGGCTTGGGGTTGACCTTGACTTTGACTCGGTCAACGGGGGTGTAAATTTTTATCCCAACACTACCGAGAAAGAACTTTTGGCAGTTGTATTTGCATTAGAAAAATTCAGGCCCTACTTAATTGGATCTCCACTTGTAGTTTACACCGATTATTCTGCCCTAAGATATCTTTTATCGAAGAAGGATGCTAAATCCAGGCTAATACGTTGGATCATGTTGTTACAAGAATTTGATCTTGTCATAAAAGACAAGAGTGGATGTGAAAACGTCGTAGCCGACCATCTTTCATGATTTTCTTCTTCTCCAACGTTGACCTTGCCAATAAACTATTTCTTTCCAGACGAACAGCTTTTGACCATATACAAGAGTGGATGTGAAAACGTCGTAGCCTGCACTGCCCTTTTTGCGACATAGACGGTCGACGCTCTGATCCGGAGCGATTTGGGTTCCCAATTTGCGGGAGCCTGCACTGCCCTTTTTGCGACATAGACGGTCGACGCTCTGATCCGGAGCGATTTGTTAGACGTGTCCCCGGCACGGAGTGTCGCTGGTTGACTTTTCCCCGGCAGGAGTGTCGCTGATCGACTTTTCCCCGGCGCGGAGTGTCGGGTTGACTTTTCCCCGGCACGGAGTGTCGCTGATGGACTTTTCCCCGGCGCGGAGTGTCGGGTTGACTTTTTCCCGGCACGGAGTGTCGCTGATGGACTTTTCCCCGGCGCGGAGTGTCGTGGGTTGACTTTTCCCCGGCACGGAGTGTCGCTGATGGACTTTTCCCCGGCGCGGAGTGTCGGGTTGACTTTTCCCCGGTACGGAGTGTCACTGATGGACTTTTCCCCGGCGCGGAGTGTCGGGTTGACTTTTCCCCGGCACGGAGTGTCGCTGATGGACTTTTCCCCGGCGCGAAGTGTCGTGGGTTGACTTTTCCCCGGGACGGAGTGTCGCTGATGGACTTTTCCCCGGCGCGGAGTGTCGGGTTGACTTTTCCCCGGCACGGAGTGTCGCTGATGGACTTTTCCCCGGCGCGGAGTGTCGCGGGTTGACTTTTCCCCGGCACGGAGTGTCGCTGATCGACTTTTCCCCGGCGCGGAGTGTCGGGTTGACTTTTCCCCTGCACGGAGTGTCGCTGATGGACTTTTCCCCGGCGCGGAGTGTCGGGTTGACTTTTCCCCCGCACGGAGTGTCGCTGATGGACTTTTCCCCGGCGCGGAGTGTCGCTGATCGACTTTTCCTCGGCGCGGAGTGTCGCTGGTTGACTTTTCCCCGGCACGGAGTGTCGCTGGTTGACTTTTCCCCGGCACGGAGTGTCGCTGGTTGACTTTTCCCCGGCGCGGAGTGTCGGGTTGACTTTTCCCCGGCACGGAGTGTCGCTGATGGACTTTTCCCGGCGCGGGGTGTCGGTGGTTGACTTTATTCCGAGACGAAGCATAATTTCGACAAGGAAGGCAGGTACACCGAGGCGAAGCATCATTTCGACACGGGGTGCATTCTGAGACGAAGCATAATTCCGACGCAGAGCTTGCTGGTTGATTTGATTCCGAGGCGGAGCATAATTCCGGCAGGGAAGGTAGATATCCCGAGGCGAAGCATGATTTTGACACAGGGTAAATTCTGGGACGGAGCATGATTCCGGCGCAGAGTTTGTTGGTTTGATTTGATTTTGGTTGACATCAGCATCGCTACACTGGAATATGGTACCAGGAGCGAATCATCATTTGTCATGAGAGGGTTTGGGGATTTGGTTTTTGTTTGGCATCTGCATTGCTGCACTGGAATAATGCCAGGAGCAACTCATCATGTGCCCCAGGAGGATTTGGGAATTGGTTTTGTTTTGGCATCTACATTGCTGCACTGGAATAATGCCAGGAGCAACTCATCATGTGCCCCGGGAGGATTTGGATTTGGTTTATTTGGCATCTGCATTGCTGCACTGGAATAATGCCAGGAGCAACTCATCATGTGCCCGAGAGGATTTGGGAATTGGTAGTTTAGGAGACAGTTTTAGATCCCTGTCACCTAAAGCTTTTCAATTTTATGGGCCGTGAGGGTCCCACAAAGCATTTTCTCCCTACGGGTCGTAAGGATCCCGTATGTGCATTTTCTCCTTGGGAGTCGTGGGGACTCCCAAGTGTGTTGCTCCTTTGTGAGTCGTAAGGATCTCACGCGGGAATTTTCTCCTCACAAAGTCGAGAGGACTTTGCGAGTGCATTTCCTCTTTTTTTTTATGAGTTTGCGCCCATTCGGGTTTTCACAAACTCGCCGGCAGTCCTGCTGTTTTTACTCACGGAGCCCTTTCGGGTTTTCATCCGTGTCCGTTTTGCTTGTGGACATACCGTTTTTTTCTTTTTTCTTTTTCTTTTTTTTTCTTTTTGGAGAGATCGGGATTGTTTTACGCCCGTGGATTGTATACGGTTTTGTAGGATGTATGATCCAGACCGTAGGGCCAGAAACATTTTGGGACATTGTTGGCGTCTGCATCGCTGCACTGGAATATGGTACCAGGAGCGACTCATCATTCGCCGCTTGGGGGTTGGGGAGCGATGGCTTAGGAGACAGGTTTGGATCCCTATCACCTAAGACTTTCAATTTTATGGGCCGTGAGGGTCCCATAAAAGCATTTTCTCCCTACGAGTCGTAAGGATCTCGCAGGTGTATTTTCTCCTTAGGAGTCGTGAGAACTCCCAAGTGTGTTTTTCCTTCGTGAGTCGTAAGGATCCCACGAAGGTTTGTTCTCCTCATGCATCGTAAGGACACATGAGTGGGTCTTCTTAATGGAGAATAATTCCAAAGACGGAGACCAACCGCGTAACTGGTGATTACGGTGGGATATGAGTATGATGAGAATTATTTGAGCCCGTGGATTGTATACGGTAGTCAATTTGGGGACTGGCCGTAGGGCCGGGAGAATTTTGGAAATTTAAATTTTGTTGGCGTCTGCATCGCTGCACTGGAATATGGTACCAGGAGCGACTCATCATTCGCCGTTTTTTTTTACCGTGATTGCTCTATCATTTCAGCTTTTCTTATCGCGAAGGTCGCGATTGCCCTATCATTTCGGCTATTTATTCACGGTTGCCCCATCATTTCGGCTTTATTTTCATTTTTATTTTTACTCGCTGATTTTTATTGCGAGTTGCCCTATCATTTCGGCTTTTCTTTATTTTTCTTTTATTTACACATTTTTTTTCTATTTACATTTTTTTTACATTCCCAGTTTAACGACTTAGAGGTCGATTGTTCCCAGTTTAATGACGTGGTGGTCGATTGTTCGCAGTTTAACGACGTAGTGGTCGATTGTTCCCAGTTTAGAGACTTAGAGGTCTACTGTTTCCAGTTTAACGACTTGGAGGTCATCTGTTTCCAGTTTAACGACGTAGAGGTCATCTGTTTCTAGTTTAACGACTTGGAGGTCATCCGTTTCCGGTTTAACGACTTGGTGGTCATCCGTTTCCTGTTTAGAGACGTGGTGGTCATCCGTTTCCAGTTTAGAGACGTAGAGGTCATCCGTTTCCAGTTTAAAGACGTGGAGGTCATCTGTTTCCAGTTTAAAGACTTAGTGGTCATCTGTTTCCAGTTTAAAGACGTAGAGGTCATCTGTTTCCAGTTTAACGACTTAGAGGTCATCTGTTTCCAGTTTAACGACGTAGAGGTCATCTGTTTCCAGTTTAACGACTTGGTGGTCATCTGTTTCCAGTTTAGAGACTTAGAGGTCTACTGTTTCCAGTTTAAAGACTTAGAGGTCATCTGTTTCCAGTTTAAAGACGTAGAGGTCATCTGTTTCCAGTTTAACGACTTGGAGGTCTGCTGTTTCCAGTTTAACGACTTGGAGGTCATCTGTTTCCAGTTTAAAGACATAGAGGTCATAGAAGATACCTGATCGGGCAGTTGTCGGGGGTACCGCTGGAGTTTGCCCGAGTTGCCTTATTACTTTGTCGGAGTTGATGGCCTTGCCCCCAGCAGGGGCCAAGGAAAGTCGTTCAAATACCGACTTGCATCGAATATGGCAATTGGAAATTGTTAACCCTGCAAATAGAAACATTATTTCAGTATAGGTAATCGATATGTATATTGATTGAGTTCGCATGAACATTTAACCCGAAATATGGGAGGAGAGATTGGTCCCATCGGGCGTGCCAGAATCTGTAGGGTGTTTTTCGTCACCCCGTTGAGATGGGAATACGCTTGCGCTTGTCAGGCGCATTACAGATTCCCCCTGCCTAGGGTAGGCCGGGGTTTATTGATTGTGGGGATCCGAATCTCCGACAGCCGCGAACTAAGCTGCCGTTAATTACCCCTCGCATTTGGAGCGAAGGAACCTCCGATTGACGGGTTAAACTGGTCATGCGAACTAAATATGCAGTGTTGTGTTTTGGAAGGGTTTTGGATATACTGGGGGCCCCGCAGAATTTTTACGGGGGTCCCGCTACCCGGATAGCAGACTGGGGGTCAAGGGGGCTAGCAGCCCCCTTGCGGGGTGCGGGGCAGCGCCCTGTTAGAAATTTTTTCTAACGGGGGAGGCATATTTAGTGTGGAGTGCATAAAAAAAGGGGGAAAGCGTCTTAAAGACGCGTGCGCAACATGTGGGCGCATGGTGCCCGGGGTCACGTGGCGCACACGTGACCATTGGGCACCTCAGCACCCGGGGTCACGTGGGCACACGTGACCGAAGGGCGCCTCGGCGCCCCGGGGTCACGTGGGCATACGTGACCGATGGGCGCCTCGGCGCCCGGGGTCACGTGGGCACACGTGACCGAAGGGCGCCTTGGCGCCCCGGGGTCACGTGGGCACACGTCACCGAAGGGCGCCTCGGCGCCTCGGGGTCACGTGGCACACACGTGACCGCGGGAAGCACCCGCGGGAAGGGACTTAGCCCCTAGGCTGGGGAGTTGAACTCCCAAAGGGGATTTTTGGAGTCAAACTCCTAGCTGAAATTTAATTTATGGAGTTAAACTCCAATAGATCTAGAAAGGAGTTAAACTCCTAGGAATCTTTGGCCCTTCTTCTGAGCCTTGGATCTGTCCAAAGTTAGATTCTTGGAGATGGGTCTCCTTCTTCTTCTTGTCTTTTGGCCGGCTCTTGAAGATCGAGAGATGTGAGATTTTAAAAATCTCTTTCTTTTCGAGATCTGGTGGTAGATCTGAGTTCCCCTTTGTGGGTTTTGTGGTGAAAAACTATTTATTTTGAGAAAAGGAAGAGTTAAACTCTTGATTTAATTCAAAAGAAAGAAGAAGGTTTTTGGAACCTTGGAGAAGGAGCAGGAGGCACAAAGAACCCTAGTTTTTGGGGGAATGAAAAAGTGTATATTTTATTCATCATCATGTTGCCTTTTATAGGCTTACACATTTACATATAGCCCCTTGGGCTTTTCAAAATGGCCTTTTGTCTATCCCATGGCTCATGTATCATTTGTTTTTGCACATAAGCCATGAGCTTACAAAAATTTGGCTTTATGCCCATTTTGCATACATTCATGCACAAAAATTACATAAAAATTATTTGTTACATGATTTTTGTTGTTGGCATGGAGGAGGCTGGCCGCGGGCTCGACTTGGGCATGGGCCCGCTTGACCTGGGCTTGGGCCTACCTGGCTTGGGGTTGACCTTGACTTTGACTCGGTCAACGGGGGTGTAAATTTTTATCCCAACACTACCGAGAAAGAACTTTTGGCAGTTGTATTTGCATTAGAAAAATTCAGGCCCTACTTAATTGGCTCTCCACTTGTAGTTTACACCGATTATTCTGCCCTAAGATATCTTTTATCGAAGAAGGATGCTAAATCCAGGCTAATACGTTGGATCATGTTGTTACAAGAATTTGATCTTGTCATAAAAGACAAGAGTGGATGTGAAAACGTCGTAGCCGACCATCTTTCATGATTTTCTTCTTCCCCAACGTTGACCCTACCAATAAACTATTTCTTTCCAGACGAACAGCTCTTCACCATATCCTGTGAACCTTGTTTTGCGGATATTGTGAATTATTTAGCTACAGGACTTCTACCCAGCGAATGGTCAAAACAAGACAATCACCGATTTCTATCTCAAGTAAAACATTTTTACTGGGATGAAGCTTATTTGTTTAAGTATTGTCCCGATCAAATTATTCACCGATGTGTCCCTAATAATGAATTCAAGAGTGTATTGTTTTTCTGCCATGATCAGGCATGTGGCGGTCACTTTGGTCCAAGGAAAACGTCGGAGAAAGTTTTGCAAAGTGGCTTTTATTGGTCAATGTTATTCAAAGATGCATATGATTATTGCAAAACCTGTTCTCAGTGTCAACACATGGGTCGGAATTCACAGAGAAATGAGATGCCGCTCTAACCTATCTTGGTTGTGGAGATATTTGATATTTGGAGAATTGATTTTATGGGCCATTTTCCCAACTCTTTTGGGAATTTATACATTTTATTAGCGGTTGATTATGTCTCTAAATGGGTGAAAGCAATACCGTGACGTACTAATGAAAATAACGTTGTTGTTAAGTTTCTTAAAGAAAATATCTTTTCTCTGTTCGGACACCCTTGCGCTATGATTAGCGACAATGGGACGTATTTCTGTAATCGGTCTTTCGAGGTTTTGATGCGGAAATATTCAATCAACCACAAGGTTTCTACGCCCTATCATCCCCAAACGAGCGGGCAAGCCGAGATCTCCAATAGGCAGATCAAACAAATTTTGGAGAAAACGGTTTCTAAGAACCGTAAAGATTGGTCCACCAAATTGACGGATGCTCTTTGGGTATTTCATACCGCTTATAAGACCGATCTTGGTATGTCTCCATACCGACTAGTGTTTGGGAAGGCTTGCCACCTTCCTGTCGAGATCGAACACAAAGCAATGTTGGCTATTAAAGAACTTAACCATGATTTTGATCAAGCGAGCAGCTATCAGAAGCTGCAATTAAATGAGCTAAGAAAACTTCGCGATGAAGCTTACGATAATGCGGTTATAGTAAAGAACCGGACAAAAGTGTTCCACGACAAAAACCTTTTGAGAAAAACTTTCATACCGGGACAAAAAGTCCTTCTTTATGATTCCCGTCTCCATCTTCATCCAGGTAAGCTACGATCTCGTTGGAAAGGACCTTTTGTGGTGCGGTATGTGTACCCGCACGGTGCAGTGGATATAGAAAATATTAAAAACAGTTCTATTTTTAAAGTAAATGGGCATAGATTAAAACCGTACTTTTCCGCTGACCAATTGGAGGAGCTCCTATTCCTACAGGAGCCACTTTATCACGAGTACTTTTCCTCTGCCAGACCTCCATATTTCGGTAACATTGTTTTATCTAAGAATGGAGGTGTGTAAAAATAAAATAAAATAAAATATATAACTAAGTATCTGTACATGCCAAAGAACAAGTTTGGGGGTGGTTTTTCATTTAACTATCTTTTATCCCTATTATTCTCCTCCCAAGTTTACAGGTTTATGTGCCCGAAGAACAACATCAATGAGGACACTGCTGCAAATAGGTTTGGGGGGAGGTTTGTATTCACTAAAATATTATTTGGCATTAGGCACTACTATATATGAAAAAATATAGCGTTAAATGAATGAATTTTTTTTTGTAAATAAAAGTTAGAAAGTGAAAAATACATATGAAAGAGGGGAAGAGATTTAAGAAGCGCAAGAAAATTAGATATTTT
Organism: Agapanthus africanus; assembly: GCA_030015575.1. NCBI lineage: Eukaryota > Viridiplantae > Streptophyta > Magnoliopsida > Asparagales > Amaryllidaceae > Agapanthus > Agapanthus africanus. The sequence continues at coordinate 341,821,271 of JASDDO010000004.1, read as the reverse complement.
AAAATGAAGCTAGTAATAGGTAGTTATGAGCTGTTGTCCCAAGGGTTGGTAAGATGAAAGGAATCACTAATCTGCGGATAGAAATAAGTCTGAAAAATAGTCCCTATTCTTGAGTCCAAATATCTGAACGTTGATACCCTATCATACGCACATGCATACATCTTAAAATTTGGGATAGTAGAGGATACCTTGAAATGTTCTTGTCTAAAAGCTTTAGTATGAAGGAAAAAAATATATAAATAAAAATATATTTGATACATAAAAAAAATGGTAAAGAAAAATGAACATTGGTTTTGTAATTACTTAAGGCAGCATAAAAAAATATAGCGAGGGTGCCTTATCACCCAGTGCCTTAGACCAACTAATTTGGGAGTCACTACTAAGACTTAGGTGTTGCAAGACTAGGATATTGCTAATTATGCCTAAAAGAGTGAGTACATTTAGTAATCGGTTGGTTAGTATCTCAAGAAGTATTAACGGTCGTATGAATAATGTGTGAGGAAATCCATCTAAAATATTCACCGACTAAAAAGTACTGACGAAGATGGAATAGGGTATGATAGCTTGAATTGAATTTTCTAAGTGTAGAGATGTCTTTTACACACACGTAGGGGTATATGATCGATGTTTGAAAGAAAGGTAGGGAGGAAGACTAAAGACGCTATTTTATTGAGGGATGATATGATTTCTGACATCTTTTCATGACCATTAAAATAGGGCCCATGACAACTAAAAAGCTAGAGTAGTTTGAAACTCTTCTTTTCAAGTTTTTCTTTTATATGTTCTTTATCTTTACATTTAATTTTCATCTTCTTTCTTTTATTATGGGATTTTGTGGGTGTAATCCGTCGAAAACCATCAGGAGACAACACTCCTCCTACTAGGGACACCTAGAGGTTTAAAGGCTTGTTGCACGTGCTAAGTGCAATCGAGTTTCCTACTAAAGTGTGCTAGGTTTTTCTTTTCTCTTTAATAAATAGTTTGCTCGGGACGATCAAAGATAAATTTGGGGGTATTTGATTAGTCAAATATATTGCACATTTGTATGAATATTTTCCCTACTATTATTAACTACTAAAAGGTGTTAATTGTAAATAAAGAACATATATGGGTTTATTTGTAAAATGATTATTTCATATGTTTCTTTATTTTAATTAATATAATTAGGGAAAATATATGTATATAATATTTAAATGAAATATTAGTAATTAAAATATGCATATCATATCAAATATTCCTAATCAATATTCTTAAGATATTATATCATATAAATGGTTGGAATAATATCTCAAAAATACCAAATGCCACTAACACTTTGATTTGAGATATTGTGCAGGTATTAGCTCAGGACTGAAATCTATGTAGGAGATCCAAGTCAAATCGGGATATCGAAACTGAATCTGCCAAATTTTAGAAGCAAATCGAAGAATCTAGTAACGGCAGAGACTCAGAGCAATATTTTTAGAATCTATATATTAATAGATACTCCAAATATCGAGAAGAAAAGCCAGAAAAAATCCCAAATCAAGATCCCACCAAATGGCGGCGGAAGGGCGGTCAAATAGGGCTTTTGGCGGTGGAAGGGCGGTCATTTAGCGGCCGTTAGATGTGAATTTTCAGGGGCATGATCGTAATCTCACATACTTTAATATGGAATCTAGGGTTTTATATTCAAAGATTATAAAAGGACCGAAAGCTATCTATCTAATACATATGTCTATCCATCGCCGAATTCTAGAGAAAGATCAAGTGAGCAACTAGGGTTCCCACATGAGCCCCCAAAAATATAAACTCAACGCCTCACGTGCTTCCCACGTGAACACCCAGAGGTGAAAACTCAGTGCCTCAAGTTAAACATACGTGAGCGATGTATAAAAGTGTTGAGCACTATATGTGTGTGTTTGTGTGTGTGGTCAAAATGGCTAAATGCTTAGCACTGATTGGGCAGCACCCATGTCAGAGCACCTCACGTGCTTCCCACGTGAGCGCCAGAGCAACAAATAAATGCTTAGCAATTCTGGGAAAAGAAAGCCCAACACCGAGCCCAAATTGGCTAAGTCTCTCTGAAGTTTTCTTGCAGCTGAGCCCAAATACTCTGTTGTGGGATCTTAATAAAATTTAATGATCCTGAAAATATTGCTAAGTTGATCTTAGTCTCAAATAAGACTAACGTATCCTTAGTTAAAATAAATTGAGCCCAAATGCTCACACACACACACAAACACATATTTAAGTTGATCTTAATTTCAAACCATATTAACGATCCTTAAATGAAACCAAACTTTCTTGAACTAAGGGAATACATACAACCTAAGTTCAATCCCCAAATCTAAAATATACAGATTTGGACTAATCCGCGCCCTACGGGCGACAACATAAACCAGTCTTCGTATACAATCCACGAGCAACCAAAATAAAATAAAATACACAACACGAAGTGAACTACCGGAGCAGGAGAAAGTGGTTATCGCAATGCGATAACGTAATTAACTGCAGCGACTCGCGCCTTTAGGTAAGAGGATCCCCACAATCAAAAAACCCTCACAAACTAAAGAGAATCTGATAAAGTCTGCTATATCGGTCGTTTCTATCCAAACCTCTGATATACGGTGCCATAAATCAACTTGGTATCTTCGAAGAGGTGGATGGATATGTCCAAATAGTATCTGCCCCCAAATTCAGGCAAGTCGATCAATCCCAAGTGGTAATTAAACAGATTTTTGCATGCCCGGTGGGACTTCTTTCTCTTTCCACTCCACACTTTGTGTGTTGTGATCGCGAACAAAATCACGGTTCACTACGGTTGCCCTTAGGTTCGAGGTACTAAAACTTGGTGTCTTGCTCCTGTGCAGAAAAACCAATGGCTTCTCATGGCACGGCTTGCAAAAACAACTCCCTCTCTACCCCAGCTGGAGGAGTGACATATGGGCCTAACGCGGCCTCCATTTTCTCAATGCCGGTGGGGCGGGTCACACAAGCCACTACCAGACTCTTATTCAGGACCATACACCCGTCTGTGAGCTTCAGTGCTTCAACGTCACAAGAAGAAGCTCCTAGAAGGTCAGTCTTTGATCGGCTGGCAACCAGGCGGCTCCTATCAGCAAGCCGACCAAATATGATGCTTCACTCTTCAACAGGCTGAACAAGAGCTCGAGCGAGTCTGTAAAGAAGCTCGTGATACCTGGGGGAGCCACCCCAAAACGGCTAGCCTTTCCTTCTCCTGCTATATGTGAAGTCAGAAAAAGTGCTTCCCTTCCCAGACGGTCGGTCTTCGAAAAATTAGCCAACTCCGCCCCCAACCCCAACAAAGGCATCGGTCTTCAACAGGATGACGCTAACCGAAACTCCTGAGCAATGCAGGGGGCATGACGAAGACACCTCCAAAATTGAGGCAATTCCCACACCAAGGCATGCTCGACGTCGCCACTGGCGCTGAGTGAGAGAAGCTGAGGGCAGCTCTCCCTCTGGGTTCACCCCACCAGCTCCTGTGGTGGATATCAATGTTGTTGTTCTAACTGGGAAAAGTTTTGACCCGCTCAGGAGGGTACGCAAGAACTCCCCAACAGCGGTACTGAAGAAATCACCTCCGCCGGTAGAGGCCCTAATACAGAAACAGTCGGAGCAATCTCATCAACGGATCTCCTCACAAATCTATAGAGTCTGGCGAAAAGTCTAAGACTTTGTGCTTGACGACAATTACTCTCGTCGACCTAAGAAATCTAAGGGCCGACAAGAAAAAGACTGCTCCTCCGCAATACAACGAGGAACCCTTCCTAAACAGACACCTGTTACAATGGCTCCTTCAGCTCCGACCTCCTATAAAGGAACAAGACCAGAAAAAATTCCATCGCCAGCGGCAAAATCTAATGGCGAAAGATCTAAACGCCCCAAGTCTGGGGGCATAACAATACATACAGTCTACATGGCCTCAGGAAAAGAAAAAAGCCGTGCCTCGGTGGGTCACCAACTGCAAACTCGTTCGTTGACGAAGGCTCAAGAGCAACAGAAAAAGCTCCAAGAAATGCTGACCAAAATGGCAGCGCTTACCGGACAAAAAGAAGGTTCGGACAAAGAAGTTGAGCAGCATCAAGAGAAAGAGACCGACACAGAGTTCTTGTGAAAAGTGCTGAAAAGAAAAGATAAGGAAGCTGCAGAGCAAGCTGCTAACATCAAGTAGATGGCTCTTCTATTCCAAGATATGGTGGGATTGATGATCCAGCCGGAACCCCCGACCGAAAATCCGCCAATAGTTATCGAGGACGAAAGAGGGGAAATATCAAACCCTCTTTCGGCCTTATCAGCGGCCAAGGAAGAAACCATCTCCAAGGCGGTCCTGGATGACTACATCGCTCAGCAAATAAGAGCTCACCAGGCCAGTGAAGCCGCCAGCCAACTCGTCAGAACCGGGCGACCATATCCGGCTTGGTATGACCAAATCAAGTGTAAGTCGATGTAGTACACCCCAGTACTTATGGGGAGGCGGAATTTTCAAAAACAATCAAGTTTAAATAACGAACATCGACTAACCGCTTGAATCGAAGCTAAACTATAAATAACCGTATTCTAAGAGTTTCAATTCACTTGTGATTAGGGATTATACCTAATGAAACCGGTCCTTCTTCTTTGTGTCCTCCTTTGTTCTCCTCGACCTTCTCTAGGTAGTAGACGATCCACCCGAGAGCAAAACACCAAGCTAAACCTCTAACTTGAGGTAACTAATCAACTTTGATTGCTAATCAAAGATGAAAGGATGATATAGAGTGAAGGTAATGGATGCTTAAGTCTAACTAAACCTTTGATCTCAACACATGAGGATTAAGGATTAGTATCTTGAAGATGAGAGCTTGAGGAGAGAGAATATGAGATAAGATAATGAGAGGAGAGAGAGTGTATCATAATATATTATGAAGCATTCTTTTTTAAGAATAATGAATAAATGAAATGAATAAGCATGCTTCATAAAATATCTAGTGGTGATTCATTAGCATGAGTCATTAAGCAATAAATGTGCATTAATGAAATGAATGAATCACCACCATGACTCACTTTCTTATCCAAATGAAACCTCCTTAGTCACATCTTCTAGAAGCTTCTCGTACAATTACGAGAACGCCCCTCCAATCCGCAAAAATACGGAAAAACTTTAGACTGTAAAAATCCAATAACCGGATACCAGTAACTGGCTTAAACCAAAGCCGACTGGTAAAAACTGTCCGAAAGTCGTACGCGCGTAAACGCACGTATGCGTCCGAACCCTTTGTCGCAAAACCATGCAACCTCTATATCGTTTCGCCTGGAGTAGGAAACTCTCTGTGTGGGACTCTAGAGACTCGACTACTACGCTGGCAGTGGGTTTAACCACAGACCGCAAGCGGCACTAGCTGTACGTAACGGTCCCCAGGTAGTTGTCGATAAGAAGGCCGATGAGTAAACCCATCCGAACTCCTACTGAGTCTGATGTGACAATCTCCATACAGTCTGGTCCGTTCGTCCAAGACTATCACATATCGGGCCTAGGGGGCGGCAAGCGTCAGTCCCCTAATAGCGGTATAAGTCGTGTCGGAGTGAAGCCCATTACACCCTGAGAAACTACTGGAACCTACCAGCAAATCTCGCTTGCCCTGGCCAGGGACTTTGCGTAATGGCTCTCTGACACAGCACGATATCTACCCTACCACGGCTCAAAGGAGTTGTGCAAACAGGTAGCAGTTGGGTGCAGTCCCGAGCACTTGGAGGCAGTGGCGGTTAGACAGGATTCGTCCCTCCCGGTATTGGACACACTCGAGGCGAAGTAGCAGTGTCAAGTCTGCGGACTACGCTGTACTCATGTCACCTGGGAACTGTTCACTGACGACTGGTATCAAACCAACCAACAGTTCCCTGTGAGTCCTGTCCGGTGTACCCGTAACCTAACGAGCACCTGCATACTATCTCCAGTACGACGTACTGACGGCTGTGGGACAGACCATCTCCCCAACTGGGATGAGAAGCGTACACACCAGTCTACTCCGGAGTATCGATGCTCTGTCTCGATAATCCAACGACCAGGGACTCGAATGAGGATGTGCTTGTAGACTACCCAGCCCCCACTAGTGTGACTGCCATCACAACGCTGGTAGACAAGCAAGATCCTAAGAGCTCTATCAATACGTACACTCACATATTAAGATAGAAAAACCAAGTAGCATACTACCATGTTTAGCAAGACTGTTATATACATGTGAATATCCCAAGCTTCCATTAAGTAATATACAAGCTAGTATGATACAGTAATGGCCTTCTAGGGCATAAACACTAACAATCTCCCACTTGCACTAGGGCCATGTACTGGCATATCGTAGACCAATGATCTCGAGCAGCCTCTCGAACTGAATCTGAGGAAGGGCCTTCGTGAATGGATCAGCAATGTTCTCTTCTGAAGCAACTCTCCGAACCTCGATCTCCTGACGATCAATGATCTCCCTGATCAGGTGATATCGCCTCAAGATGTGTCTGGACTTCTGATGGGACCTTGGTTCCTTCGCTAAAGCTATAGCTCCGTTGTTGTCGCAATACAGAGGTATTGGATCAACTATGGTAGGAACCACCTGAAGTTCTGTTAGGAACTTCTTCATCCAGACTGCTTCTTTTGCGGCATCGCAAGCAGCTATATACTCCGCTTCCATCGTCGAGTCAGCAACGGTGTCCTGCTTGGAGCTCTTCCAGCACACCGCCCCTCCATTGAGGGTAAAGACATAACCCGACATGGACTTGGAATCGTCCTTATCACTCTGGAAGCCGGAATCAGCAAAGGCCTCCAACCTGAGGTCTTTTCCGCCGTAAACCAAGAACATCTCCTTAGTCCTCCTCAGGTACTTGAGAATGTTCTTTACTGCTATCCAGTGTTTCTCCCCTGGGTCTGACTGATACCGGCTTACCACGCTTAGTGCGTAAGCTACATCTGGTCTGGTACACAACATTGCATACATTATAGAGCCTACCGCAGAAGCGTAGGGTATAATAGACATGCGTTCCCTTTCCAAATCAGTCTTGGGAGACATCTCTTTGGAGAGGGTGATTCCATGACAAGCCGGTAGATTACCGCGCTTAGAATCTTCCATACTGAATCTTTTCAGTACAGTGTCGATATACCTGGACTGCGAAAGTCCCAACATCCTCTTGGATCTATCACGATAGATCCGGATCCCCAGAATGTAAGAGGCATCACCCAGGTCTTTCATGGAGAACCTGTGTGACAAGAATCCTTTGACAGATTGTAGCATAGGAATGTCATTTCCTATCAATAGAATGTCATCCACGTACAAGACGAGGAATACGACACTTCTGGCCACAACTTTGCTATATATGCACGGTTCATCTGGATTTTTGATAAAGTCATATTCTTTGACTGTCTCATCAAAACAGATGTTCCAACTCCGCGATGCCTGCTTTAGTCCATAAATAGACTTAAGCAGCTTGCATACTTTCCCGCTGCTCCCACTCTGATTGAAACCCTCTGGCTGATCCATATAGACGCTCTCTTCTAAATTTCCATTCAGAAAAGCCGTCTTTACGTCCATCTGCCAGATTTCATAATCATGGAAGGCAGCAATAGCAAGAAGGACCCGAATGGATTTGAGCATAGCCACTGGAGAAAAAGTTTCGTCATAGTCCAAACCAGGTCTTTGACGAAAACCCTTTGCAACAAGTCTAGCCTTATAGGTTTCCACCTGTCCATCTACACCAATCTTTTTCTTGAAGATCCATTTGCATCCTATGGGTTTTACCCCATCTGGAGCAAAGTCCAAAGTCCATACTTTGTTGGTGTACATGGACTCCATTTCGGTCCGCATTGCATCTAGGCATCGTACCGAGTCGCCGCTCTGGATGGCCTGCTGGAAGTCAGTAGGTTCATCATCATCTATGATGCAATCCTCTCTATCCCCGTCTATGAGAAAACCGTAGTATCTCTCAGGCGGATGAGACGGCCTACTACTCCTGCGGAGGGGTGCGGGAATGTTCTGTTCTTCTTGAACCTCTGGTTCTACCAAACTTTCAGTAGCAGTTTGTGGTTCTGGAATTTCTTCCAGTTCTATTTCGCTCCCACTTATTTCCTTTTCTAAAAACTGATTTTCCAGAAAATGGGCATTACGAGAAACAAAAACCTTTTGTTCCTCTGCGTAATAGAAATAATATCCCTTGGAGTTCTTTGGATATCCCACAAACATACATTTTACTGATCGTGCCTCGAGCTTGTCCACATGCTGCTTTTTAACAAAAGCTGGACATCCCCAAATCTTCATATGCTGAAGATGGGGTTTCTTCCCAGTCCACATCTGATATGGAGTGGTAGGCACAGTCTTGGTAGGAGCTCTGTTCAGAAGATATGCCGCTGATTCTAGCGCATAACCCCAGAAAGATCGCGGTAACTCAGCATTACTCATCATGGATCGTACCATATCCAATAGGGTTCGATTCCGTCTCTCCGATACACCATTATGCTGTGGAGTGTACGGAGGAGTAAGCTGAGAGAGAATTCCTTTCTCTTTTAGGTAACCTAGGAACTCGGCACTCAAGTATTCTCCACCTCGATCAGATCTAAGTGTCTTTATACTTTTGCCGGTTTGGTTTTCTACTTCATTCTTATACTCTTGGAATTTCTCAAAAGCCTCGGATTTATGTTTCATCAGATAAATGAATCCGTATCTTGAGTAATCATCCGTGAAAGTAATGAAATAGGAAAAACCACCTCTTGCATGTGTAGACATTGGACCGCATACATCACTGTGTATGAGTCCTAAGAGCTCGCTCGCTCTTACTCCTTGTCCAGTGAATGGAGTCTTTGTCATCTTTCCTTTGAGACAAGATTGACAAGTGTCATAAGTTTGATATTCGAACGTGTCCAAATATCCTTCTCTATGCAACTTAGTCAACCTTCTCTCATTGATGTGACCCAGTCTACAATGCCATAAGAAAGCTTTATTTAAATCTGGAGACTTTCTTTTTAGTGTGTTCTGGACATTGAAAATTTGGAGTTGGTTTAAAACATATATGCCGTTATTTAGAGTACCGGACCCAATCAAACCATGATTAAGGTGGATGTTGACAACATCTCTTACAAACGTGAAATCATAACCTTTATTTGATAACAAGGAAACTGATATGATATTACACGTTAAGCTGGGTACAAAATAACAGTTATGTAAAACCAAAATGTGTCCACTCGTCAATCCTAGGTGATAATCCCCGACGGACGCAGCTCCCACGCTAGCTCCGTTAGCAACCCTGAGGATCATATCACCTTCCTTCAGCACTCTACGGTTTCTCAGTGCCTGCAATGAATTGCAAATATGAGATCCTGATCCGGTATCCAATACCCAGGAAGTAGAGTTGATCGACAGACAATTCTCAATTACAAACACACCTGAAGTCGAAGCCACAGCTTGCTTCGGTTCCTGGTTCTTGGCGTTCCACGCCTTGCAATCCTTCTTCCAGTGCCCTTTCCTGTGACAATGGAAGCACTCATCCAGGCCAACTACCGGTGCTGTAAACTTTTTCTTTCCCTTCTTTCCCACCTTACTAACACCTCCTCTAGGTCTGGGTGCGGCCTTCTTCTTCCTTCCTTTGGCTCTAGCCTTGGACCCGGAAGAAGATGAACCGCCAACAAACATAGCGGGTGTTTCCCTTGCCTTCTGCAAGGTGCCCTCTGCACTCCTTAACATGTTCAGGAGTTCCGCAAGTTCAACTTCTTTTCCTTGAAGATTGAAGTTGAGGATAAACTGGGCGTAGGTGGGAGGAAGGGACTGGAGAACAAGGTCTGTATAGAGCTCATTATCCAAAGTCGTCCCAAGGTCTGCGAGCTCTTCAATATAGCCGATCATCTGTAGGACATGTTCACCTACTGATGACCCGACAGCCAACCTCGCTCGAAACAATTTCTTAGAGGTCTCGTATCTTGCTATACGAGATTGCTCTCCATAAAGTTCCTTTGTATGGAGAAATATGCCATCTAGGGACATATCCTCGTGCCTCCTCTGATGTTCATTGTTCATCGAGGCAAGCACGATGCACTTGGCTCTCGCGCAATCTAAATCCCAGGTTTTGCGGATTTCCTTATCCGCATTGCTGGATTTGGGACCAAGGACAGCATGTGCTGTAGCGGTGAGGACGTACCCCAGTTTGTCATAGGTCAAAGCCATTTTGACATTCCGCAGCCAATCTTTATAGTTTGGCCCCGTCAGTATATTTTTCTCTAAAAGTAACTTAAGTCCAGTCATTTTCAGGGTCGCTGCAATTAGGAGAGAGAGAAGAAAACTCTTTAGCATGATGCTCTTGCAAGTTTAGAGTGGTTTTTAGTTTATCTAAACTGGATGGCTCCCACTGTTTCTCGAATCCTTCCTCAAACCATAAAAGAAGAATTAGCCAAGACTATTCTCACCGTACAATACTTGCTTAACCGTTCAGCCAGGCCGGTGTCGATACTTCGAGGGAGGTTTTCCAACGCTTTCGCGAAGTTCCTTAATTAAATAACCTCTTTTCTCTGGGGGCGTAACCCCGCTGACACTTTTCTGGACACCTACTAGGTTTATAGCATTGATCGTTAAGCGACGAATATCCTGATAAGTAGCATATACTCACAGTAGGATCGGGATCCAAATATCATCGTATGATAATGTTGAAGGAATCCTACCAACATTCATCAAACTCCAAATGGTATGCATCTCTTTGCAAATTTCAGTTTCTTTAGAAATTCCCGATATAAGTTTTTGCCCCATGCTCTTATGACCTTGGCTTTGGTCAAAATGTTATAAGTCACATGTCAAGTTCTACCCGTCATTATCTTGTCAATTTGAACCCATCCGTATATACCCCTGACTTTGGTCAAATGGTAATACGACTGTCCCAAACCAACTCATCTATCTTATGCAACAAATGAAAACCCAGTAGCTACCAAACACTATGCCTTGACTTTGGCCAAAATGCATAGCTTGAATACTACTGAATACCCAAATGAAATGACGGAGGGCTACGACTGGTTTTGGCGAAACCGTAAACGTAGTGAACTTGATATAACCGAAGGAACCTGATAGCTTTTAAAAGGAGTGGTTAAAGCTCCGCATTTAAAAATATCTGTTTTAAAAATAACCGAGTGGTTTCTTTTAAATTGTTCCAACGATTTAAACTTTGGTTTGTTTTACTTTGCATTATAGATAATGCGTCCCATCATTAACCTATCATTGCAGAAAACAACGAAAATACAACGTCCTCTTATGCCATCCGCATTCGCCACGGGGTCCCGTCATCACTCGTTAGGTTACTTAACTAACGACAGAGCGGGGGCTGGGCTAGCGCGGGTGTAAAACATAAGTGGCGTCTAAATAGCTATCATAAATATAGATATTTTACATTCGTCTGACGCAATGATATTCATTCCAGAACACAGATAAACAATATTGGATTTGCAAGCAATCTGTATTTCTTTTGAGCCTGCAAGAAAAGACAGATTACACAGTTGTGATGAATAGCCGTTACCCCACCCTCGACCCCTACGGGTACGGCAAACTACCCACCCGGCAGTCTGTGTACCCCACCTTGGGTCAGTCCTAGGAGCAAAAACAGTAAAATGAAATAATACAACGGTGGCTACAACCGCAACCTGGAAGTGCCCCGCGAAAATAATATTACAACAAATTACATTTACAATAAATGAATTAATCAATAACCCATTGCTAACCCCGGCTATACACCATAACAGTCCAATACAGTTTATATGCACAAACAGATATAACCATTTCAGAAATGTGCAACCCCCTGCCAACCGACATACTAGCAGTTGGGGGAGGTTTACGAACACATTAAACAATCACAGATATAATCCAATACGCAAATACTGTACAATTCGATCGAATAAACAACATCAATATTGCTCCAAAATCTGCTCTGTTAAACAGTAACCTGAGCAATAATTAAATATTCCAGAAAACCCAAAACACCACAGGGGACCCACCCAAAAAAAACGAGTTCCTGACTCGTCAACTCGGCCGCGGTTGCGCGGCGGATCGGTGGGATCCGCCGCCCTTCCGCGGCACTGTAGACGAATCAGAAGCCCAAATTTTTTTGGGTGTTCTACTGTGGTCATGTCAAGCTCTCTGAACACACCTGAAAAATTTTCTGACTTCATTTTAACTTCGACAGAAACTTGACAGAATTAGGGTTTTGCGGCTTTGTTTTTCCGTTCGAAATTCGTACAAATTTGCAATTAAGTTATTTATTGTTTAGCGAGGCTTTGATACCACTGTAAGTCGATGTAGTACACCCCAGTACTTATGGGGAGGCGGAATTTTCAAAAACAATCAAGTTTAAATAACGAACATCGACTAACCGCTTGAATCGAAGCTAAACTATAAATAACCGTATTCTAAGAGTTTCAATTCACTTGTGATTAGGGATTATACCTAATGAAACCGGTCCTTCTTCTTTGTGTCCTCCTTTGTTCTCCTCGACCTTCTCTAGATAGTAGACGATCCACCCGAGAGCAAAACACCAAGCTAAACCTCTAACTTGAGGTAACTAATCAACTTTGATTGCTAATCAAAGATGAAAGGATGATATAGAGTGAAGGTAATGGATGCTTAAGTCTAACTAAACCTTTGATCTCAACACATGAGGATTAAGGATTAGTATCTTGAAGATGAGAGCTTGAGGAGAGAGAATATGAGATAAGATAATGAGAGGAGAGAGAGTGTATCATAATATATTATGAAGCATTCTTTTTTAAGAATAATGAATAAATGAAATAAATAAGCATGCTTCATAAAATATCTAGTGGTGATTCATTAGCATGAGTCATTAAGCAATAAATGTGCATTAATGAAATGAATGAATCACCACCATGACTCACTTTCTTATCCAAAAGAAACCTCCTTAGTCACATCTTCTAGAAGCTTCTCGTATAATTACGAGAACGCCCCTCCAATCCGCAAAAATACGGAAAAACTTTAGACTGTAAAAATCCAATAACCGGATACCAGTAACTGGCTTAAACCAAAGCCGACTGGTAAAAACTGTCCGAAAGTCGTACGCGCGTAAACGCACGTATGCGTCCGAACCCTTTGTCGCAAAACCATGCAACCTCTATATCGTTTCGCCTGGAGTAGGAAACTCTCTGTGTGGGACTCTAGAGACTCGACTACTACGCTGGCAGTGGGTTTAACCACAGACCGCAAGCGGCACTAGCTGTACGTAACGGTCCCCAGGTAGTTGTCGATAAGAAGGCCGATGAGTAAACCCATCCGAACTCCTACTGAGTCTGATGTGACAATCTCCATACAGTCTGGTCCGTTCGTCCAAGACTATCGCATATCGGGCCTAGGGGGGCGGCAAGCGTCAGTCCCCTAATAGCGGTATAAGTCGTGTCGGAGTGAAGCCCATTACACCCTGAGAAACTACTGGAACCTACCAGCAAATCTCGCTTGCCCTGGCCAGGCACTTTGCGTAATGGCTCTCTGACACAGCACGATATCTACTCCCAATACCGGGAGGGACGAATCCTGTCTAACCGCCACTGCCTCCAAGTGCTCGGGACTGCACCCAACTGCTACCTGTTTGCACGACTCCTTTGAGCCGTGGTAGGGTAGCAATCTAAGAACAGTGGGACACACTCGAGGCGAAGTAGCAGTGTCAAGTCTGCGGACTACGCTGTACTCATGTCACCTGGGAACTGTTCACTGACGACTGGTATCAAACCAACCAACAGTTCCCTGTGAGTCCTGTCCGGTGTACCCGTAACCTAACGAGCACCTGCATACTATCTCCAGTACGACGTACTGACGGCTGTGGGACAGACCATCTCCCCAACTGGGATGAGAAGCGTACACACCAGTCTACTCCGGAGTATCGATGCTCTGTCTCGATAATCCAACGACCAGGGACTCGAATGAGGATGTGCTTGTAGACTACCCAGCCCCCACTAGTGTGACTGCCATCACAACGCTGGTAGACAAGCAAGATCCTAAGAGCTCTATCAATACGTACACTCACATATTAAGATAGAAAAACCAAGTAGCATACTACCATGTTTAGCAAGACTGTTATATACATGTGAATATCCCAAGCTTCCATTAAGTAATATACAAGCTAGTATGATACAGTAATGGCCTTCTAGGGCATAAACACTAACATCAAGTACCCGTAGGGATATACAATCCCCAAGTTCCATGTCTACAAAGAAACGGGTAATCTTCACCAGCATGTTGTATAATTCAGAACACTATACGGCAATACCGAAGGTGACGACAAACTGTTGCTTCATCAATTTGTCAGAAGCTTTTCAGAGCAGCCTTTGAATGGTACTCGGAGCTCCCAAATGACTCTGTGAAAACCTTCGCAAAAATGGAACTGCTGTTCATGCAACGGTTCGCCAGCGCGAGCGAACGCACTCCGATCACGACATTAATCAATGCCAGGGTAAAGCCGGGAGAAACTTGGGTCCAATAAGCGATCCAGTGATGAAATCTGTAGTCTAAGTGCGAACAGCGCATTGAAGAGTTTCCTGCCGTGGGCATGTTCATCGGGACCCTCGATCCTCAATCGACTGTGTCCCAGTTCATGACATTCTTCAAACCTACCACTTTCCAGGCGCTAATAGACAAATTGGCCCAAATGGATCAGATGGGCCATGGGCCTTCCTCCTCAAATAAGGGCCCTTGAAATAACAAGAGTAAAGGGAAAGCAGCATTCGTTGCCAATACGTAACAACAACCGAGTGGCCCAAAACCGGCTGCTCGCCAAAACAACGTGTGTCTGCGCCCGTCCTTGGAATAAAGGCTAGGACGTGCCTATTCGTTCCCTCGCGACAAGAAGAGAAGACTGTTTGAACTGGTAATGCGTAATAACCTCATCACATTTCCAGACCTGCAGCATCCAGCGCAACCCGGCGACGTCAACAACCCTAATTACTGCTCCTATCACAGATTAGTGAGCCACCCAATTGAGGATTGATACATATTTAAAAATTGGGTTGAAGAACAGTACTAACAGGGAAAGTTCACGCTGTCTGATAATTGGAGGGTAAACTTTCCCCAAAAGCACGCTCCCAAAAAGGTGGACGCACAGGGGGCATCATGCTCACTCGTGGAAGAAACTTCATGAGAAGTAGTCCTTTCAGCGAATATTAAAAGAATGCCGAAGCATCTACAGGTATGCCCGGCGGTTAGGTGGAAAATCCCACTTGAATCTGAAATAATCGAAAGGATGCTAAAACCCTGTCCCGCGCCGAAAACCACCGACAAGGGGGAAAAAACCCCAAGTCAAGCCTTCAAAGTCTTCTAAGAAAAAGAAAAAGACCAAGAAATTCGTGCAGCCTGCCGAGTATGATGACAAGTGCACAGAGCTTCAGAAATACATAGACGCTGGAAGAATATAACTAGAAGGTGCGGACACCGGTCACGCTCGAAGAATTCCTCAAGTATATTCTTGAGGACAGAGACAGTGACAATGATGAGGGAAATGACTCATCAGAAGAAGCGGAAGACTATGTAGCAAGTTGCTACATGGTCTCCTATTCATCGTTATATGGCAAAGAAGCTTTCTCAGTGTCAGAAGAAGACGTAGAGGAACTGGCGGCAGAATCGACGCTAAATTCCCCGAATCTGCCAAAAGAAGACCCATTGATAGACTTTTAAACCAAACCTTTCAAAAAAGCAAAAGACGACCGAGAACGCGAAATGACCAAATATGAAAAGTTTAAGCGTCAGTGTCTGAATAAAGAAGTTGCGGTAAGAATGAGTCATAAAGCGCTCCGACCAAACCAAAGCACCTCTGCAATAAATAAGAGCTAGATCAAAACTGAGAAGCGGTTCGCCAAAGTCCTATCATTGGGGATGAAGATACCACCCCTCACGAGGTACACTCCTGGAGTCCTGTGCTTCGACGGAAAAGACTCACATCCAAAATATTGCCTATATCATCAAAGGGTCACTCACTCCATCGAGGAGTGCAACACCTTCAAGAAGTGGTGGCAATGATATGTTGCCCATCGAAAACACTTCAAGAAGAAGAAGCGTGAAGCTCGTACACATCAACAACAAAGAGGCAAGACGAAAACGCATAAAGAAACAACCGGCAAATATCATATGGTTGATACCAGTTCGGAAAGGGAAAAACCTCAAGTTCTCAGCTTCGAGAGCGATTCCGAGGATGAAACACCCCTCAACCCTCTTTTCGAATACTCTCCCTCCGAAAATGTAGAGGATGGGAAGAACTGCAAGAATATTCAGCTGCGTAACCGTACGCTACCTGAGAAGAATCTCGGAGCTGCAAATAAAGGTTCGAACAAAAAAGACAAAGGGAAAATGAAAATGCCCGAAGAAATCAACCTCGATGAAGAAGTGGTAAAAGAGCTCGCCGTAAGGGACCCGCCTAAGAAAAACAAGGTGGATTACTACGTCTGTAATGACTCTAAAATCTTGTATGAAAATTTTACTATTAATGTACAAGAAATGAATTTTACAATCTGAGTTTGAGTTATAAATTACTTTTGTTAAATAACAGCAGGAAGCAACTTGTACCTCACTGGTAAAGCCTTTGCACTACTGTGACGTAGCCCCTGTGTTTGATTCCCATCATACAAAAATATTTTTTCTGAATTTTTTTAACTTTTTGGAAGCCCAAAAGATTGCACGTGCAATACACGGGGAAGTGAAAAGTTCAGAAAAATCAAACATGTGGAAAATGGAGTAAACTCTGAAAAATCCACATGGCACGAATCTAGAGACTCAAAGCCCTAGATCGACTGGTGGAATAGCCATTTAGGTCGGCGCCAACGGCTGTGATGAGCCCAAATTGCCCCGAGCTTTGCACACTTATCTTTTCACCTATCTCTAATTCCTCTGCACTGTTTGATTTCCCAGCAATCAAACATAGACCTTTCAATTCACAATTTATCACTATTTTAATGCTTTTAATCCAAACTTTTAATTCCCAAACCTTAATTCTCCACTATAAATACCACCCCCTACCTTGGCTCAGCATCATTCTGAAAAGTCTAGCCAAAACTCTCTAAAAAGTTCCTAGTGCAAGTGAAGTAAATAGGAGTTAGAAAGCAAGTTGGTTCCGGCGAAGACCGAAGCCTATTTCGGAGCCCCCGCGACGCCACGAAACTCATCCCTTCTTCTTCAATTTCTTTTTGAGCTTACTAAACAGTAAGTCCCTCCCAATCTCTTTTTCTCTTCATTGAAATTCCATTTTAAAACTTATATCGGTAAGTGGAGTTAATACCGATATCCTTTTTCTAAACCTTAGGAAACTCCTTCTCCTTTATTCTTTGATCAACCAAGTTTTTACACAATATTTGTAATCTTAAACCCTAATGTTTAGAATCAAATTTCATCAAAATTCTCATATGAAACAACCATAGTAGAACTTTTTCATTAAAATACCTTGAACTTTATAACCACATCCTTTAGTAATTGCTTAACAATACCTTAGGAAAAATTCACGGGGTAACGGCCTACCCCACACGCATACTTGGTTCCATAGCACGATACCCATTGTATGTATTTTTGTTTTGAAGAAAAATTTACAATAAAATATCACATAACTTTAAAAACTGGATTTCTTTTAAAGCGGTATTTCATATCCTTTGCGATTACGCATCTACAACCCTCTTTAGGGGACCCGCTAATGGATGGTGCGGATTGTCGCACATCCTTGGGCTAGTAGAGCGAGATGTAGACCTCCTTATGGAGCATTTGATCTCGAAAGGATTTAAATACGATTTTTAAGAAATTCGAATTTTCTAAATAAAATAAAATTATTTTTAAAATTAAAATTATATAAAATTATAAATTCATATTTTCAAAATATAATAAACCTATGTTTTTCAAAAATGAAAAGATTAACAAATATCAATAAAATACCATCAAGATACCAAAAAGGCAAGTTTTACAATAAAATACCATGAACTTTCCAAGCTAAGTAATTATCACTAAAATACCCAATACTTAAAATCTACACTCATGAAAACCCTAAGTAATACTGATCACCCTCGATGTTTACTTTTAAACTATATTAAAATATTTTTTCATAAAACCCTCGAGATATATAAAACAATATTTAAGGACTTTAGTAAATATAGGTTTAAGCGGGATCAATTCTCTTGAGCCCCTGGGAGCCAAAGAAAGTGAGTACTTGCCTATTTAACGGAGTTATTAATGGTAATTGTCTTGGAAAAAACCACAAATCCCGCCGTCCATATGCAGCAGTTACCGATGACTCCCGAACCAAATTCAAGAGCTAAATCTATCTAAAAGAGTCTGACTCATTCTGAGTCTAATTTAAACCTGAATCTAAAATCAAACATGAATACTTGATCGTGAACATGAATACTCGAATCCAAACATCAATATCAAACATGTATACTTGACTTGACTTGACCGAACCATGGTTATAACTTGACTTGACTACTTGAATACTTGACTACATCCTATACATGAATACTTGAACAATTTGTATCCATGGTTTCGGCAAGTCTGATAATTATAATCTATATAATACAATACGCGGGGATAAAGGGGTAGATTGGTACGGAACGTATATCGTGGCACGAGAGGTCACTTAAAAGACACCTACATGACTTCTCGTGCCGTTGTCCCGTGGGTTATGACAGGGCCTTGTACTACATGTTACCATAGTTCACGGGGTAAGATGGACTTCTCTCGTATACATGAATACCTTCTGTATCAAGCTACAAACAACCACATTATAGTAACTATAATATATCAGTAATCAATCATACACAACTCACCTGTTCATTTCACATTACTTGTATATTCTCTTTCTTCTCTTGGGACTTATCGAGCATTAGTTCGCCGACGACATTCCTTTCTGTTTCTTTCTTTGGAATGTTCGTCAGGAGGACCGGACTCTCAGGAGATCGAGCCTAGCTAGGAGGACTTGGACCAGCTCGTGGCATAGCCTGACTTCTAGTTCCTTGTACTTATTTTTCTGTATGCCATTGTTTAGGCACTACTTATTATCATTATATCTTTTCATTTTCAAACAGTTGTATGTAAAGATGAATATAAATAAAGTTACTGTTATTTTATATCACTTGTCATTCTTGTTCATTTTATATATTGTTTAATTACGCTTAACGTATTTATTTCTTAATAAATACGTTGCGGCCTGCCACGTTACCGTATCTTCCTACTGAGAAGCGGGGCATGACAACGTCCTAGCACATCTGAGGAAAATACCCTCGCAGCTAAGTATATTGGATACTCTCATCCTATTCAAATAGGCACGAGATTCCCTGATCAAGGCTCTACAAGAGCCTGATCAGTTCCAAGCTTTCCTCGCAGAAGAGAAAATGAAAAATGAACTGGCAGAGCTCCACATGGTTGATATTACATTCAACGATGAAGATCTACTCCTCGGTACGTGCGAACATAATCTCCCGTTATACGTCGCCGGGTACTGTCACGATATCAAGATAGGGAAAATCCTTGTCAACAACGGATCTTCCGTTAACCTTCTTAATGTGAGAGTGCTGAAGGAAATTTGCATGAATGTTCAGCACCTTACCCGAGATAAAATTACCATCTCCGGGTTCGACTCACAGTCGTCACGGACATTTGGGTCCATAATACTGATGCTACACTTCAGTCTGCTCGTCACTGACATCAAATTTCATGTCATTGACGCCAAGAATTGCTATAACGCTTTGCTCAACAGGCCTTGGTTATACGAGTACAACATCATCCCTTCTACAAAACATCGGTGTATGAAGTATTTCAAGGATGGCTCGGAGTACACCGTCATGGGAGAGCTAAATCCTTTCTCTATAAAAGAAGTCCAGAAATACGAAGAAGCAAAGTACTTTCTGCCAGACTTCGAGAATACTGAAAGGTGCCACAGGCCGGAGAGTAAACAAAAATCCGTCGCCACTATCCCGATCTTTAGGAGCGATACCGAGAAAGACGAAGAAATGGTCTACTCGAGGCAATCCTAAAAAGGAAACAATAAGACTGGACCATCTACTCCAATCCTGGTCTTTGGCAGTGATTCCAAAGATAAAACTAATGCAGTGTTCTCCAGTCGCCCGTCAATACAGACTCTCGCCGAAACGGATCAAAGTCTACAAGTTACAATGGCTCCACCTCGACACTACAAGGAACTTGATGCGCTCGATACATACAGCATAAAAGAACTGCAAACTTTCTACGTACCTCCTAAACAAAAAGGTGAAAATGCGATCCTCTTCTACAAATTTACGGAGACCAAAGTAGAAAAAGAAATCTGACATGGTGCCAATTTTGCACTTGATAAGCTTCAACGCATCCATCTGCCAAGATATTATTTGGAGGGATTGGAGGAGCTGTTAAGGCGCCAAGGTGTACCTCTCGAACAAATTATTCGACAAGCCTAATTCTACAAAAAGATTTGGGACACTCCCGGGACTCGGCGAAAGAAGCCCAACAAGAAGATGGAGACAACTGGGTTGGGATACGCTCGGTCCAAAAAATGGGAGCAAATCTACAGTTGCTACATCGTAAACAGCTCGAGTGAAGAGGAAAAAGCTCTTCCAAGTAATCATGACGTCGAATCGGAGCGAAATCCCACTTTGAAAACGTTAAGTCCGTTGCTCGAAGAAAAAATTGACAAGCTAATAAAAGAAGCTTGTCAAACGAGCGAAGATAATCATAACCGCGAAATGGCCATATATGAAAGGGCCAAGACGCAGCGTCTTAGTCAGCAATCTGCGGAGGAAGTAGACCGTAATGCTCTTCATCCCCAGCTGGCTATGTGTTCTCGCAAATGGGGAAAATCCCGAAATGGAGGTAAAAACAGGGCAAAGAACGCAAACAATGTTCGAAGACAACAAAGAGGGTCCAAGATGCCGCTCAATCTAGAAAAGCTCGATTGGAGCTCGTCCTTTATAAAGAAGATGGGTCGGGAATACTCTTTCTCACAGGACAAGACAGGGAAAATATTCAATCTTGTTATGAAGCACCAAATGATCATGCTTCCCAAGTCTTGGCACCCCGAAAAAATAAACGAGGTCCATCACCCGGATTATTGCTCCTATCACCGAGCAGTAGATCACCCCCTTGAAGACTGTTTACGTTCAAGGACTGGGTAGAGGACCAGTATCAACAAGCCAAGTTTATGTTATCCGACAGTTGGAAGATAACCCCGTCACAAAAGCATCAGCCAAAGAGGACCTATATCGTCATGGTAGCACCAGCTCGACCGCGAGAATGGAAGCGAACTCGTACCTGCCATATGATAACACTTTCAAATTAAGGAGGGTATGAGAGTATGAATGACCTCTTCAGGTGGTTCACAAATGAAGACGAGGATGGGGTGATCTTAGAGTTTCCATCAGTATCAAAAGAGCTGGAAGATGGGATATACACCACGGCGGACAACCTAAGAAAAATTGACTTAGGGACAGAAAATTATCCGACGTCGACGTTCGTCGGTGAGCTACTATCTGAAAAATAGGTAGCCACGTTAAAATATGTGCTCATGCAGTATAAAGACTGCTTTGCATGCAACTATTCCGAGATGCTGGATCTAGATCCAAAAGTAGCGGTATATAAACTGTCCATATCGCCAGACATAAAGCCAGTCAAACAGGAGCCAAGAAAGATGAGGCTCGAACTTGAGATGGGTATCAACGCTGAAGTCAAAAAACTGATCGACTCTGGCTTCAACCAAGAGGTTCAATATCCTGATTGGATCGCTAATATTGTTCCAGTGATGAAGAAAAATGGGACAGTCCCCATCTGCGTGGACTTTTGGGATCTCAACAAAGCGTGCCAGAAAGATGACTTTCCAGTACCCGTTACCGAACTGATGATCGATAACACGTCCACTCACGAAGTCTTCTCCTTCATGGATGGATCCTCAGGATACAATCAAATAAAAATGATCCTGAAGACCAAAAGCACACCGCCTTCCGGACTCCGTTAGGCATATTCTGCTATAAGGTGATGCCCTTCGATTTGAAGAACGCCGACGCTACCTACCAGAGGGCTATGACAAAGATCTTCAATGACCCCATACACGAGATCGTCGAATGCTATATCGAAGATCTTGTAGTGAAGAGTAAATCTCATGAGGAACATTGGGAACATCTAAAAATAGTGTTCCAACGCCTTCGGAAGTATAATCTAAAGATGAACCCTCTAAAATGCGCGTTTGGAGTTTCCACAGGAAAATCCCTAGGATTAATCATACGTCACCGAGGTATCAAAATCGATCCCTCAAAGATCAAGGCGATTATGGAAATGCCTACACCAAGAACCCTAAAACAAATGCGGTCTCTCCAAGGAAAGCTCGCGTATATCCGGCGGTTCATAACCGACCTCTCCAGAAAATGATTTCCCTACAGCCATCTAATGAAGAAGGGGACCCCGTTCGTTTGGGATCAGAAGTGCTAAAACACACTAAATGAAATCAAGCAATACCTGTAAGATCTGCAGGTATTGACCGCTCCGGTTAAGGGAAAACCCCTTATCCTATATACAACGGCCCTTGAGGGTTCTCTAGACGTATTGTGGGCATAAGAGAACGATCAAAGAAAGGAGAGAGCTCTGCACTATTGTTAGTTATATGTATGCCCTAGAGGCCATTACTGTACATGTGATGCATATTGTAGTGGATGCTTGGATATATATAGAGAGAACTTTCTTGCTCGATATAATAATATGCTATCTGGTTGCTCTTTGTCTTAACATGTTGACTTGTATACGTGATGCTGTCTTGCTCTCACATGTTGATAAAGCCCTCAGGATGTGCACTTGACTACCAAGACTATGATGGAGATCATACTAGTGGGGCCAGGGGTAGTCCACAAGTACACCCTATAATTGTTCCTAGTCGTGGGAGTATCGAGACAGGGCAACGATACTCCAGAGTAGACTAGCGTATACGCTTCGACCCATGTGATGGGCGATGGATGATCCCATATCCATTGGTGTTTGACATCAGAGAATGTATACGGGTGCTCAGTGGAGACTGGGTACACTGAACGGACTCGCCGAGAACTCCTAGCCGGTATTATACATATGGTGACACCGGTATAGGTTAGTCTGTAGACCCGAGATTGTCATAGAGTCTTGTGTGATTCCCACTGTGCTTTGATTTCCACAATACCACGGTCAAGAGATCGTGCAAAAAGGTGGTTTTTGGGTACATTCCCGAGTCACATGGAGGCAATGAGCGATAGGAGGGGATTCGTCTCTCCCGGTATTGGGAGTTGATGTTGCGCTATGCTCGATTGGCCATAACATGAAATCCCTGGCCAGGGTTGCTAAGATTTACTGGTAAGTGTTACCAGTAGTTTCTCGAACCATTATGGACCTTGCATCGGCATGACTTATCAGGCTATTGGGGTCTGACGTTATACCACCCCAGGCCTTGATATGCGACATATCTGACGAAGAGACCGGACTGTACGGTAGTGTTACGGATTGGATTCGCAGGAGTATGAGCAGGCTTGCTTTTTGATCTTCTGATCGCGCAATACCCGGGTGACCATTACGTTTAGCAGACTGCTTGCGGCTTGTGGGTGTTTGATATGATCTTCACCTACTGCCGGCATATTGACGAGTCTTTAGAGTCCTACACAGAGGTTTCCTGGTTCATGCAAAACGAAGTAGGAGCACATATGTGATATGTGCGGGGCCGAGATTGATACAAGTATGTGATACCGTATTGTATTCTCGCGATATGTGATATCGGCCGGGTATATGTGATATAGCCGGGTTATCGAATCAAGTGTTGATTCGGTAAGTTGATATTATTGATTTTAGTCGGTTATATGTGATATAGCCGAATCATTGAATCAAGTGTTGATTTAATGATTTAATGTATAATTATATATTTGATATATGAATTTATATTAACTAATATTGCTCACTTGACCATTTCTTTTTCTCATTTTGTATACATGATATATATATGATATATATTAATGTATCATACAAGGTCATATATGCAACTTGTGTGTGTAGGACTTACACCATAACCATGATATAATTAGGTTTTAATTATCTTTAGTAATTCAAAAATTGAGTGGGATTATGTCATGCTTGGAAGCTTGGAGAAGTTTTGCTTGCCATTGACTTAGTCCACCCAATTTGTTTTATTAAGAGATATTTATAAACCTAACCATTATCCTTGCCATGGTTAAGTCTCTACAAGGGTTAGTGTATGACACTAACTCACCAAAGGTTGCAATTCTAACCTCATTATATTCTCTTGTTCATCTTCTTCCTCATCTCTTCAAGCTCTCTAGGGTTTTGGGGAGATGAAGAATCCAAGTGAAAAAATCAAATTCAAAGTGAGCAAAATTCCTACTTCATCATCCTCTACCACCAGCCATTTAGTTTAGGGTGTTCTCTTCCCTAATCTACCATTAGAGAAGAGGTAGGTTGTGCTTGAGTTCCCTCGACGTAGATCATCTTCGGCCTCGAAGACTTCTAGCATGCTTGTTCGTATCGCTTGGTGGAGTCTATCTTGAGTCCGGGAGATCGATGCTTGGAGCGAAGGGACGACTACACGGAGCTTTAGAAGTCAAGGACCAGGTCTACAAAGGTTGTATTCTTGTTCACTTCTCATTGTAATGTTTGATTACAAAGTTTTGTTACCCTAACTTTCTAGTTCGATTCCTAGGATGTTTGCTTAGCACCCCCTAAATTTTTGTTGTGACATGTTTGATGCTTGCTAACCCTAGGCATGGTGCTAAGGAAACCCAACAGTGGTATCAGAGCCAAACTAGAAACTTAGACGATGCTAGAAACAATACGAAAATGAAACAAATCCGAAAATACGATTTCTGAAACCCTACAATTTTTGCTCTCTGTCGAATTTACAAAGGTCTGCAAAAATTATTCCAACAACTGCAGAAGCATGTATGTGATATTTGTAGAGCACAGAAGAAATTTGGGACCCATTGCTTGGATTTCACCCGAGCACATCCTTATCAAAACCGAGGAGGCCGGCCCCTGAGGCTCCTTTTCATCTCGAATTTTTTCTTTGCTTTATACTGTAGGATTTGGGGTTTCGGGTATTGTTTGTTTAGTCCAAAATTTCACGTGATGTTAATTTTGGTATAGGGCTAATACATAGTGTTTCGTAGTCGTATATTTTAACATTGTAATGGTAACCTAGATGATGTTTAACACTTCGAACGATCTTCGAACACTGCCTCATGATCCTTTCTGAAGTTTTCCAAGAGTTGGAATTTTCTAAGTTGAGTATATTCAATGGTCGTGCAAGTAAGACTATGGACCCTCTAGAAGAACAAGAACCTTAATTCGATTCTATGCCCACGGAACCGCGGCCGAACCCTAGGGTTTGCCGTAGTTCCGCGGTGCCATAGGTGAGGTATTGGTTGACCCTTCTACGGCTGGTCCATAGGTATTATGGCACGTTTTGGGTATTTCAATTTTGCTCAAGTGTTGAGTTCTTGGGGGTGTGTGGATGTTTGTTGATTTGATCAAGATGTTTAACATCGTCTAATTGATTGTGATACAATATTTGGAATCCACAATAATTAGTTATGTGATAAATAGTTTGAATTTTATAAATCTAGCAATTTAGTCTCATTTGATCGGTTGCCACGGAATTTTGATGTGATCAAAATTCCGTCGTAATCACGTAGTGTACGCGGATACTCGCCAGGTAACCTTACTAGATAGCCACGCCCCATAGCCCCGACCAAGTGACTGTAGGAGAACCCCGTCGCCAAAAGCATCTGTTCGGGTGCTCGCGGCAGCGGTGTTCCGTCTTAGTGCACTTCGTCGACGGCATCGGGGGTGCAGCAGTCTAATAAAGTTTCTGACGAGCATTCGATCAGGTTATCGGGAATCTTGTTGAATTACCCGACAGGTTATTGGAATGTGTTTTCAATATCGAGACTAAAATGAGAGGTTTATAATTGTTAGGCATGTGATGTCTAAGGAATTCATTTGGTTAGACATGGAATCCAAAGTATGAGATACATTAGGTTTATGATGTCTAAGGTGGTTGCGGATTCCAAATGTTGTAGTTTTTCACTTTCTTTTCTGTCACCGTAAGTGTAATATGTGGGGTATCGCCGGTTTCGTTGCTATATGTCAACGACAATTGGGATACCCACATTTACTTACGTTGATGATATGTGATGTAATGTGTTGCTGTGATATGTTATATTGGATCGTCGTGTTTGAATAGCCGGGAGGTTTTATATGAGATGGGAGTTTTTCATTTTCATTCATGTAAAATTCATTGTATATAATATTCTTTTATTGGGGCACTTCCGGGTTGAGGATGATGTCACCATTGTTGTATATTATTTACTTTTCCGCATTAGGATAGACCCAAAGTGGGGAGCAAAAGTAACCGGGTTCTAGGGTCTAGTGGGAGTCCATCTCGAGGAGTCGAGACCGGGTCTCATAACCCTAGAATTGGTAGGGTTACTTGCCGCTCTTGTAGGGGTCTAGGGATGTGGGTTTGGCTATTCATCGCGACCGTGTAATCCGTGTTTTATACTGGCTTAATTTAAAACACGGAATTCCTAGTATATCCAATATTTCATATATGTTCTTATGCTGCTGATATTTTGTGATGTGATCACTTGATATGTTCTGAGTTGAATGCCTATATTATATATATGAGATATAATTAATATTGCTGCTTTCGTTTCTTCTGTGATGCTTAGAAAGCATAATTGATGGAATTTCATTAATGAGATTAATGAAATAAAAGAAAAAGAAACCTAAAGATGTTGTAGAAACTTGTTTAAAAACTGGTAGCTCTAGTTCTTGCTTTGCATAGCGGTATTCCTTGTAGAATATCCAGCACCTTATTCGATAAGGAAAGAGCCGAGATACCTTCACCGGGAGTGACCTCTTTAGCGAAACTGGCAGATGCTACAAACTCGGTTTGTCTTTTGATTGCTTTTATAGTTTTTTCTTTGCATAGTGGTATTTGTGAAATATCCTACACCTTATTCGATAAGGAAATAGCCGAGATCCCTTCACCGAGAGTGACCTCTTTAGCGAAACTAGTAAAAGCCTAAAAAATACTCCTTTTCAAAATCACTCGATTCTACAACGATATCAAGTTCATTACGCAGAAGGTTTTCTTAAAAACCTGTCGCAGCCCTCTGTCATTTCAGATAAGTAATTTTTAGTATTCGTGCTGCGTTTGTTGACCTCTGTCAAAGCGTAGTGTGCGGTAGCTGATTAGTGCTTATCTGCAAAGCATATGCTGCGATTGGATTAGGGTAGTCGTACGACCTTGTTGACCTCTGTCAAGGGTCGTGCGGCTGGGTTTATTTCAATCAAGAAATGACGGGTTGAACTTAACTAGCAGCTTATGGTTTGTTGACCTCTGTCAAGGTCATAGGATGCTTGGGGCAAAATATTATCGAGAATTTTAAGTGTTGAAATTTGCAATGAGATTGCATACCTTCTATGAGATAGTCGGATCCCGATACCCACTGGGAGTAAGAGTTACTCCTGGGAGAGTTTTACACATTACAATTAGCCGATCAAGTAGGTGTCTAGAAAGGTGTAAATGGGGTTACGCCCCTAGAAAAATGAGGTTTATTTTAATTAGGTCCGTGCGAAAGCACGAGGAACCTCCCTCAAAGTACCGACACTGGCCTAGCTGAAAGATTGGTGAACTTGTAGAGTGTAATTAATCCCGGCTAGTCTTACCTTTTAGGGTTTGAAGGAAGATTTGACTAAAACAGTGGGAGACATCCTGATTAGATAAAATAATAACCAATCTAATCTTGAAAGAGGGCACGCAGAGTGTTTTCTTCTCTCTCTCTCCTGGTAGCGACCATGTCACGCCTTAATCAAGATAATAATATGGATGCATTGACCGAACCTGCTTATTATACTGAGCTAGGAAACGTTGGTTCCGCTCTATCTTATAATTGTTATAAGTCTGAGCAGGAAATAGGGGAATATCCAGATTTCCACGCGACCCAATCGAGAAATAAGCATGTTGATGCATATTCTTCGGGTGTGTTCATTACCAAGAACCGTTTCTCAGTATCCTCTACGTCCTGGTTATGTGATACCAGATCAGAATCCCACATATGTAAGAGTTACATGGGCTACAGAAAGGTAGAAAACTGAGATAAGGTGGTATATCTCTAAGTGTTAGAGAATGGTGCAATTGTTGCAGCCAAGTCAGTTGGCAGATATCACCTTGTATTAATACATTGATTCTGAACAAATGTTATTAGATACTGAACCTGATATACAACATTACGTATGTTTCTTTATTAAGTTACAGAAAGATATAATTATGTATTGTAGGATAATGTTGTGAACATTTTCCTGAATCAAGAGTTGATTGGATCAGGCACATTATGTAATGGCATATAAGTTCTAAATCAAACCATAGTTCAAAGAATATAGATCACACACAAGAGGAGTAGTTCAGAAATGAACGAATCCTTCTTGTAGCAATATATACTAGGTCATATCAATGCGACACGACCAGCTAAGTTACATAAGGATGAATATGAGAATCTGTTCGAATTTTCATCTTATGATACTTGCCAGTCTTGTCTCAAAGATAAAATGACCAATACTCCGTTTACTGGAAATAGAGAAAGAGTTAGTGAACTCTTTGGAAAAATACATGATGATGTATGCGGTCATATGTCTACAAATGCCAGGGTTGGTTCTTGGTACTTCATTACATTCATCGACTATCTCTCATGATTCAGACATGTGTTCCTGTTGAAACACAAGTCTGAAACTTTTGAGAAATTCAAGGAATATAAGCTTGAAGTTAAGAACCAGACGGGTAGAAGTATTAAGTCCTTCGATGTGATCGAGGAGTAGAATACTTTTGCATGGAGTTCCTGGACTTTTTAAAAGGAGAATGAGATTCTCTCTCAGCTTACTCCTTCGTATACACCACAGCACAACGGTGTATCGGGGCAAAGGTATCGCACCCTATGAGATATGGAGCGCTCTATGATGAGTACTGCTGAGTTACCTATTTCCTTTTGGTGTTATGCACTTGAAAAGCTGCATACCTATTGAATAGGGTTCGAACCAAATCAGTGCCTACCATTCCATATGAGATATGGTGTAATACCCAGACCTTTTTGTACGTCTATAACGTATTTTCTCTTTACCTATAGAATTTATTTATAATTATTTAATTATTTTCAAAATCCTATTAAACCCAGATCTTATCTTTCATTTCCTCTGGCTCGGCCGTTTTCCTTTTATTGAATTTAAACCCAAAACAAATGTTATGTATATTTCTCCGTCTAAAGTCAGCCCTGGACCCAAATCCTAATTCTAGTTATTTATCCTAAACCATAACCCAAATCCATGATTTAATTACATTTTTCGTTAATCCAAAATTTCCCCAACCCATTTCCAATTTTCCAAACTCATTCCCTCAGTTTTAAAATTTACTCAGCCCACTCAATTTTTGTTTTCCTAATAAACCCGGCCCGGCCCTGCCCTCTCTTCCTCCTCCTCACAATTCTTTCATTCTATTTTCTGGCCCACTCACTCCCTGGCCCGTTCACTTTTCCTCTAATTCTTTTATTATTAATTTCTGGCCCAGCCCACTCCCAGCAGCCCGCCTTCTCCAACCGCGCCTGCTTCTCCCGCACCCGACCCGCTTCTCCAATTCGACCCGACCCGCTCCCTACAGCATCTTCTTCCCAACGGCTCTCCCGCCAATCTCGCGTGCGATCCACCTTTTCCGCCGCACCCTTCGCTTGCGCCCACGTCGCCGCTCCACGCGCCCCGCTCACGAACGTTACCACGACGCGCGCCCTCCACCTCTCTCCTCTACCCACTACTCCCTTTTCCTCGCTCGCTCTCTCCCTCGTTCTCATTTTTCCCTCCTTAAACTCTGCCATACCCATTTTTCCCAACGACGACGACGACGGTGACAACCGATTCCCATTCCTTCATCACCTCACCGTCGCTCGCCTTCACCTCATCATCTCCACCCTCGATCACGAGCACCCCACTTCCTCTCTCCCACTTCCCTGCACACCCGAGCCCCCTGCATCCGAGCTCGACCACCCCTGCCCGACGCCGGAGAGCTCCTCGTCTCATCGTCGACGTACCTACATCTCGTCGACGCCTCATCATCATCATCATCATCATCATCCTCAGTTTCCACACACTCTCGTTTCTCTCTCTCTCTCTCTGCCTACCCTCTTCCCTTGCTTCCCTCTCTCTATTCTCTCTCATCTCCCCTCCTACCTCCTCCCTGCACCCCTCACCACCAACACCTCCTCATTATCAACCTCCACCGAGAACCCACTCCCTCTCCCAAGCCCCCATATCTCACTATCACAAACTTCCACTGCCGACACCTTCCTGAACCTCGCGCCGACAAGTTCACCTAGCTCCAACCACCGGAACTCCGACGTGCCACCGCCTGAGCTGCACCGGCGACCTTCAGCTCCTCCGTGCATCATCGGCCCCCCGAACTCACTGCAGCCCCGCCATCAAAGGCTTCGATCACCGCAGACACCCGACGACGCCGACGAGCCCCACTGCCCGAGCTCACCCGGAGCCGCTGCCGTCGCCGTGCCAGTTCGTCGCACGCCCGTACTGTACCTCGATGCCGTGCACCTCCAGGCAAGTTCACTACTTTCATCATGCTATTCTATTTATGTTACAAATCCAAATCATTTAAAATGCTGCGTTACTATTCCTGAAAACGTACACTTTTACCTGTTCGACGTGTGTTCCCAATGAGAATCCTTTCCCAATTTGGCGGAACTAAATGGTATTTCTTGGCCCGTATGGCTGTGGACCTAATGTGTAAATTTCGTTGGAGAATTTGATCGTTAATGACTAAAAAAACTACCCCCAAGTTTAATCGTAAAACTGTAATTTTATTGTACCTGAAAACCGTTAAATTCACCATAAATCATTTACATACTGGAATGGTGTGTTCGATGGCTCAAATCGAAGCCGACTCGACGAACTTTAACCCTATACTGTTTTCCTGGTATTCCTGTACTTAAATTGTGATGATAACTGGATCGGAGAGCGACTCTGGACTGCAGTCCAGAGCGACTCCAGGTGTTTCTTGCTGTTCCGTATTGGGTACCACGGGATTTCCTTAACTCATAGGTTGCGGAACTCCGCTGTCTATTATAGGTAAACATGTTAACTAGACAACACAAGTAGTTTCAC
Source organism: Agapanthus africanus (assembly GCA_030015575.1). NCBI lineage: Eukaryota > Viridiplantae > Streptophyta > Magnoliopsida > Asparagales > Amaryllidaceae > Agapanthus > Agapanthus africanus. Next base: position 341,790,090 of record JASDDO010000004.1, on the reverse strand, counting down.
TCCGTTTCGTTATCGTTTATTATTTATTCTGTAAATTAAAAGATCGGGACGCATGACAGTCCCAACAGAATCAGAACAGACATATTGGCATTGAATAGTGTATATCTCCTGACGTACAGATGCGATCAAAGATCCGTCTATTGCGTTGAAAACCTTACTGAAAACCCTAGATTTCATCAAACTGTAACGTCGCTAAAATCCGATCCCAACTGGGATCAAAATGCGTTACGAAACGTACTTCTGATTCTGAAATTGGATTTCCAGCCGCGAGCGCTTAAAATGAAGTGGTTATAATTAATGATCCTGGAACCCGTTTGGCTTGAAACCAAATTTGATGGATGGACAACTGAACATACTAATTACTACCTGTTTATCGTTTCGCTAAATTATATATGTACGTTTCATGATAAATCGTGCAAGTGATAAAATACTGTTTTTGTGACACCTTAATCGTGCTTATATACTGTTCACGCATCATATCATACCCATATCATTGTAGTGATAACCTAGTGATATCGTGCATTTACCCAGTGTTAGATTCTAGTGATGATTGTGGCAAGTACGTCAGTGTTCGTGTATCCGTGATTAAGTGAAAGTGATGGGTGACCCTATTATTCTATTGCATTGTCGACGTCTGTGGGATGCGTGTACGTGTGACTATAAGTGGTATGGGACACTTATGGAAGCGCTTGCACGAGTATCACAGATAAGACACCAGACACTGCCATTTATCTTAGGTATTAGTCGGGACGTGCTTGATGGAGGTCCTGCCTCCAGTTCTCGCGCAGACTTGTCACGGATCGATTAGTATTTAGGGTTATGGTTAGCGTTTGATGTAGACTACGGGGTGTGGGGTAGTTTAAGTGTGAGTTCAACAGAATCTCGGGAGTCCCATGCCGTCTTATATATTTAGGGAGATATATGGAGATTTACAAGGTATGTGATATACACCGTGATATACATGTTACATGTTGGGCCCGTGGTCCCTTGCCCTTGGGTTCTACCCTTGGGTGGAGGACACTCGCGAGTGGTTGACTCTCACACTTGGACTGACGATAGACTTAGTGACCTGTGCAGTGAGATTTAGAGACTGATGGGGATACTGGCATTTATATTCCTTATATACTGTGTTGACATACGTGACATATCGTTCTACTGCTTTATTGTTCCGCTGCATTGATTACTGCATATTCATATTCATGATGTCATTGATTTACTGCTTCACATATCTATTATCACTGTTAGAACTGTCACTTGATTTTATACATATTATATTGCTAATGTATCGCTCTGACGACCTGAGTATGCATGCTCAGTGTGAGGAGAAGATTTAGCCTGGACCAGAACTAGACGTGCATCACAGACTTCTTGACTTGCCATTCCGAGTTACATTCGTTTGTTCCACTTCAGGTCAATTTATATTATTGTTTCTTTCAGTTACTGCATTTCTCATTACCTGCGCATCATTTACTGTTTACCATGAAAAACTAGAAGCCGAAGTGTGACTACGGCAGGACATTTCCTTGACCGTAGGAGTATGGCTGGCCTTGTCTACCCCTCGTATTCCGTATTTTGGGAAGCGGGGCGTGACATATGGTATGGAAATAGACCATGTATTAAACGAGTTAAGATATGGGGTTGTCCGGCCTATGTTGAATAGCAAAATCCGGACAAGCTCGAGGCAAGGTCAGTTCTGTATCAGTTTGTTAGGATATCCCAAACATTTGTGAGGGAATATCTTCTACCACTTTGAGGAGCAAAAGGTGTTTTGTTTCTCAGCATGCCACCTTTTTAGAAAAGGAATTTCTTGTGAAGAAATTTATGGTCATGAGATAGAACTGGAAGTTGTTCCAGCTTGACAAACTAACAGCTGATGATTTGGTGAAACCAAAGGATTCAATAGTCTCCGACGAACCCCGTCCTCTCCGCGAATCTGGTAGGGTTCCTCATCCACTTGAGATATACTACGGTCTTCTCGGTGATAGTGGGAGCGAGGATTGCATCATGAGATGATGGCCCAACTAGGTTCAGGCAAGCCATCACGAGTGGCGACACTGTGAAATGGCTGGATGCTATGCAATCAAAGATGGAATCCATGTACACCAACAAAGTATGACTTTGCATGTTGCACCTGAAGGGGTAAAACCCATTAGGAGCAAATGGATCTTGAGAAGATTCTTGGTGTAGATGGAAAAGTTGAGGCTTTCAAAGCTATGCTTAAGTCCATCAGGATCGATGCGCACATCGCGGAGTTGTAACATCTGTTTTGATGTGGTAGTCAAAGAGTTTGACTTCATCAAAAAGGTAGATGAACCTTGTATATACAAGAAGGTTGTAGAGAGTAAGGTTGTCTTACACGTATTGTACGTAGATGACACACTCTTGATAGGAAATTGTTTCCTATGCTACACTCGGTCAAGCTCCTCTTATCACGAAGATTCTCTATGGAAGATCTGGATGATACCTACTACATCTTGTGGATTATGATCTATGATGATAGATCTAAGTGGATATTGGGAGTGTCCCAAATCCGGGTACATTAACACCATACTAAAGGGATTTAGTATGGAAGATTTTAAGCATGGTGGTTCGCCCACTTACTCAGGAATCACTCTCTCCAAAAAGAAGTCTTCCAAAACTGATTTGGAGAGAGCTCGCGTGCAAGGGATACCCTATGCTTCGGCAGAAGGCTCTATCATGTATGCGATATTATGTACCAGACCAGATGTAGATGACTCACTATGTGTGGTGATCAGGAATCAATCGGATCTTGGGAGAATCACTGGACAGCTATGGAGGACATTCTTGAGTACTTGAGAAGCACTAAAAGAAAGTTCTTGGTTCCAGCTTCCAGAGTGATAAGTTCGACTGAAAATTAGTCACATGCATTGTCTTTACCCTCAGTAGAGGGACGGTATGTTGTAAGAGTTCCAAGCTAGATACCAAGACATACTAGACGATAAAGGCTAAATACATTGCTACAAATGATGCTGGCAAAGTGGTTGTCTGGACATTTCTTGTTCATGAGATGAACAAGGTTCCTATCATTGAGCGTCCAATAACTGTTATTGTGACAACAATGGAGTTGTGGCTTTTACCTAGGAACACTGGTCCCATCAGCGTTCCAGACATATTCTAAGGCAAGTATCACCTGATCAGGTAGATGGTTGATCTCCAAGAGATCGAGGTAAGGAGAGCAGATCTTGAGGTTAACACGGCGGATCCACTCACCAAGCCCTGCTTCCCCAAATACTATTTGAGATATTTTTGGGATGGTTGAGTATGGGATACTACAACCACTGCTAAATTGTTGGGTATTGGATACTACAACAGATGGCCTTAGTGCAAGTGGGAGATTGTTAGTTATATGTATGCGCTAGAGGCCATTACTGTACAAGGGATATATATTGTAGTGGATGCTTGGACATATATAGAGATGACTTTCTTGCTCGATATGATAGTATGCTATCTGGTTTCTCTTTGTCTTAACATATTGACTTGTATACGTGATGTTGTCTTGCTCTCACATGTTGATAAAGCCCTTAGGATGTGTACTTGACTACCAGGACTATGATGGAGATCATACTAGTGGGGCAAGGGGTAGTCCACAAGTACACCCTATAATTGTTCCTAGTCGTGGGAGTATCAAGACAGGGCATCGATACTCCAGAGTAGACTAGCGTATACGCTTCTTGACCGATATGATGGGCGATGGATGATCCCATATCCATTGGTGTTTGACATCAGAGAAGGTATACGGGTGCTCAGTGGAGACTGGGTACACTGAACGGACTCGCCGAGAACTCCTAGCTGGTATTATACCTATCGTCGGATAGCAGTTCTCTGGTGACACTGATACAGGTTAGTCTGTAGACCCGAGATCGTCATAGAGTCTTGTGTGATTCCTACTGTGCTTTGATTTCCACCATACCACGGTCAAGAGATCGTGCAAAAATGTGGGTTTTGGGTACAATCCCGAGTCACATGGAGGCAATGAGCGATAGGAGGGGATTCGTCTCTCCCGGTATTGGGAGTTGATGTTGTGCTATGCTCGATTGGCCATAACATGAAATCCCTGGTCAGGGTTGCTGAGATTTACTGGTAAGTGTTGCCAGTAGTTTCTCGAACCGTTATGGACCTTGCATCGGCATGACTTATCAGGCTATTGGGGTCGGACGTTATACCACCCCAGGCCTTGATGTGCGACATATCTGACGAAGAGACCGGACTGTACGGTAGTGTTACTGATTGGATTCGCAGGACTATGAGCAGGCTTGCTTTTTGATCTTCTGATTGCTCAATACCCGGGTGGCCGTTACGTTTAGCAGACCGCTTGCGACTTGTGGGTGTTTGATATGACCATCACCTACTGCCGGCGTATTGACGAGTCTTTAGAGTCATACACAGAGGTTTCCTGGGTCATGTGAAACGAAGTAGGAGCACATATGTGATATGTGCGGGACCGAGATTGATACGAGTATGTGATACCGTATTGTATTCTAGCGATATGTGATATCGGCCGGGTATATGTGATATAGCCGGGTTATCGAAACAAGTGTTGATTCGGTAAGTTGATATTATTGATATTAGTCGGTTATATGTGATATAGTCGGATCATTAAATCAAGTGACGATTTAATTATTTAATGTATAATTATATATTTGATATATGAATTTATATTAACTAATATTGCTCACTTGACCGTTTCTTTTTCTCATTTTGTATACATGATATATATATATATGATATATATTAATGTATCTTGCAAGGTTATATATGCAACTTGTGTGTGTAGGACTTACACCATAACCATGATATAATTGGGTTTTAATTATCTTTAGTAATTCAAAAATTGAGTGGGATTATGTCATGCTTGGAAGCTTGGAGAAGTTTTGCTTGCCATTGACTTAGTCCACCCAATTTGTTTTATTAAGACATATTTATAAACCTAACCATTATCCTTGCCATGGTTAAGTCTTTACAAGGGTTAGTGTATGACACTAACTCACCAAAGGTTGCAATTCCAACCTCATTCTATTCTCTTGTTCATCTTCTTCCTCATCTCTTCAAGCTCTCTAGAGTTTTGGGGAGATGAAGAATCCAAGTGATAAAATCAAATCCAAAGTGAGAAAAATTCCTACTTCATCATCCTCTACTACCATCCATTTAGTTTAGGGTGTTCTCTTCCCTAATCTACCATTAGAGAAGAGGTAGCTTGTGCTTGAGTTCCCTCGACGTAGATCATCTTCGGCCTCGGAGACTTCTAGCATGCTTGTTCGTATCGCTTGGTGGAGCCTATCTTGAGTCCGGGAGATCGATGCTTGGAGCGAAGGGACGACTACACGGAGCTTTAGAAGTGAAGGACCGGGTCTAAAAAGGTTGTATTCTTGTTCACTTCTCATTGTAATGTTTGATTACAAAGTTTTGTAACCCTAACTTTCTAGTTCGATTCCTAGGATGTTTGCTTAGCACGCCCTAAATTTTTGTTGTGGCATGTTTGATGCTTACTAACCCTAGGCATGGTGCTGAGGAAACCCTACAACTATTTATGTCGAGTTCTCCTGAGGGCAGAAAGCAACTATTCCCCCATCGAAAAGCATTGCCTAGCGCTGATCTTCACAATAATGAAGCTCAGACATTACGCCTTGGCACATGAGGTCCACCTTATATCGAAGGTGGATCCTCTCAAATATCTAATGTCAAAGGCCATACTGATAGGAAGACTTGCCAAATGGGCCCTCCTCCTGATGGAGTTTTCGGTAACATATCGACCCCTCAAAGCAGTGAAAGGACAGGCCATCACCGACTTTCTCGCGGAGCATCCGATACCAGCTGACTCTCCCCTAAATTGTGAGTTGCCAGACGAACCCGGGGTGGGTCTTATTTTCGTGACCCCGCAAGGAAGAATATTGCATTACGTCCTCTCCTTGACAGAACCCAGGACTAATATTGAAGCTGAATATGAAGCTTTAATAGCCGGTCTTGAGATCGCTATCGATATGGGGATCAAAGACCTTCTTATATATGGAGACTCCCAGCTGATCGTTAGTCAAGTGAACGGTGACTATCAAACATGCAAGCCAGAGCTGATAAAGTATGGTGAAAGAGTGCAGCAACTGTTGACACAAATCCCTTCCTTTACCCTAGAAATCATATCGCGAGTGGAAAACAGCAAAGCTGACGCGTTATCCAAATTGGCTAAAGAATTGGCTGATGAGGACCTCGATGACATAAGGATCATTGTGCAAAGTGGTAGGGTTCTCACGACAACAGATATATCTTCGGAAGACCCGATAATGCCATCCGAAGGAAAATAAATGACCGAACAAGTAGCCCTTCAAATAGAGGACGAAGAAAAGGTCAAGGACTGAAGGGAGGTCTTCATAGACTACTTCAAGCCCTAACAAATGCCCGAAAATGCGTTATCTAGACATCTGCTCATGAAACGAGCTTTGTCATTTAACTTCGTCAATGATACTCTATATAAGAGATCATTCGACTGCCTATGGCTAAGATGCCTGGGCCTGAAGGAAGCAAAGAACGTCGTACAAGAAATACACGACGAGCTTTGCGGCTCCTATCAGGCGAGTTCAAAGATGAAGCTGAAGATAAAAAGAATGGGCTACTATTGGCCCATGATGATTCAGGATTGCCTCGAATATGCGAAGCAGTATCACTCATACCAAATTCACGGGGACTTCATACATCAACACCCAAATCCGCTGCACCCAACAGTGGCCAGCTGGCCGTTCGAAATGTAGGGAACCGATATAATTGGCCCTATCGAACTGGCATCATCCAAAAAACATCGGTTCATATTAGCAACAACTGACTACTTCTCTAAGTGGGCAAAAGCAATACCACTAAGGGAGGTGAAGACGCAGAATATCCCTTATTTCTTCAAGACCCATGTCATATACCGGTTTGGGACTCTGCGACGGATAATCTCGGATAATGGGCCATCTTACAGAAGCCATAAAATAAGTCGCTTCGTACAACAGCATAAAATAGACTGGAGATACTCTTTAGTCTATAATCCTCGGGTCAACGGTCAAGCTGAAGTTTTCAACAAGATCTTAACCAAGATTATAAAAAAGACGGTGTCCAGAAACAAAAAGCATTAGCAAAAAAGGTTGCATGAAGCTCTCTGGGCGTACCGAACAACGTTCAAGACAGTCACGAATACAACACCATATGCATTGGTGTTTAGCGTGGAAGCAGTGCTCCCACTGGAGATAGAACTACGCTCTTTATGAGTGGCAGTTCAATATGAGCTCACAGATGAAGAAAATACTCATCTTAGGCTCGAGGAGCTCGATGCCCTCGACGAAACCTGCCTTATAGCACAGAAAAATCTGGAGGCTTATAAGGTAAGGATGACCCGGTCATATGAAAGACTGACCAGGCTGAGAACATTCCACCAAGGCGAACTCATGTTGGTTGTCAAAAGACCGATGATTCCTAATCGTGCAAAGCGAGAAAAGTTCGAGCCAAATTATGAAGTCCCGTACATCATAGACAAAATCTACCAAGGTGGAGCCTACCTGCTTATGGATATGCATGGCGAGAGGCCGTTCGGGCCAATAAACGGTCGATTCCTCAAAAAGTACTACGCTTGAAGATTCAAGACTTAGGTCAATGATAGATGACGACGCTTGTGTCCGCTCGCTATCTTCCTGAGTCAAAACTTTGAAAGTGGTACCAAAAGATGTTCGTCCCAAAACATGGGAATATTTGACCGAGAAGTCCTTAAACTAATATTGGACCACTACATTCTTAAACTGGTTTTGGACCGAAAACTTCCATAAACTAAAAACTCGCCCTAAGATATGGCGATAATAGACCGAGACGTCCCTAAACTAGCACGTTCCCCCCAAATACGGGAATAATGGACCGAAACGTCCCTAAACTAATGATGGACCAAAACGTCTCTAAACTAATAATTGACCGAGACGTCCCTAAACTAGCGTGTTTCCCCCAAACATGGGAATATTGGACCGAAAAGTCCTTAAACTAAAAACTCGCCCCAAAATACGGCGATAATGGACCGTCATGTCCTTAAAACTAACATGTTTAGCCCTACGGTAGATCCCTATATTGACCACCGTATATAATCCACGGGCATAAACAATTCATGGCTCTCCCGCGTCCTATATGATGCGGTCCTTCAAAAAAGATTGGGGCTAATTGTGCGTTACCTTATGGGTTACCTAAAAAAACGGTGTCCACAAGCGAAATGGCACGGATGAAAAACCAAAAGGGTGTCGTGAGTAAAAACAGCAGGACCATCGGCGAGCTAGGGAAACCTGAATGGGCGCGAACTCGTTAAAAAATGCACTTGCAAAATCCTTACGTCTTTGTAAAGAGAAAACACCCACGTGAGATCTTTACGACCCACAAAGGAGCAACACACTTAGGAATCCATACGATCCTAAGGAGAAAATGCACTTATGAGATTCTCACGACTCGTAAGGAGAATATACCCTCTATAAGACCATCAAGGCTTATATAATTCAAAAATCTTAGGTTACAGGGATCCAAACCTGTTTTTAAGCCACCAAAACCCTACAAAGTTTTTCTGCCCTACAAGTTGTCCAATATCGAATCTTATATACAATCCATGGGCATAAATAAGTATATTCCCCACGAAGTCCCACCAATGGCAAGAAATATCCTCCTATAGTGAACGACACTTGTAAGTCCTCTCAACTTATAAAGATAAAACACTCTTATAGGATCCTTACGACTTACAAGACAAAACACACTTAGAAATCCCTACGATTCCTAAGAAGAAAACACACATATGAAATCCTCATGACTCATAGGAAGAAATACCTTTATGAGACCCTTACGGCTCATAAAGTCAAAAACCTTAGTCGACAGGATCCTAACCCTGTTTGCTAAGCTACCTTTGTACAAATCAACAAAGGAAAATAATGGTTCGCTCCTGGAAATATCCCAGTTGTAGCGATATTGATACCTAAATAGGTATCAAATTTCATGTCCTCTCACGGCAAATGATGATTCGCTCCTGGCAATATTCCAGTGGTAGCGATACTGTATCAGATTTCAAATCCTCAACTCGCCAAAAAAATCAGCGAGCAAAAAATATGCCGAAATGATGGGGCAACTCGTAATAAAAATCAGCGAGCAAAAAATATATATGTATATAAAATAGCCGAAATGATTGGGCACCGCAAAAAATAGCCGAAATGATTGGGCAATCGCGACTTCCGCGTTATAAAAGCTGAAAATATAGAGCATCGCGGAAATAAATAAAAAAATATATATAATAAAATAAAAAATTTCTGCCCTGCTAGTAGTTCCGTACTGACTCTTGTATACAATCCATGGGCACAAATGAAAGAAAGAAAGAAAGAAAGGGAACCATATTTTCCCATCATACTTCGTCAAAATGGTTCCATATTTTGATGGCAACATCTACAGCCTAAAGATCAACTCGACGTTCTTCTCATTCCAGCAGGATGCATACGCAATGTCATAAAAAAGACCCAAGGGTCAAAGCAAAGATGGAGTAATGGTAAAACCCTAGATCCAAGTCTTGACGGTACATATACAACCTAAGACTATTTGAACGTCCTTCTTACTCCAGCAAAGTACAGGCGCGATGTCAACAAGGACCCAAAGGTCAAATGAAAGTGAAGGGACGAAAAAATCCTATCTTCAGATCTTTATGGCAACATCTACAGCCTAGAGATCATCTCGACGTTCCTCCTCATTCCAGCTAGGTGCGGACGCAACTATCAAACGAAATTGGAGCAATGGCATATTCCCCACTCCAGACCTTGATTGCAATACATACAACATAGAGATCATATATATGTTTTCCTGACTTCAGCAAAGAATCGGTACGACATCATCAAAGTAAAAGCGAAGTGATGACATATTCCTAGTTTCGGGTCTTGACGGCAACATATACAAAGCTAAAAACCATTGGAGATCATCCCATCCCAGAATGGTGCGATTATGACTCACCGGGGCTTCAAATTAAGCCTAACCTCAAGTAAAAAGCGCCACAGTAAATACCTAACGCTTGCTCTTCCGACGGTAAAATGGATATTCCAACCTAAGAAGATTACTTGAAAATGTCTTGTTCAGTTTCGGAAGGGATCAGAAACACGACAGTTGTAGGGCTACTCGAGCAGCAACCTAAGGGACTGCATATCGAGAAATATATCAACCAACGCGACGGTACGATAGACTTAAGCCTAGTACCACAAACCTAACGGACCCCTGTTAAGAGTGGGGGTTATCTACATTTTACATTAGGATACACTTGCGAGATCCGCTCAACTCGTTTCGACTTGTTGGAAGAAACATCTTTATGAGACCCTCATGGCTCATAAAGGTGAAAAGCCTTAGGCGACGGGGATATCAACCTATTTCTTAAGTGTTGTTGCTCTACAAGGAGGTCAAGACCGACTCTTGTATACTATCCACGGGCCACATTCGACAAAATTGGTAGAATACGCCGCTATCAAAACAGAAAGGTACAACTCACGGGCCCCAGGGCTTAGAACTACATTCCTTACGGATTGAGATTTGAGTGAATGATAGCTAATGACGCCGGTGCCCTCTCCCTATCTTCTCATATTGAAATTCTAAAAGTTATGTACGATACGGCCGCCCAAAACCAGTTGTATGCTATGCATTACTCTACACTACTTCACCCATATATAGACCTCCGTGAGCGAAGTAGTGGGGGCATTTTTTCACACCTGTTTGAGCGTTCACTTATAAACATATGCGTACCTGGATGAGAAATAGCATTGAAAGCATGCTGATTTATATATGCGTGTGGAAGGTTAGCACATGACACGTGCACACATGCAAGATGCATATATGTTTAAATGATACAATCAAAGAAAGAACATGTTTTGGAAATGAAGCATTCGACAGTCAACGATAAAAGGAATGCATTTAAATAAACATTTTATTCTACGGGGAAGAGATCACCAAATATGGGATCAAAATTATAAGGGCTTACAAAACAATAAACAAAGTTTTCTAAAGCCCTCTCAGCCTTCTCCACCAAATCGAAGTGGCGATCCTCACGAAGAGTCGCTCCCTATCGATCAGTGACGTGCTCAGAGTGATCTGGTTCTGCAAACGAACGGAGTGATCCCTCAGAGGCTTGGTAATCAAGCATGCCTCATGAACGCAGTCGATTTTGTCCTTCGCTGCGTCGAGCATCGCCGGAGTCATCTCCACTAGATGAGGAGGAATATCATCGAGCACGGTTAGGAAGATCACCCGGAGCCAAATAGAGCCGATGGGGAGAGAAGATCCCCTACGGGTTAGGAGCTTGTGCATCACCGTGTCGCATTGATCATCTGTAAGAGCGGGATTCGCCAAGCATGTAGTAAAATGAGGAATAATTTCCTCGATAGGCACCTCCCATGGCTGCCGAGGAGCAAGCGGGCGATTACATGCCATGACTCTTGCTCTGTTAAAATGGTTCTTTCCTTGTGAAGGAGAAGAACATTGCTTCACATTATAAAGAGAAAGCATTCAAGTCTTGGCACAGAAAACGTTGTGGAACTATTTCCAAGCTCCCAATAAAAGTAGGCGTTGGAAAGGAAAATGTTGACTCAGGAAAAATAATAATAATTGAGACAGCGCCTCACGTGTTAAACACGCGAGCGCTTATATGCAAAGCATATAAGCGCTGAAAACAAATAACCAAAAGGGCTAAACTCATGAGGGCTTATATACAAAGTATATAAGCGAGGAGAATAAACAACCAAAAGAAGGCAAACCAGTCTCACGTGTTAAACACGTGAGTGCTCATATGCAAAGCATATGAGCGCTAAATATAAGCAGATTAAAACCCGCACTGGGGTCTCGTGTTAAACACATGAAAAAAACTTTTTAACTTCTTACAGAATTAAATTCTATATAGAGAACCATCAGATCAAAGATCCAATGGTGATTAAAAATCATCGAATATAGAATTAAATTCTATTGGGAGAAAATATCTCCCTGATCCTTCTAAATAAGAAAGATATTTTCTGTTAAATAGAAAGCTGTTGATAAAAACTCCAATAAGATGGCAAAATATTTTCCTATATCTTTCTAAACAAAGAAAGACGAGCTCTGTTAAACAGAGAACCCTTGGATTAAAAATCCAATGGTGATTAAAAATCACCATATGACAGAATTAAATTCTGTATGTGGGGAAATATTTTGTTAATCTTATTAAAAATAGGAAAATATATTCTGTAAAACAAAAATGCCCTGGATCAAAGATCCAACGGTGGATAAAATCTTCCGAACAATTTTTGAGGCCTATTAAATCAATTGGTATCTCTCAAATGAGAGATTTTCTCAAACTAATTAACAATTTGCCTCTGCTATATAAAGGATCCGAGATTTTAGGTCTCAGATCGAGAATCGACCCCATAAGCTTCTCTAAAAAAACCGAGAATTTAATTCTCCTCAAAGAAGAAGATTCTCTCTCTCAAACCCTAGGTAAAGAAAATCAGAGATAAACATATCTCCTTTGCCTAGCATAAATAAAAAGGAAAAACAAGGGTTTAACCCTTCATAAAAAGAACTTAGTTTTTTCTATGGATCTGAGATCCGTAAGACAAATCTCCACATAAGAATTTAATTCTCATTGGGAGATTCTGTTCTTCAGAAATATAGGAAAAAGAACTAGATAAAAGGAAAAGAAGAGAAAGGCATAGATTTCAGGAATTTAATTCCTTCCAAAATAATAATAGGGTTTAACCCTACATAAAAAACTTAGTTTTTATTAAAAAAACAGAAGAATTTAGTTCTTAAATAACATCGATCCCGGATCTTCAAAATATAGATTTTGGTGATCATTAATGGCCAAAACGCCATGAAACAGAAGTTAAATTTCTATAAAAAGAGATTAAATCTCTAAAGAAACCAAGTGTCTCACGTGAAACACACGTTAGCGCTCTCTAAAAGAAAAGAACTTAGCGTCTCACGTGCTTCCTACGTGAGCGCCCAACAAAAGGAGCTTAGCGCCTCACGTGCTTTCCACGTGAGTGCCCAAAAATATAAATTCAGCGCTTTACGTGCTTCCCACGTAAGCGTCCAGAGGTGAAGACTCAGTGCCTCACGTGAAACATACGTGAGCGATGTATAAAAGTGCCGAGCCTATATATATATGGTCAAAATGGCTAAGTGCTTAGCACTAACTGGACAACGCCCATGTCCGAGCGCCTCACGTGCTTCCTACGCGAGCGCCAGAGCAACAAATAAGTACTTGGCACTTCTGGGAAAAGAAAGCACAAGACCGAGCCAAAATTGGCTAAGTCTCTATGAAGTTTTCTTGCAGCTGAGCCCAAAATGCTCTGTTGTGGGATCTTAATAAAATTTAATGATCATAAAAATATTGCTAAGTTGATCTTAGTCTCAAATAAGACTAACAAATCCTTAGTTAAAATAAATTGAGCCCAAATACTTATATATATATATATATATATATATATATATATATATATATAAGTTGATCTTAATCTCAAATCAGATTTACGATCCTTAAATGAAACCAAACATCGTTGAACTAAGGGAATAAATACAACCTAAGTTCAATCCCTAAATCTAAAATATACGGATTTGGATTAATCCACACCCTACGGGCGACAACATAAACCAGTCTCCGTATACAATCCACGAGCAACCAAAATAAAATAAAACACACTGCACGAAGTGAACTACTGGAGCAGGAGAAAGTGGTTATGGCAACGCGATAACGTAATTAACTGCAAGAGCTTGCGTCTGTAGGGAAGTGCGTCCCCACAATCAAAAATCCCTCACAAACGAGGGGGAATCTGATAAAGTCTGCTACATCAGTTGCATCTATCCAAACCTACGATATACAGTGGTATAAATCAACTTGGTATTTTCGGAGAGGTGGATGAATATGTCCAAATATTATCTGCCCCTAAATTCAGGCAAGACGATCTATCCAAGTTCGTCTCTATTTTCAGCGGTAAACACATACGTATCCCATCTAACCATAGTCTAAAGGTTAAAATAACGTAGTATAAACTGATAAATATCGGGTGTCTAGGTTGTTTAAGATTTAGGCGTAATAGATAATATTCAATATAAAACATGAGATACTTTATAATATGATGACAATTAATAAAATATTCCTAACGTATGGCTACTAGAAGATATATACATATAATTCAAATATTATATATATCTGTTATTTTTTATTCACATGGATTTAGTTTACGGATAAATATTAATAAAAATATAATCTAGCACCATAACGGATATCACGCAAGTGGGTTGGGTCGGATAAACACATCTACCGTTCAAACCAATCACAATCCAAAATATATAACCTAAATTTAAAATACCGATTAATATAGTACGATCGTACTACGGTGTTACATAAGACCAAAACCTTACATTTTAAAACAGTGCGAATTGACTTGTTTAAATAGCTTGGAAAGTGAATCACTTATTGTCTCCGGCTCCCCAAGGCTCAAGAAAGAATGGGTCACTTAAACCATTCGCTTCCTAAATACTAGTCTTAGTAATTATATGGTATTTATGTGTAAAGATAGTATTTTGAAACTTTATGGTATTTTAGTAAAAACTTAACATTTTAAAAGTTAAGGGTATTTTCTTGAAAAACATGCTTTTAAAATCTTGTTTTCTTTTAGCTGATTAGAAATATTACAAGCCATGGTATTATTTAAAGTTATCATCTTTTCTTTTATTTTATAAAAATCGTATTCTTAAAAGTCGTATTATCTTTCCTTTCAAGATCATGCTCAATAAAGAGCTTTGTATCTTGCCCTACTAGACACAAGATGTGCGATAATCCGCACCATCTTTAACAGAATTCCCCTTACGAGGGTTGTAGAGACACAATTCCAAAGGTAAAAATTAAATTCTGTATTTTAAACTTGATGGTATTTTAATGCGAAAGCCAAATCTTTAGAAATATTGATACGAATATGTGGGGGTTTTATGATTCAAAAGTGTGCGTGTAGAGGGTAGATCGTTACCCCGTGCGCTATCAAAAAATATAATTAACAATACCAAAAAATTCATGTTACAATAGAAGTTACATGAAACGATAAGTGGTGTATATATGACTAAAGCCTTTTCATGAAATAATTCTAAAAAAAGATGTAGGTTATTAGGGTGATATTTGATATGTGACGATTAGAAATAGAGGTGGGTTATTTTTCTTAGCAATTTTTCCATTTTCAAATGAAAATGTTCTGAAAAGTATAATAATGTGAGACAATTTTGATATCAATGAGCATAACTTGAGATGACATCATGAAAAGAAGTGGATTCAAAGGGAGAAGAAAGAGAGGCAGGGAAGACTTACTCACGGTGTGAATTGGTCTAACAACCAATTCACCGTTTTACTAGGAAATAGGTTCGTCGATTGAAGGAAGAAAGGGTTTGGTACGTTGTTGTTGTGGTGTCTACAAAACAATGATGTTGGGTGGCGGCGACATCGTTGATGATGACAGGGAGAATCTAAGGGATACTCGATGGGGTAGTTTGCAGCCGCGGTGGTTCTTGAACAGAGCTTTGACGTCTACAGGTGATGGCTTTGTAAGTCAATGCCACGAACCCCGCGGGTCCGCGAAGATTGCAAGAAACGATTTTTATATGCTTCGTAATATTGACTAAACTTCAGGATCGATACTAAACCCTAACTAACAAGCTAACTAAAAGGTTTAACTACTATGTAAGAAATTTATACCTCAGGTTACTATTCCTTCTTGTTCTTGCTATCCTCCTCCTCCTTGTGAGCTCCTTGGAGTGTGTATGGATCGCGCCTCCTCATCGACCTCTTCGAGTCGAAGAAGATCCACCCGAGAGTGTCTACCTTGAGCTTCTACCTCTAAGATGAAGTAATTAGGGTACTTAGTGTGCTAATCTAAGTAGCTTAGAGGAAGTAGAGAGTGATTATGGATAGATTAGCCTCACTAACCTTAGGATTCTCAACACATGAGACAATTAGGGTTTGAGAGGAAGAAGAAGAGAGCTTGAGGAAAGAGAGAGTGTTTGTGATAATGATAAATGAATATGGCTATTTGTATGACTATATGGCATCCCAAAATATCTCACAAATATCTTACAAAATATCTCAAAATATCTAAGTCCACCCTTGCGTCAAAAGTCAACCATGAGTCACCAAGTAGCCATGCTTCAATTATCATACAAATAACACCTCATTTCCTCCACCTCATAAATGTTTTAAACAAAATATAAAAACCCTAATGAGGTGTCTCCTTCTAGAAGCCGTCTTGAACAAATTACAAGAATGCCCATCATCCCTATATACATACCAGTATCCATATTCCGAGAAACACGAATACAATGAGACGAAACTAATCCAACAATCTAATACTAGGATCCGGCTTAAACCAAAGCCCACTAGTATTATCCGTCCGAACATGATCCGTACACAAGTACACATATATGTTCGAACCCTATCGTAAAACCATACGACCTCTACATCGTTTCGCCGAAGCAGGGAAACCCTCTATGTGGGACTCTAAAGACTCGAAATTACGCTGGCAGTGGATTTAACCACAAGCCGTCAGCGGTACTAGCTGCACGTAACGGCTACCCAGGTATCTGTCGATAAGTAGGCCGATGAGCAAACTCATCTGAAGTCCTATTGAGCCTATTTGTGACAACAGTCCCGGTCTGTTCGTCTAAGAGTATCGCATATCGGGCCTAGGGGGGTGGTAAACGTCAGACCCCTAATAGCGCAATAAGTCGTGTCAGAGTGTAGCCTAAAACACCCTGAGAAACCACTGGAGTATCTACCAGTAAATCTCGCTTGCCCTGGCCAGAGACTTTGTGTAATGGCTTTCCGAATCACAGTACGACATCAACCCCAAAACCGGGAGAGACGAATCCTATCTAACTGCCACTGCCTCCAAGTGTTTCAGGACTGCACCCAACTACTACCTGTTTGCACGACTCATCAGAGCCATGGTAGGATAGTAATCAAAGAATGGTGGGAACACACTCGAGATGAAGTAGCAGTGTCAAGTCAACGGACTATGCTATACTCATGTCACCTGGGAACTGCTACCTGACGATAGGTATAGTACCAACCAACAGTTCCCCATGAGTCCGTCCAGTGTAACTCATAACCCAATGAGCACCTGCATACTATCTCTAGTACGACATACTAATGGCTGTGGGACAGACCATCTCTCCTGCTGGGATGAGAAGCGTATACACTAGTCTACTCTGGAGTATCGATGCCCTGTCTCGATAATCCTACGAGTAGGGACCTGTATAAGGATGTGCTTATAGACTACCCACCCCTACTAGTGTGACTGCCATCACAACGCTCGTAGTCAAGCAAAGATCCTAAGGGCTCTACCAATATGTATCAGCGATACGCTAAAAGAAACATATACACATATTAAGATAGAAACAAACCAAGTAGCATACTACTATATTGAGCAAGACTGTCATAAAATCAGTGTATATCCCAAGCTTCCAAAATGTAATATACAAACCAGTACTATACAATAATGGTCTCTAGGACATATATCACTAACAATCTCCCACTTGCACTAAGGCCATGTGTTGGCATATCACAGACCTATCATCTCGAATAACCTCTCAAACTGTGTCTGAGGGATGGCCTTTGTGAGTGGACCTGCAGTGTTGTTCTCCGTATCAACTCTCCGTACCTCGATCTCCCGATGATCTATGATCTCCCTGATCAGGTGATACCGCCTTAAGATATGTATGGACTTCTGATGGGACCTGGGTTTCGTCGCTAAAGCTATAGCCCCGTTGTTGTCACAATACAGTGGTATTGGATCAACAATGGACGAAACCACCTGAAGTTCTGTTAAGAACTTACTCATCCATATTGCTTCTTTTACAGCGTCATATGCAGCAATATACTCCGGTTTCATCATCGAGTCAGCAACGGTGTCCTGCTTAGAGCTCTTCCTACAGACCGCCCCTCCATTGAGGGTAAAGACATAACCCGGCATGGATTTGGAGTCATCCTTGTCACTCTAGATGCTAGAGTCAGCAAAGGCCTCGATCTGGAGGTCATTTCCTCTGTACACCAAGAACACCCATAGTCCTTCTCAGGTACTTGAGAATGTTCTTTACTGCTATCCAGTGCTTCTCCCTAGGGTTTGACTGATACCGGCTTATTACGCTTAGGGTGTAAGCAACATCTGGTCTTGTATACAACATCGCATACATTATAGAGCCTACCGCAGAAGTGTAGGGTATAGTTGACATGCGATCCCTTTCCAAATCAGTCTTGGGAGACATCTCTTTGGAGATGGTGATTCCATGACAAGCCAGTAGATTACCGCGCTTCCAATCTTCCATACTGAATCTTTTCAGTATGGTGTCGACGTACGTGGACTGTGTGTTGGGTTACGGAAATGCCCCGGCCATTAAACCGTGGCCAAATGTGGAACAAAAATTTATAAAAACTGGCGCTACCATAAACCGATGCCCGGATCTTCCCTAAACCCTATACCAGCAATATGTAAAACTAGGAGTTATATGGTTATACCGAATGAACCAAGTCCTTCGGGTCTTCAACCATTTCCAAGCTCCTTGAGGTGTTGCGGATCGAATTTGGTTGCCGGTCTTCCTCCATCTACAATGATCCACCCGAGAGAAACGGCGCAAGCTTCAGGTTCGCCTGGCGGACCAACCTAACCTCTAAGGTTGCTAGCAATAGAGAGTGGAGGTGTAGGAATGCCTCACTATATTTTTCTCTCATACTAAATGCTCAAATGAGCAATGCAAGAAGATGAAGAAGGAGGTGAGGAAAGCAATGGCATGAGCAACCATGGAAAATGGCTAAATGTTTTTCCAAGTGAGAAAGAGAATGAAGCCATGAAGCAAGTCAAGAAAATCAAGTGAAGAATGAATCAAGTCAATAATAGATGGCATGGCTGTAAAGAATAATGGCAACAAAAATTCAACCATGGAAAAATATCTCCTCAATTTCCATTAAACAAATCCATGCCATACCTCTCTACATGCCATGACCCATGCTCATGCCAACTCACCCCTCCACCTCATTTCCAAAATGATTTTCTAAAAAGAAAATCAATAATGAGGTGTCCATCTTCTAGAAGCTATTCCGTATAAATACGGAATACTTCCCGGTACACGTATCGAAATACATATACGTGTATTCGTACAAAAATACGAATAGCCAAGAGAGAAAATGAATAGTGAACAATAATACAAGAATACATATATATAACTACATATATAAATTATTAAATAAAAACCTGATTTAATAATCCGGCTCAGTCCTAAGCCGTTAGTATTATCAACCGTCCGATTAAAGTCTGTGCAGCCTATACACATATTTAATCGGACACCTGTATGTACCAACATACGTCATCTACACCATATCGCATGAACCGTGAAAACCCTCGGTGTGGGACTCTAAAGACTCGTCAATATGCTGGCAGTGGGTTTAACCACAAGCACGTCAGCGGCACTAGCTGTACGTAATGGCTACCCAGGTATTGAGCGAAAGGAAGGCCGACGAGAAAACTCATCCGTACATCTTTATCTCTCTATATCTCAATTTCGCTGAGAAAGACTATCTCCCGAAAATAGCAATACCTTATCTTAGAATTTGTTTGGATATCTGATGGGACCCAGTTCACAAATGAACTCCAAATCCAACAAACTTCTTAGACTGTATCATCCACTGAATTTAATCAGTATCCTGCGCCATACCTGCCTCAGTATCCCCTTGGATCACCCGTCCAACATACTGCCCCTAAGAAGAGGGAAAACCATAACTCTGACAGTCACCCTGTCATCCGGGTTACCTTGGAAGCCTGAAATGATAACCGCCTCCCGAAAGAAGCTCTCGTTACCATATACCAAGAACATCGTTCATAACTTCTTCCCAATGTTTCTCCAGGATTGGATTAATATGTGTTTATTGCAGCTAGTGCAAAAACAATATCTGGTGTTGTACTTGACATTTCATGATTGACTCAATTACCTAAGCAAGTGATATGTCGATCATGCAAATCCCTTCCTTCATCAGTCTAGAAGACATCTCTTTAGAGAGGGTGACTCCATCACCTGTGGGTACACCACCTCGTCAGGAATCGTCCATTCTAAAACACTTTAGAATAGTGTCAAAGTACCCGAATTGGGACACTTTCCAAATCTAGATCTTATGTGGAGA
Source organism: Agapanthus africanus (assembly GCA_030015575.1). Taxonomy (NCBI): domain Eukaryota; kingdom Viridiplantae; phylum Streptophyta; class Magnoliopsida; order Asparagales; family Amaryllidaceae; genus Agapanthus; species Agapanthus africanus. The sequence continues at coordinate 341,769,878 of JASDDO010000004.1, read as the reverse complement.
AACACCTTATGACAACCACAGTATAACCGATCGTAGTATAAGAATATTACTTCCTATCAAGAGCATGTCATCCAAATGCCAGGACATCTCTGCCTACTACCTTCTCAAATCTAGATCCATCTGTTGTTCTGATGAAATCAAACACTATGACTGTCACATCAAAACTAGATGATTTATATCCGCTATATTTTCTTTAGTCTATAAATAGACATAAGCTACTTGCCCACCGTGCTTCCGCTGCTCCAACTGACTACAACAACCCTATGGCAGAGTCATATATACGTGCACTTCTAAAGCTAGTTCAGAACGACATTATACTCATACTCCTGCCAAGTCTCATAGTCTAGAACAGCAGTAGTGTCAAGTTTGGGTAATCAAGAACCTCCCTATCACCGTCTTTGAGGAGACTGAAGTACCTCTCGGGTGCCTGAGGTTACCCACCAAATCTGCGGAGTGGCTAATGGAATGTTGAGTCCAATTGAATCTTTAGGGTCTACTAAATTTTCAGTAATCGTTTGTGGTTCTGGAATCACTTCCAGTTCTACCATACTTCTACTAATGTTTTATGAAAAGATTCCATTTTTACTAAAACTGTGGCGAGTCAAGAACAATACAACTATTGATCTTCCAGATGGTAGAATGTTAACCCTCGTCAATGCCCGGGATAACCCATAAACTGCCGTTACTGAAACGTGCCTAGAATTTGTCCAGATTCTGGTTTTAAGCATCAGCCGGACAACTCCATATACCTTAACATCGTTAATATATGAAACCATTCTATATACCATATAGAAACAAATGCACTAATTTTATTGGAACCAGATTCAAAATCATGCAGCTGTCTCCAGTGCATATCAACCAAATGGAAGGAGGCCAAACAACGTTACTCATCTAGGAGTGCATCCATATATGAGTAACCTGAAAGAGAAGCAAGTTCTCAAAAACCATTACTATCAACGGAATACCAAACATAAGTATCTACATCTTCGACTATCTCGAAGAATCCTGATACTTCCAACAAATGGTTTTCTACTTTATTCTTATACCTATAACTTCTCAATATCTGGACCTTGCATTTCAACGAAATACTTGTCTAGAACTGGAGAAGTCATGAGTAAACAGAATATAGTACAAGTACCAACCCCTATGTCCTAATGGACACTGGAAAACATACAATACTTTGTATAAGCCCTTTGAGTTCTACAACTCAAACTCTGTGCGTCGTAGGTTAAAAACTGAGCTATGGTTAAGAAGAATTACACCGCTGTTGAATACTCCTTACCTAATCATCAACTGATATAGGTAAATGTCACAGACATAATTTCAAAAATCTATATCTCACTTTATAAAATAAACGTACAGATATATCAGTTTGAAACCGGTGCATAACTACGGATATTCAAAACCAAATATTTGCTGTCAGGCAAAAACCCAGGTGATTTCCTCAAATATCACCAATTACAACGTATTACGATATAATAAGGATATTATCACCTAATTCCCAATATTCTACTCCCACTCATCATTTGTAACACTATACAGATGTGAGAATCAAAGCTGGTAAATACATACCCTGGAGTCAGAATCTAATTGGAAAATCGGTTTCTAATTAACACTGCACAGTGAAACTGAAACATGAAAATATTTCGCAGGGGAGCCGGGTATCCCAAGTAATGCCTCTTCCACTATCCAGATTGATGACAGTAACCGTATACTTCCTTCCCTCTCACTCCAATCCCTTTATTTGTCTTTACTTATTACTTTCTGTACACCACCTTTAGGCTAAATGGTTTTCTTCCTTCCCTACCCTTTGGCCCCAGCCTAAGGTTTGGAAGAAGACTATCCAATAACCGTAATAGGTGTACACTCCTATCCAGGAGCCCTCGCAACTTGAGAGAAGGTAAAGAGAAAAGACAACTGAATAAACATATTCTATTTCTCCTGAACCGATAACCATCCTCGAATCTGGAACAAGTTCCTTCGAGTTCGTATGTAACTTTACGATGGCATATCCAATAAATGTGGATCTTCATAGTGATACGGAGTGTTCCGGAGAAATGCAAAAGTGGATGTATGAGTGGTAGGGGTATACATGGTTTTGACGTGAATGATAGCAGTCGCAATTTACTTTGCCCTCTTTCTAATCTCTTTATGTGTCTTTACTTAATACCTTCTGTATGACAGACTTAGGATAATTATTTTTCTTCCTTCCCCGCATTTTGGCACCTGCCTATGGTTTGGAAGAAGACTATCCAATAAGCGCAATAGGTGTACCCTCTCCTAATCCTAGGAGCCCTCATAACCTGAGAGAATGTAAAAGGAAAAGACAACTGAATAAACCTATTCAATTTCTCCAGAACCAGAATCCATCCTCGAACTGGAACGAGTTCCTTCGAGTTCGTATGTAACTATATGATGGAATATCCAAGAAATGTGGACCTTCGTAGTGATACGGGGTGTTCTGGAGAAACGCAAAGATGATATAGAAGTGGCAATGATATATGCGACTAAGTGACAATCCAAAAGCTAAAGTGTTTTAAGAAGGTTCGGATATCTTGTTTCATGAGTTTTAGTTTAGGGTCAGGTCATGGTCGCTTCCAAACAGAGAGAGAGAGAAAAGAAACACTCAGCATGCACTCTAACCTAGATCAGAATGGTTAATCACTTTATCTAATCGGGATGGCTCCCACTGTATCCTCGAATTCTCCTCCAAACAAAAAAGAAGAATTAGTCAGGATCATCTAAAATCACCCGAGGAGTAATCCTACTCATCAGTAGGAATCGGGATCCAACTATCATCGCATGATAATTTGATGGAATCCACTCAAGTCACCACACTCCAGAAGGTATGCGCATCTGCAAGTTTCCTGTATGTTTGAAACTCCCGATGTGATTTTTGCCCCAAGCGCTTATGACCTTGACTTTGGCCAACAAATCATAACACGCAAGTCAAGTTCTACCCATCATTATCCAAATTGATTTAGACCCACCCGCACATACCCTTGACTTTGGCCAACAAAGCGGTACGACTGTCCTAAACCAATGCATCTATCTATGCCACGGATAATTAACATATAGCTACCATTCACTATGCCTTGACTTTGGCCAACAAACACCGCATGAATACTATACGCTGTTTATCCGAAATGACAGAGGGCTACGGATGGTTTTTGGCGAAAAAACCTTTAACGTAATGAACTTGATATCGTTGAAGAAACCAAATACCTTTACAAATATATAGTGGCACAAACATTTGCTAAAGAGGTCACTCCCTGTGAAGGGATATCGGCTCTTTCCTCGTCGAATGAGGTGCAGGATATTCCTAACTGAATACCATGATGCAAAGCAAAATAAACGACTATAGTGAAGTTATTACGCTGACGCAAACTTTTGCTAAAGAGGTCTGTTCCCCACCGAAACACGGAGACACGACCGCGCAGGTCCGTCTTGCCTGAATTTCGGGGCAGATACTAATTGGTACTATCCGTCTACCTCTCCGAAGATGCCAAGTTGATTTATGACACCGTGTATCGAAGGTTTAAACGGATGTGGCCGATGTAGCAGACTTCGTCAGATTCCCCCTCATTGAGGGGTTTTTGATTATGGGGACGCTCTTCAATGCAGGCGCAAGCCCCTGCAGTTAATTACGCTACCGCATCGCGGTAACCACTTTCTCCTTCTCCAGATGGTCACTTCGTGTCGTGTGTGTTTGTTTTGTTTTTGGTTGCCCGTGGATTGTATACGGAGACTAATTTATGTTGTCGCCCGTAGGGCGTGGATTATTCCAAATCCGTATTTTCTTAGATTTCTGTTCGGGGGTTGGGTTTAAGGATACGTTAGTCTCATTTGAGACTAAAATCAACTTAAACGTATGTTAAGGATACGTTAGTCTAATTTCAGACTAAAATCAACTTAACGGGATCGTTTAGATCCGACAAAAGAGCATTTGGGCTCAATTGTTTAGTTTAGGGACATTGCGGTCCATAATTAGTTTAAGGACATTACGGTCCAATGTTAGTTTAAGGACATCTCATTCCATTGTTAGTTTAAGGACATCTCGGTCCGAGGTTAAGGACATCATAGTCCATGGGCTTAAGGACCCCACAGTCCAAGGTTAAGGACATCATAGTCCATGGGTTTAAAGGACCCCACAGTCCGAGGTTAAGGACATCATAGTCCATGGGCTTAAGGACCCCACAGTCCAGATTAAAGACGTCATAGTCTATGAAATATATGGTTGTCGGGACCCGTCACCTCTCTAAAGACGTTGAAGGATTACAACGACATATATCAGAGGGGTTCAGAGATGTACCCTTGAACCAATTTTGGTTGAGATCTGTAATCCAATTTGGGGCTAATATCTGTTAAAAGATTTATGAGCATATTGGCTCAATTAATCTGAGTTGAGGACTTATGGCCGATCTTGGGCTAAGTCCAATCAGGTTAAAATGTTTAACATTTATTTTGGGCTGTTGAGCCTTTGTTTGGGCTTGACCCTTTTAACAATGCTGAGCATTGATTTGGATTCTGAAAGTATTTCTGTCTTTTATTGAATGCTGAGCATAGCTCTGGGCTTTATTAAAGAACAATTTATATTCTATCAGCGCGACACATGGTGCGCTTGGCGCTTTGCGCCAGTCAAAGAGCGTAGTGCGCTTCTGCCGAGTAGCGCACAAGTGAGGGACACGTGTCGCGCTTGGCGCTAGCGCCAGTTAATGAGTGCAGAGTGCTAGTTTATGAGCACATTGCGCTATTAGTTTATTGGCGCACACGTGAGGAACACGTGGTGCGCTTGGCGCTGAGCGCCGGTCCATGAGCGCAAAGCGCTATTTCAAGAGCGCAAAGAACTAACCGTTATGTGGCGCACACGTGAGGGACACGTGTCACGCTGAGCGCCAGTCAATGAGCGCAGTGCGCTATGTTTGGAGCGCTGAGGCTCTTTAAAATTAAGAGCGCCAAGGCTCTACAGCACTTTGCGCTAGATATGGAGCGCTGAAGTGCTTCTTTTATGCAACTTAGATCAGTTTGCGCCCTGAAAATTAAATTCTCTTTTTATAAGAGACTTTGTCTCAAGGTTCTAAAAAAAAAGTTCTTATTTTTATAAGAGATATTTTAATCTCTTATTTTGGTGAAAGGTTTTGCCTTTATGGATCTGTGATCTTAAGAGAATTGAATTATTCTCCCCCCTTTTATGATGAGATGTTCATGATCTCTGAAAGACAATTTGTCTTATAGATGTATGATCTGTGAGAAGAATTATGTTCTTCTTCTTATGATGAGATTCTTTGGTCTCTTTGTGAAAGACTTTGGTCTTGTAGATCTATGATCTTTTAAAGAAGTGAGTTCTTCTTTTTAATTATGAGATGATTTCATCTCTCTGTTCATTTTTTTTACCTTGAAGAAACTCTTCTTTTCCTGAGAGCTTAGCTCTTCTTTCTGAGATCTCTCAAAACTTATGGGGGGGTTCCTCTCTTTGTTTCTGTATATCCGAGACTTGAAGTCTTTATATAGGGCGAGTTGATTTGTTCAATCAGTTAAGGAGATCTTTTCTCCAATTGATTTGGGGAATTTCCCATCGTTGGATCTTTGATCCAAGGGCTTCTGATTTACAGAAGGCAATCTTCTTATTTTTAACAAGATTGGTAAATCTTTCCATACAGAATTTATTCTGTACTCTGGTGATTTTTTAATCACCATTGGATCATTGATCCAACGGTGCTCTGATTTACAGAGCACAATCTTGTTGTTTGGAAAGATTTTGAGAAATCTTTCCTTAACAGAATTTAATTCTGATTAATTAATGATCTATTATTATTATTGGATCTTTGATCTGACGGTGGGGATCTTTTGGTTCCTGCGCTAGCGCACCCGTGCTTTGCACGTGGTGCGCTGTTTAGAGGGCAGCGCACTTAGCGCTAGCGCATCCGTGCTTTGCACGTGGTGCGCTGCTTAGAGCGTAGCGCACCTAGCGCTAGCGCACACGTGCTTTGCACGTGGTGAACTGCTTAGAGCACAGCGCACCTAGCGCTAGCGCACACGTGCTTTGCACGTGGTGCGCTACTTAGGGCGCAGCGCACTTGGCGCTGCTTCTGAAGCGTTGCTCTATTTCAAAATTTGAATTTTGAACAGAGCTTTACTCTGATTGGGGGGAACAAACTCCCTCCCCACCGTTGCGCTCACGTGGCCCACATGTGAGTGCAGCAGTGGCAACATCTGCGCCCTTGGATCAACTCAGAAGTTGAAACGGCATCTCAGTGCCTATAAATAGGACCTTTGGCCCTTGAGATGATTTCTGTTTATCTTCAACTTTGTTTTCTGAGAATTTTTATTCTCTTTCAGAGCATAGCTCTTTGGCTTAAGAACTTTCTTAAGGACAGAACTCTGTCAAAATCTTAGGTAAAGATTAAATCTTTGAGTAGATCATTTAATAATCTAGGGTCTCACCCATCAACAGAGCTTTGCTCTTCATAGCTTTTAGATCTAAAAGAAAACCCTTTTAGGGTTTCATTAACAGAGCTTTGCTCTCATAGATCTAAAGAAATCTTTCTTGGGGTTTCTTAGCCCATTAACAGAGCTTTGCTCTCTTGAACAATGGAGATTTGTTAATCTATTATGAGGAAGTCTTAAGAGTTTATTCATGGATGTAATTCTTTAAAAAATTTATTTCAATTTTTCTGATGGGTTATTTTATCATTTTTACAGAGCAAGGGTCTTGGAATTCCCGGAGAATTTTTAATTCCCCTCATAATTGACTTCGACAGGTGTCATTCCTGTCTGCAGAGCATTGCTCTCGAGGAGTTTAACTCCTTGGCACGAGGAACCTTTTTATTAAATGCGAAATCCTTTTAAGGATTCCTTTCTTAATTGCACAGAATTAAATTCTTTGGGTGATTTAATTAGTACTTATTTCTTCCTTGGGGATATCAAGGGTTGTCTAAATCCCGTGTCCATTTCAATAAGCTTTCTTTTAATCAGTCTGTCCACTAACTCTCACTGATTTTCCTTTTCAGACGTTATGGACGCTCATATGTATGATCTCGATGAGATTATTTCTTATGGATACATTCACGCACTCGGCCGTTCCCAAAACCAAGAATTTACAAACGCCCAGTGTGCTGAAATTATGGGTCGCTTTGATGCATATAATGGTCGACTGCTTCCTCGTCGTTCCTCTCTCTTGAAGCTTATTGTAGGAGCAATCTGGGGAGCACTTCCTCTATTTTATGCCGGCATGCCGCTTAAGGCATTGGACGACACTGAAGATAAGGTGCACTCGGTGTATCTGATGAGCTTAATCTCAAAGAAAAGACGAGACAAACTTGTTGATATCCTGCATCAAGCTTTTCAACAAGCGGCGATACTCGCTGCCTATCGAAGGGTGGAGGACATCAGTGGGGATCTGTGATCGTGAGAGGATGCACACGAGGATGGTCCGAGAGGCCCGAAATTTTTTGGATGGCCTCACTTTTGAATTTCTCAATCCATGTCCTGGATTTGATGTCTTGCCTTCGTAAACATTTTAATGGCGTTTTTGTTCTACGCCTTCATCAATGTAAGAATTTTTTGAAGTATGAATGGCAAGCTTTTCCATTTCCATGTGTTTATCTTATGCATTAAACCTTTTTGCTCATGCATGAATGGGCGCGCTTTGAGTGCTTAACTGAATGCGAATCAAATGTTCTCTTAATTGTCACTTTCTTCTCTTCGCTGTGTCGTCGCCATGTGATTTCAGCGAGTGTGGCCTATAGATAGTAAGTGACGGTCCATCTTGGACTCTTTGCAGGGTAACGATGGCTTAGGAAACAGGTTCAGGCCTGCTGCCTAAGACTTTTCAATTTTATGAGCCATGAGGGTCTCATAAGGATTTTTCTCCCTACGAGTCGAGAGGATCTCGTAGGTGTATTTTCTCCTTAAGAATCGTGAGGATTTCTAAGTGTGTTTTCTCTTGAGAGTCGTAAGGATCTCCCAAGAGAATTTTCTCTCTTACAAGTCGAGAGGACTTGTGAGTGGTTGTTTCCCTGTCGATGTTTGACTTCGGAGAGTGTGGTCCGTGAATAGTATGCAAGAGACCATTTTGGACCGACTTGCAGGGCCCCAGTGCTTAGGAAACATGTTTTTTAATCCCCACTGCCTAAGGCTTTTTCCTACGAGTCGAGACGAATCGAAAAGTTCTCGCAAGGATGTCCTAACATCACAGTTAACCTCTGCTCTTTACGACAGAGGTCCGTTAGGGTCTGTGGTACTAGGGTTTTGCCCGTCGTAACGTCGCGTTGGCTGATGTATTCCTCGATAGGAAATCTTGCCGTTCGAGTAGCCTTGCGACTGTCGTGTCTTTGATCCCTTCGGGGGCTGGACAAGACGTCTTCAAGCAATCTTCCTAGGCAGTTTGACCATTGGAAGAGCATGCGTTAGGAATTTTGCCATGGCGCTCTTTACTTGAGGTTAGGCTCAGTTTGGGGAGCCCCTATGAGTCATAACCACTCCGCGCTGGTTTGAGATGATCTCCGATAGTCTTTTAGGTTTTATTTGAGTTGCCGTCAAGACCCTGAAGCTAGGAATTTGGCCTTTTCTTTGTTTACTGGCATTGCGTCTGCTGTAACGAGACGAATATCGCGATTGTCTCTAGGTTGTGGGTGAACCGTCGAGGTTTGGAACTAAGGATTTTTCCATGGTTCCGTTGTTTGATTGTTGCGTCTGAATCCTGCTGGAAGAAGAACGCTGTGGTGACATCTCGTCTGCTGTATCGAGATGAACGTCGAGGTGGTGACCACTCCGTGCTGGGGTGGGATGATCTCCAATAGTCTTTCAGGTTTTATATGAGTTGCCGTTAAGACCCTGAAGCTAGGAATATTGCCTTTGCTTCATTTGGTTTGGCGTTGCGTCTGCTGTATCAAGACGAATGTTGAGGTGGTGACCACTCCGTGCTGGTGTGGGATGATCTCCGGTAGTCTTTCAGGTTTTATAAGAGTTGCCGTCAAGACCCTGAAGCTAGGAATATTGCCTTTGCTTCGTTCGCTTTGGCGTGTCCGAATCCTGTTGGAGGAAGGACGCTGTAGTGACATCTCGTCTGCTGTATCGAGACGAGCGTCGAGGTGGTGACCACTCCGCGCTGGTGTGGGATGATCTCCGATAGTCTTTCGGGTTTTATATGAGTTGTCGTCAAGACCCTGAACCTAAGAATATTGCCTTTGCTTCGTTTGCTTTGGCTTGTCCGAATCCTGTTGGAGGAAGGACGCTGTAGTGACATCTCGTCTGCTGTATCGAGACGAACGTCGAGGTGGTGACCACTCTGTGCTGGTGTGGGATGATCTCCGATAGTCTTTCAGGTTTTATATGAGTTGCCGTCAAGACCCTGAAGCTAGGAATATTGCCTTTGCATCATTTGCTTTGGCGTGTTCGAATCCTGTTGGAGGAAGTACGCTGTAGTGACATCCCGTCTGCTGTATCGAGACGAACCTCAATATGGTAACCATTTCACGCTGGTGTGGGATGATCTCCGATAGTCTTTCGTGTTTTATATGAGTTGCCGTCAAGACCCTGAAGCTGGGAATATTGCCTTTCGCTTCGTTTTGCTGGCATTGCGTCTGCTGTATCTAGACGAATGGCGCGGTTGTCTCTAGGTTGTTGATGAACCGTCGAGGCTTGGAATTAGGGACTTTGTCATAGCTCCGTTGTTGGTGTCACGTCTGCATCTTGTTATAGGAAGAACGCTGAGGTGACATCGCGTCTACTGTATCGAGACGGGCGTCGAGACGGTCTCTAGGTTGTTGGTGAACCGTCGAGATTTGGAACTAGGGACTTTGCCATGGCTCCGCTGTTTTGACCCTGGGGTGACATTGTGTCTGCTGTAGCGAGACGAATGCTGAGGTGGGGCTGGGATTTTGCCATCACTCCGCTTTGTTTCGACCGTGAGGTCTTTCGTTGATGTTGCATCTGCATCCTATTGGGCTGCGAAGGAACGTCGTTGTTGACATTGCGTCCGGTATAACGAGACGAATGCTGAGGTGGAGCTGGGATTTTGCCGTCACTCCGCTTTGTTTCGACTATGGGGTTCGTTGACGTTGCATCTGCATCCTGTTGGGCTACGAAGGAACACCGTTGTTGACATTGTGTCAGGTATAATGAGACGAATGCTGAGGTGGAGCTGGGATTTTGTCGTCACTCCGCTTTGTTTCGACTATGGGGTCTTTCGTTGACGTTGCATCTGCATCCTGCTGGACTGCGAGGGAACGCCATTGTTGGTCTTCTGGGATGCAGATGTGACCATCGAGACTTGGCTCTCTTTCTGATGGAGCTTGGTGGGATGATATGGTTCCCTCTTTGTTTGCGTCTCTGGATTGTATACAGGGATCGATGTGATCTCACCTGTATGGAAAAAAGTTTCATTTTATTTCATTTTTAATTTCTTTCCGCGATGCTCTATCATTTCATCTTTTTATATCGCGAAAGTCGCGATTGCCCAATCATTTCGGCTATTTTTCACGGCGCCCAATCATTTTGGCTATTTGTTTTATTTACTCGCTATTTTTTATTGCGAGTTGCCCAACTATTTCGGATATTTTGTGTGCATACATTTTTACTTGCTAATTTTGTTCCAAGTTGCCCAATCATTTCGGCTATTTTGTATGCATTTGTGGCTCGCTGACTTTTTGCTGTGAGTTTGGGATTTGATACTGATTTTTAGGCATCAGCATCGCTACAACTAGGATATTTCCAGGAGTGAATCATCATTTGCCTCTTTTGATGTCGAACAAAGGTGGCTTAGCGAACAGGGTTAGGATCCTGTCGACTAAGGCTTTTGACTTTACGAGCCGTAAGGGTCTCATAAAGGTATTTCTCCCTACAAGTTGTAATGATCTCGTAGGTGGGTTTTCTCCTTAGGAATCGTGAGGATTCCTAAGCGTGTGTTCTCTTATAAGTCGTAAGGATCTTACAAGAGCGTTTTCTCCTTATAAGTCGAGATGACTTACAAGGGCTGTCCACTGTGCAAACATATCCCTAGTCGCGGGTAGGACTTTGTTATGGAAATGTTTATTCGCGCCCGTGGATTTTATACAAGGGTCAATATTGAAACGCTTGTAGGGTAACACTGGAGGTTGTGATGGCTTAAGAACAGGTTCAGATCCCTGTAGCTTAAGGCTTTTGAATCCTATGAGCCGTGAGGGTCTCAAAGGGGAATTCTCCTTACGAGTCGTGAGGATCTCGTAAGTGTAATTTCTCCTTGGGAATCATGGGGATCCCTAAGCGCGTTGCTCCCTTTTGAGTCGTAAGGATCTCACGCAGGTTTTTTTCTCCTCACAAGGTCGAGAGGACCTTGCAAGTGCTTTTTAACGAGATTGCACCCTTTCGGGTTTTCACAAAACACGTCGGTAGTCCTGCTGTTTTTTTCTCACGGAACCCTTTCGTGTTTTCATCCATGCCCATCTCGCTTATGGACATACCGTTTTTTTTTGCGTCAGCTTTGGGATGCTGAGGTCCGTAGTAGTTTATAGACGTCTCGGTCAACGGCCAGCTTTAGGACATAGTGGTCCATCGTTAGTTTAGGGACGTTTCGGTCCGTCATTTCCGTATTTGAGGCAAATTTCTAGTTTACGGACTTTTTCGGTCCATTGTTAGTTTTAGGACATTTCGGTACATTGTTAGTTTAGGGACGTTTCAGTCCATTGTTAGTTTAGAGATGTTTCGGTCCGTTGTTAATTTTAGGATATTTCGGCCCGTTGTTAGTTTTAGGACATTTCGGTCCGTTGTTAGTTTTAGGACATTTCGGTCCGTGGGTGCCATATTTGAGGTGAGTTTCTAGTTTACGGACTTTTTGGTCTATGGGGCTTTCTCTATGAATGAGCAAGATGCCCCCGGCATGTCCATCTTTTTCGGATCATGTGGTTGTGGCGGGTTCATCTTCCAGTTTTCGGACAATGGGAACTTGCCTTGTTGGTATTGATCCTCAATCCAGCCTTTGAAAACGAAGCAATCTTCGATTGGATGGCTCACTGCTTGGTGGTAAGGGCAGTAATTAGGATTGTTGACATCGCCTGGCTGCAACGGACGTTTTGGATCCAGCAGATTGATGAGTCTGTTGCGTACCGCCAGCTCGAACAGTCTCCTTGTTTTATCCTGGGAAAACGAGTAAGGACGTCCCGGTCTCTCCTCGAGGGATGGGCGTGGACGCACGTTGTTTTGGCGAACAATCGGCTTTAAGTTGCTTGGCTGTTGTTGAGTATTGGCGACGAAGGTTGCCTTCCCTTTCCCTTTTTCATTTCGAGATTCCGGCTTTGAAGGGGATGGTCTATGACCCATCTGATCCATTTGGGCTAGCTTGTCAATCAAAACCTGAAAAGTAGTTGGCTTGAAAAACATCATGAATTGCGAAATGGTCGCCTACGAATCAAGAGTACCCACGAACATGCATACCGCCGGCGCTTCTTCGATGCGCTGCTCGCACTTCGACCATAGATTCCGCCACCGTATCGCGTACTAGACCCAAGTTTCTCCAGGCTTCACCCTGGCATTGATCAATGTCGTGATTGGGGTGTGTTCGCTAGCACTTGCGAAACACTGGGTGAATAGCAGCTCCATCTCTGCAAATGTCTTGACAGAGTCATTTGGGAGTTCCGAATACCACTCGAATGCTGTTTTCGACAAGCTGCCAACAAACTGGCGAAGCAGTAGTTTATCGTCACCTCCGGTGTTGCCGTACAAGGCTCTAAATTGAGCAACATGCGGGTGTGGATTCCCCGTCCCCTTATATACGTGGAATTTAGGGATCGTGTATCCCGGCAGGTACTTTATTTGGTCATACCAACCCGGATAGGGTCGTCCAGTTTTAACAATTTGCCCAGCCGCTTCATTCTCCTGATGAACTCGTATTTGCTGAGCGATGTAATCATCCAAGGCGACTTTTGAGATGGTCTCCTCCTTGGCTGCTGACAGAGCCGGCGGAGGATTTGATATCTCTCCTCTATCATCTTCAATTATTACCGGAGGATCTTCGGCCGGAGGGTCTTGCTGGATCATCATGCCCACCATATCTTAGAATAGAAGGGCCATTTGTTTTATATTGGCCGCTTGTTCCGCAGCCTCCTTCTCTTATGAGCGGTTGAAGTTGAGGGAGCCGTTGCAGCGGGCACCCAGAAGGATGACATCTTCTGTGGTACCACCGGATGGCTCTATTTTTGCCGAGCTTTAATCTTCTTTGGTCGGAGAGAGTAGTCCTGGTCAATCACCGATTTCTGGACCTGTCGCCAAACTTTGTAAATTTTGGAGGACACCCGCTGAGGGGGCTGTTCCGGCTTCTTTTCTGTAGCGTTCTCCACAGGTGGAGGAGATCTCTTCAGCACGGCAGTTGGAGAGTTTTTGCGCACCCTCCTCTGCTGTTCAAATCTGTTCCCAGTTGGAACAGCAACATCGATTTCCACCGTTGGAGCCGGCGGAGTCAGTCCAGAAGGAGAGTTGCCTCCAGCCTTCCTTACTCGGCGCCAGTAACGACGGCGAGCATGTCGTGCAGATGGAGTTGGTTCAGCTATATGGGTGATGATCAGTCGAAAATATTGCATTTTTAACACATCAATTTCCCTATTTTTGTAATCATCTAAAGGTGTTTGGTATAAATATAGCACATATTAGCAATTTGTCTGCAAAATACCAAATAACATGTTTTATACATTACAACCAGCATTATGAGGGAAATTATGTGTTTATTATTACACGCATGATCTTTTGTATATCAACACTTGTCTCGAGATTGTGTGAAGAAAATTCTCCAGGTAAAAGAGCCGGAACTGCTAAAAGTGCTGATAAAACCCATCAAGTCCAAGACTTGTGATCTGGCAGTAAACAAGAAAGTATAAAAAAATTCCAGACATCAGGAAAGTGCCATAAAGCCAACACCAGAATGCCCTGAGATTTTCATGCAGAGAGCTCACTATATGGCCGTGGATCCGCGGCCGAGTCAGGCCGATCCGCAGCGGATCCGCGGCCGTTTTGACTCATCGGCGGTTGGTAATTTTCCCCGAGGCTTCTTTCAATTGCCAAACTTCTTCAAGACGCTTCAAAGTCCCTAGAAATCCCCAGAAGCTTCCCTCCAACAGCAAGTCTTCTCATGCAAGCTAGCTAACTACCTTAATCTAGAAGCTTCCTACAACTACCTAGCTTTCTATGCAAGCTTCATAACAACCAAGCTTCCAAGGGAAGATAGACCTAGCTTTTAGGGGAAGCTAAAGGGAAAACTATAAAAAGGCGGGCTTCATTGAAGAGGTTGTTGAGTTGTTCAGTTACACAATTAGTTGTTCGTCATTTTGAGGGTAAAAATTTTAGTGAGATCCAAATCAATTCTAAAACAAATTGAGTGACACAATTTGATCCAAATCAAGATTCATCGAGTACCGATTCAAGCAAGCAATCAACGAGCCTTTTTGAAGCAACGCCGATCTTCATCCAAGCAAGTGATCCATGACGATCCACGACTCAACATGCGAAGCTAGTTCGACGATTTAGTTCCTCCTCAAATTTTGTAATCTTTGAGTGTATTGTAACGAAACGACGATTAATAAAAGGTGAAAATTCTTGATCTTGCTTTTCTTTACATTTGAGCATTATGAAGAGTTATCGATTCTTGATTGTTTTCTTTTTCATGATGTTTGAGTGGAAACTCCGCTTGTGGAGGAATCGAGAAAATAGGTAGATGATGATGACTAAATTCTTGAATGATTCTTAAGTCTTATGAGTTTTGTAAACTTTAGGAAATTGAATCGTTGACAACCTAATTTGAGCGAGATGCTTTCTTGAATGTTTTTGCTCCAAATTAGAGATCAACGATCGATGATTGAATTTCCTAGAGGCTAGAATTTGAATGCTAATTAGCGAAAGGACAAGGGATAATGATGAAGAAACCCTAGTTTCTTCAAGAGATCCCTAAACCTAGTTGATTGTCATCGATCTAGCAACAAATCTTCAATAGATAAGAATTTTTAATCATAAGTATTCATCATTACTATCAATTGGATCGATTCCTACAAGCCTCTTTACAAATCTTGATAATTCATTCGATTTGGAATCTTCTTGATCTTTAGTATTTCTTGATTTTAGATCTATTTCTTGATGATTCTTGAAACTAAATTTCACAATTATTGAATCATTTTCTTTTACCTTTTAATTTTCAACTCAACTAAAACGATAACGAACAAATCACACTTTCTCAGTGGACGATCCGTTCTCATTGACGAAAACTACAATAGACACCGTCAATTGATTGCGGTTTACAAATTTCTTTGGTTGTGATCTTTACACTTTTCAAAACACGACACGGAAATCTATTATCAATCAGGTGACTTCCTCATGCCCCGTGTGTTGGTCAGAAGTTGTCGTTGTCAGCCTCTTGAAGACCGATGTCCGTTGAGAAGCAGTGTCCAATCTGTCAAAGACAGACCTCTGGGAAGGGGAAGCAGCTTTGAGGACTTCGCCTGGAGCGGAGGCCGGAACAGTCAGTCTTGTGAAGACCGACCCTTTGGCAGGAGAAGCCGCTTTGACGACTTCGAGAGCAGGAATGGCTATCCGCTTAGGGATAACCCTTTCTGGTATCGCGGGCTTCTTCATGGGCCCGTCGGATCTTTGGCCCAATCTGTCAAGACTGAGGCGTTAGATTCGGACAACCCGTTGAGAAGGGCCGCGGCGGTGGTAAGTCGATCAAAGACCAACTTCTTGGGGGCTTCTTGCGACATCAGCGGGGCATTGAAGCTCATCGGTGGGATCATGGTCCTAAAGAACAGCCCAGTGGTGGCCTGAGTTACTTGCTCCACCAGCTTCTTGAACAGGGAGGATGCTTGGGGCCCGTAGGTTACACCTCCAGATGAGGCGGAACGGGAGTTGCAATTGCGTATACGTATTGATAGAGCTCTTAGGATCTTGCTTGACTACCAGCGTTGTGATGGCAGTCATACTAGTGGGGGCTGGGTAGTCTACAAGCACATCCTTATTCAGGTCCCTAGTCGTTGGATTATCGAGACAGGGCATCGATACTCCGGAGTAGACTAGTGTGTACGCTTCTCATCCCAGTTGGGGAGATGGTCTGTCCCACAGCCGTCAGTATGTCGTACTGGAGATAGTATGCAGGTGCTCGTTAGGTTACGGGTACACCGGACAGGACTCACAGGGAACTGTTGGTTGGTTTTATACCAGTCGTCAGTGAACAGTTCCCAGGTGACATGAGTACAGCATAGTCCGCAGACTTGACACTGCTACTTCGCCTCGAGTGTGTCCCACTGTTCTTAGATTGCTACCCTACCACGGCTCAAAGGAGTCGTGCAAACAGGTAGCAGTTGGGTGCAGTCCCGAGCACTTGGAGGCAGTGGCGGTTAGACAGGATTCGTCTCTCCCGGTATTGGGAGTTGATATCGCGCTGTGTCAGAGAGCCATTACGCAAAGTCCCTGGCCAGGGCAAGCGAGATTTGCTGGTAGGTTCCAGTAGTTTCTCAGGGTGTAATAGGCTTCGCTCCGACACGACTTATACCGCTATTAGGGGACTGACGCTTGGCGCCCCCTAGGCCCGATATGCGATAGTCTTGGACGAACGGACCGGACTGTATGAAGATTGTCACATCAGACTCAGTAGGAGTTCGAATGGGTTTCCTCATCGGCCTTCTTATCGACATCTACCTGGGGACCGTTACGTACAGCTAGTGCCGCTTGCGGTCTGTGGTTAAACCCACTGCCAGCGTAGTAGTCGAGTCTCTAGAGTCCCACACAGAGAGTTTCCCTACTCCGGGCGAAACGATATAGAGGTCGTATGGTTTTACGACAAGGGTTCGGACGCATACGTGTGTTTACGCACGTACGACTTTCGGACAGTTTTTACCAGTCGGCTTTGGTTTAAGCCAGTTACCGGTATCCGGTTATTGGATTTATACAGTCTAAAGTTTTTCCGTATTTTTGCGGAAAGGAGGGGCGTTCTCGTAATTGCGCGAGAAGCTTCTAGAAGGTGGTGACTAAGGAGGTTTAGGTGGCATATACAATGAATGTGATTAGTGAGTCATATGGATGATTCATCCATGTCATTAATGCTTCATAATTGCTTAATGACTCATGGATGTGAATCATCACTAGATATTATCAAGCATGGTTGTTAAATTGATTTATTTTCTTTTCTTGATAAAAAGAAATGCTTGATATATATTATGATAACTCATTATTCTCACTTCAATATTATTCTCACCTTCTCTCTCCTCAAGCTCTCCCTCTTCAAACCCTAATCCTCCCCTCTCATGTGTTGAGTACAAGGATTAGTTAGACTAACTAAACCATAACCCTCACTCTATATCACCTAGCTTCTTCGATTAGCACTTAAAGAAGGTTAGTTGCCTCAAGTTTAGAGGCTAAGCTTGGAGTATAGCTCTCGGGTGGATCGTCTACTACTTCGAGAAGGCCGAGGAGGAGGTGGAGTTCGCAAAGACGAAGGATACGATTCGTTAGGTATAATCCCTAAACATAGTAGTATAGAACTTCTATGTTTCATGTTAGTTATCGTTTAGCTTCGATTCATGCGGTTAGTCGATGTTTAAGCAAAGAACAAGATCGTTTTTCAAATTTCCGCCTCCCCGCAAGTCGTGGGGTGTTGTACATCGACTTACAGTGGTATCAGAGCCTCGCTAAACAATAAATAACTTACTTGCAAATTTGTATGAATTTCGAACGGAAAAAACGAAACCAGAAAAGCCCGAAATCATAAGTTTCTGTCGATTTTTAAATGAAGTCCAAAATTTTTTCAGGGATGTTCAGAAAGCTTGAAAAGACAGTAGAAGAACACCCAAGAAAATTGGGCCCCTGAATCGCCTAAAGCGCCGCGGAACCGCGGCGGATCCCACCGATCCGCCGCGATTCCGCCGTCGAGTTGGCGATTTAGGAACCCAATTTTCCTGTGTTGGTTCTCTGGGATATTTGGTATTTTCTGGAATTTTTTAATTTTTGCTCAGGTTTCAGATTTACAGAAAAGTATTGGAGCAAAATTAAAAGTGTTTAATCGATCGAAATTATACAGTATTTGCTTGTTGGATTATATCTGTGTTTGTATAATGTGTTCGTAAACCTCCCCTAACTGCTAGTATGTCGGTTGGCAAGGGGTTGCACATTTCTGTAATGGATTTTATCTGTTTGTGCATATGAACTGTATTGGACTGTTGTGATGATTAGCCGGGGTTAAAAGATGGGTTATTATTTAATTCATTTGATGTAAATGTAATTTGTTGTAATATTATTTTTGCGGGTCACATCCAGGTTGCGGTTGTAGCCACCGTTGTATTATTTCATTTTACTGTTTTTGCTCATAGGACAGACCCAATGAGGGGTGCACAAACTGCCGGGCGGGTAGTTTGCCGCACCCGTAGGGGTCTTGGGTGGGGTAATGGCTATTCATCACAACTGTGTAATCCGTATTTTGTTGCAGGCTCAAAACAAACACGGATTGCTTGCAAATCCAATTAAGTTCATCTGTGATCTGGAATGAATATCATTGCGTCAGACGAATGTAAAATATCTATATATATGATAGCTATTTTAGACGTCACTTATGTTTTACACCCGCGCTAGCCCAGTCCCCGCTCTGTCGTTAGTTAAGTAACCTAACGGGTGATGACGGGACCCAGTGGCGAATGCGGATGGCATAAGAGGACGTCATATTTTCGTTGTTCTCTGCAATGATAGGTTAATGATGGGACGCATTATTTATAATGCAAAGAAAATAAACCAAAAAGTTTAATCGTTGGAACAATTTAAAAGAAACCACTCGGTTAATTTTAAAACAGATATTTTTAAATGCGGAGCTTTAACCACTCCTTTTAAAAGCTATCAGGTTCCTTCGGTTATATCAAGTTCACTACGTTCACGGTTTCGCCAAAACCATTCGTAGCCCTCCGTCATTTCATTTGGGTATTCAGTAGTATTCAAGCTATGCATTTTGGCCAAAGTCAAGGCATAGTGTTTGGTAGCTGCTGGGTTTTCATTTGTTGCATAAGAGAGATGAGTTGGTTTGAGACAGTCGTATTATCATTTGACCAAAGTCAGGGGTATATACGGATGGGTTCAAATTGACAAGATAATGACGGGTAGAACTTGACATGTGACTTATGACATTTTGACCAAAGCCAAGGTCATAAGAGCATGGGGCAAAAACTTATATCGGGAATTTCTAAAGAAACTGAAATTTGCAAAGAGATGCATACCATTTGGAGTTTGATGAATGTTGGTAGCATTCCTTCAACATTATCATACGATGATATTTGGATCCCGATCCTACTGTGAGTATATGCTACTTATCAGGATATTCGTCACTTAACGATCAATGCTATAAACCAAGTAGGTGTCAAGAAAGGTGTCAGCGGGGTTACGCCCCCAGAGAAAAGAGATTATTTAATTAAGGAACTTCGCGAAAGCGTTGGAAAACCTCTCTCGAAGTATCGACACTAGCCTGGCTGAACGGTTAAGCAAGAATTGTACAGTGAGAATAGTCCTGGCTAATTCTTCTTTTATGGTTTGAGGAAGGATTCGAGAAACAGTGGGAGCCATCCAGTTTAGATAAACTAAAAACCACTCTAAACTTGCAAGAGCATCATGCTAAAGAGTTTTCTTCTCTCTCTCCTAATTGCAGCGACCCTGAAAATGACTGGACTTAAGTTACTTTTAGAGAAAAATATACTGACAGGGCCAAACTATAAAGATTGGCTGCGGAATGTCAAAATGGCTTTGACCTATGACAAATTGGGGTACGTCCTCACCGCTACGGCATCTGCTGTCCCTGGTCCCAAATCCAGTAATGCGGATAAGGAAATTCGCAAAACCTGGGATTTAGATTGCGCGAAAGCCAAGTGCATCGTGCTTGCCTCGATGAACAATGAACATCAGAGGAGGCACGAGGATATGGAACTAGATGCCATATTTCTCCATACAAAGGAACTTTATGGAGAGCAATCTTGTATAGCAAGATACGAGACCTCTAAGAACTTGTTTCGAGCGAGGTTGGCTGTCGGGTCATCAGTAGGAGAACATGTCCTAAAGATGATCGGCTATATAGAAGAGCTCGCAGACCTTGGGACGACTTTGGATAATGAGCTCTATACAGACCTTATTCTCCAGTCCCTTCCTTCCACCTACGCCCAGTTTATCCTGAACTTCAACATTCAAAGAAAATAAGTTGAACTTCCGGAACTCCTGAACATGTTAAGGAGTGCAGAGGGCACCTTGCAGAAGGCAAGGGAAACACCCGCTATGTTTCTTGGCGGTGCATCTTCTTCCGGGTGCAAGGCTAGGGCCAAAGGAAGGAAGAAGAAGGCCGTCCCCAGACCTAGAGGAGGTGTTAGTAAGGTGGGAGGGAAGGGAAAGAAAAAGTTTGCGGTACCAGTAGTTGGCCAGGATGAGTGCTTCCATTGTCACAGGAAAGGGCACTGGAAGAAGGATTGCAAGGCGTGGAACGCCAAGAACCAGGAACCGAAGCAAGCTGTGGCTTCGACTTCAGGTGTGTTTGTAATTGAGAATTGTTTGTCGATCAACTCTACTTCCTGGGTATTGGATACCGGATCAGGATCTCATATTTGCAATTCATTGCAGGCACTGAGAAATCGTAGAGTGCTGAAGGAAGGTGATATGACCCTAAAGGTTGCTAACGGAGCTAGCGTGGGAGCTGCGTCCGTCGGGGATTATCACCTAGGATTGACGAGTGGACACATTTTGGTTTTACATAACTGTTTTTTTGTACCAAGCTTAACGTGTAATATCATATCAGTTTCCTTGTTATCAAATAAAGGTTATGATTTCACATTTGTAAGAGATGTTGTTAACATCCACCTTAATCATGGTTTGATTGGGTCCGGTACACTAAATAACGGTATATATGTTTTAAACCAACTCCAAATTTTCAATGTCCAGAACACACTAAAAAGAAAGTCTCCAGATTTAAATAAAGCTTTCTTATGGCATTGTAGACTGGGTCACATCAATCAGAGAAGGTTGACTAAGTTGCATAGAGAAGGATATTTGGACTCGTTCGAATATCAAACCTATGACACTTGTCAATCTTGTCTCAGAGGAAAGATGACAAAGACTCCATTTATTGGACAAGGAGTAAGAGCGAGCGAGCTCTTAGGACTCATACACAGCGATGTATGCGGTCCAATGTCTACACATGCAAGAGGTGGTTTTTCCTATTTCATTACTTTCACGGATGATTACTCAAGATACAGATTCATTTATCTGATGAAACATAAATCCGAGGCTTTTGAGAAATTCCAAGAGTATAAGAATGAAGTAGAAAACCAAACCGGCAAAAGTATCAAGACACTAAGATCTGATCGAGGTGGTGAATACTTGAGTGCTGAGTTCCTAGGTTACGTAAAAGAGAAAGGAATTCTCTCTCAGCTTACTCCTCCATACACTCCACAGCATAACGGTGTATCGGAGAGACGGAATCGAACCCTATTGGATATGGTACGATCCATGATGAGTAATGCCGAGTTACCGCGATCTTTCTGGGGTTATGCGCTAGAATCAGCGGCATATCTTTTGAACAGGGCTCCTACCAAGACTGTGCCTACCACTCCATATCAGATGTGGATTGGGAAGAAACCCCATCTTCAGCATATGAAGATTTGGGGATGTCCAGCTTTTGTTAAAAAGCAGCATGTGGACAAGCTCGAGGCACGATCAGTAAAATGTATGTTTGTGGGATATCCAAAGAACTCCAAGGGATATTATTTCTATTACGCAGAGGAACAAAAGGTCTTTGTTTCTCGTAATGCCTATTTTCTGGAACATCTGTTTTTAGAAAAGGAAATAAGTGGGAGCGAAATAGAACTGGAAGAAATTCCAGAACCACAAACTGCTACTGAAAGTTTGGTAGAACCGGAAGTTCAAGAAGTACAGGACATTCCCGCACCCCTCCGCAGGAGTAGTAGGCCGTTTCATCCGCCTGAGAGCTACTACGGTTTTCTTATAGATGGGAATAGAGAGGATTGCATCATAAATGATGATGAACCTACTGACTTCCAGCAGGCCATCCAGAGCGGCGACTCGGTACGATGGCTAAATGCAATGCGGACCGAAATGGAGTCCATGTACACCAACAAAGTATGGACTTTGGACTTTGCTCCAGATGGGGTAAAACCCATAGGATGCAAATGGATCTTCAAGAAAAAGATTGGTGTAGATGGACAGGTGGAAACCTATAAGGCTAGACTTGTTGCAAAGGGTTTTCGTCAAAGACCTGGTTTGGACTATGACGAAACTTTTTCTCCAGTGGCTATGCTCAAATCCATTCGGGTCCTTCTTGCTATTGCTGCCTTCCATGATTATGAAATCTGGCAGATGGACGTAAAGACGGCTTTTCTAAATGGAAATTTAGAAGAGTGCGTCTATATGGATCAGCCAGAGGGTTTCAATCAGAGTGAGAGCAGCGGGAAAGTATGCAAGCTGCTTAAGTCCATTTATGGACTAAAGCAGGCATCGCGGAGTTGGAACATCTGTTTGGATGAGACAGTCAAAGATTATGACTTTATCAAAAATCCAGATGAACCGTGCATATATAGTAAAGTTGTAGCCAGAAGTGTCGTATTCCTCGTCTTGTACGTAGATGACATTCTATTGATAGGAAATGACATTCCTATGCTACAATCTGTCAAAGGATTCTTGTCACACAGGTTCTCCATGAAAGACCTGGGTGATGTCTCTTATATTCTGGGGATCCGGATCTATCGTGATAGATCCAAGAGGATGTTGGGACTTTCACAGTCCAGGTATATCGACACTGTACTGAAAAGATTCAGTATGGAAGATTCTAAGCGCGGTAATCTACCGGCTTGTCACGGAATCACCCTCTCCAAAGAGATGTCTCCCAAGACTGATTTGGAAAGGGAACGCATGTCTATTATACCCTACGCTTCTGCGGTAGGCTCTATAATGTATGCGATGTTGTGCACCAGACCAGATGTAGCTTACGCACTAAGCGTGGTAAGCCGGTATCAGTCAGACCCAGGGGAGAAGCACTGGATAGCAGTAAAGAACATTCTCAAGTACCTGAGAAGGACTAAGGAGATGTTTTTGGTTTACGGCGGAAAAGACCTCAGGTTGGAGGCCTTTGCTGATTCCGGCTTCCAGAGTGATAAGGACGATTCCAAGTCCATTTCGGGTTATGTCTTTACCCTCAATGGAGGGGCAGTGTGCTGGAAGAGCTCCAAGCAGGACACCGTTGCTGACTCGACGATGGAAGCGGAGTATATAGCTGCTTGTGATGCCGCAAAAGAAGCAGTCTGGATGAAGAAGTTCCTAACAGAACTTCAGGTGGTTCCTACCATAGTTGATCCAATACCTCTGTATTGCGACAACAACGGAGCTATAGCTTTAGCGAAGGAACCAAGGTCCCATCAGAAGTCCAGACACATCTTAAGGCGGTATCACCTGATCAGGGAGATCATTGATCGTCAGGAGATCGAGGTACGGAGAGTTGCTTCTGAAGAGAACATTGCTGATCCATTCACGAAGGCCCTACATCAGATTCAGTTCGAGAGGCTACTCGAGATCATCGGTCTTCAATATGCCAGTACATGGCCCTAGTGCAAGTGGGAGATTGTTAGTGTATATGCCCTAGGGGCCATTATTGTATCATACTAGTTTGTATATTACTTAATGGAAGCTTGGGATATTCACATGTATATAACAGTCTTGCTAAACATGGTAGTATGCTACTTAGTTTTTCTATCTTAATATGTGAGTATATGTATTGATAGAGCTCTTAGGATCTTGCTTGACTACCAGCGTTGTGATGGCAGTCACACTAGTGGGGGCTGGGTAGTCTACAAGCACATCCTTATTCAGGTCCCTAGTCGTTGGATTATCGAGACAGGGCATCGATACTCCGGAGTAGACTAGTGTGTACGCTTCTCATCCCAGTTGGGGAGATGGTCTGTCCCACAGCCGTCAGTATGTCGTACTGGAGATAGTATGCAGGTGCTCGTTAGGTTACGGGTACACCGAACAGGACTCACAGGGAACTGTTGGTTGGTTTTATACCAGTCGTCAGTGAACAGTTCCCAGGTGACATGAGTACAGCATAGTCCGCAGACTTGACACTGCTACTTCGCCTCGAGTGTGTCCCACTGTTCTTAGATTGCTACCCTACCACGGCTCAAAGGAGTCGTGCAAACAGGTAGCAGTTGGGTGCAGTCCCGAGCACTTGGAGGCAGTGGCGGTTAGACAGGATTCGTCTCTCCCGGTATTGGGGGTTGATATCGCGCTGTGTCAGAGAGCCATTACGCAAAGTCCCTGGCCAGGGAAAGCGAGATTTGCTGGTAGGTTCCAGTAGTTTCTCAGGGTGTAATGGGCTTCGCTCCGACACGACTTATACCGCTATTAGGGAACTGACGCTTGCCGCCCCCTAGGCCCGATATGCGATAGTCTTGGACGAACGGACCGGACTGTATGGTGATTGTCACATCAGACTCAGTAGGAGTACGGATGGGTTTCCTTATCGACCTTCTTATCGACATCTACCTGGAGACCGTTACGTACAGCTAGTGCCGCTTACGGTCTGTGGTTAAACCCACTGCCAGCGTAGTAGTCAAGTCTCTAGAGTCCCACGCAGAGAGTTTCCCTACTCCGGGTGAAACGATATAGAGGTCGTATGGTTTTACGACAAGGGTTCGGACGCATACGTGTGTTTACGCACGTACGACTTTCGGACAGTTTTTACCAGTCGGCTTTGGTTTAAGCCAGTTACTGGTATCCGGTTATTGGATTTATACAGTCTAAAGTTTTTCCGTATTTTTGCGGAAAGGAGGGGCGTTCTCGTAATTGCGCGAGAAGCTTCTAGAAGGTGGTGACTAAGGAGGTTTAGGTGGCATATACAATGAATGTGATTAGTGAGTCATATGGATGATTCATCCATGTCATTAATGCTTCATAATTGCTTAATGACTCATGGATGTGAATCATCACTAGATATTATCAAGCATGGTTGTTAAATTGATTTATTTTCTTTTCTTGATAAAAAGAAATGCTTGATATATATTATGATAACTCATTATTCTCACTTCATTATTATTCTCACCTTCTCTCTCCTCAAGCTCCCCCTCTTCAAACCCTAATCCTCCCCTCTCATGTGTTGAGTACAAGGATTAGTTAGACTAACTAAACCATAACCCTCACTCTATATCACCTAGCTTCTTTGATTAGCATTTAAAGAAGGTTAGTTGCCTCAAGTTTAGAGGCTAAGCTTGGAGTATAGCTCTCGGGTGGATCGTCTACTACTTCGAGAAGGCCGAGGAGGAGGTGGAGTTCGTAAAGACGAAGGACACGATTCGTTAGGTATAATCCCTAAACATAGTGGTATAGAACTTCTATGTTTCATGTTAGTTATCGTTTAGCTTCGATTCATGCGGTTAGTCGATGTTTAAGCAAAGAACAAGATCGTTTTTCAAATTTCCGCCTCCCCGCAAGTCATGGGGTGTTGTACATCGACTTACAATTGGTGCTATCCGTCCACCTCTCCGAAAATGCCAAGTTGATTTATGACATAGTGTATCGAAGGTTTAAACGGATGCGGCCGATATAGCAGACTTTGTCAGATTCCCCATCGTTGAGGGGTTTTTGATTGTGGGGATGCTCTTCCCTGCAGGCGCAAGCCCCTGTAGTTAATTACACTACCGCATCGCGGTAACCACTTTCTCCTTCTCCAGATGGTCACTTCGTGTCGTGTGTGTTTGTTTTGTTTTTGGTTGCCCGTGGATTGTATACGGAGACTAATTTATGTTGTCGCCCGTAGGGCGTGGATTAGTCCAAATCCGTATTTTCTTAGATTTGGGTTTGGGGGTTGGGTTTAAGGATACGTTAGTCTCATTTGAGACTAAAATCAACTTAAACGTATGTTAATGATACGTTAGTCTAATTTCAGACTAAGATCAACTTAACGGGATCGTTTAGATCCGACAAAAGAGCATTTGGGCTCTATTATTTAGTTTAGGGACATTGCGGTCCATAATTAGTTTAAGGACATTACGGTCAGATGTTAGTTTAAGGACATTTCGGTCCATTGTTAGTGTAAGGACATCTTGGTCCGAGGTTAAGGACATCATAGTCCATGGGCTTAAGGACCCCACAGTCCAAGGTTAAGGACATCATAGTCCATAGGTTTAAAAGACCCCACAGTCCGAGGTTAAGGACATCATAGTCCATGGGCTTAAGGACGCCACGGTCCAGTTTAAAGACGTCATAGTCTATGAAATGTATGGTTGTCGGGACCTGTCACCTCTCTAAAGACGTTGAAGGATTACAACGACATATATCAGAGGGGTTCAGAGATATACCCTTGAACCAATTTTGGTTGAGATCTGTAGTCCAATTTGGGGCTAAGATCTTTTAAAAGATTTATGAGCATATGGGCTCAATTAATCTGAGTTGAGGACTTATGGCCGATCTTGGGCTAAGTCCAATCAGGTTAAAATGTTTAACATTTATTTTGGGCTGATGAGCCTTTGTTTGGGCTTGGCCCTTTTAACAATGCTGAGCATTGATTTGGATTCTGACAGTATTTCTGTCTTTTATTGAATGTTGAGCATAGCTCTGGGCTTTATTAAAAAACAATTTATGTTCTATCAGCGCGACACATGGTGCACTTGGCTCTTTGCGCCAGTCAAAGAGCGCAGTGCGCTTCTGCCGAGTAGCGCACAAGTGAGGGACACGTGTCGCGCTTGGCGCTAGCACCAGTTAATGAGCGCAGAGCGCTAGTTTATGAGCACATTGCGCTATTAGTTTAGTGGCGCACACGTGAGGAACACGTGGAGCGCCAGTCCATGAGCGCCAGTCCATGAGCGCAAAGCGCTATTTCAAGAGCGCAAAGCGCTAATTGTTAAGTGGCGCACACGTGAGGGACACGTGTCACGCTGAGCACCGGTCAATGAGCGCAGTGCGCTATGTTTGGAGCGCTGAGGCTCTTTAAAATTAAGAGCGCCAAGGCTCTACAGCGCTTTGCGCTAGATGTGGAGCGCTGAAGTGCTTCTTTTATGCAACTTAGATCAGTTTGCGCCCTGAAAATTAAATTCTCTTTTTATAAGAGACTTTGTCTCAAGGTTCTAAAAACAAAGTTTTTATTTTTATAGGAGATGTTACAATCTCTTATTTTGGTGAAAGGCTTTGCCTTTATGGATCTGTGATCCTAAGAGAATTGAATTATTCTCCCCCCTTTTATGATGAGATGTTCATGATCTCTGAAAGACAATTTGTCTTATAGATCTATGATCTGTGAGAATAATTATGTTCTTCTTCTTATGATGAGATCCTTTGGTCTCTTTGTGAAAGACTTTGGTCTTGTAGATCTATGATCTTTTAAAGAAGTGAGTTCTTCTTTTTAATTATTAGATGATTTCATCTCTCTGTTCATTTTTTTTACCTTGAAGAAACTCTTCTTTTCCTGAGAGCTTGGCTCTTCTTTCTGAGATCTCTCAAAGCTTATGGGGGGTTCCTCTCTTTGTTTCTGTATATCCGAGACTTGAAGTCTTGGGGTCTTTATATAGGGCGAGTTGATTTGTTCAATCAGTTAAGGAGATCTTTTCTCCAATTGATTTGGGGAATTTCCCATTGTTGGATCTTTGATCCAAGAGCTTCTGATTTACAGAAGGCAATCTTCTTATTTTTAACAAGATTGGTAAATCTTTCCATACAGAATTTATTCTGTACTTTGGTGATTTTTTAATCACCATTGGATCATTGATCCAACGGTGCTCTGATTTACAGAGCACAATCTTGTTGTTTGGAAAGATTTTGAGGAATCTTTCCTTAACAGAATTTAATTATGATTAATTAATGATCTATTATTATTATTGGTTCTTTGATCTGACGGTGGGGAGCTTTTAGTTCCAGCGCTAGCACACCCGTGCTTTGTACATGGTGCGCTGCTTAGAGGGCAGCGCACTTAGCGCTAGCGCATCCGTGCTTTGTACGTGGTGCGCTGCTTAGAGCGCAGCGCACCTAACGCTAGCGCACACGTGCTTTGCACGTGGTGCGCTGCTTAGGGCGCAACGCACCGCGTGTAAAGCACGTGGTGCGCTATTTAGGGCGCAGCGCACTTGGTGCTGCTTCTGAAGCGTTGCTTCATTTCAAAATTTAATTTTGAACAGAACTTTGCTCTGATTAGGAGAAACAAGGTCACTCCCGGTGAAAGGATCTCGTCTCTTTCCTCGTCGAATGAGGTGCAGGATATTCCTAACCGAATACCGTTGTGCAAAGCAAAAGAAAACGTCTGTAATATCATTTTTAAAATTGGTTCCAACAACATCATTTAGGTTTTTTATCCTTGCATTGATCATAATCAACGCAGTCCCATCAATTAAACATATCACACCAGAAAAGAACGAAAAATAAAATGTACGTATATGCCATTCGCATTCGCCACTGGGCCCCATCATCACCCGTTCGGTTACTTAACTAACGACAGAGCGGGGGCTGGACTAGCGTAGGTGCAAAACATATACAACATCTACTAGTATATATAAATATATATAACATTCGTCCCAGGCATGATATAAGCAACATCACAAAATCTCAACCAAGCAACACAGAGTGGTGGATAATCCTGGAGCCCTGGGTTTCACTTGAGCCGCAAATGAGACCCGACATTCCCCTGTCGTGTGGATAGCCTGTGCAATGAAAATCTAGACCCTACGAGTGCGGCAAGTTACCCGCCAATCCCAGAAGCGAGGCAACCCCAATCAACAACGTGAATGGGCCACCCAGCACTTCACGAAATCCGGTAACTTGGGCACCCCTCTGTGGGTCAACCTATACCCCCTACGAGTGCGACGAATAGCCCGCCAATTCTAGAGTAAGGTCCCCTCCGTCTCAACGCCATATGATGCAGACCCGTTGCCCTCTAGAACCCGGCTATTCGTGCACTCCACTGCGGGGTAATCCTAGTACAGAAAAGAAAATAATATGTACAAGGGTGACATCGACCTCAACCCGGTCGTGCCCCAAACAAATAATATACAAACTGACAGTGACTGCAGTCCACATGTCGGACGCTCGTCCCACAATATCAAATGTAAAAATGACTCTAAACTGTACTACTATTGCACCAAAGTTATCCACCATGACGATCCAACCACAATCACAGCACAACACAGAACATCAACATGAATGTCATGTTCGCAAACTTGTCTAAAAGAACATATAGCAGTTAGACGAGTTGTACCGATCGAATGACATTCATAGTCGTAGAGAGTAATGCATGTACTGTAAACACACAATTAAAATTTCGATCGACTAAATTTTTCCAAATTGGCCCCAAATGCAAAACCAGCACTCAGACAAATCTGGGCCAAAACTATATATCACAAAAATCCAGAAAAAATTTGGAGACGTTTGGCCACAAAAGCGCGGCGGAACCGCCGCCAATAGGCACATTTCACGACGGTTTCGTGGCAAAATTGTGGAGTTAGTGGCTCAAATTTCTTCCGGTGCCCTATAATTGCCTGCACGTAATTTTAAGATGCCTGAAAATATTTTTTAAGCAAGTTTGAAAATCGACAGCGGGCACATCAACATGGAAATATGATTCGGAAAAATTGGTCGATCAAGATTTTAATCTTGTGCAAACTAACTAGTGGGGTTTATGGGTTGGCTCTGATACCATGTTGGGTTACGGCAGCGCCCCGGCCATCAAACCGTGGCAAAATACGGAACAAAAATTTATAAAAACTGGCGCTACCACAACCCGATGCCCGGATCTTTCCTAAATCCTATACTAGCAATATGTAAAACTAGGAGTTAGATGGTTATACCGAATGAACCAAGTCCTTCGGGTCTTCAACCATTTCCAAGCTCCTTGAGGTGTTGCGGATCAAATTTGGTTGCCGATCTTCCTCTATCTACGATGATCCACCCGAGGGAAACGGCGCAAGCTTCAGGTTCTCCTAGCGGACCAACCGACCCTCCAGGGTTGCTTGCAATGAAGAGTGGAGGTGTAGGAATGCTTCACTATATTTTTCTCTCATACTAAATGCTCAAATGAGCAGTGCAAGAAGATGAAGAAGGAGGCGAGGAAAGCAATGGCATGAACAACCATGGAAAATGGCTAAGTGTTTTTTCCTAGTGAGAAAGAGAATGAAGCCATGAAGCAAGTCAAGAAAATCAAGTGAAGAATGAATCAAGTTAATAATAGATGGCATGGCATGTAAAGAATAATGGCCACAAAAATTCGACCATGGAAAAATATCTCCTCAATTTCCATTAAACAAATCCATGCCATACTGTTGATACCATAATTTTGCATTATTTTATTCCCCATTCTAATGCATTTTACAAATAAACAGGTGCTTTTGACCCATGTCTGCTACATAGTTGCATGTTACAGATTCTCGAGACAAAAACAGTGAAAAAGACATAAGACGATACAAAAGTGAGACTACGACCGATAAATGGTGGAATCGTGATCGTGCCCACATCTTGAGGAACATTGACGATCAATTAACAAGTTCACAAAGAACAAAAGCAGCGCAAGGTTCAAGACTTCGTCACGAAGCAACGGTAAAAGTCCACTACAACTATTCACTGTGGAGATCTGGAAGAGAACCAAAAGACATTCAGAAGAAACAACTGTAGAAACAAGAAGTACAAGTGCAACAGAACAAACCCAAGGAAATTCAGCCCATGAGCCTCCCACTTGGTCGCGGAACCGCGGCCAAACAGGCCCTATGGCCGCGGTTCCGCGGCCGTCTAATGCCCGTGTCGGTGGAAAACGTGTCGGTGCGCTGGCGGGCGTTGACTAGGTCTTTTTCTTAGGGGGTACTTGTAACATTTCGAAATAATAAAATATTAATTTTTGGGAATTTTTATAATTTAATATTATTTTATTGAATATTTTAATATTTAGGTATTTTTAAATACAAATAAATAGGAAAAATATGAGAAAAATTAAGAAAAATTCTAAAATAGGGTAAATTAGTGAATTATGACATTTTTAAGTTGTTGTGATCATTTTGACACTAATTTAGTGCTAATCGCGATTAAAAATCGCTAATCGGGTTTTTAGCAAATTTTGAGCAAAACATGCACACACTACTTTTTCTCACCCTTGTGCATTTTCTTCCATGATATTTGGGGTTTCTATTTATGTGAGAAGGGTTTTGATTAGAAAAGAAAAGAAAAAGAGAAAAGGAAAAAGAAAAAAGAAATGAGAGTAGGTGAGAGAGAGAGAGAGAGGCATGGGCTTCATTGACTTCAACCCTTAGCCACTTCTTCCTTCATTTTCCCTCCTCCTCTTTCTCCTGCAGCTGCTGCTGCTCCCTCTTCATTCCTCCACCTTCAAGCTCTCATTTCCTCTCTAAAACATCACAAAAACCCTATATCGGTTTCACAAAAAGTGTGCACAAGCTTGAGATCTACAAGATGGACTAAGAAAGCATGGATTTTGGTCACTAGGGGCAACTCAAGAATTTTCTTGAGTTGCCAAATGAGGTAATTTCTGAACCATTATCTTAGTTTTAGCATTTCCTATACCCCTTTGCATGTTTAGAATCGATATTGTGTGATATTTTGGACATGATGAAAACCTAGTTAGGGTTTGAGGGAAACTTGAGTTGTAATGTGAAATTGAGCTCAGTAGAGGACTTGTAAACACCCTAGTGCATGAATTGGAACCCAAAACCTGAAGCTAGAACTAGAAATACGGATTTTAGAAACCGATGTCGGGGAAAATGTGAAATCTGTGCATGTTAATTTGAATCTGCTATTACCCGGGAACCCTAAAATAATTCTTTTCTGGAAATTGAGATGTGCAGGCACCATAGAGGCAACACCCCAAACCCCAGCCCCCAACTCATCCGTACGGCCGCCAAATTCCTCCTTTTGGCCGCCAATTGCGGCCTGGGTCCCACCAATTTGTCTCGTTTTCATTCTGTAGCTCCTACATTGTTAGTTTAGGCCCCTGGTACATATAGATTTGTATAAAGTGACCTAGGGTAAAATCTGGGACATGTTTCATGAGTTGCTGTTTTGGACTTTAGTTTCCGTATTCCGTATTTTCATTTCTGCATTGGTGTGTTTCGTTTTACCTCGACTATTTGTCGTTCATACGACGATATAGAGAATTTATTGATGGTTTTGAAGGCGTGCCATAGGTTTTCACCTATAGGCCCCTTATCGTGTCGTTTTGGACTTCGTGTGCCGTTTTAGCTTTGATTTGGTTTTGATGCGATGCGATACGTGTGTTATGTGTAGGTACACCGCGACGATCCGAGACGATGCGGAGGATGACAGTGACGTCGACACCGACACGCAGGACACAGGTGAGTAGATTATATCTACAGGGGGAAGTCGGGTGGATGGCGTATAGCACCCCCCGCAGTCCGTGGTGTGGTATACGAATACGTATACCCACGTATATTTATTATGTGTTGTTAGGATCATTGATATGAATAATGGTTTTATTGATGTTGAGATATATGGTTTGGGTATAGTACGAACCCTAGGTAGCGACTACACATACTTACACACATACTTACATACCTACTTTCACACCCTTGCATACTACTCATACTTGCAGTGTTTGATGATTTGGGATGACTTTGGAGATGAGTCGATGATGTGGACTTTGCGCCGCGAGATCGGCGAGTTGATATTGATTCATATATGGGATATGATTTGTGTTTCTTGCGGGCTTGGGATATGTGTTACCCCGCATGCTTACTTTATTGATGGTATCGTTTGTACTAGGCATAGAGTAGTACCCCAGATTGTTTGATCTGATGATAGTGATACCTATTATGTGACGAGATAGTGAGATGTTGACCCTACCCAGCTATTGGGGATGCCGTACGATGATTTACCGTACGAGCCGATATTGATGATAGATCCGCACTCATAACTCGAGGATACCTTACGATATGACATGGAGGCGGGATCACCGACTATATATATATATATATATATCGACTCAGATGTTAGGTGGTTTCCTTACCTGTATTTCAGCTTGTTAGTTCAGCCGTATAGTTAGTGTAGTTGTTAGAGTAGATTAGACTTCTTACCTATTTCAAAAACTGACGAATCGTGGGTATTTTTAAAGACAGCTCAAGGGAATCTACGGATATTTCAAAAACGACGTATCTTTTCATAAAAACACCGTAGCCCTATTTTCAAAACCCCATGATTCGTGTTATTTCAAAAGGCATCACTCGTAGGACTTATATTAGATTTATGCAGATAAGTTTTGGTTACGTTTAGTTTCAGCTCCCACTCCCTTTCTGTGGTTCGCTTTGCATCGCATTTTCATACTATGTTGCATGCTCCAGTAATTATATCATGCTGCTAGGACACCAGCACCATTATCGATGATGCATCTGTTCCACGTACACTTGTTGCCGGCTCACACACTCATCATCGATAATTGCTATGTCACTACACTGTAGTACCATTACATCCATTATATGATTCTTACATGACATGATGATGTACATACCTTCTTTACATGTAGCATACATCATGGATTGATTGCATAACACATCGTATTGGATTTATTTCTTGATGTTGGATGTTCATGTGATTTCTGGATTTGGGAACCGAGGATGTCTTTAAAAGAGAATACATTATTGCTTTAAAAACCCGGTTACCCTTGATATGATATTTGGTGCGTCCACCATGTGTTTTCTCGGTGCTGA
The DNA here is from genome assembly GCA_030015575.1 of Agapanthus africanus. Classification (NCBI taxonomy): domain Eukaryota; kingdom Viridiplantae; phylum Streptophyta; class Magnoliopsida; order Asparagales; family Amaryllidaceae; genus Agapanthus; species Agapanthus africanus. Next base: position 341,736,201 of record JASDDO010000004.1, on the reverse strand, counting down.
GAGCGACATGTGAAACCCGAATCGAGGAGGCGGATGAGGCCGATTGCGGGTACATGGTGGACCCGGTAAGGTACCCCGGGGCAAGAAGACGTGGTGATGACGATGAGCCTGGCAGGGGGAGATTGCCTACCGGTGACTTTACCCGACGCGTCGGATATCCGGAGGATACCGTCGTGGTCTTGAGATGGATGGTAGGGGTCGGTCTGGACTGACGGCGCCCTAGATATGATGGTTGAGACTTTGAGATATCAGGATATTGGGATTTCGTTTGTGCCGATGCTAGGCACAGTTTTATGCTGATTTCATTATGGTACCTTATTTTTAAAATGCAGGGGAAATCCCACTAAAGTATGAAAACAGTTGTTTCAGGTAAACGTGTTCTGTTTTCTCGCATTCATATCTCATTCATATGCTATATTGTTATCTGAGGCACTGACACAGATACATGAGATTGCATTCAGGTTAGATATTTACCCTAGCCTTGCTATAGGCTGCATGCTTATATTGAGGATTTTATACTGATCGTTGACTTAGGATTATGTCTTGCATTCGGTTTCTGCTTGTAGATGTTTCTATTCACGAGTTGGCAACTCACCCCCGTTGTGCCACAGTTCTTGCAGGTTCTGCCGTACAGGTTCCTTTGCGGTATTTCCGGCACACTACTTCTTGCGGGTGACTTGCTTTTGGTAGGTGGGTTCTTTCGCATCAGGAGCCACCATTGTATTTATTTTACTTCATTGTATCTAGAAATTGTCCATCAACCAAAACTGTATATTCTTTCAGACTTAGAGACAGTGTTGTATTATTCGACCTTAGAGTCGCGCTTAGTAGTATTGCGGTTTTCTTGTTGCTTGAGCTTTCTTTTGGGTTTGATCCTCGCCACTTGGCGTTGTATATTATTGTTGCATGTGTGGTTGTGACCGTCTTTTGACGAAGAGCTAGCTCCCGCTTGGGGATGCCTTTATCATTGTATATATTGTTATTCTTGTTTTACCCCATTCGGGGCCAGTTTTACAAAAGAAACTCTGCCGAAATTTCTAGAAAAGACTGTACTGTTTTAAATTGCATATTCGGCTTAGTTATTTAAAAACATTGATTTTTAAACATGTAGTTCTTTACTTATTCTTAAAAAGGGTTTTAGATTTCTGGGTTTTCGGCTTACTTAGTCGCGTTACGCCTGTAGGCGTTACGTGGTTAAGTGCCGGTCACGGGCCAAACTTTGGGTCGTGACAAAGTTGGTATCAGAGCGCTAGGTTGACCTTGGTTCGAGTCTAAGTTTGACTATGTGGAGCCTAGGGCGTTATTTATATACGGAACTTAGGCTTGACCTTACGGAACTTAGACTTGGTCGAGGGGGTGTTAAACCCGAACTTTCGTCGTTTTAGGATGACCCTTGGTTGATGGATTAGGTGACTAAAGTAGAGTGACGTACCGTTGGTATGTTCCGCGGCATACTTACGACACGCCACTCAGCTTAAGGAACCTTAGGATGTGCATATTTCTTGAGATCAGTGATTCTTTTCATATCCAGGATTATTCATCCATTTGAGATCCCCGATTCTATTAGTTTCATGATCATACCCTCATTGATGCTGTTCCTTCCTATGATCATGTATCCACTCTGGATCTGTTGTTTCCTTTCTTGCCACTGATGTGCTCTCTTTGATACTCGATTGAGATTCCTGTCACCATGGTTGAGCGCAGTTGGGCTGCTGCTAGGATTACGGCCGGTGTGAGCTCGTTTGGTACGGGGGCCGACCGTTGTGTTTTCTGGTGACATGGGAATGTCTCGAGTTAGTGTTGGTGTTTGTGACCTCTAGTGGAGGCGAGTGCTTGGTTTGCACCGGATGATCGGGCCATTGTTAGTGCTGCCAGTTGAGAGAGGACTGTTGATGTACAGCGTACCTCAGAGGTTGTGATGTCGCCTACCGTGCAGACAGATGGACCAGCTGTTGCTGAGATTGACGGGATGTTGCTTTCGGAGCTTACGAGCTGAGATTCGCCGGAGCTTTCAGGCAGATATGCGACAGATGATAGCTAGTCTACCTGATTTGAGAGACGAAGGTGATTCGTCCGATTTTGCGCCAGAGCGGGCCCAGTTGAGTTGAAGATTTCCAGTATGGAGAATCTTACTCAGATCGAGAGCAGACCGACGCAGAGATGACCGCTTATGTGTTGCCTTTCATGGAGGATTAAGACGCTATTCGGCGTACAGGCGTATGAGCCAGTTGCTGCTGCAATGATGAGATATCGCCCAGATGATTGGAGCTACTGCAGCATGAGCATGTTCTTAGAGAGATGGTAGCGAGTCGCTAGTCACCGAGGATGAATGACTAGGACGTGTGGTGAGTTTGCGTACCCCGATGCGAGGGCACTAGATAGATTGTTTCCAGCTAGAGACGACTTCACGCAGGTTCGTTGAGAGTCGATTGAGACGATCGAATGTCAGGAGCCATTTTCCAAGTTTAAAGTATACGGAAAGACATGCAGGTGATTCTATGGACCCTCTAGAAGAATGAAACCCTAACTCGACTTAATGACCGTGTGACAGCCTTTGAACCTTAGGGTTTACGGCGGTTCCGCGGCGCCATTAGTGAGGCTTGGGTTTGCCTTTCTACGGCTAGACCACCGACGCTGTGGCATGTACTCGATACTATTAAACTGTACCCGAGATGTGAGCTCTTGGGGGATTATGAGGTTCTGACGAGTCGATCGGATGATTCGACATCTTTCGGACATCGTGATGGGATACTGCTTGGGAGACTCCAGAGACGAGGATAGCCGTCGGAGCGCAGTTCGTGCAGCCACGATGAGACGAGTCCGGATCAGTCGACATTTTTAGCAGAGTGAAGAAAAGAGTTCGCACGAGTTTTCGTTGGGATGACATTCCACTCCGCTGACATCAGAGATGTGATATGCACCCCGAGGCGTGGTATATGGATATATCTTTCGGAAAGAAGCGCGACAAGTATGCAGCCGTTCCGGAATAAGCTTTAGCTTTAGTAATGGATGACGACTTTCCGGCAATTCGGCAGGATTGAGATTTAAGAAAGGAACCTCGACAGGACTTTTCCGGAATACGACACGAGAAGACCTAGACCCAGGAGTGGTCATGATTGCGCACACCTAGCAGGCCAGAGTTCGGCATTGTCGACAAGGTAGATGACCAGGATCGGATAAAGGAACTTATCCAGGTGCGTTGCGAATTGAGCAAGGACAGTCGAGAGATGAGTATTCCTCCGATGGTTGGGACGTGTTTCCGAGGATCTGTTCGACCAGACAGCTTCTACAGGATGATGAAGCTACAGAGTACGCGATTTCGAGTCCGTGTGAGAGACCTCAGATTGACCGTGGCCGAGAGCAGTGCGCAGATAGAGACGTGACGTCGCAAGACGACGATAGAGACGGGTGAAACAAGAGGTGATGCAGGAGAGCCAGCCTCTGTACAGATCGGCATAGGCATGATTGGAAGAGACCTTGAGCTGGATTCCTTCCAGGACATTGCTGCAATGATGTTTACACCCAGGATCAGATGTGTGACGTGCATTCAGAGAGTCAGAGGCCGACGCCAGTGATATGCTGCCTTACGAGTGGTCGTGAGGTTTGACCGAGAGGTGACCAGAGAAGTACCAGAACGGAATCGTCCCCGTTAGCACACCTGACAGGGCCGATGAGCCGATTGACCGCGAGATAGGAAATCCGCAAAGAAGATAAGGACCCAGAGTCAGAGGACGCCAGACCGTGAGCAAGAGACAAGTAGATATCCTGCGCTGCTAGCAGTGGATGCACCGACTCCTTCTCGACCTTGAAGGATGAATTTACCGACGACGGTACTTATGATTTGTGATTTTGTGATTCGATTATCACGTATCCGTCATTTTTGGATTTCGGTATTTTGGGCGTTCTGTTTGCATGATTTAGTTTTGATGATTGAGTTTCCTGATATTGTTTCATGCATCCACTGGATATTTATATATTTCACGCATAGTTGTTACATTGAGATATTGATTGAGATTTCATGCCTATCGTATTCAGTGATTTGATTTGCACTTCCAGCGTAGCTTTCATGCACCTTTAGTGTTTTGACATACGATTCTAGTGCACACCAGATGCACTGAATCGGGATTCTTCGTGCATGTTATATGCACCTGATTTGGTTGCTGTCAGGCATGCACGTTGCCTACGGCAGATGTTTCGTGCACACCCGTTGCACATAGTTGTTGTTCTATACACCTGTTTGACACATATTTGGATTTTGATTCCTTGCGCACCAGACGCATAGGATATTCCTATATATGCATTTTGAGGATGGATTTCTAGTATGGCAGTACATTTTTGATATTCTCTCTGTATTGATATTTTCGGAGCCCCGACAAATTGGAATTTTCTGAAATGTTTTGGAAATTGGGGGGGGATTAAATTTAAATTCGGGGACCGAATTTCTTTAAGGGGGGTAGATTGTAACATTTCGAAATAATAAAATATTAATTTTTGGGAATTTTTATAATTTAATATTATTTTATTGAATATTTTAATATTTAGGTATTTTTAAATACAAATAAATAGGAAAAATATGAGAAAAATTAAGAAAAATTCTAAAATAGGGTAAATTAGTGAATTATGACATTTTTAAGTTGTTGTGATCATTTTGACACTAATTTAGTGCTAATCGCGATTAAAAATCGCTAATCGGGTTTTTAGCAAATTTTGAGCAAAACATGCACACACTACTTTTTCTCACCCTTGTGCATTTTCTTCCATGATATTTGGGGTTTCTATTTATGTGAGAAGGGTTTTGATTAGAAAAGAAAAGAAAAAGAGAAAAGGAAAAAGAAAAAAGAAATGAGAGTAGGTGAGAGAGAGAGAGAGAGGCATGGGCTTCATTGACTTCAACCCTTAGCCACTTCTTCCCTTCATTTTCCCTCCTCCTCTTTCTCCTGCAGCTGCTGCTGCTCCCTCTTCATTCCTCCACCTTCAAGCTCTCATTTCCTCTCTAAAACATCACAAAAACCCTATATCGGTTTCACAAAAAGTGTGCACAAGCTTGAGATCTACAAGATGGACTAAGAAAGCATGGATTTTGGTCACTAGGGGCAACTCAAGAATTTTCTTGAGTTGCCAAATGAGGTAATTTCTGAACCATTATCTTAGTTTTAGCATTTCCTATACCCCTTTGCATGTTTAGAATCGATATTGTGTGATATTTTGGACATGATGAAAACCTAGTTAGGGTTTGAGGGAAACTTGAGTTGTAATGTGAAATTGAGCTCAGTAGAGGACTTGTAAACACCCTAGTGCATGAATTGGAACCCAAAACCTGAAGCTAGAACTAGAAATACGGATTTTAGAAACCGATGTCGGGGAAAATGTGAAATCTGTGCATGTTAATTTGAATCTGCTATTACCCCGGGAACCCTAAAATAATTCTTTTCTGGAAATTGAGATGTGCAGGCACCATAGAGGCAACACCCCAAACCCCAGCCCCCAACTCATCCGTACGGCCGCCAAATTCCTCCTTTTGGCCGCCAATTGCGGCCTGGGTCCCACCAATTTGTCTCGTTTTCATTCTGTAGCTCCTACATTGTTAGTTTAGGCCCCTGGTACATATAGATTTGTATAAAGTGACCTAGGGTAAAATCTGGGACATGTTTCATGAGTTGCTGTTTTGGACTTTAGTTTCCGTATTCCGTATTTTCATTTCTGCATTGGTGTGTTTCGTTTTACCTCGACTATTTGTCGTTCATACGACGATATAGAGGATTTATTGATGGTTTTGAAGGCGTGCCATAGGTTTTCACCTATAGGCCCCTTATCGTGTCGTTTTGGACTTCGTGTGCCGTTTTAGCTTTGATTTGGTTTTGATGCGATGCGATACGTGTGTTATGTGTAGGTACACCGCGACGATCCGAGACGATGCGGAGGATGACAGTGACGTCGACACCGACACGCAGGACACAGGTGAGTAGATTATATCTACAGGGGGAAGTCGGGTGGATGGCGTATAGCACCCCCCGCAGTCCGTGGTGTGGTATACGAATACGTATACCCACGTATATTTATTATGTGTTGTTAGGATCATTGATATGAATAATGGTTTTATTGATGTTGAGATATATGGTTTGGGTATAGTACGAACCCTAGGTAGCGACTACACATACTTACACACATACTTACATACCTACTTTCACACCCTTGCATACTACTCATACTTGCAGTGTTTGATGATTTGGGATGACTTTGGAGATGAGTCGATGATGTGGACTTTGCGCCGCGAGATCGGCGAGTTGATATTGATTCATATATGGGATATGATTTGTGTTTCTTGCGGGCTTGGGATATGTGTTACCCCGCATGCTTACTTCATTGATGGTATCGTTTGTACTAGGCATAGAGTAGTACCCCAGATTGTTTGATCTGATGATAGTGATACCTATTATGTGACGAGATAGTGAGATGTTGACCCTACCCAGCTATTGGGGATGCCGTACGATGATTTACCGTACGAGCCGATATTGATGATAGATCCGCACTCATAACTCGAGGATACCTTACGATATGACATGGAGGCGGGATCACCGACTATATATATATATATATATATCGACTCAGATGTTAGGTGGTTTCCTTACCTGTATTTCAGCTTGTTAGTTCAGCCGTATAGTTAGTGTAGTTGTTAGAGTAGATTAGACTTCTTACCTATTTCAAAAACTGACGAATCGTGGGTATTTTTAAAGACAGCTCAAGGGAATCTACGGATATTTCAAAAACGACGTATCTTTTCATAAAAACACCGTAGCCCTATTTTCAAAACCCCATGATTCGTGTTATTTCAAAAGGCATCACTCGTAGGACTTATATTAGATTTATGCAGATAAGTTTTGGTTACGTTTAGTTTCAGCTCCCACTCCCTTTCTGTGGTTCGCTTTGCATCGCATTTTCATACTATGTTGCATGCTCCAGTAATTATATCATGCTGCTAGGACACCAGCACCATTATCGATGATGCATCTGTTCCACGTACACTTGTTGCCGGCTCACACACTCATCATCGATAATTGCTATGTCACTACACTGTAGTACCATTACATCCATTATATGATTCTTACATGACATGATGATGTACATACCTTCTTTACATGTAGCATACATCATGGATTGATTGCATAACACATCGTATTGGATTTATTTCTTGATGTTGGATGTTCATGTGATTTCTGGATTTGGGAACCGAGGATGTCTTTAAAAGAGAATACATTATTGCTTTAAAAACCCGGTTACCCTTGATATGATATTTGGTGCGTCCACCATGTGTTTTCTCGGTGCTGAGAGCGACATGTGAAACCCGAATCGAGGAGGCGGATGAGGCCGATTGCGGGTACATGGTGGACCCGGTAAGGTACCCCGGGGCAAGAAGACGTGGTGATGACGATGAGCCTGGCAGGGGGAGATTGCCTACCGGTGACTTTACCCGACGCGTCGGATATCCGGAGGATACCGTCGTGGTCTTGAGATGGATGGTAGGGGTCGGTCTGGACTGACGGCGCCCTAGATATGATGGTTGAGACTTTGAGATATCAGGATATTGGGATTTCGTTTGTGCCGATGCTAGGCACAGTTTTATGCTGATTTCATTATGGTACCTTATTTTTAAAATGCAGGGGAAATCCCACTAAAGTATGAAAACAGTTGTTTCAGGTAAACGTGTTCTGTTTTCTCGCATTCATATCTCATTCATATGCTATATTGTTATCTGAGGCACTGACACAGATACATGAGATTGCATTCAGGTTAGATATTTACCCTAGCCTTGCTATAGGCTGCATGCTTATATTGAGGATTTTATACTGATCGTTGACTTAGGATTATGTCTTGCATTCGGTTTCTGCTTGTAGATGTTTCTATTCACGAGTTGGCAACTCACCCCCGTTGTGCCACAGTTCTTGCAGGTTCTGCCGTACAGGTTCCTTTGCGGTATTTCCGGCACACTACTTCTTGCGGGTGACTTGCTTTTGGTAGGTGGGTTCTTTCGCATCAGGAGCCACCATTGTATTTATTTTACTTCATTGTATCTAGAAATTGTCCATCAACCAAAACTGTATATTCTTTCAGACTTAGAGACAGTGTTGTATTATTCGACCTTAGAGTCGCGCTTAGTAGTATTGCGGTTTTCTTGTTGCTTGAGCTTTCTTTTGGGTTTGATCCTCGCCACTTGGCGTTGTATATTATTGTTGCATGTGTGGTTGTGACCGTCTTTTGACGAAGAGCTAGCTCCCGCTTGGGGATGCCTTTATCATTGTATATATTGTTATTCTTGTTTTACCCCATTCGGGGCCAGTTTTACAAAAGAAACTCTGCCGAAATTTCTAGAAAAGACTGTACTGTTTTAAATTGCATATTCGGCTTAGTTATTTAAAAACATTGATTTTTAAACATGTAGTTCTTTACTTATTCTTAAAAAGGGTTTTAGATTTCTGGGTTTTCGGCTTACTTAGTCGCGTTACGCCTGTAGGCGTTACGTGGTTAAGTGCCGGTCACGGGCCAAACTTTGGGTCGTGACAGTACTTTTGTAACAGCAGATATGACGCGATTGTAACCTAGGGTTTCTATGAATCTATAAATAGAACCCTAAAAACCTTTTTTAAGGTCATGCCTCTTTTCATTTCATATATTCAGATCTGTAATTCCTGTGTTGATGTTTGGAGAGAGCCATCAATAAAATTAGTAAGTTTTCTATTTCATTGCCTTAGTCTACTTTTAATTATTTGCCCCAGTTAAATAGTTAGAATGTTTTTCAATTCCCTAATGAGCGAGTAGTCTCCTCGCTTGTTAGGGTTAGCTTTTAGGGAAAGCCTTGAGAGATGAAATCTCTCACCCCTTTCTTGCCCCATCACACATAATAATTAGAACTCCATGCATACATACACACACCATTCCCTGCGGCACCTTACCCCTCGAGGTAACGGTGATACCATAGTATAAAGGACTGGTTGTGTATGTTTTCCATGGAAGTTAGGGTAATAATTGAGAAAGGAAGGATAAGAACCTAGAGGAAGAAACATCGTTTCCTCCCGATGGTACTAATCCCCTTTATTAATTATTATCATAACACCTAATAGATCTAAAATAGGGCATTGAAAGCGGTGAGGAAACATTCAATTTCCCAGCTTACCCTAAACCTAACCCTAGCAAGATTCTAGTCTTAATATAAATCAATTTAGGTTTTAGAGATAATCCATTCACAACGTTTGGAATTAACTCGTTTGAGAAAATTAGAAAAGGCACAACATCCCTGTGGACCGCCCCGTACTCACTAGCTCCCAAGCGACGTCGTTCTTGATTGCGGTAACAAATATTTTTGATCTAAAAATCTATACAAATCAAATGGCGCAGTTGCCGGGGATGGCGTAGTATTTTCTTTTTGCAATTTCGGGTTAATATAAAATATATAAATCATAAAAAAAACTGGAAAAAAAATATAAAAATTCTATCATATTTTATTGTTTGAAAAAAATTTCATTATTTTATTCCCCTTTCTTATGCATTTTACAAATAAACAGGTGATTTTGACCCATGTCTGCTACATAGTTACAGATTCTTGAGACAAAAACAGTGAAAAAGACATAAACGATACAAAAGTGAGACTACGACCGATAAATGGTGGAATCGTGATCGTGCCCACATCTTGAGGAACATTGACGATCAATTAACAAGTTCACAAAGAACAAAAGCAGCGCAAGGTTCAAGACTTCGTCACGAAGCAACGGTAAAAGTCCACTACAACTATTCACTGTGGAGATCTGGAAGAGAACCAAAAGACATTCAGAAGAAACAACTGTAGAAACAAGAAGTACAAGTGCAACAGAACAAACCCAAGGAAATTCAGCCCATGAGCCTCCCACTTGGTCGCGGAACCGCGGCCAAACAGGCCCTATGGCCGCGGTTCCGCGGCCGTCTAATGCCCGTGTCGGTGGAAAACGTGTCGGTGCGCTGGCGGGCGTTGACTAGGTCTTTTTCTTAGGGGGTACTTTTGTAACAGCAGATATGACGCGATTGTAACCTAGGGTTTCTATGAATCTATAAATAGAACCCTAAAAACCTTTTTTGAGGTCATGCCTCTTTTCATTTCATATATTCAGATCTGTAATTCCTGTGTTGATGTTTAGAGAGAGCCATCAATAAAATTAGTAAGTTTTCTATTTCATTGCCTTAGTCTACTTTTAATTATTTACCCTAGTTAAATAGTTAGAATGTTTTTCAATTCCCTAATGAGCGAGTAGTCTCCTCGCTTGTTAGGGTTAGCTTTAGGGAAAGCCTTGAGAGATGAAATCTCTCACCCCTTTCTTGCCCCATCACACATAATAATTAGAACTCCATGCATACATACACACACCATTCCCTGCGGCACCTTACCCCTCGAGATAACGGTGATACCATAGTATAAAGGACCGGTTGTGTATGTTTTCCATGGAAGTTAGGGTAATAATTGAGAAAGGAAGGACAAGAACCTAGAGGAAGAAACACCGTTTCCTCCCGATGGTACTAATCCCCTTTATTAATTATTATCATAACACCTAATAGATCTAAAATAGGGCATTGAAAGCGGTGAGGAAACATTCAATTTCCCAACTTACCCTAAACCTAACCCTAGCAAGATTCTAGTCTTAGTATAAATCAATTTAGGTTTTAGAGATAATCCATTCACAACGTTTGTAATTAACTCGTTTAAGCAAATTAGAAAAGGCACAACATCCCTGTGGACCGACCCGTACTCACCGGCTAGCTACCAAGCGACGCCGTTCTTGATTGCGGTAACAAATATTTTTGATCTAAAAATCCATACAAATCACATACCTCTCTACATGCCATGACCTATGCTCATGCCAACTCACCTCTCCACCTCATTTCCAAAATGATTTACTAAAAAGAAAATCAGTAATGAGGTGGCCATCTTCTAAAAGATATTCCGTATAAATACGGAATAGTTCCCGGTACACGTATCGAAATACATATACACGTATTCGTACAAAAATACGAATAACCAAGAGAGAAAATGAATAGTGAACAATAATACTAGAATACATATATAAATTTTTAAATCAAAACCTGATTTAATAATCCGGCTCAGTCCTAAGCAGCTAGTATTATCAACCGTCCGATTAAAGTCTGTGCAGCCTGTACACATATTTAATCGGACACCCGTATGTACCAACATACGTCATCTACACCATATCGCCTGGACCATGAAAACCCTCTGTGTGGGACTCTAAAGACCCGTCAATACGCAGGCAGTGGGTTTAACCACAAGCATGTCAGCGGCTCTAGCTGTACGAACGGCTACCCAGGTATTGAGCGAAAGGAAGGCCGACATGACAATCTCCGTACAGTCTGGTCTGTTCGTCTAAGAGTATCGCATATCGAGTCTAGGGGGTGGATAAAGTCAGACCCCTAATAACGCGATAATTTGTGTCGGTATGTAACCCATCACCATATGAGAAACTACTGATCCTAAATCAATAATTCTCTATTACCTTGGCCAAGGATTTCTGGTGATGGCCACCCGTGCACTGCGCGACATCAACCCCCAATACCGGGAGAGACGAATCCCTGACGATCCACGCACTGCCTCCATATGGCTCGGGACTGTACCCAACTAAAACCTGTTTGCATGACTCCTTTGAGCCGTGGTAGGGTATTAATCAAAGTATAGTGGGAACTCACATGAGACAAATGACGATCGCAGGTCGACAGACTAAGCTGTACTCATGTCACCTGAGAACTACAATCTGACAATAGGTATAATACTATCTAACAGGTTCCCGACGACTCCGTCCAGTGTACTCATAACCTAATGAGCACCTGTATACTATCTTAGGTGACTAACTGACACCAATGGCTTGTGAGACTGGCCACCGCCTCTTATCAGGGTCTGGATAAGTATATACTAGTCTACTCTGGAGTATCGATGCCCAGTCTCGATACTCCTACGACTAGGGACATTTAAGGATGTGCTTATAGAGCATCCAGCTCCCACGTATATGATCGCCATCATAATGCTGGTAGTCAAGCAAGAATCTTATGGGCTCTATCAACATGTAATGCCACCTAATGTTGTACATGATGATAAAGATAAACCAGATAGCATACTATCATCTCGAGTAAGACTGTTCTACCGGTATAGGTCCTCCCTCAATCATCACAATCGCGTGCCTGTGATTCAATAATTGACTTGAGAGCACTATAACCAACAATCTCCCACCTGCACTTAAGGCTAATTATTACGGTGTCGCATACTCACAGCCCGTGTGATACTAAACACCCAACTTCTCTACTAATCAGTCTCGCAAAGCCCGTTTGCGAAACTATTGCGTTGCGAAACCAAAGCCCGTGTGATACCGAACACCAATGGCTTGTAGACATTGGACCACACACGTCACTATGTATAAGTTCTAAGAGCTCGCTCGCTCTTACTCCGTGTCTAGTGAACGGAGTCTTTGTCATTTTTCCTTTTAGACATGATTGACAAGTTGCATAAGACTGATATTCGAATGTATCCAAATATCTCTCTTTATGTAACCTTGTCAACCGTGTTTCATTGATGTGACCCAGTCTACAATGTCATAAGAAAGCTTGATTTAATTCTGGAGACTTTCTTTTATGTGTGTTCTGGACGTTGAAAACTTGCAGTTGGTTTAATACGTATATACCGTTGTTTAGCGTTCCCGACCCAATCAAACCATGATTAAGGTAGATATTTACGGCATCGCTTACAAATGTAAAATCATAACCTTCTTTAGATAACAAAGATACAGAAATGATATTACAAGTCAAACTAGGTACACAAAAATAGTTGCGCAAAACCAAAATATGTTCACTTGTCAATCATAAGTGATATTCCCCTACGGACACAGCATTCACGCTCGCTTCGTTAGCAACCCTGAGGGTCGTATCACCCGTCTTCAAAGCTCTATGGCTTCTCAGTGCCTGCAAAGAATTACAAATATGAGATCCTGATCCGGTATCCAATACCCAGGAAGTAAAGTTGATTGACAGACAGTTTTCAATCACAAACACACCTGAAGCTGAAGCCACAACCTGCTTCACACCCTAGTTCTGGGCTTTCCTGGCCGTGCAATCTTTCTTCCAATGGCCCTTCTTGTGACAGTAGAAGCATTCTTCCTTCCCTACCATCGGCCCCAACTTTTGCCTTGCCCCTTGCCTCTACCTTACTCACACCGCCTTTCGGCTTGGTGGGGGGCCTTCTTCTTCTTCCCCTTGGCTTTCGCCTTGGATCTAGAAGAGGAAGATCCTCCAACAAGCAGAGCGGGTGTCTTCCTGGACTTCTGTAGGGTACCCTCAGCACTCCTCAACATGTTGAGGTGTTTTGGAAGTGTAACTTCCTTCTCTTGAATGTTGAAATTCAAGATAAACTGGGCGTAGGTAGAGTGGAGGGACTGTAGAATCAAGTCTGTATACAGCTCGTTCTCCAACGCGGTCCCCAGGTCCGCGATCTCTTCAATCAAGTTGATCATTTTAAGGACGTGGTCCCCTAAAGATGACCCGATAGCCAACCTCGCTTGAAATAGTTTCTTCGAGGTCTCGTATCTTGCGATACGAGATTGCTCTCCATATAAGTCCTTGGTATGGAGGAAGATGGATTCAAGATCCATCTTCTCGTGCCGCCTCTGGTGTTCATTATCCATAGAGGCCAGCACGAGGCACTTGGATTTCGCACTGTCAATTTCCCAGGTCTTACTGATTTTCTTATTTGCAACGCTGGAATCTGGACCTGGGACGGCGGGGGCTTTGGTAGTAAGAAAATAGCCCAGTTTGTCATATGTGATGGCCATCTGGACATTCCTAAGCCAATCTTTATAGTTTGGCCCCGTTAATATGTTTTTATCTAAAAGTAACTTAAGGCCGGTCATCTTAGTCGCTGCAATTAGGGGAGAGAGAAGAAACAATTTACCATGATGCTCTTGCAAGTTTAGATTGGTTTTTAGTTCATCTAAACAAGATGGATCCCACCGTTTCTCAAATCCTTCCTCAAACCATAAAAGAAGAATTAGCCAGGATTAATCTCAACGTACAATTCTTGGTTAACCTTTCAGCCAGGCTAGTGTCGGTACTTCGAGAGAGGTTTTACAATGCTTTTGCGAAGTTTCTTAATTAAATAACCTCTTTTTCCTGGAGGTATAACCCCGCTAACACTATTCTAGACACCTACTTGGTTTATAGCATTGATCGTTAAGTGAAAAAATCTCCCGAGGAGTAGCATATACTCACAGTAGGATCGGGATCCAAATATCATTGTGTGATAATCCTGAAGGAATCCTACCAACATTATCACACTCTAAATGGTATGTAACACTAGCAAGTTTCAGTTTCTTTAGAAACTCCCGATGTGGATTTTTGCCCCATGCTCTTATGACCTTGACGAATGCCAACATATCATAAGTCGCATGTCAAGTTCTACCCGTCACTGTCTAGGCTAATTTGAACCCACCCGTACATACCCTTGACAAAGTCCAAAATAGTAGTACGACTGTCCCAGACCAACGCATCTATCTAAGCTACAGATGAATATTCAGCAGCTACCAATCACTATGCCTTGGCGAAGGTCAAAATACATAGCTTGAATACTACTGAATACCCAACTGAAATGACGGAGGGCTACGGATGGTTTTGGCGAAACCGTGAACGTAATGAACTTGATTTAATCGAAGGAACCTGATAGCTTTTAAAGGAGTGGTTTAAGCTCCGCATTTTAAAAGTTTGTTGTTTTGAAAAAACCAAGTGGTTTAAAAATTGTTCCAATAATTCAACTTTGGTTTGTTTGCTTTGCATTAATGTAATGTAGTCCCATCATTTACACCTATCATCACAGAGAGAAACGAAAATATGTCGCTTATGCCATCCGCATTCGCCACTGGGCCCCGTCTAACACCATTAGGTTACTTAACTAATGCTAGAGCGGAGGCTGGACTTGCGCGGATGAAAAACATAAGAAACGTCTATTATATAACATATATAATATATACATTCGTCTCACGCAATAATAGGCATTCCAGATCACAAATGAACATATTGGATATACTAGGATTCCGCGTTTCGTTTAAGCCTGTAACGAAAGACGGATTCCACGGTCGTGGTGAATAGCCAAACCCCACCCTAGACCCCTACGGGTGTGGCAAACTATCCGCCAAATTCCCAAAGTGAAGCAACCTACCTTAGTAAATTGAGTAGGCCACTCAGCACTTCAAAGAACCCGGTAGTTTGTGCACCCCACCTTGGGTCTATCATAAGAGAAAAAAAACAGTAAATGAAATAATACAACGGTGGCTACAACCTCAACCCGGATGTGCCCCACAAATAATATTACATCACTTTACAATTTACATCGAATGAAAGAAAAACTCTCATCTCACATCTCCGGCTATTCATCCATGACGATCCAATAAGTTCATATACACAAACCAACATCACAGATATGTGCAACCCCAAACTAACCGACATATAGCAATTAGCTGAAGTTTACGAACACATATATCACAACACAGATAAAACCCGATTAGCCAAGAACTTTAGAATTCCGATCGAAAACTATTTTCCGTATCTACCCTAAGCGTAAACCAGCACACAGAAAAATACTGGGTAGAAACCAAATATACCAGGGAATAATACACCCAACATTTAGAACAACGGAAGAAGAACGAATTGAATCGGCCTCGACCCGGCCGGGGAACCACGGCGGAACGCACCGTTCCGCCGCTCTTCCGCAATCGTCTTGGCGATTCATTAGCTCGTTTTTCTTGGGTGTTCTTATAATACCCTGCACTGAATTTTCATAGCTCTAAAATAATTTTTTCTGGCAATTTAAAAATCGACAGAAACTAGACGGTGCGGGTGTATTATTTTCACGATTTTCCGACGATCGAAGTTTTAATAACTTGCTAACAATCTAGTAAAGGTTTAGTAGGCTCTGATACCACTGTAAGTTGATACCACACACCCCGTGGGTCCGCAGGGAGGCGGAGATTGCAAAAAACGATTTTTATATGCTTTGTAACATCGACTAAACTCCAGGATCGATACTAAACCCTAACTAACAAGCTAACTAAAAGGTTTAACTACTATGTAAGAAAGTTATACCTCAAGTTACTAGTCCTTCTTGTTCTTGTTGTCCTCCTCCTCCTTGTGAGCTCCTAGAGTGTGTATGGATCGCGCTTCTTCGTCGGCCTCCTCGAGTCGAAGAAGATCCACCCGAAAGTGTTTACCTTGAGCTTATACCTCTAAGATGAGGTAAGTAGGGTACTTAGTGTGCTAATCAAAGTAGCCTAAAGGAGGTAGAGAGTGATTATGGATAGATTAGTCTCACTAACCCTAGGATTCTCAACACATGAGACAATTAGGGTTTGAGAAGAAGAAGAAGAGAGCTTGAGGAAAGAGAGAGTGTTTGAAATAATGATAAATGAATATGGCTATTTTTATGACTATATGGCATCCCAAAATATCTCACAAATATCTTACAAAATATCTCAAAATATCTAAGTCCATCATTGCCTCAAAAGTCAACCATGAGTCACCAAGTAGCCATGCTTCAATTATCATACAAATAACACATCATTTTCTCCACCTCATAAATGTTTTAATCAAAATATAAAAACCCTAATGAGGTGTCTCCTTCTAGAAGACTTGAACAAATTACAAGAATACCCCTCATCCGTATATACATACCCGTATCCGTATTCCGAGAAACACGAATACAATAAGACAAAACTAATCCAACAATCTAATACTAGGATCCGGCTTAAAACAAAACCCATTAGTATTATCCATCCGAATATGATCCGTGCACAAGTACACGTATATGTTCGAGCCCTGTCGTAAAACCATACGACCTCTACATCGTTTCGCCCGAAGCAGGGAAACCCTCTGTGTGGGACTCTAAAGACTCGACACTACACTGGCAGTGGGTTTAATAATAAGCCATCAGCCGTACTAGATGCACGTAATGGATACCCAGGTATCTGTCGATAAGAAGGCCGATGAGAAAACTCATCCGAACTTCTACTGAGCCTATCTGTGACAATCTCCATACAGTCTGGTCTGTTCGTCTAAGAGTATCGCATATCGGGTCTAGGGGGCGGTAAACATCAGATCCCTAATAGCGCAATAAGTCGTGTCGGAGTGTAGCCCAAAACACCCCAAGATACTACTGGAGTACCTACCAGTAAATCTCACTTACCCTGGACAGGGACTTTGTGTAATGGCTTTCCGAATCACAGTGCGACATCAACCCCCAACACCGGGAGAGATGAATCCTATCTAACTGCCACTGCCTCCAAGTGCTTCGGGACTGCACCCAACTACTACCTGTTTACATGACTCATTAGAGCCGTGGTAAGGTAGTAATCAAAGAACAGTGGGAACATGCTCGAGGTGAAGTAGCAGTGTCAAATCAACGGACTATGTTGTACTCATGTCATCTGGGAACTGCTACGTGACGATAGGTATAATACCAACCAACAGTTCCCCACGAGTCCGTCCAGTGTAACTCATAACCCAATGAGCACCTGCATACTATCTCCAGTACGACATACTAATGGCTTTGGGACAGACCATCTCCCATGCTGGGATGAGAAGCGTATATACTAGTCTACTCTAGAGTATCGATGCGTCTCGATAATCCTACGACTAGGGACCTGTATATAGATGTGCGTATAGACTACCCATCCCCCACTAGTGTGACTGCCATCACAACGCTGGTAGTCAAGCAAAGATTCTAAGGGCTCTACCAATATGTATCAGTGTACGCTAAAATAAACATATACACATATTAAGATAGAAACAAACCAAGTAGCATACTACTATATTGAGCAAGACTGTCATAAAATCCGTGTATATCCCAAGCTTCCAAAATGTAATATACAAACCAGTACTATACAATAATGGCCTCTAGGGCATATGTCACTAACAGGCTCCACTAGGAATTGAGAGAAATATTTAGAGAGGAATTTTTTGAGAGAATTTTCAGAGTATTTTCTAGGGAAAAACTATATGGGCAGCCAAGGGTATTTATAGGAGAAATACAATTGAAAGGTGGTGTAAAAATAACTATTAAAGAGCAATTAAAAGAATTTTAATGGAGGAAAGACAGTGGGGCAGTTCTCTAGATTAAATGGAAGAGTTTGGAATATAGAAATAAACAGATGGGAGATGAAGAGACTAACTGGAACGAGCGGAGCCTGTTTGGGTAAAGCAGGGCCGACCAAACCCGGGTCCTGGCCGACCTGTTTGGTTTGGTTGGGGTGGATTGGGTCGAGGTTCGGGTCATGGTCTCGTATCGATGTTACAAGTCCAAAAATATATATCTTTTCTTCTAAATCATTTCATAACTCCGTGTACTGCCCATGAAAGTTTCATGATTCTAAAAACGTTAAAAAGAAATTAAATAAAATAATTGGGGATGCAAGGATTCGAACACATGAACTATGGAACGGTAGGGTAAATGCTTAACCAATGGGCTGCATGCTTGTTATTGCAATTATTTATCAAGAATTACTTATAACTCATCATTAGAACAGAAATACACCATTTTATTAATATTGGAATAATAAAAGTGTACAAGAATTTTAGGATTGTTACACTTAATCTATAACTAAATTAGTCTATAGTTTGCAACTTGCATACTTAGTTCATAAATTATATACTTAACCTATATTCATAACTAGTAGGATATATATATATATATATATATATATATATATATATATATATGATTCATGTTATGTGTTTGCGTACGCGGCTGAAGGTCCGTATGGACTATGATTGCATGTTTGGTTTATATCGTACGATGGCGATTCCGTACTGGATAAGATGAGAATAGATTGTCGAATGCGGCCTTTGTTTATTTGACACGTGGAGTCTTGCAATTTACCTCGATTAGTATATTTCGATAATGCTGAAGATTATACTCATTTTAATACTAACAATTCGTTTCCTATTTTAAAATGATAATGTCAAGAATTTGCTGCTAATTTCAAATGAATATCTATTTTAAAAATTACGCAGCCGCCTTATTTACAAATAACGTTTAGTTCTATTTTAATGTATAATCGTATTATCAGTAAGTATTTATATACTTACAACGCTTGTTCACGTTACGTTTTCTTTACTTGTTATAAGTTCGTGCTTCAATTATTTTATTACTTACGCTATGTTATCTTATTCATTCTTATATACTTCGTATATTTAGTTTACGATATCAGGCTTGTATGAACATAATTATAGAACACTGCACAACCACCAATGATTGCTATGTAGCACTGTTAGTGATATATGTCCTAGAAGCCATTATTGTATCATACTAGATTGTATATTACATATTGGAAGCTTGGGATATTCACAGTTATAATAACAGTCTTACTCAAAATGGTAGTATGCTACCTGGTTTGATTCTACCTCAATATGTACATGTGTTTCTTTTAGCATATCGCTTATACATATTGGTAGAGCCCTTAGGAACTTTGCTTGACTACCAGCGTTGTGATGGCAGTCACACTGGTGGGGGCTGGGTAGCCTATAAGCACATCCTTATACAGGTCCCTAGTCGTAGAATTATTGAGACAGGGCATCGATACTTTGGAGTAGACTAGTGTATACACTTCTCATCCCAGCAGGGGATATGGTCTGTCCCACAGCCATTAATACAACGTACTGGAGATAGTATGCATGTGCTCATTAGGTTATGAGTTACACTAGACAGGACTCGTCGGGAACTGCTGGTTGGTCTTATACCTATTGTCAGGAAGCGGTTCCCAGGTGACATGAGTACAGATTAGTCCGTTGACTTACCATCGCTACTTCGTATCGAGTGTGTTCCCATTGCACTTTGATTACTACCCTACAACGGCTCAAAGGAGTCGTGCAAACAGGTAGTGGTTGGGTGTAGTCCCGAAGTACTTGGAGGCAGTAGCGGTCATATAGGATTCATCTCTCCCGGTATTGGGGGTTAATATCGCGCAGTGTTCGGAAAGCCATTAAACAAAGTCCCTGGCCAGGGCGGTCGAGAAATACTGGTAGGCACTCCAGTAGTTTCTCAGGGTGTATTAGGCTCTCTTCCGGCACGACTTATTGGGCCGTTAGGGGTCTGACGTTTACCATCCCCCTAGGCCAGATATACGAGTATCTTAGATGAACAGACCGGACTGTACGGAGATTGTCACAGACAGGTTCAGTAGGAGTTCGGATGAGTTTGCTTATCGACCTTCTTATCAACAGATACCTGGGTAGCCATTACGTGCAGCTAGTACCACTGACGTGCTTGTGGTTAAACCCACTGCTAGTGTACTGTCGAGTCTTTAGAGTCCCAAACAGAAGGTTTCCCTACTTCGGGCAAAAGATGTAGAGGCCGTATGATTTTACGGCAGGGCTACGATCACTTACGTGTACTTGTACATGGATGATGTTCGGGTGGACAATACTAGTGGGCTTTGGTTTAAGTCGGATCCTAGTATTGTATTATTGGATTGTTATCGTCTTTGTGTATTCATATTTTTTGGAATACGGATACGGGTATATATATACGGTGAGGGGTATTCTTGTAATTTTCTCAAGAATGCTTCTAGAAGGAGACACTTCATTATTTGGTATTATCCATTTTTGGCAAATGGATTAATGATGTGGAATTGAAGGAGACATACTTGGCATAGAGAGAGGAATGGCTCATGGATTATTATATTGGTTTGGGATCACTATTGAAGCATGTAAGATTTTTATATTGTGAAAAATCTCCATGGTTCAATAAGTGAGATGAGATATTAGCTATTCTCTACACTTAGCCATTTTCATTCTTTGTTCATTTTTTGCTCTCATACTTTTCTCTCCAAGTTCTATCTCCTTCTTCCTCTAGTAAACCCTTACATTCACATGTGTTGTGAAACAAAGGGTTTAGTGAGATAATGCAATCTATTAGACATTCTCTACATCATCTAGGCTACTTGGATTAGCGAACCAAGTACCCTAGTTACCTCGGTTTAGAGGTTGGAGCTTGAAGCACAAACTCTCAGATGGATCATCCTTAACGCGAGGAGGCCGATCATGCAACCTCCATCCGTTCACCGAGGAGCCAAGGAGAGGAGGACAAGAAGACCCGAAGGACCGTTTCTAGGAGGTATAACACTCTTACTGAGTAGCTAAACCTCCTAGTTAGTTTAGTTAGTTAAGGTTTTAGTACAGATCCTGGAGTTAGCCGGTGTTGCGTAGTTCGTTAACATCGTTTTTTGAAAATTCCGCCTCCCCGCGAACCCACGGGGTGCGCGACATCGGCTTACAGTGGTATCAGAGCCTACAAAACCTTAACTAACTAGTTAGCAAGTAGTTAAAAATTCAATCGTCGGAAAAATCCTAAAATCACGTTCAAAAACCCATGTTTCTGTCGTTTATAAAAACTAATCTAAAAATTATTTTAGAGAACTTAAAAATACAAGCAGGGTTTTTAATGAACACAAGAGAAAATTGGGTTCATGAGTCGCCAAGACCGCCGCGGAACCGTTGCAGAACAATATGTTTTGTCGCCGTTCCGCTACCAAGTTAAGGCTGACTTGGTCCAAATTTCTTCTGTGGGTCTACGATCTGGAACTGTGATCTTGGAAATATTTGGTTTCTACCCAGATTGTTTGTGTACTGGATTGTGCATGGAGCAGACACAGTTTTAGTTAATCGATCGAAATTCTAAGATTACTTGGAAAATTGGGTTTTCTGTGTTTGATATATGATGCTAAACGTCTGCTAATCGCTATACGTCGATTAGTGGGGGTTGCACATATCTGTGATCTGTGATTGTGGTTTGTGTATGTGGAGTATTGGATCGTCATGGATGAATAGCCCGGGGATGTGAGAAGGGTGTTTTCTTTTCTTTCATTCATGTAATTTGTAAAAGTGATGTAATATTATTTTGCGGGGCACATCAGGGTTGAGGTTGTATCCACCGTTGTATTATTTCTTTTACTATTTTTGCTCCTAGGATAGACCCAAGGTGGGGTGCACAAACTACCGGGTTCTTGAAGTGCCGAGTGGCATACTCATTTTACTGAGGGGGGTTGCTTCACTTCAGGAATTCGGCGGGTAGTTTGCTGCACCCGTAGGGGTCTAGGGTGGGGTTTAGCTCTTCATCACGACCGTGGAATCCTTTCTTTCGTTATAGGCTTGAACGAAACGCAGAATTCCTAGTATATCCAATATATTCATCTGTGATCTGGAATGCCTATTATTGCATGAGATGAATGGATATATATATATATAGTAAGCGTTGCTTATGTTTTGCACCCGTGCTAGTCCAGCCCCCGCTCTGCCGGTAGTTAAGTAACCTAACGATGCATGACGAGGCCCCGTGGTGAATGCAGATGGCATAAGCGTACGCTGTATTTTCGTTTCTTTTTATGCAATGATAGGGTTAAATGATGGGGCCACATTAACATTGATTAATGCAAGGAAAAACAAACTAAAACTTAATCGTTGGAACGGTTTCAAAATCACTCGGTTTTATTCAAAAAGCAAATTTTAAATGCGGAGCCTAAACCACTCCTTTTAAAAAGCTATCATGGTTCCTTCGATTATATCAAGTTCATTACGTTCACGGTTTTGCCAAAATCATTCGTAGCCCTCCGTCATTTTATATGAGTATTCAGTAGTATTCAAGCTATGTATTTTGACCTTCGCCAAGGCATAGTGATTGGTAGCTGCTGGGTATTCATATGTAGCATAGATAAATGCGTTGGTTTAGGACAGTCGTAATACTATGTTGGCCTTCGTCAAGGATATGTACGGGTGGGTTCAAATTAACCTGGACAATGACGGGTAGAACTTGACATGTGACTTATGATATGTTGGCCTTCGTCAAGGTCATAAGAGCATGGGGCAAAAATCCACATCGGGAGTTTCTAAAGAAATTGAAACTTGCTAGTGTTGCATACCATTTAAAGTGTGATGATTTTGGTAGGATTCCTTCAAAGTTGTCACACGATGATATTTGGATCCCGATCCTACTGTGAGTATCCGCTACTCTTCGGGAGATTTTTTTACTAAACAATCAATGTTATAAACCAAGTAGGTGTCTAGAACGGTGTTAGCGGGGTTATGCCTCTAAAGAAAAGAGGTTATGTAATTAAGGAAGTTCGCGAAAGCGTTGGAAAACCTCCCTCGAAATACCGACACCAGCCTGGCTGAAAGGTTAAGCAAGAATTGTAAGAGTGAGATTAATCCTGACTAATTCTTCTTTTATGGTTTGAGGAAGGATTCGAGGAACAGTGGGAGCCATCCTGTTTAGATATATTAATAACCAATCTAAACTTGTAAGAGCATCATGCTGAGTGTTTCTTCTCTCTCCCCTAATTGCAGCAACCACTATGATCGGACTTAGGTTATTAGATAATAAATTCACTGGTCCAAACTATATTGATTGGCTAAGGAATGTCCAGATAGCACTTATGTATGACAAGCTGGACTACTTCCTTACTACCAAAGCCCCCACCGTCCCAGGTCCAGATTCCACTGTCGCGGATGTTGATATCCGTCAGACATAGGAAAAGGATTGTGCGAGCGCCAAGTGCCTCATGTTAGCCTCAATGGATAGTGAACATCAGAGGCAACACGAGAAGATGGACTTAGCTTCCATCTTCCTCCATACCAAAGTTTTATATGGAGAGCAATCTCGTATCGCAAGATATGAGACCTCGAAGATAATGCTTCAGGCGAGGTTGGCTGTCGGGTCATCTGTAGGAGACCACTTCCTTACGATGATTAGAGATATTGAACAGCTCACGGACCATGGGACCACGTTGGAGAACGAGTTATTTACTGACTTGATTCTACAGTCGCTCCCATCCACCTATGCCCAGTTTATCTTGAATTACAATACTCAAGGGAAGGAAGATACACTTCCAGAACTCCTCAACATATTGAGGAGCTCAGAGGGCACCCTGCAGGAATCCAGGGAGACACCCGCTCTGCCCATTAGAGAATCTTCCTCTTCTGGATCTAAGGCGAAAGCCAAGGGAGAGAAGAAGAAGGCCTCCACCAAGCCGATAGGCGGTATCAGTAAGGTAGAAGGAAAGGACAGGGCAAAAGTTTCGGGGCTAACAGTAGGGAAAGAGAGATGTTTCTGTTGTCACGGGAAAGCGCATTGTCAGAAGGACTGCAGGGCTTGGAAATCCAGAAACCAGGATTCGGAGCAACTTATGGCTTCGGCTTCGGGTGTGTTGATGATTGAAACTGTATGTCAATTAACTCTACCAGATCAGGATCTCATATCTGTAATTCATTACAGGTTTTGAGAAACCGTAGAGTTATCAAGGCAGGTGATATGACTCTCAGGGTTGCTAACGGAATGAGCATGGACGCTGTATCCGTAGGGGAATATCACCTAGGATTGGCAAGTGGGCAGATATTGATTTTGCGTAACTGTTTGTATGTACCTAGTCTGGGTTGTAATATCATATCTGTATCTTTACTTTCTAAAGAAAGATGTGATTTTACATTTGTAACCGATGTGGTACACATCCACCTTAATCAAAATTTGATTGAGTCGGGTACATTAGATAACGGCATATACGTATTAAATCAATCTCAGGTTTTCAGCGTCCAGAACACACTTAAAAGAAAGTCTCCAAAATTAAACCAAGCTTTCTTATAGCATTGTAGACTGGGTCACATCAATGAAACACGGTTGACAAATTACATAAAGAGAGATATTTGGATCCGTTTGAATATCAGTCCTATTCAACTTGTCAATCATATCTCAAAGGAAAGATGACAAAGACTCCGTTCACTGGACACGGAAAAAGAGCGAGCGAGCTCTTAGGACTCATACACAGCGATGTGTGCGATCCAATGTCTACACATGCAAGAAATGGTTATTCCTTTTTCATTACTTTTATGGACGATTTCTCAAGGTATGGACATGTATTCTTGATGAAACATAAATCCGAGGCCTTTGAGAAATTCCGGGAATATAAGAATGAAGTGGAAAAACAAACCGGTAAAAGTATCAAGACACTGATCGAGGTGGAGAATACTTAAGTGCCGAGTTCCTGGACTACTTAAAAGAGAATGGAATTCTCTCTCAGCTTACTCCTCCATACACACCTCAGCACAACGGTGTATCGGAAAGACAGAATAGAACCTTATTGGATATGGCACGTTCCATGATGAGTAACGCTGAGTTGCTGCGATCCTTCTTTGGCTATGCACTAGAATCAGCTGCATATCTTGTGAACAAAGTTCCTACCAAGACTGTGCCTACCACACCATATTAGATGTGGAGTGGGAAGAAACCCTCTCTTTAATATTTGAAGATATGGGGATGTCCATCTTTTGTAAAAAAAAAGCAGCATGTGGACAAGCTCGAGGCACGCTCAGTACGGTGTATGTTTGTGAGATACCCAAAGAACTCCTGGGGGTATCTTTTCTATTACGCAGAGAAACAAAAGGTTTTTGTTTCTCAGCATGCCCACTTTTTTGGAAACTCGGTTTTTAGGAAAAGAGATAAGTGGGAGCGCAATAGAACCGGAAGAAATTCCAGAACCACAAGCTATTACTGAAAGCATGGTGGAACCAGAAGTTTCGAAAGAACCGGACATCCTCCCGCCACTCCGCAGGACTAGTAGGCAATCTCATCCGCCCAAGAGATACTACGGTTTTCTCATAGATGGGGATAGAGAGGATTGCATCATCGATGATGATGAGCCAACTTGTTTCCAGCAAGCCATTCAGAGCAGAGACTCGGTAAAATGGATGGATGCAATGCGGACCGAAAAGGAGTCCATGTACACCAACAAACTATGTGTAGGGTTACTAGGATCTGTCACAAGGTTCTACAAGGTATCAACCATGCCAAAATCAAATTTTTCAAGTGCCGAACAATCCTAACCAAGATCTTAGACTAGAGATTAGGCGAAACAAAGCAAGTAAACAACTTTACTTCTAAGAGTTAGGGATTACAACCTTTGTAGTCCGTTCCTTCACTTCTAAAGCTCCGTGTTGAGGTCTCTTCGCTGCGATCATCGAGTACCCGGACTCTAGAGAGGCTCCATGAAGAGAAAGATGCAAGCTTACTTCCGATCTTCAATAACAAAGATGATCTACCTTGAAGAAACTCAAACCCAAGCCCTTGCTTTGCTAATCAAGTATTAGCAAAGCAAACACCCTAATCTAAGTGGCAAGAATAGATGAGGATGATGAAGTAGGAATTTAGCTCTCATTTGTTTTCTTTATCTCACTCAAAATCATCAGATATGAAAAAGCTAGAAAGCTTTTTTTGAAAGGAAGAAGAAGAAGAAATTACTTTGTGATGAATAATGAAAAACATGTGTAAGGTTAGAAATGCAACCATGGGTTAAGAATGAATACTTAACCCATGTAGAGAATTAACCATGGTGAAGAGTTTGGGTTTGGTTAAGAAATATCAACAAAATATCTTTACAAAATATCTTTGCTTAAAAACAAAAACAAAGCTTCTAGAAGCTTCAAAAAAGCTTAACCCTAATCCAAACCTTAAGCATGTTTAAACTCCACAAAACATGTTACATTTGTAACATTAACTTGTTACAATATTATATATCACATATATAATATATTTTGTAACAAAATAAAATAATACAATTAACATATATCACATATATATCAATGTATTACCCGAGTGAGAAAAAGAATCTTTAAGTGAGCTTATATTAGTTAATGTAATTTAATATATCAAATATATAATTATACATTAAATTATCGAATCAACACTTGATCCGATAATCCGGCTATTTCATAAATAACAGACTAATATAATCTGTATCAGTTCATCGAATCAACACTTGATCCGATGACCTGGCTATATCACATATACCCGTCCGATATCTCATATCGCGAGAATCTAATACGGTATCGCATACACGTATTATTCTCGGTCTCGCACATATCACATATGTGCTCCTACTCCGTTTTGCCTGAGCCAGGAAACCTCTGTGTAGGACTCTAAAGAATCGTCAATACGCCGGCAGTAGGTGATGATCATATCAAACATCCACAAGCTGCAAGCGGTCAGCTAAACGTAACAGCCACCCAGGTATTGAGCAATCAGAAGATCAACAAGCAAGCCTGTACATTCTCCCGTGAATCCAACCAGTAACACTCCTGTACAGTCCGGTCTCTTCGCCTGATATGTCGCATATCTCGCCTAGGGGTGGTAAACGTCAGACCCCAGTAGCTTGATAAGTCGTGTCGATATGAGGTTTATAACAGTTCGAGAAACTTCTGATAACACTTACCAGTAAATCTCAGCAACCCTGGCCAGGGATTTCCATTTATAGCCAATCGAACACAGCGCAACATCAACTCACTATACCGGGAGAAACGAATCCCCTCCTATCGCTCATTGCCTCCATGTGATTCGGGACTGTACCCAAAAGCCACCATTTTGCACGTCCTCTTGGACGTGGTATGATGGAAATCAAAGCACGGTAGGAATCACACAAGACTCTATGACGATCTCGGGTCTACAGACTACTCTGTACCAGTGTCACCAGAGAACTGCCATCTGACGTGAGGTATAATACCATCTGGGAGTTCTCGGCGAGTCCGTCTAGTGTATCCAGTCTTCACTGAGCACCCGTATACCTTCTCTGATGTCAAACACCAGTGGATATGGGATCATCCATCGCCCATCATATGGGTCAAGAAGCGCATACGATGGTCTACTCCGGAGTATCGATGCCCTATCTCGGTACTCCCACGACTAGGAACATTTGAAGGATGTACTTAGCGACTACTCTGTCCCCACTAGTATGATCTGCATCATAGTCCTGGTAGTCAAGTACTCATCCTAAGGGCTTTATCAACATGTAACATAGAGACAATCAGAGTACATGTTAAGATAAAGAGTAACCAGATAGCATACTATCATGTCGAGCAAGAAAGTCCTCCCTATATATGTCCAAGCATCCACTACAATAAATCGTATGTACAGTAATGGCCTCTAGGGCATACATATAACTAACAATCTCCCACTTGCACTAGGGCCATCTGTTGTGGTATCGCATACCCAACATACAGCTGTGGTTGAAGTATCTCATACTCAACCATCCCATAAAAGTTTCTACTGGGAAATAGGTCTTTGTGAGTGGATCCACGCTGTTGTCTTCTGTGTCTACTCTCCTAACCTCGATCTCCCTGGAGATCATCCATCTCCATGATTAGGCGATACTGCCTAAGAATATGTCTGGATTTCTGATGGGACGGGGGTTCCTTGGCATAAGCCACAAATCCATTGCCATACAATGGCAGGAACGAAGTTCATCTCATGAACTATTATATATCCAGACTATTTCTTTGGTAGCATCCTTGGTAACAATGTATCTTGCCTTTAATCGTCTAGTAAGTCACGGTATCTAGCTTGGAATTCTTCCAACATACTGTCCCTCCACTGAGGGTAAAGATAATGCCTGCGACTGACATTCAGTCGTCCTTATCACCCTGGAACCTTTCCAGTGATTCTCCCCAGGATCGATTGATACCATCTCACTACAACTAGTGAGAATCCTAATATCCAATTACATCTATCTCATAGATCCAAAACCCAGGATTTAGGAGGTATCACTTTGATCATCATGGAGAATCCTTGTGATAAAAGGAGATTGACCGATCGTAGCATAGGAAACTCCTTCCCTATCAAGAGTATGTCATCCTCGTACAATACGAGGATCATCCCCATACTCTCTACTACCTTTTTGTATATACAAGGTTCATCTACCATTTTGATGAAGTCAAACTCTTTGACTACCACATCAAAACAGACGTTCCAACTCCGCGATACCTGCTTTATCCTATAAAGCATCTTGCACATTTTTTCGCTGCTCCCACTGTCTACGAAGCCCTCTGGATGTGTACTTATAGACTGTTTCTTCTAAATCATTATTTAGAAAAGCAGTCATGACACCCAACCGCCAGAAATCGTAGTCATGGTATGTAACAATGGCAAGTAGGATCTGGATGGACTTAAGCATAGCATTGAAAATCTCAACTTTTCCATGTACACCAAGTAATCTTCTCAAGATATACTTGCTCCTGATGGAGATTTAACCCTTCAGATAAAGCAACCAAAGTCCATACTTTGTTGGTGTATAAGGATTCCATCTCAGATCGCTAAGCATCTAGCCATTCTCACAGAGTCCCCACTCCTGATGGCCTGCTCGAAACTAGTTGGGTCATCATCTCATGATGCAATCCTCGCTCCCACTGTCATAGAGAAACCAAAGTATCTCTCAGGTGGATGAGAAACCCTACCAGATCGGCGGAGAGGCTGAGGTTTTTGGAAACTATTGAATCCTCCGGTTCTACCAAATCATCAGCTGCAGTTTGTTTAGCTGGAATTCCTTCCAGTTCTACCTCATTACCACTAATTTCTTTACAAGAAATTCCCCCCTTTTTTTATAAAAAAAAATGGTATGCCGAGAAATAAAACATCTTTTGTTCCTCGGTGTGGTAGAAGATATTCCCTTGCTAATGCTTGGGATATCCAACAAACTTCCACAGAACTGACCTTGCCTCGAACTTGTCCGGATTTTGCTTTTGACATAGGACGGACAACCCCAAATCTTAACATCCTCAAGAGATGGGCTCTTCCCATACCATATCACATATGGAGTGGTAGGCATCTGATTTGGTTGGAACCCTATTCAATAGGTATGCAACTTCTCAAGTGCATAACCCCAAAAGAAAATAGGCTACTCAGTAGTACTCATCATAGAGCACACCATATCACATAGGGTGTAATTGCTCCGTCCCGATACACCAACGTGTTGTGGTGTATTTCGAGAAGTAATGCTGAGAGAGAATCTCATTCTCCTTTAGAATAGTCCGGGAATTCCGTGGTTAAGTATTCTTCTCCTTGATCACATCAAAGGACATAATACTTATACCCGTTTTTGGTTCTCTACTTCTAACTTATATTCTGTGATTATCTCAAAAGTTTCGGACTTGTGTTTCAACAGGAACATATGTCTGAATCTTGAGAGTTCATCAGTGAATGTAATGAAGTACAAAGAACCGGTCCTGGCATTTGTAGACAGGGGACTTTCATACATCAGCATGTATCAATCCAAAGAGTTCACTAACTCATTCTCTGTTTCCAATAAACGGAGCTGTGGTCATCTTATCTTTGTGACATGACTGGCAAGTTTTACAAGATGTAAATCCAAACTAATTTAAAAATGCATCTTTATGTAACTTTAGCTAGTCGGGTCGAATAGATATGACCTAGTCTACAATGCCTCAAGAAGGATTCGTTCATTTCTGAACTCTTCCCCTTGTGTGTATTCTGTATGTTAAGAACTGTAGTTTGATTTAGAACGTCTATACTTTTATATAACGTGCCTGAACTGATCAACTCTTGATATAGGAAATGTTCAAAACATTATCCAACAATACAAAATTATATCCTTCTTTACTAATAAAGAGACTGATATGATGTTGTATATCAGGTTCTGTATCTAAAAACATTCGTTCAAAATCAATGTATTCTGGTAATACAGGGTGATAACTGCCAACAGACTTGGGTGCAACACTTGCATCATTTCCAACTCTTGAAACTTTTCACCCGTTCTCAGTTCTCTACCTCTCTGCAGCCCATGTAACAGATTACATTTGCGGGATCCTGATCCTGTATCTCATACCCAGGACGTAAAGGATACTGAGAAACAGTTCTCGGTAATGAACACACCCGAAGATAATGCATCAGCATGCACTTTCTTCGTTTGGATGGCACGGGAATTCTGGTAATCCCCTACTTCCTGCTCTGTCTTATAACAATTATAAGTTGGAGCGGGACCAACGTTCCTTAGCGCAGTATAACAAGCGGGTTCGGTCAATACATCCGTATTATTATTTTGATTAAGGCGTGACATAGTCACAACCAGGAGAGAGAGAGAGAGAAAACACTCAGCGTATGCTCTTGCAAGATTAGATTGGTTATTAATATATCTAATCAAGATGTCTCCCACTGTTTTAGTCAAATCTTCCTTCAAACCCTAAAAGGAAAGACTAGACGGGATTAATTATACTCTACAAGTTCGCCAATCTTTAAGCCAGGCCAGTGCCGGTACTTTGAGGGAGGTTCCCCATGCTTTCGCACGGACCTAATTAAAATAAACCTCGTTTTCCCATGGGCGTAACCCCGTTAACACCTTTCTAGACACCTACTTGATCGGCTAATTGTAATGTGTAAAATTCTCCCAGGAGTAACTCTTACTCGCAGCGGGTATTGGGATCCAATTATCTCATAGAAGGTATGCAATCTCATTGCAAATTTCAACACTTGAAATTCCCAATAATATTTTTCCCCTAGCATCCTATGACCTTGACGAAAGCCAACAAACCATAGGCTACTAGTCAAGTTCAACCCGTCATTTCCCGATTGAATTAAATCCACCCGCACGACCCTTGACGAAAGCCAACAAAGTCGCACGACTACCCTAACTCAATCGCATCATATGCTTATACAAATAAGCATAAATAGCTACCGAACACTACGCCTTAATGAAAGCCAACAAAGACAGCACGAATACTATGAAGTACTTATCTGAAATGACGGAGGGCTACGACAGGTTTTTAAGAAAACCCTTTGCGTAATGAACTTGATATCGTTGTAGAATCGAGTGATTTTAAATGGAGTGTTTTTTAGGCTTTTACTAGTTTTACTAAAGAGGTCACTCCCGATGAAGGTATCGTCGGCTCTTTCCTTATCGAATAAGGTGCAGGATATTTCACAAATATCACTATTCAAAGCAAAACTATAGAAGCAATCAAAAGACAAACCGAGTGTGTAGTATCTGCTAGTTTCGCTAAAGAGGTCACTCCCGGTGAAGGGATCTCGGCTCTTTCCTTATCGAATAAGGTGCTGGATATTCTACAAGGAATACCGCTATGCAAAGCAAGAACTAGAGCTACCAGGTTTTAAACAAGTTTCTACAACATCTTTAGGTTTCTTTTATTTCATTAATCTCATTAATGAAGTCCTATTTTATTATGCTTCCCAAGCATCACATTTGAAACGAAATCAGCAATATAACATATATCTCATATATATAATATAAACATTCGTCTCAGGCAGTAATATGATCTCATCACAGAACATTACAGCAGCAGAACATATATGAAATATTGGATATACTAGGAGGTCCGTGTTTTAATACGAGCCTGTATAAAACACGGATTCCACGGTCGCGATGAATAGCCAAACCCACATCCCTAGACCCCTACGAGAGCGGCAAGCAACTCTGCCAATTCTAGGGTTAGGAGACTGTCACGACCCGAAAGAGCACGTGACTGGCCCTTGAACCATATGAAGCCTATAGGACTCCATCTGATCCAAGTAAGCCAAAAGCCCAGAAATCTAAAACCATTTTTGAAAATAAGTAAAGAAAACTGGTTTAAAGAAGTGAAGAAATACAGGTTTGAAATCAAGGTTTTTAAATAACTAAGCCGAAGGTACGTTTTGAAAACAATAAAGTCTTTTCTAAAAATTTCGGCAGAGTTTCTTTTGAAAAACTGGCCCCGAATGGGGTACAACAAGTATAACAATATGTATGCAATGATAATGGCATCCCCAAGCGGGAGCTAGCTCTTCGTCAATCGACGGTCACAACCACATATGCAGCAATAATATACAACGCCTAGTGGCGAGGATCAAATCCAAAGAAAACTCAAAAGCAATAAGAAAAAAACGCAATACTACTAAGCGCGAGTCTAAGGTCGAAATAATACAAGTTTTGGTTGATGGACAATTTCTAGATACAATGAAATAAATAAATACAAAGGTGATTCCTGATACGAAAGAATCCACCTACCAAAGCAAATCACCCGCAAGAAGGTAGTGTGCCAGAAATGCCGCAATAGAACCTGTACGGCAGAACCTGCAAGAACTGTGGCACAACGGGGGTGAGTTGCCAACTCGTGAATAGAAACATCTACAAGGATAAATCGAATGCAAGACATAATCCTAAGTCAACGATCAGTAAAATATCCACAAGAGTACATCTGAGTGTAATAAGGTGGCAAGGTAACATCTAATCATGTATATAGTGCCAGGTACTCAGGTAACAACATGTCATCAGTGTAAGGTATGTCTGCATGAAGTATCAATGAAGAAATATCAATAATATCAATACACATATATTAGCGTCCCATACCACTAATATTGGTGTAAGATAAGTGTAAATCCAGTCTGTATATGAACCAAGTCTATATATATGTGGAACTCGTCCACCTGTCACCCACTGACAGTAAGCATCATGTATGTAATGTGAGGATATAACCAAAATCATGGAAAACTCATCATGAAACCCGTGCCAAACACCGACACGTAAATCCTCACCCGTATGGGGCTCCGTCTGCGGATATCGGCCCTCGGCCCCGGCAGTATGAGTCAACCCATGTCCATCTCTGGGCTCCGTCTGCGGATATCGGCCCGTCGGCCCCAGCAGTATGCCCATCTCTCGGCTCCAGGCGGTATCCCCCGGATATCCGCCGAGCTCAGGTAAAATCACCGGTAGGTACTCGCCCGCCTCCAGGCTCAATCGGCATAACCCATCGATCATCTCGCCGAGGGGAACCATACCGGGCCCACCACGAACCCGCAAACGGTACATCACCTCCTCGAATCGGGTTTCAAGCACACGTCTCAGCACCGAGAAAACGCGTGGTGGACGCACCGAAATATCATATCACGAGGTACCCGGGTTTTCATAAAGTGCCTTTTTTCTTAAATAACCCCACGGTCCTCCAAAAACCAGAAATCACATGAAAATCCAACATCCAGCAGTAAATCCAATGCGATGTACTATGCAATCAATCCATGATATATGCGACATGTAAAGAGAGTAATCATATCGGAGATCATGCAACATGGAATAGGAATGCGCATATGTCAAAGGAAGCATCATATCACGAATGTAATAGTACTACTGTGTAGTGACATGGCAATTATCGATGATGAAGTGTGTGAGCCGGCAAATAGTGTACGTGAAACATACGCATCATCGATAATGGTGCTGGTGTCCTAACAGCATGATAATAACATGGTAATGAACATATGCCAGCAATGCGAATAGTATGAATATGCGGAAATCTAGTAATCAACAGCACAGTGAAGTATCTACTATGCAACTACATCTAAGTATCCTGTCAATCAGGAGGGGTAGGTGTGGAAACCACCTAAAACTGAGTCTAAGTATATATGTAGATATATAGTCGGTGATCCCGCCTCAATGTCATATCGTAAGATATCCTCTAGCTATGAGTGCGGATCTATCATCAATATCAGCTCGTACGGTAAATCATCGTACGGCATTCCCAAAAGCTGGGTAGGGGTCAACATCTCACTGTCTCATCACATAACAAATATCACCAGCATCAGATCATATAGTCTGGAGTACTACTCTATGTCTAGTACAAAACGGTAACATCAGTAAAGTATGCATGCGGGGGTAAACACATATCCCAAGCCCGCAAGAATCACAAGTCATATCCCACATATGAATCGTATCAAATCACCGATCCCAGGGCACCAAGCCCACATCATCGACTCATCTCCAAAGTCATCACATATCATCAATCATAGTGCAAGTACAAGTGATAAGCAAGGGTGTGTGTATAGGTGTAATTCTATCCTAGGGTTCGCGACTATGAACTGCACTAGTCACTTCTAACCCTGTACTATCCATAATACACCTAATATCACGATAACAACATAATAATCTATCTACGGACTGCGGGGGTGCTATACGCCATCCACCCGACTTCCCCCTGTAGATATAATCTACTCACCTTGCTTCTCGTGTGCCAAAGCCGATGTCGCTATCTTCACCTCCTTTGCCTCAACATCACGCGGGGTACCTACAAGTATATCACAATGCTAAAGCACATGAAAATCACATCGGAAACCAAAATAGCACACGCTACCCGCATAGGTAAAAACCTATCGACTCGCATGTAAACACAATCAAAATCCACTTGTCGTTGACGTCCAAACGCCACCCGACAGGAATGAATCACCAAATACCAAAATCTATGCTAAAACAAGTCCCAAATTATACACCAACATAGGAAAATCAACCCAGATTTCACCCTAGATGGAATCAGTCAAAACTAGACATACTCAGGGTCAAAACTAGAGGAAATGGGGGCATGCACAGAAAACGAGGCAATTCCTTAAAATACCTTATTTTAGAATTTTCCATAATTTTTCCTCATTTTATTTGCATTTAATATTAAAATAATCAATAAAATAATATTAAATTATAAAAATTCCCAAAATTAATATTTTATATTTTTGAAGATGTTACAATCTACCCCCCTTAAAGAAATTCGGTCCCCGAATTTAAATTTAAACCCCCAAATACTAAAATATTTCAATACAAATTCCAAGTCATTGGGGCTCCGAAATCATCTATACATAAAACATCATAGCGCAATGCATGCGCATGAGTACTGAGTAGATAACTCAAAAGCAACACTCCATCAAGCATCCGCAATCATCGGAGTTATGGTAACGACACAATGTCAAATCCAATACAAAATCAATATG
Source organism: Agapanthus africanus (assembly GCA_030015575.1). Lineage (NCBI taxonomy): Eukaryota > Viridiplantae > Streptophyta > Magnoliopsida > Asparagales > Amaryllidaceae > Agapanthus > Agapanthus africanus. The sequence goes on along the minus strand of JASDDO010000004.1, from coordinate 341,700,578 downwards.
ATATGGACCAAGACTATACATGTAGACACCCAATCTATACATGTAATTAGCTGATGCAACTGTATGCCAAATCTTTTTAAGTCGATGTGCGATGCGCGTAACACTGCACAGTGGCGGACGTTTCTCATAAGAAAATAACTATATATGTGTATATATATCCTTTGTTTAATAAGCACGTTCCACCATTTTGAAAATAATCAGAAGGGTTTCCTTGTTTTTAAAACGTTTTGTGTCATATCGGACACGTAGGTATATACTGAGACTATAGCTCGCTTTTCGGAAATCCCTTCGATAACTATCGATGCATGCAAAATATATCCAGGCACTGTCCACTGACTAGTCCTGCTCAGTATGAAAGCAAATATCCCACATCATAAAAATGTACTGCTCCAAAAGGAATAAATTCCAAAAATGCACATAACACCACCCTGTGCGTCTGACGCGCACGGAAATCAAAATCCATATATGCGCTAAACATGTGCACAAAACAACATCTAGGTGCAACGGGTGTGCACGAAGCATCTGTCATAGACAACATGTGTGCCTGACAGCCAAAACAGGTGCATCTGAAATGCACGAAGAATCTCGATTTAGTGCATCTGGTGTGCCCCAAAATCGTATCTCAAAACATGCGCCCAACATGCGCGAAAATCCAAATCGGTGCATCCATCATGCACAAATGAAAATCTAGACCCTGCGCACTCAATATGCACGGAATCACAAAATCCAATAGCAACGTCGAATATGCGTAAGTCAAACCCCAAAGCACGGAGTGCAAGAATACACATCAATATCATAATCAAAATCGACATACCGAAAGGCATCAAATCGAAGTCAGGTGCAATCGTAATGCACAAAATATAAATCCGGTGCAACAAAGACACGAAATATAAATCTGATGCGATAAACGCAAGAAACATAAAACTGGTGCGACAAATGCACGAAGTATAGAACTGGTGCATCCCATGCACAAATACCAAGCAATAACTCAAATACGTAAGCAGCAACACCAAGTGTATCCAGATATGAAGAAAATCATAAACGTGTGCAGCTGCGGGCACAAAACACATATCGATGCACTACAAGTACATATAAGCTATACCGAGTGCAAAATCAAAACACTAAAATTACATGAAACTCTGCTGGAAACGTAAATCAATCACCAGCATAAAATAGGCATGAAATCGCAATCAACAGCTCAAGAGTAATAACTATGTACAAGGTATAAATACCCAGTAGGTGCAACCATGGTGCACAAAATCAAATATCATGAAACTCAGTCATCAAAACTAAATCATGCAACAGAACGCCCAAAATACCGGAATCTAAAATGACGGATGCGTGATAATCGAATCACAAAATCACAAATCATAAATACCGTCTTCGGTAGTTCCTCCTTCAAGGTCGAGAAGGAGTCGGTGCAATCCACTGCTAGCAGCGCAGGATATCTACCTGCCTCTTGCTCACGGTCTGGCGTCCTCCGTCTCTCTGGATCCTTATCTTCTCTGCGGATTACCTATCACGCGGTCAATCGACTCATCGGCCCTGTCAGATGTGCTAACGGGGACGATTCCGTTCTGGCACTTCTCTGGTCACCTCTTTGTCAATCCTCACGACCACTCGTAAGACAGCATATTACTGGTGTCGGCCTCTGGCTCTCTGAATGCACGTCACACATCTGATCCTGGGTGCAAACATCATTGCAGTAATGTCCTGGAAGAATCCTGCTCAAGGTCTCTTCCAATCATGCCTATGCCGAACCAAACGGAGGCTGGCTCTCCTGCACAACCCCTTCTCGCTCAAAGACACCTGTGTCCTCAGAACAATATCTTCTCAGAAACTGGTCACATCCCAACGTCTCTGTAAGCATATCAGGTCTCTAGTCTCGACGGGAAGCAATGACAGCTCGTCAGTGTCTCGCACGAACCTCTTGTTCCAACTGTCTCTATCATCGTCCACTAAGACGTCATGCCAAGCTACTATGCACTGCACTGTTCTCGGCCACGGTCAATCTGAAGTCTCTCACACGGACTCGAAATCGCGTACTCTGTAGCTTCATCACTCTGTAGCAGATGTCAGGCCGAACTGGTCCTCGGGAACACGTCTCAACCATCGGAGGAATACTCCTCACTCGTCCATCCTTGATCAATTCGCAACGCATCTGGGTAAGTTCCCTTATCCGAACCTGGTCAACTACCTCGTCGACAAGGCTAAACTCTATCTTGCTGGGTGTGCGCAAAACGACCACTCCTGGTCTAGGTCTTCTCGTATCGTACTCCAGAAAAGTCCTGTCGGGGTTTCTTTCGCAAATCTCAATCCTGCCGAAATGCCCGGAAGTCGTCATCCAATGCTGAAGCAAAAGCTCATTCCGGAACGGCTGCATACTCATCGCGCTTCTTTCTGGAAGATATATCCATATACCACGCCTCGGGGTGCATATCACATCTCTAATGTCAGCGGAGTGGAACGTCATCTCGTCGAAACCTCGTACGAACTCTTTTCTTCACTCTACGTCAATGTCGACTGATTCGGACTCGTCTCATCATGGCTACACGAACTGTGCTCCGACGGCTACGCTCGCATCTGGAGTCTCCCAAGCAGTATCCCATCACGATATCCGAAAGATGTCGAACCATCCGATCGACTCGTCAGATCCTCATAATCCCCCAAGAGCTTACATCTCGGGTACAGTTTAATAGTATCGAGTACATGCCACAGCGTCGGTGGTCCAGCCGTAGAAGGGCAAACCCAAGCCTCACTAATGGCGCCGCGGAACCGCCGTAAACCCTAAGGTTCAAAGGCTGTCACACGGTCATTAAGTCGAGTTAGGGTTTCATTCTTCTAGAGGGTCCATAGAATCACCTGCATGTCTTTCCGTATACTTTAAACTTGGAAAATGGCTCCTGACATTCAATCGTCTCAATCGACTCTCAGCGAACCTGCGTGAAGTCGTCTCTAGCTGGAAACAATCAATCTGATATCCACGCATCGGGGTAAGCGAACTCACCACACGTCCTAGTCATTCATCCTCGGTGACTAGCGACTCGCTAACATCTCTCTAAGTACATGCTCATGCTGCAGTAGCTCCAATCATCTGGGCGATATTTCATCATTTGCAGCAACAACTGGCTCATACACCTGTACGTCGAACAATGCCTCAATCCTCCAGGAAAGGCAATACATAAGCGGTCATCTCTGAATCAGCCTGCTCTAGCTCTGAGTAAGACTCTCCACACTGGAAATCTTCAACTCAACTGGGCCCGCTCTGGCGCAAACTTGGACGAATCACCTTCGTCTCTCAAATCGGGTAGACTAGCTATCATCTGTCGCATATCTGCCTGAAAGCTCCGGCAATCTCAGCTCGTAAGCTCCGAAAGCAACATCCTGTCAATCTCAGCAACAGCTGGTCCATCTGTCTGCACGATAGGCGACATCACAATCTCTGAGGTATGCTGTACATCAACAGTCCTCTCTCAGCTGGCAGCTCTAACAAAGGCTCGATCATCCAGTGCAAGACCAAGCACTCGCCTCCACCAGAGGTCACAATCACCAATACTAACTCGAGACGTTACCATGTCACCAGAAAACACAAAGGTCGGCCCTCGTACCAAACGAGCTCACACCGGCCGTAACCCTAGCAGCAGCCCAAACTGCGCTCAAACATGGTGACAGGAACCTCAATCGAGTATCAAAGAAAGCACATCAATGGCAAGAAAGGAAACAACAGATCCAAAGTGGATACATGATCATACGAAGGAACAGCATCAATGAAGGTATGATCATGAAACTAATAGAATCGGGGATCTCAAATGGATGTATAATCCTGGATAGGAAGAGAATCACTGATCTCTAAACAAATGTCCATCCTAAGGTTCCTTAAGCGGAGTGGCGTGTCGTAAGTATGCCGCGGAACATACCAACAGTACGTCACTCTACTTTAGTCACCTAATCCATCAACCAAGGGTCATCCTAAAACGATGAAAGTTCGGGTTTACACCCCCTCGACCAAGTCTAAGTTCCGTAAGGTCAAGCCTAAGTTCCGTATGTAAACGACTCCCTAGGCTCCACATAGTCAAACTTAAACTCGAACCAAGGTCAACCTAGCGCTCTGATACCAACTTTGTCACGACCCGAAAGAGCACGTGACTGGCCCTTGAACCATATGAAGCCTATAGGACTCCATCTGATCCAAGTAAGCCAAAAGCCCAGAAATCTAAAACCATTTTTGAAAATAAGTAAAGAAAACTGGTTTAAAGAAGTGAAGAAATACAGGTTTGAAATCAAGGTTTTTAAATAACTAAGCCGAAGGTACGTTTTGAAAACAATAAAGTCTTTTCTAAAAATTTCGGCAGAGTTTCTTTTGAAAAACTGGCCCCGAATGGGGTACAACAAGTATAACAATATGTATGCAATGATAATGGCATCCCCAAGCGGGAGCTAGCTCTTCGTCAATCGACGGTCACAACCACATATGCAGCAATAATATACAACGCCTAGTGGTGAGGATCAAATCCAAAGAAAACTCAAAAGCAATAAGAAAAAAACGCAATACTACTAAGCGCGAGTCTAAGGTCGAAATAATACAAGTTTTGGTTGATGGACAATTTCTAGATACAATGAAATAAATAAATACAAAGGTGATTCCTGATACGAAAGAATCCACCTACCAAAGCAAATCACCCGCAAGAAGGTAGTGTGCCAGAAATGCCGCAATAGAACCTGTACGGCAGAACCTGCAAGAACTGTGGCACAACGGGGGTGAGTTGCCAACTCGTGAATAGAAACATCTACAAGGATAAATCGAATGCAAGACATAATCCTAAGTCAACGATCAGTAAAATATCCACAAGAGTACATCTGAGTGTAATAAGGTGGCAAGGTAACATCTAATCATGTATATAGTGCCAGGTACTCAGGTAACAACATGTCATCAGTGTAAGGTATGTCTGCATGAAGTATCAATGAAGAAATATCAATAATATCAATACACATATATTAGCGTCCCATACCACTAATATTGGTGTAAGATAAGTGTAAATCCAGTCTGTATATGAACCAAGTCTATATATATGTGGAACTCGTCCACCTGTCACCCACTGACAGTAAGCATCATGTATGTAATGTGAGGATATAACCAAAATCATGGAAAACTCATCATGAAACCCGTGCCAAACACCGACACGTAAATCCTCACCCGTATGGGGCTCCGTCTGCGGATATCGGCCCTCGGCCCCGGCAGTATGAGTCAACCCATGTCCATCTCTGGGCTCCGTCTGCGGATATCGGCCCGTCGGCCCCAGCAGTATGCCCATCTCTCGGCTCCAGGCGGTATCCCCCGGATATCCGCCGAGCTCAGGTAAAATCACCGGTAGGTACTCGCCCGCCTCCAGGCTCAATCGGCATAACCCATCGATCATCTCGCCGAGGGGAACCATACCGGGCCCACCACGAACCCGCAAACGGTACATCACCTCCTCGAATCGGGTTTCAAGCACACGTCTCAGCACCGAGAAAACGCGTGGTGGACGCACCGAAATATCATATCACGAGGTACCGGGTTTTCATAAAGTGCCTTTTTTCTTAAATAACCCCACGGTCCTCCAAAAACCAGAAATCACATGAAAATCCAACATCCAGCAGTAAATCCAATGCGATGTACTATGCAATCAATCCATGATATATGCGACATGTAAAGAGAGTAATCATATCGGAGATCATGCAACATGGAATAGGAATGCGCATATGTCAAAGGAAGCATCATATCACGAATGTAATAGTACTACTGTGTAGTGACATGGCAATTATCGATGATGAAGTGTGTGAGCCGGCAAATAGTGTACGTGAAACATACGCATCATCGATAATGGTGCTGGTGTCCTAACAGCATGATAATAACATGGTAATGAACATATGCCAGCAATGCGAATAGTATGAATATGCGGAAATCTAGTAATCAACAGCACAGTGAAGTATCTACTATGCAACTACATCTAAGTATCCTGTCAATCAGGAGGGGTAGGTGTGGAAACCACCTAAAACTGAGTCTAAGTATATATGTAGATATATAGTCGGTGATCCCGCCTCAATGTCATATCGTAAGATATCCTCTAGCTATGAGTGCGGATCTATCATCAATATCAGCTCGTACGGTAAATCATCGTACGGCATTCCCAAAAGCTGGGTAGGGGTCAACATCTCACTGTCTCATCACATAACAAATATCACCAGCATCAGATCATATAGTCTGGAGTACTACTCTATGTCTAGTACAAAACGGTAACATCAGTAAAGTATGCATGCGGGGGTAAACACATATCCCAAGCCCGCAAGAATCACAAGTCATATCCCACATATGAATCGTATCAAATCACCGATCCCAGGGCACCAAGCCCACATCATCGACTCATCTCCAAAGTCATCACATATCATCAATCATAGTGCAAGTACAAGTGATAAGCAAGGGTGTGTGTATAGGTGTAATTCTATCCTAGGGTTCGCGACTATGAACTGCACTAGTCACTTCTAACCCTGTACTATCCATAATACACCTAATATCACGATAACAACATAATAATCTATCTACGGACTGCGGGGGTGCTATACGCCATCCACCCGACTTCCCCCTGTAGATATAATCTACTCACCTTGCTTCTCGTGTGCCAAAGCCGATGTCGCTATCTTCACCTCCTTTGCCTCAACATCACGCGGGGTACCTACAAGTATATCACAATGCTAAAGCACATGAAAATCACATCGGAAACCAAAATAGCACACGCTACCCGCATAGGTAAAAACCTATCGACTCGCATGTAAACACAATCAAAATCCACTTGTCGTTGACGTCCAAACGCCACCCGACAGGAATGAATCACCAAATACCAAAATCCATGCTAAAACAAGTCCCAAATTATACACCAACATAGGAAAATCAACCCAGATTTCACCCTAGATGGAATCAGTCAAAACTAGACATACTCAGGGTCAAAACTAGAGGAAATGGGGGCATGCACAGAAAACGAGGCAATTCCTTAAAATACCTTATTTTAGAATTTTCCATAATTTTTCCCCATTTTATTTGCATTTAATATTAAAATAATCAATAAAATAATATTAAATTATAAAAATTCCCAAAATTAATATTTTATATTTTTGAAGATGTTACAGAGACCCGGTCTCGACTCCTCGAGATGGTCTCCCACTGGACCCTAGAACCCGGTTACTTGTGCTTCCCGCCTTGGGTCTACCTAATGCGGAAAAGTAAATAATATACAATGGTGACATCATCCTCAGCCAGGAAGTGCCCCAATAAAAGAATATTACATACAATGAATTTTACATGAATGAAAATGAAAACCCTCATCTCACATAAAAAACCCGGCTATTCCAAACACGACGATCCAATATAACATATCACAGCAACACATAATATCTCATATCATCAACGTAAGTAAATATGCGTATCCTAATTGTCGTTGATGTATAGCAACGAAACCGGCGATACACCACATATTACACTTACGGTCGCAGAAAAGAAAGTGTAAAACTACAACAGTTGGAATCCGCAACCTCCTTAGACATCGCATGCCTAACCAAATGAATTCCTTAGACATCGCATACCTAACAATTATAAACCCCGCATTTTAGTCTCAATATCGAAAAAACTTTTCAATATCTAGTCGGGCAATTCAACAAGATTCCCAACATCTTGATCGAATGCTCGTCGCAAACTTTAGTAGACGGCCACACCCCCGGATGCCGTCGATGAAGTGCACTAAGGAGGAACACCGCTGCCGCGAGCACCCAAACGGATGCTTTTGGCGACGGGGTTCTCCTACAGTCACTTGGTCGGGGCTATGGGGCGTGGCTATCTATTAAGTTTACCCGGCGAGTATCCGCGTACACTACGTGATTGCGACGGACTTTTGATCACATCAAAATCCCGTGGCAACCGATCACCTGAGACTAAACTGCTAGATTTATAACATTCAAATTAGTTATCTCGTAACTACTTGTGGATTCCAAATATTGTATCACATTCCAGATAAATGACAATGTTAAACTTTCCGATCGAATAAACAAACACCCAAGATTTCCCAAATAGCTCAACACTTGAGCGGAGTTCAAAAAGTATCCATCACATGCCACAGTACCAATGGTCCAGCCGTAGAAGGATCAAACCAACGCCTCACATGTGGCAACGTCGTACTGCCCCAAACCCTAAGGTTTAGAGGCGATTCGGACGGTCACATAATCGAGTTAAGGTTTGTGTTCTTCTAGAGGGTCCACCGCGTTACTTGCACGACTATGAATGTTCTTTAATTAAGGAAAAAATCCAACACTTAGAAATTTTCCGGCAGGGGAAAAAGTGAGTTATTGATATCCGTTCGAACTTTTTAACATATTCTAAATTACCCAGAAAACGTTAAACAAAGTTAAACTTTCTAATCGAATCAACGAATACAAAAGATCTCCAGAAAACTCAACACTTGAGTAGAATTAAAAATTCCCAGAAACATGCAAAAGTACCTACGGATGTTACTGTGAAATAACTGACCCTAAAACCCCTGTACGGCCGCGGAACCGCCGCGCCGGGCATGGTATTGTCGCGGTTCCGCGGCGCTTTGAGGGGATTAGGGGCTCGTTTTTCACAGTAATCCTTATAATTCCCTGCTTAATTTTCTGAGTATTTTTAATACAGAAAAAATCAACATTTTAAAAAATTTCCAGAGAGGGGGTGTATATCGACGTTTCGGGGTTCGATCGGACTTTAAACTTCGTCTAAACGACGCCTAAAGCTCTAGCTTGGCTCTGATACCACTGTAGGGTTAGTAGGCACTTTCACAAGGTTCTACAAGGCATCAACCATACCAAAATCAAATTTTTCAAGTGCCGAACAATCCTAACCAAGATCTTAGACTAGAGACTAGGCGAAACAAAGCAAGTAAACAACTTTACTTCTAAGAGTTAGGGATTACAACCTTTGTAGTCCGTTCCTTCACTTCTAAAGCTCCGTGTTGAGGTCTCTTCGCTGCGATCATTGAGTACCCAGACTCTAGAGAGCCTCCATGAAGAGAAAGATGCAAGCTTGCTTCCGATCTTCAATAACAAAGATGATCTACCTTGAAGAAACTCAAACCCAAGCTCTTGCTTTGCTAATCAAGTATTAGCAAAGCAAACACCCTAATCTAAGTGGCAAGAATAGATGAGGATGATGAAGTAGGAATTTAGCTCTCATTTGTTTTCTTTATCTCACTCAAAATCATCAGATATGAAAAAGCTAGAAAGCTTTTTTTGAAAGGAAGAAGAAGAAGAAGAAATTACTTTGTGATGAATAATGAAAAACATGTGTAAGGTTAGAAATGCAACCATGGGTTAAGAATAAAGACTTAACCCATGTAGAGAATTAACCATGGTGAAGGATTTGGGTTTGGTTAAGAAATATCAACAAAATATCTTTACAAAATATCTTTGCTTAAAAACAAAAACAAAGCTTCAAGAAAGCTTAACCCTAATCCAAACCTTAACCATGTTTAAACTCCACAAAACATGTTGCATTTGTAACCTTAACTTGTTACAATATTATATATCACATATATAATATATTTTGTAACAAAATAAAATAATACAATTAACAAATATCACATATATATCAATGTATTACCCGAGTGAGAAAAAGAATCTTTAAGTGAGCTTATATTAGTTAATGTAATTTAATATATCAAATATATAATTATACATTAAATTATCGAATCAACACTTGATCCGATAATCCGGCTATTTCACAAATAATCGGCTAATATAATCTGTATCAGTTCATCGAATCAACACTTGATCTGATAACCCGGCTATATCACATATACTCGGCCGATATCTCATATCGCGAGAATCTAATATGGTATCGCATACACGTATTATTCTCGGTCTCGCACATATCACATATGTGCTCCTACTCCGTTTTTCCTGAACCAGGAAACCTCTGTGTAGGACTCTAAAGAATCGTCAATACACCGGCAGTAGGTGATGATCATATCAAACACCCACAAGCTGCAAGCGGTCAGCTAAAAGTAACATCCACCCAGGTATTGAGCAATCATAAGATCAACAAGGAAGCCTGTACATTCTCTCGTGAATCCAACCAGTAACACTCCCGTACAGTCCGTTCTCTTCGCCTGATATGTCGCATATCTCGCTTAGGGGTGGTAAACGTCAGACCCCAGTAGCTTGATAAGTCGTGTCGATATGAGGTCCATAACAGTTCAAGAAACTACTGATAACACTTACCAGTAAATCTCAGCAACCCTGGCCAGGGATTTCCATTTATAGCCAATCGAACACAGCGCAACATCAACTCCCTATACCGGGAGAGACGAATCCCCTCCTATCGCTCATTGCCTCCATGTGATTCGGGACTGTACCCAAAAGCCACCGTTTTGCACTACCTCTTGGAATTGGTATGATGGAAATCAAAGCACAGTGGGAATCACACAAGACTCTATAACGATCTCGGGTCTACAGACTACTCTGTACCAGTGTCACCAGAGAACTGCCATCTGACGTGAGATATAATACCATCCAGGAGTTCTCGGCGAGTCCGTCCAGTGTACCCAGTCTTCACTGAGCACCCGTATACCTTCTATGATGTCAAACACCAATGGATATGGGATCATCCATCGCCCATCATATGGGTCAAGAAGCGCATACGCTTGTCTACTCTGGAGTATCGATGCCATGTCTCAGTACTCCCACGACTAGGAACATTTGAAGGATGTACATAGCGACTACTCTGTCCCCACTAGTATGATCTGCATCATAGTCCTGGTAGTCAAGTACTCATCCTAAGGGCTTTATCAACATGTAACATAGAGACAATCATAGTACATGTTAAGATAAAGAGTAACCAGATAGCATACTATCATGTCGAGCAAGAAAGTCCTCCCTATATATGTCCAAGCATCCACTACAATATACATCGTATGTACAGTAATGGCCTCTAGGGCATACATATAACTGACAGTATGGACTTTGGACATTGCTCCAGAAGAGATGTCTCCCAAGAGATTGCTCCACGTACGTTGACACCATAATGAAAAGATTCAGTATGGAAGATTCGAAGCGCGGTAATCTACCGGCTTGTCACGGAATCACCCTCTCCAAAGAGATGCCTCCCAAGACTGATTTGGAAAGGGATCGCATGTCTATTATACCCTATGCTTCTGCGGTAGGCTCTATAATTTATGCGATGTTGTGTACCAGACCAGATGTAGCTTATGCCCTGAGCGTTGTAAGCAGGTATCAGTCGAACCCAGGAGAGAAGCACTGGACAGTAGTGAAGAACATTCTCAAGTACCTAAGAAGCACTAAGGAGATGTTCTTGGTGTATGGCAGAGAAGACCTCAGGATCGAGGCCTTCGCCGACTCCAGCTTCCACAGTGACAAGGATGACTCCGGGTCCATGTCGGGTTATGTCTTTACCCTCAATGGAGGGGCGGTCTATTAGAAGAGCTCCAAGCAGGACACCGTTGCTGACTCGACCATGGAAGCGGAGTATATCGCTGCATGTGACATCGCGAAAGAAGCAGTCTGAATCAGGAAGTTCGTAGCAGAACTTCTGGTGGTTCCGTCCATTGTTGATCCAATACCGCTGTATTGTGACAACAACGGTGCTATAGCTTTGGAGAAGGAACCAAGGTCCCATCAGAAGTCCAGACATATCTTGAGGCAGTTCCACCTGATCAGGGAGATCAAGGTGCGGAGAGTAGAGACAGAGAACAACACAGTAGATCCACTTACAAAGGTCATCCCTCAGACACAGTTTGAGCAGCTAATCGAGATGATAAGTATGTGATATGCCAATACATGGCCTCAGTGCAAGTGGGAGATTCTTAGTGATATATGCCCTAGAGGCCATTATTGTATCATACTGGATTGTATATTACATATTGGAAGCTTGGGATATTCACAGTTATAATAACAGTCTTGCTCAAAATGGTAGTATGCTACCTGGTTTGATTCTACCTCAATATGCGCATGTGTTTCTTTTAGCATATCGCTTATATATATTGGTAAAGCCGTTAGGATGATTGCTTGACTACCAGCGTTGTGATGGCAGTCACACTAGTAGGGGCTGGGTAGTTTATAAACACATCCTTATACAGGTCCCTAGTCGTAGGATTATCGAGACGGGTATCGATACTCCGGAGTAGACTAGTGTATACGCTTCTCATCATAGCAGGGGATATAGTCTATCCCAAAGCCATTAGTACGACGTACTGGAGATAGTATGCAGGTGCTCATTAGGTTATGAGTTACACTGGACATGACTCGTCGAGAACTGTTGGTTGGTATTATACTTATCGTCAGGAAGCGGTTCCCAGGTGACATGAGTACAGGTTAGTCCGTTGACTTGCCATCGCTACTTCGTCTCAAGTATGTTCTCACTGCACTTTGATTACTACCCTACCATGGCTCAAAGGAGTCATGCAAATAGGTAGTAGTTAGGTGTAGTCCCGAAGCACTTGAAGGCAGTAGCGGTCAGATAGGATTCGTCTCTCCCGGTATTGAGGGTTGATATCGTGCAGTGTTCGGAAAGCCATTACACAATGTCCCTGGCCAGGGCGGTCGAGAAATACTGGTAGGCACTCCAGCAGTTTCTCAGGGTGTATTGGGCTCTCCTCCGGCATAACTTATTGGGTTGTTAGGGGTCTGACGTTTACCACCGCCCTAGGCCCGATATGAGAGTATCTTAGACGAACAGATCGGACTGTACGGAGATTGTCACAGACAGGCTCAGTAGGAGTTCGGATGAGTTTGCCCATCGACCTTCTTATCGACAGATACCTGGGTAGCCGTTACGTGCAACTAGTACCGCTGACGTGCTTGTGATTAAACCCACTGGCAGCGTACTGTCGAGTGTTTAGAGTCCCACGCAAAGGGTTTCCCTGCTTCAGGCAAAAGATGTAGAGGCCGTATGGTTTTACAGCAGGGCTATAATCACATACGTGTACTTGTACACGGATGATGTTCAGGCGGAAAATACTAGTGGTCTTTGGTTTAAGCCGGATCCTAGTATTGTATTATTGGATTGTTATCGTCTCAATGTATTCGTATTTTTTTGAATACGGATACGGGTATGTATATACGGTGAAGGGTATTCGTGTAATTTTCTCAAGAATACTTCTAGAAGGAGACACCTCATTATTTGGTATTATCCATTTTTGGTAAATGGATTAATGAGGTGGAATTGGAGGAGACATACATGGCATGGTGAGAGGAATGGCTCATGGATTATTATATTGGTTTGGGATCACTATTGAAGCATGGGAGAATTTTATATTGTGAAAAATCTCCATAGTTCAATAAGTGAGATAAGATATTAGCCATTCTCTACACTTAGCCATTTTCACTCTTTATTCATTTTTTGCTCTCTCACTTTTCTCTCCAAGTTCCATCTCCTTCTTCCTCTAGTAAACCCTTACACTCACATGTGTTGTGAAACAATGGGTTTAGTGAGATAATACAATCCAATAAACATTCTCTATATCACCTAGGCTACTTGGATTAGGGAACCAAGTACCCTAGTTACCTCGGTTTAGAGGTTAGAGCTTGAAGCATAAACTCTCGGGTGGATCATCTTTGACGCGAAGAGGCCGATCATGCAACCTTCATCCGTTTACCGAGGAGCCAAGGAGAGGAGGATAAGAAGACCCGAAGGACCGGTTCTAGGAGGTATAACACTCTTACCGAGTAGCTAAACCTCCTAGTTATTTTAGTTAGTTAAGGTTTTAGTATAGATCCTGGAGTTAGCCGGTGTTGCGTAGTTCGTTAAAATCGTTTTTTGAAAATTCCGCCTCCCCGCGAACCCGCACGGTGCCCGACATCGGCTAACAAGCATAACCACAGACGCACATGCTACATTACATATCATTAGTTCTGCCATCACACTGTAGGATTGCCATCCATAATTGTGTTCTAATTATATACATGTTGTCACCCCCCGCTTCCCAGTAGACGGAAATGATGACGTGACAAGCCCGCGGCATATTTATTCAGAGAAGGTCCTTTCCTAAATAACTATACTAAGCGTATTGAAACAATAATGCATAAATGCAAGAAAAAATGGAGACTGAAAATTTTTCAACAAACATCTTTATTTACAAGTACAATAAATTTCAACTGGAAAGTAAATACAATAAAGGAATTGCCTAAACATGTGGCATATATAAGCTGAAAGAAAAAAAAAAGTTAAGCTAATACTGAGTAGCTATCTGGTCGTAATCCTCTTCGGTATCCTCCACTTCCTCCGTCTCAACCGTATCTAACGAACATTCCAAGAAAACAAAGGTGGGTGGAATACCCGCCAGCGAACTAGCGCTCGATAAGTCCAAAAGCTAGAGTAAGAGTGAAAAATGACAAGTATATATAAAATAAATAATGTAAATGACCAGTAAAAGTTTGTAGATCTGAATATGGGTATATGTATCTATATGTCTCTATATGGTCATTATATTAGTGTGAATGTCAACGCAGCATAGAAGTATTCACGGGCTCAAGAGTCGGGCCCCAGGAGCAAGGAAACATGGGCCCATTTCATGTATTAGCATCGGGACTTCAATCTGTGAAGGAGTCGACCCAACTGAGATTCGAGTAAAAGAAAAAAATAGGTCAATACGGGACTCCTAAAGCTACGTTGGATTCACACAAGAAACTATCCCAAATACCCTAAGTATAATATATACTATAATTGGAAGATATCCTTAGTTGACTTGATTGGTTGATTATAACATGTTTTGATCGAAACCATAGATTGCAAAAGTTGAATAATGAAGTCGAGTGAGTCGAATAAAGTGCGAGTCATGTCAATTACAATCTTAAGTCGAGTCAAGTTAGTCGAGTAGGTTGGGTTCGAGTTCATGTTTAAGTTTAGATTCAAGTTTGGATTTGAGTTGAGATTTAGATTCAAGTTTGAATTCAAGTTATATATATTTTTTGTGAATGGATTTAACTATTGAAATCTTAAGTTCGGGAGAAAACGGCAACTAATGCACATAAACGGCAGGATTTGTGTCTTTTTTCAAGACAATTGCCATTTGATAAATCCGTTAATTTGTTGTCTAACCTGAATAGGTAAGCACTCACTTTCTCCGGCTCCCTGGGGTTCAAGAGAAATGATACCGCTTAAACCTATATTAATCCAGAGTCCTTAAAGATTTATTATTGTTGTTTACTTTTTATTTATATTGTTTGCATTTCTCGAGGGGGTTTTATGAAAATATATTAGTATTGTTTAAAAATAAATCTCGGGGGTGATTTAGAATGTTGAGAGTTTTTATGAACATATATTTTAATTTTTTGTGGTATTTTAGCGATAAAACCTAACTTTTAAAAGTTTATAGTATTTTTATGAAAACTACTAATTTTGGAAACTTGGTGGTATTTTCATTTAAACTTTAATCTTTTATTTTAAAAATATAGTTTCATAATTTGTTTTTATTGAAAATACGGATACATAGTTTTATATAATTTTCCAAAGTTTAGTTTTATTTAGAAAGGTCGTATTCTTAAAAACCGTATTTTTATTTTCTTTCAAGACCGAATACTCCGTGAGGAGTTCTGTATCTCGCTCTACTATCCCAAAGATGTGCGATAATCCATACCATCCATTAGCCGGTCCTCTAACGAGGATTGTAGAGGCGCAATTGCAAAAGGAGATAAAAATAACGATAAAAGAACCCTTTTTGTAAAAATATGGTATTTTAATGTAAAACCTATTCTTTGAATTAACCATATATTTTAGAACATCGTGCTATGAAACCATAGTGTGCGTGTGGGGTAGGTCGTTACCCCGTGAAGGTTCTAGAGGTATTTACGCTAGTTATCAAAATAACGGTTATATTAAGTTTATGGTATTTTTCTGAAAAAGTTCGTTATATGATTATTTCTCATGGAAAATTTTATTACACTAAAAGCTAAATGGTGTGAATGATATGTTAAGGTGGTTTTAGAGAATTTGAATGAACTATTAACATGGCAAGGGCGACAAAAATTGGTTTAAAGGAATAGATTACATATTAACTCCGCTTTTGTCGATGTATTTTAAAAATTATGTTGAAATGAAAAGAAAGAAAGATGAAGGGACTTACGGGTTCTAGATCGTTGAGAAAAGAGTAAGGATAGGAAAAAGGTCTTCGTGGCATCACGGTTTCGTCAGGAAATGCTCCGGTCGTCGAGATTTGGTTTGCTACTCCACTTGGTTACTTAACTCCACTTGGTACTTATAGAGTTTTGAGAGAATTTTGATAGAAATTTTAGAATGGGAGAGAGCTAGGGCATGGAGTAGTATTTATAGTGAATAATTTAGGGCTTGAGAATTAAATTTTTTAAATAAATAGTATTAAAATGGTGTTAATTAGGGATTTGAAGAGTCTCTGTTTGATTGCAGGAAAATCAAACAGTGCAGGGGGGTAGTGTAACTGTTAGTTATATGTATGCCCTAGAGGCCATTATTATACATATGATGTATATTATAGTGGATGCTTGGACATATATAGGGAGGACTTTCTTGCTCGACATGATAGTATGCTATTTGGTTGCTCTTTATCTTAACATGTACACTTATTGTCTCTCTATTACATGTTGATAAAGCCCTTAGGATGAGTACTTGACTACTAGGATTATGATGCAGATCATACTAGTGAGGAAGAGGTAGTCGGTAAGTACATCCTTCAAATGTTCCTAGTCGTGGGAGTATCGAGACGGGGCATCGATATTCCAGAGTAGACTAGCGTATACGCTTCTCGACCCATGTGATGGGCGATGGATGGATCCCATATCCATTGGTGTTTGACATCAGAGATGGTATACGGGTGCTCAGTGGAGACTGGGTACACTGGACGGACTCGCCGAGAACTCCTAGATGGTATTATACCTATCGTCAGATAGCAGTTCTCTGGTGACACTGGTACAGGTTAGTCTGTCGACCCGGGATCGTCATAGAGTCTTGCGTGATTCCCACTGTGCTTTGATTTCCACCTTACCACGTTCAAGAGATCGTGCAAAACGGTGGTTTTTGGGTACAGTCCCGAGTCAAATGGAGGCAATGGGCGATAGGAAGGGATTCGTCTCTCCCGGTTTTGGGGGTTGATGTTGCGTTATGCTCGATTGGCCATAACAGGAAATCCCTAGCCAGGGTTGCTGAGATTTACTGGTAAGTGTTATCAGTAGTTTCTCGAACCATTATGGACCTTGCATCGGCATGACTTATCAGGCTATTGGGGTCTGACGATTACCACCCCCAGGCTGTGATATGCGACAAATCTGACGAAGAGACCGGACTGTATGGTAGTGTTACTGATTGGATTCGCAGGAGTATAAGAAGGCTTGCTTGTTGATCTTTTGATCGCTTAATACCCGGGTGGCCGTTACGTTTAGCAGACTGCTTGCGGCTTGTGGGTGTTTGATATGATCATCACCTACTGCCGGCGTATTGACGAGTCTTTAGAGTCCTACACAGAGGTTTCCTGGTTCATGCGAAATGAAGTAGGAGCACATATGTGATATGTGTGGGACCGAGATTAATGCGCATATGTGATACCGCATTCTATTCTCGCGATATGTGATATCGGTTGGTTATATGTGATATAGCCGAGTTATCGGATCAAGTGTTGATTCGATAAGTTGTACATTTGATATTAGCCGGTTGTATGTGATATAGCCGGATTATTAAATCAAGTGTTGATTTAATAATTCAATATATAATTATATATTTGATATATTAACTTACATTAACTAATATTATCTCACTTAACATTTCTTTTTCTCACTTTGTGCTTTAGTATATCTGTGATATATATTAATGTACATTTTATTTGTGTCATGCTTGATGCCACATGCTTCATGGGTGTATGAGACTCACACCATGCTCTTGATAATTAAAGGTTTTTATTTATTTTATTAATTCACAAATTGGTAGAAATTTGTCATGGCTAGAAGTTTGGAGAAGCTTGTTGTGTCCATTAACTTAATCCACTAATTTGTTTTACTTAAGATTTTTATTAACCTAACCATTATCTTTAGCCATAGTTTAGTCTCTACATGAGTTAGTGTATGACATAAACTCACCCATGGTTGCTATTCTCGCCTCATGAGTTCCATTCTCTTCTCCACTTCATCTTCTTCTTCCTCAAGAGAAAGCTTTCTAGCTTTTCTAAAAGTGAAGAAATATTGTGAGAAAAATATATCTAAAGTGAGAAAAATTCCTACTTCATCATCCTCTACTATATTAGCCATTTAGTTTAGGGTGTTTGCTTCACTAATCTACCATTAGTGAAGAGGTAGCATGAGCTTGAGTCTCCTCGACGTAGATCATCTTCGGCCTCGAAGACTTCGAGCAAGCTTGTTCATTTCTTCATGTGAACCCTTACTAGAGTTTGGGTGTTCACTACTTGGAGCGAAGGGACTACTACACGGAGCTTTAGAAGTGAAGGACCGGTCTACAAAGGTTGTATTCCTCATTCACTTAGATGTAAAGTTGTTTACATTGCTAATTCGTCTAAATCTCTAGTTAAGATTCTAGGGTTAGGGTTCTTTAGCACGGCAAATTTTTGAAATTGGCATGGACGATACCTCCCGAACCTTGTTGTCGTGCTAGGTAACCCTGCAGTGGTAGCAGAGACAAGCTAGAGAATTAGACGATGTTTGTTAGATTACGAAACCGAAACTACTCCGAAATTTGAAACAATGAAATCTAGTTTCTGTCGTTTTTTAAATGGCCTCTAAAATTTTTGAAGCAACTGCAGAATGTTGCATAAGATGTAACATGAACACGGTACAAAATTTAACCCCTCTCGCCGGATTTTAGCCGGCCACATTACTATTAAAACCGGCCTGCTCGGTTTTGTAGTGGGTTTCTGGGTTGAATTTTTTAGGGTGTTCCGGTCTCTGGTTTTGGTGTTTCAGGTGTTGCTTGTTTTTTCTAAGATTGCATGTGATGTGGTCTTACTGTATTGGCAATTCGGAGTGTTTCGATTTCGTAATTTTAACATTGTTTTGGGTTAATTAGACGACGTTAAAAAGTTCGAACGGATATCAATAACCCATTTTCTCCCTCGCTGGAAATTTTCCAAGAGTTGGATTTTTTCCAAGTTTAAAATCTTCAGAAAATCATGCAGGTGATTCTGTGGACATTCTAGAAGAATGAAATCCTAACTCAATTTTGTGACCATCGGAACCGCCACTAAACCCTAGAGTTTGTGGTAGTTCCGCGGCGCCATAGGTGAGGCAAGGGTTGACCCTTCTACGGCTGGTCCATATGTGTTGTGGCATGTTCTGGGTACTTTTTAAACTCTGCTCAAGTGTTGAGCTCTTTGGGAAATTTTGGGTGCTTGTTGATTCGATCGAAAAGTTTAACATCGTCTATCTATCTGTGATTATGATACAATACTTGGAATCCACAATATTTATTTTTATGAAAACTAATTTGAATTTTATAAATCTAGCAATTCAGTCTCATTTGATCGGTTGCCACGGGATTTTGATGTGGATCAAAAGTCCGTCGCAATCACGTAGCGTACGCGAATACTCGCTGGGTAACCTTACTAGATAGCCACGTCCCATAGCCCTGACCAAGTGACTGTAGGAGAACCCCGTTGCCAAAAGCATCCATTTGGGTGCTCGCGGCCGCGGTGTTCCTCCTTAATGCACTTCGACGACGGCATCGGGGGTGCGGCCGTCTACTAAAGTTTCCGACGAGCATTCGATCAGCTTGTCGGGAATCTTGTTGAATTACCCGACAGGTTATTGGAAAGTGTTTTCAATATCGAGACTAAAATGCGGGGTTTATAATTGTTAGGCATGTGATGTCTAAGGAATTCATTTTGTTGGGCATGAAATCCAAAGTATGTGATACATTGGGTTTATGATGTCTAAGGTGGTTGCGGATTCAAATTGTTGTAGTTTTTCACTTTCTTTTCTGCGACCGTAAGTGTAATATGTGGTGTATCGCCGGTTTCGTTGCTATATGTCAACGACAATTGAGATACGCATATTTACTTACGTTGATGACATGTGATGTTATGTGTTGCTGTGATATGTTATATTGGATCCTCGTGTTTTGAATAGCCGGGGGTTTTTATGTGAGATGAGAGTTTTTCATTTTCATTCATGTAAAAGCTTATATGTAATATTCTTTTATTGGGGCACTTCCGGGTTGAGGATGATGTCACCATTGATGTATATTATTTTCTTTTCCGCATTAGGATAGACCCAAGGAGGGGATCACAAGTAACCGGGTTCTACGGTCCAGTGGGAGACCATCTCGAGGAGTCGAGACCGGGTCTCCTAACTCTAAAATTGGTAGGGTTGCTTGCCGCTCTCGTAGGGGTCTAGGGATGTGGGTTTGGCTATTCATCACGACCGTGGAATCCGTGTTTTTTACTGGCTTAATTTAAAACACGGAATTCCTAGTATATCCAATATTTCATATGTGTTCTTCTGCTGCTGAAATTCTGTAATGTGGTCACTTGATATGTTGAGACGAATGCTTATATTATATATATGATATATAATAAATATTGTTGCTTTCGTTTCTTCTGTGATGCCTAGGAAGCATAAATGATGGGACTTCATTAATGAGATTAATGAAATAAAAGAAAGCTAAAGATGTTGCAGAATCTTGTTTTAAAAACCGGTAGCTCTAGTTCTTACTTTGCAAAGCGGTATTCCTTGTAGAATATCCAGCAACTTATTCGATAAGGAAAGAGCCGAGATCCCTTCACCAGGAGTGACCTCATTAGCGAAACTAGCAGATGCTACAACCCACTCGGTTTTGTCTTTTGACTGCTTTTTTAGTTCTTGCTTTGCATAGTGGTATTTGTGAAATATCCTGCACCTTATTCGATAAGGAAAGAGCCGAGATCCCTTCACCGGGAGTGACCTCTTTAGCAAAACTAGCAAAATCCTCAAAAACACTCCTTTTCAAAATCACCCGATTCTACAACGATATCAAGTTCATTACGCAAAAGGTTTTTCTTAAAAACCTTTCGTAGCCCTCCGTCATTTCAGATAATTACTATTTAGTATTCGTGATATGTTTGTTGACTATGTTAAGGCGTAGTGTGCGGTAGCTGATTAGTGCTTATCTGCTTAAGCATATGATGCGATTGGATTAGGGTAGTCGTACGACTTTGTTGACTATGTTAAGGGTCTTGCGGGTGGGTTTAATTCAATCAGGAAATGACGGGTTGAACTTGGCTAGCGCTTATGATTTGTTGAACTTGTTAAGGTCATAAGTTGCTATGGGCAAAATATTATCGGGAATTTCAAGTGTTGAAATTTGCAATGAGATTGCATACCTTTTATGAGAAGTTGGATCTCGATACCCACTGTGAGTAAGAGTTACTCCTGGGAGAGTTTTACACATTACAATTAACCGATCAAGTAGGTGTCCAGAAAGGTGTTAACGGGGTTACGCCCCTGGGAAAACGAGGTTTATTTTAATTAGGTCTGTGCGAAAGCGCGGGGAACCTCCCTTAAAGTACCGACACTGGCCTGACCGAAAGATTGGCGAACTTGTAGGGTGTAATTAATCCCGGCTAGTCTTACCTTTAAGGGTTTGAAGGAAGATTTGATAAAAACAGTGGGAGCCATCCTGATTAGATAAAATAATAACTAATCCGATCTTGCAAGAGCGCACGCAGAGTGTTTTCTTCTCTCTCTCTCTCTCTCTCTCCTGGTAGCGACAATGTCACGCCTTAATCAAGATAATAATATGGATGCATTGACCGAACCTGCTTATTATACTGTGCTGGGTAACGTTGGTTCCGCTCTATCTTATAATTGTTATAAGTCCGAGCAGGAAATAGGGGAATATCCGGACTCCCATGCCACCCTTTCGAGGAATAAGCATGTTGATACATATTCTTCGGGTGTGTTTGTTACCAAGAACTTTTTCTCAGTATCCTCTACGTCCTAGGTATGAGATACCGGATCAAGATCCCACATATGTAATCTTTTACATGGGCTACAGAAAGGTAGAGAACTGAGATTGGGTGATATGTCTCTAAGTGTTAGAGAATGGTGCAATTGTTGCAACCAAGTCAGTTGGCAAATATCACCTTGTATTACCAAATGGTAAATACATTGATTCTGAACAAATGTTATTACATACGGAGCCTGATATACAACATTACATCAAATTCTTTATTAAGTTAAAGAAGGATATAATTGTGTATTGGAGGATAATGTTGTGAACATTTTCCTGAATCAAGAGTTGATTGGATCAGGCATGTTACGTAATGGCATATACATTCTAAATCAAACCACGGTTCAAAGTATTTAAAACACACACAAGAGGAGTAGTTCAGAAATGAACGAATCCTACTTGTGGCATTGTAGACTAGGTCATATCAATGCGACACGACCAGCTAAGTTACATAAGGATGAGTATTAGAATCTGTTCGAATTTTCATCTTATGATACCTACCAGTCTTGTCTCAAAGGTGAAATGACCAATACCCCGTTTACTGGAAACAGAGAAAGAGTTACTGAACTCTTACGACGGATACATGATGATGTATACGGTCCTATGTCTACAAATGCCAAAGTTGGTTCTTTGTACTTCATTACATTCATCGACGGTCTCTCAAGATTTGTACATGTGTTCCTGTTGAAACACGAGTCTGAAACTTTTGAGAAATTCAAGGAATATAAGCTTGAAGTTGAGAACCAGATGGGTAGAAGCATTAAAGTCCTTCGATGTGATCGAGGAGGAGAATACTTGGCGTGGAGTTCCTAGAGTTTCTAAAAGGAGAATATGATTCTCTCTCAGCTTGCTCCTTCAAATACACCACAGCACAACGGTGTATCGGGACGGAGGTATCGCACCCTATGAGATATGGTGCGCTCTATGATGGGTACTGCCGAGTTACCTATTTCCTTTTGGTATTATGCATTTGAGAAGCTGCATACCTATTGAATGGGGTTCCAACCAAATAAGTGCCTACCACTTCATATGAGATATGGTATGGGAAGAGACATGTTTTAAACGAGTTAAGATGTGGGGTTTTCCGGCCTATGTTGAAAAGCAAAATCAGGACAAACTCGAGGCAAAGTCAGTTCTGTATAAGTTTGTTGGATATCCCAAACATTTGCGAGGGAATATCTTCTACCACTCTGAGGAGCAAAAGGTGTTTTGTTTCTCAGCATGCCACCTTTTTAGAAAAGTAATTTCTTATGAAGAAATTTGTGGACATGAGGTAGAACTGGAAAGAGTTTCAGCTAGACAAACTGACAGCTGATAATTTGGTGAAACCAAAGGATTCAATAGTCTCCAACGAACCTCAGCCTCTCTGCGAATCTGGTAGGGTTCCTCATCCACTTGAGAGATACTACGGTCTTCTCGGTGACAGTGGAAGCGAGGATTGCATCATGGTAGAGGATGGCCCAACTAGGTTGAGGCAGGCCATTATAAGTGGGGACTTTGTGAAAAGGCTGGATGCTATGCGATCAGAGATGGAATCCATGTACACCAACAAAGTATGACTTTGAATGTTTCACCTGAAGGGGTAAAACTCATTGGGAGTAAATGGATCTTGAGAAGATTCTTGGTGTAGATGGAAAAGTTGAGACTTTCAAAGCTATTCTTAAGTCCATCAGGATTAAAGCAAGCATCGCGGAGTTGTGGAACATCTGTTTTGATGTGGCAGTCAAAGTGTTTGAATTCATCAAAAAGGTAGATGAACCTTTTATATACAAGAAAGTGGTAGAGAGTAAAGTTGTCTTCCACGTATTGTGCGTAGATGACATACTCTTGATAAGAAATGGTTTCCTATGCTACACTCGGTCAAGCTCCTCTTATCACGAGGATTCTCCATGAAAGATCTGGATGATACCTACTACATCGTGTGGATGATGATCTATGATGATAGATCTAAGTGGATGTTGGGAGTGTCCTAAATCCAGGTACATTAACATCGTACTAAAAGGGTTTAGTATGGAAGATTCTAAGCGTGGTGGTTCCCCACACTTACTCAGGAATCACTCTCTCCAAAAGATTTCTCCCAAGACTGATTTGGAGAGAGAACGCGTGCAAGGGATACCCTGAGCTTCGGCACTAGGCTCTATCATGTATGCGATGTTATGTACCAGACCAGATATAGCTGACTCACTAGGTGTAGTGATCAGGAATCAATCGGATCTTGGGAGAATCACTGGAAAGCTGTGGAAGACATTCTTAAGTACTTGAGAAGCACTAAAGAAATGTTCTTGGTGTTTGGTAACGGTGAACTCCAGTGGGAGTCCTTTACCAATTCGAGCTTCCAGAGTGATAAGGTCGATTGAAAGTCAGTCACGGGCTTTGTCTTTACCCTTAGTAAAGGGACGGTATGTTGGAAGAGTTCCAAGCTAGATACCGTGACAAACTAGACGATAAAGGCTGAATACATCGCTACCAATGATGCTACGAAAGTGGATGTCTGGACATTTCTTGTTCATGAGATGAACATGGTTCCTACCATTGAGAGTCCAATAATTGTTATTGTGACAACAATGGAGTTGTGGCTTTAGCCTAAGAACGCCGGTCCCATCAACGATCCAGACATATTCTGAGGACGGTATCACCTGATCAGGGAAATAGTTGATCTCCGAGGGATCGAGATTAGGAGAGTTGACGCGAAGGATAACACGGCGGATCCACTCACAGAGGCCTTTCCCTAGAGAGACTTTTATGGGGCGTTGGGTATGAAATACTACAACAAATGGCCATAGTGCAAGTGGGAGATTGTTAGTTATATGTATGCCCTAGAGGCCATTATTATACATGTGATGTATATTATAGTAGATGCTTGGACATATATAGGGAGGACTTTCTTGCTTGACATGATAGTATGCTATCTGGTTGCTCTTTATCTTAACATGTACACTTATTGTCTCTCTATTACAGGTTGATAAAGCCCTTAGGATAGGTATTTGACTAGCAGGATTATGATGCAGATCATACTAGTGGGGCAGAGGTAGTCGGTAAGTACATCCTTCAAATGTTCATAGTCGTGGGAGTATCCAGATGGGGCATCGATATTCCAGAGTAGACTAGCGTATATGCTTCTCGACCCATTTGATGGGCGATGGATGATCCCATATCCATTGGTGTTTGACATCAGAGATGATATACGGGTGTTCAGTGGAGACTGGGTACACTAGACGGACTCGCCGAGAACTCCTAGATGGTATTATACCTATCGTCAGATAGCAGTTCTCTGGTGACACTGGTATAGGTTAGTCTGTCGACCCGAGATCGTCATATAGTCTTGTGTGATTCCCACTGTGCTTTGATTTCCACCATACCACGTTCAAGAGATCATGCAAAACGGTGGTTTTTGGGTACAGTCCCGAGTCACATGGAGGCAATGAGCGATAGGAGTGGATTCGTCTCTCCCGGTATTGGGGGTTGATGTTGCGCTATGCTCGATTGGCCATAACAGGAAATCCCTGGCCAGGGTTGCTGAGATTTACTGGTAAGTGTTATCATTAGTTTCTCGAACCGTTATGGACCTTGCATCGGCATGACTTATCAGGCTATTGGGGTCTAACGATTACCACCCCTAGGCTGTGATATGAGGAAACCTCTGTGCGGGACTCTAAAGACTCGTCAATACGCCAGTAGTAGGTAATGATGACATCGGTTACCTACAAGCCGTCAGCGGTACTAGCTGGACGTAATGGCTACCCAGGTATTAAGCGATTAGAAGATCAACAAGCAAGCTTGTCCAAACTCCCATGAAGCCTGTAAGTAACACTTACCGTACAGTCTGGTCTCTTCGTCTGATATGTCGCATATCGAGTCTAGGGGTGGAATTATCAGACTCCAATAACTTGATAAGTCATGCCGATGTGTGGCTCATAACGGTTTGAGAAAATACTGATAACACTTACCAGTAAATCTTATCAGCCCTGGACAGGGACTTACAGTTATAGCCAATCGAGCATAGCGCAATATCAACTCCCAATACCGGGAGAGAAGAAACCCCTCCTATCGCTCATGGCCTCCATGTGACTCGGGACTGTATCCAAAATCCACCTGTTTGCACGACTCCTTTGACCCATGGTAGGGAGGAAATCAAAGCATAGTGGGAACCACATAAGACACTATGGCGATCTCGGGTCTACAGATTAACCTGTACCAGTGTCACCAGAAAACTGCTATCTGACGATAGTAATAGTACCATCTAGGAGTTCTCAGCGAGTCCTATTCGGTGTACCTCTTCTGTAATGAGCACATGCTGCTGTCTCAAGTGCATAACTCCAAAAAGAAATAGGTAACTCAGCAGTACTCATCATAGAGCGCACCATATCTAATAAGGTGCGATTCCTCCGCTCTGATACTCCGTTGTGTTGTGGTGTATACGGAGGAGTAAGCTGAGAGAGAATCCCATTTTCTTTTAAATTGTCATGGAATTCCATGCACAAGTATTCCCCTCCACGATCAGATCGAAGGATTTTAATACTTTTACCCATTTGGTTCTCCACTTCGCACTTATATTCCTTGAATTTCTCAAAAGATTCAGATTTGTGATTCATCAGGAACACATGTCCATATCTTGAGAGATCATCGATGAATGTAATAAAGAACGAGGAACCATTCCTGGCATGCGTAGACATAGGACCACATACATCACTATGTATCAGTCCTAAGAGTTCAGTAGCTCTTTCTCCGTGTCCAGTAAACGGAGTTTTAGTCATCTTACCTTTCAGACATGACTCGCAAGTTTCATAAGATGTAAATTCGAACGAATTCAAATATCCATCTTTATGTAACTTAGCTAGTCTTGTCGCATTGATATGACCTCGTCTACAATGCTACAAGTAGACTTCGTTCATTTCTAAACTCTTCCTCTTGTGTATGTTCTGTATGTTTAGAACTGTCATTTGATTTAGAACGTATATACCATTACATAACGTACCAAACCCAATCAACACTTGATTTAGAAAAATGTTCATAATACTATCCTCTAATGTGAAATTATTTCCTTCTTTAGTTAACATTATATCGGTTTCTTTGCTAACTAAAGAAGGATATAATTTCACATTAGAGGATGATGTTATGAAAATTTTCTAAATCAAGAGTTGATTGGGTTTGGTACGTTATGTAATGGTATATACGTTCTAAATCAAATGACAGTTCTAAACGTACATTACACACAAGAGGAAGAGTTCAGAAATGAACGAAGCCTACTTGTGGCATTATAGACTAGGTCATATCAATGCGACAAGACTAGCTAAGTTACATAAAGATGGATATTTGAATTCGATCGAATTTACATCTTATGAAACTTGCGAGTCATATCTCAAAAGTAAGATGATCAAAACTCCATTTACTAGACACGGAGAACGAGCTACTGAACTCTTGGGACTGATACATAGTGATGTATGCGGTCCTATGTCTACGCATGCCAGGAATGGTTCCTCGTACTTTATTACATTCACCGATGATCTCTCAAGATATGGACATGTGTTCCTGATGAAACACAAATCTGAATCTTTTGAAAGTGCGAAGTGGAGAACCAAACGGGTAAAAATATTAAAATCCTTCGATCTAATCGGGGAGGAGAATACTTGAGCACGGAATTCCGTGACTATTTAAAAGAGAATGGGATTCTCTCTCAGCTTACTCCTCCGTATACACCACAGCACAACGGAGTATCGGAACGGAGGAATCACACCTTATTAGATATGGTGCGCTCTATGATGAGTACTACTGAGTTACCTATCTCTTTTTGGGGTTATGCGCTTGAGACGGCTACATACCTATTGAATCAAGTTCCATCAAAATTTGTGCCTAAAACACCATATGAGATATGGGGTGGAAAGAGACCGTATCTTAAACGAGTTAAGATATGGGGTTGTCCGACCTATGTCTAAAAGAAAAATCTGGACAAGCTCGAGGCAAGGTCAGTTCTATGTAAGTTTGTAGGATATCCAAAGAATTCGCATGGATATATCTTCTACCATTATGAGGAACAAAAGATGTTTGTTGCTCAACATGCCACCTTTTTGGAAAAGGAATTTCTTATAAAAGAAATTAGTGGTAATGAGGTAGAACTGGAAGAAGTTCCAGCTACACAAACTGTAACTGATTTTTTGGTGGAATCGGATGATTCGATAGTCCCCAACGAACCCCAGCCACTTCGTAGATCTAGTATAGTTTCTCATCCACCTGAGAGATACTACGGTTTTCTCATTGACGGTGGGAGTAAGGATTGCATCATGGAAGATGATGACCCAACTAGTTTCGAGCAGGCCATCACAAGTGGGGACTCTGTGAAATGGCTGGATGTTATGCGATCTGAGATGGAATCTATGTACACCAACAAAGTATGGACTTTAGAGGTTGCTCCTAAAGGAGTAAAACCAATCGGGAGCAAGTGGATCTTTAAGAAGAAAATTGGTGTAGATGGAAAAGTTGAGACTTTCAAAACTAGACTTGTTGCAAAAGGTTTTCGTCAACGACCTGGTGTCGATTATGATGAAACATTTTCTCCAGTGGCTATGCTTAAGTCCATCAGGATCTTACTTGCAATTGCTGCATACCATGACTACGAAATCTGGCAGATGGACGTCAAGACCGCTTTTCTAAATGGTGATTTAGAAGAGAGCGTGTACATGACTCAACCTGAGGGCTTCATAGATAGTGGAAGCAGCGGACAGGTGTGCAAACTGCTTGAATCCATCTACGGATTAAAGCAGGTATCGTGAAGTTAGAACATCTATTTTGATGAAGCTATCAAAGAGGTTGACTTCATAAAAAATGTAGATGAACCATGTATATACAAGAAAGTTGTAGAGAGTAAGGTTGTCTTCCTCGTATTATACATGGATGACATACTCTTGATAGGAAATGATGTTCCTATGCTGCACTTAGTCAAGCTCTTCTTATCACACAAGTTCTCCATGAAAGATCTTGGTGATGCCTGCTACATCCTGGGCATAAAGATCTATAAAGATAGATCGAAGCGGATGTTGGGATTGTCCCAATCCAGGTACATAGGCACCATACTAAAGAGGTTTAGTATAGAAGATTCTAAGTGTGGTAATTTACTCGCTTTCTCAGGAATCACTCTCTCCAAAGAGATTCCTCCCAAGACTAATTTAGAGAGGGCTCACATGCAAGGGATACCCTATGCCTCGGTGGTTGGGTCAATCATGTATGCGATGTTATATACCAGACCGGATGTAGCTTACTCACTAGGTACAGTGAGTAGGTATTAATCAGATCCTGGGGAGAAACACTGGACAGCTATAAAGAACATTCTTAAGTACTTGAGAAGGACTAAAGAAATGTTCTTGGTCTATGGTAACTGTGAACTCCAGGTGGAGTCCTTTACCGATTTGAGATTCCAGAGTGATAAGGATGACAGTAAGTCGGTCTCAGGTTTTGTCTTCACCCTCAATGGAGGGGCGGTATGTTGGAAGAGTTCCAAGCAAGATACCGTTGCAGACTCGACGATGGAGGCTGAATACATCGCTGCCAACGATGCTGCCAAAGAGGCTGCCTGGATGAAGAAGTTCATAGCTGAACTTGGTGTGGTTCCATCCATTGAGCATCCAATACCTTTGTATTGTGATAACAATGGAGCTGTGGCTTTGGCCAAGGAACCCCGGTCCCATCAGAGATCCAGACATATTCTTAGGCGGTATCACCTGATCCGGGAGATAGTTGATCGCCGGGAGATCGAGGTCAAGAGAGTTGACACGAAGGACAACGTAGCGGATCCACTCACGAAGGCCCTCCCCCAGACGCAATTCGAGAGACTATTTGGAATGTTGGGTATGAGATACTACAACAACTGGCCTTAATGCAAGTGGAAGATTGTTAGGAATATGTATGCCCTAGAGGCCATTATTATACATTGATGTATATTATAGTGGATGCTTGGACATATATATAAAGGACTTTCTTGCTCGACATGATAGTATGCTATCTGGTTGCCTTTATCTTAACATGTTCACTGGTATTATTATACTGTCTCTCATATACATGTTGATAAAGCCCTTAGGATGTTGGCTTGACTACCAGGACTATGATGCGGATCATACTACTGGGACCTGGATAGTCTATAAGCACATCCTTCAATTGTTCCTAGTCGAGGGAATATCGAGACAGGGCATCGATATTCCAGAGTAGACTAGTGTGTATATTTCTTGACCCTGTATGGGGCGATGGTTGATCCCATATCCATTGGTGTTTGACATCAAAGATTGTACACAGGTGCTCATTAAAGAATGGGTATACCGAACAGGACTCGTCGAGAACTCCTAGATGGTACTATACCTATCGTCAGATAGCAGTTCTCTGGTGACACTGGTACATGTTAGTCTGTAGACCCGAGATCGTCATAGAGTCTTGTGTAGTTCCCGCTGTGCTTTGATTTCCTTCCTACCACGGCTCAAAGGAGTCATGCAAACAGGTGGATTTTGGGTACAGTCCCGAGTCACATGGAGGCAATGAGCAATAGGAGGTGTTTTGTCTCTCCCGGTATAGGGAGTTGATGTTGCGCTATGCTCGATTGGCTATAACAGAAAATCCCTGGACAGGGATGTTGATGAGATTTACTGGTAAGTGTTATCAGTAGTTTCTCGTACCGTTATAGGACACACATAAGCATGACTAATCAAGTTATTGGGGTCTGTCGATTCCACCCCAGACTCGATATAGGACATATCAGACGAAGAGACCGGACTGTACGGTAAGTGTTACCTATAGGCTTCATAAGATTTTGGACAAGCTTGCTTGTTGATCTTCTAATCGCTCAATACCTGGGTAGCCGTTACGTCCAGCAAGTACCGCTGACGGTTTGTGGGTGATTGATGTGATCATCACCTACTTCTGGCGTATTGACGAGTCTTTAGAGTCCCACACAGAAATTTCCTGGTTCAAGCGAAACGAAGTAGGCCACATATGCTGATATTTGCGGGGGCCAGATTAAATACGAGTATGTGATGCCGTATTATAATCTGGCGGTTATTTATTATCGGTTAGGTTATATATGATATAACCGGATTATTGAATCAAGTGTTGATTTGATAATGTGATATACCGATAAATGATATTAGTTTGTTATATGTGATATAACCGGATTATTAAATCAAGTGTTGATTTAATAATTTGATATATATTATATTGGATATAATTATATATTAACTAATATTATTTGCTCACTAATTATTCTTCATAATATATATATATATATATATTAAAATGAAGCATGGCATGGATTTTCTATTTTTAGAAAATAGAAAATGAAAAGAAAAATGAGTGAGGTCAAGAGAGTAGCCATTCCACACTTATTCCTTCTTGACATGGGA
The DNA here is from genome assembly GCA_030015575.1 of Agapanthus africanus. Classification (NCBI taxonomy): domain Eukaryota; kingdom Viridiplantae; phylum Streptophyta; class Magnoliopsida; order Asparagales; family Amaryllidaceae; genus Agapanthus; species Agapanthus africanus. The sequence goes on along the minus strand of JASDDO010000004.1, from coordinate 341,669,225 downwards.
TTTTTTTACCTTAGCCGTTCTAGCTCTCTCCATCTTCCATCTTCTTCTTCCTCTTCATGCTAAGCCCTAACCCTCACATATGATGTGAACCATAGAGCTTAGAATAAATCCTAGTGAGCTTAGAAACCCCACTTCACCATCCTAGTTTAGATTAGCACTCTAAACTAGTGTGTTTCTTTCACTAATGAGATTTTATTGAAGAGGTAGTTTGATTAGAGAAGCTTCGGGTGGATCTTCTTTAGCATGAAGATCATGTTACTTATATGTATTCCCTAGAGGCTATTACTGTACATGCGATATATATTGTAGTGGATGCTTGGACATATATAGGGAGGACTTTCTTGCTCGACATGATAGTATGCTATCCGGTTGCACTTTATCTTAACATGTACACTTATTGTTTCTCTGTTACATGTTGATAAAGCCCTTAGGATGAGTACCTGACTACCAGGATTATGATGCAGATCATACTAGTGGGGCAGAGGTAGTCAGTAAGTACATCTTTAGATTGTTCCTAGTCGTGGGAGTATCGAGACAGGGCATCGATACTCCCGAGTAGACTAGCGTATGCGTTTCTCGACCCATATGATAGGCGATGGATGATCCCATATCCATTGGTGTTTGACATCAAAGAAGGTATACGGGTGCTCAGTAGAGACAGGGTACACTGGAAGAACTCGCCGAGAACTCCTAGATGGTATTATACCTATCTTCGGATAGCAGTTCTCTGGTGACACTGGTACAGGTTAGTCTGTAGACCAAAGATCGTCATAGAGTCTTGTGTGATTCCCGTTGTGGTTTGATTTTCACCATACCACGGTCAAGAGATCGTGCAAAAAGGTGGTTTTTGGGTACAGTCCCAAGTCACATGGAGGCAATGAGCGATAGGAGGGGTTTCGTCTCTCCCGATATTAGGAGTTGATGTTATGCTATTCTCGATTGGCCATAACAAGAAATCACTGGCCAGGGTTGCTGAGATTTACTGGTAAGTGTTATCAGTAGTTTCTCTAACCGTTATGGACCTTGCATAGACATGACTTATCAGTCTATTGGGGTCGACGTTATACCACCCCCAGGCTGTGATATGCGACATATCAGACGAAATGACTGGACTGTACGGTAGTGTTACTGATTGGATTCGCAGGAGTACGAGCAGGCTTGCTTGTTGATCTTCTAATCGCTCAATACCCGGGTGGCCGTTACGTTTAGCAGACCGCTTGCGGCTTGTGGGTGTTTGATATGATCATCACCTACTGCTGGCGTATTGACGAGTCTTTAGAGTCCTACACAGAGGTTTCCTGGCTCAAGCGAAATGGAGTAGGAGCACATATGTGATATGTGCGGGACCTATATTAATGCATGTATGTGATACCACATTCCATTCTCGCGATATGTGATATCGGTCGGTTATATATGATATAGCCGGGTTATCGGATCAAGAGTTGATTCATTTGATATTAGTCGGTTATACATACTATAGTCGGATTATTAAATCAAGTGTTGATTTAATAATTTAATGTAGAATTATATATTTGATATATTAAATTATATTAACTAATATTAGCTCACTTAAGCTTTTCTTTTTCTCACATTTGTTACACTTAACATATATATGATATATGTTAATTGTTTTCTTTGCACACAAAATATATATATGATATATATTGTTGTGTCATGCTAGGTTACACATGAAACATGTTAGTATGAGACTCACATCATGCTAGGTTAAATTTAGGGTTTTATTTCTTTTAAGTAATTCAAACATTTGGATAATGAGTCATGGTTCAAAGCTTGTAGAAGCTTGTAGGTTTCATTGACTAAGTCCACTTGTTTAACTAGCTTAAGATATTTGTTAACCCAACCCTTAACCCATAGTCATGGTTTAGTCTCTACAATGGTTAGTGCATAACATACACTCACCATGGTTGTATTTCTAACCTCACTTGATTATTCTTTCATCACTTGCTTCATCTTCTTCTTCCAAAAAGAAAAGAGTTTTCTAGGGTTTGAAAAAGTGATGAAAATTGTGAGAAAATTAAAACTAAAATGAGCAAAATTCCTACTTCATCATCCTCTACTACTTACCATTTAGTATAGCGTGTTTTCTTCACTAATTTCACAATTAGTGAAAAGGTAGCTTGGGTTAGTGTCTCCTCGACGTAGCTCATCTTCGGCCTCGAAGACTTCGATGCAAGCTTGTTCGTTTCTTCATGGGAGCCTCTCTAGAGTCCGGGAGTTCGTGATCGCAGCGAAGGGACTACTACACGGAGCTATTGAAGTGAAGGACCGGTCTACAAAGGTTGTATTCCTTGTTCACTTTAGATGTAAAGTGTTTACATTTTGTTTCGTCGGGTTTTCTAGTATCGATTATAGGGTTAGGGTTAGCTAGAACGGCAAAAAATTAAATATGGCATGGATGATGCCTCCCGAAACCTTGCTGCCGTGCTAAACAAAGCTGCAGTGGTATCAGAGCCATGCTAAAAAATTAGACGATGTTTGCTAGGATTACGAAACCGAAACTACTCCGAAACACCCGATATGAAAACTTGGTTTCTGTCGAATTTTAAAAGTCTTCAAAAAAAATTTTAAACAACTGCAGAATGTTGTATGAGATATGACATGAACACTGAGAAAATTTGAAGGGGTTTTATGCAAAAATGGCTGGCCACATTGCTCTCAAAACCGGCGAGCTCGGTTCATTTTTCTCCTATGGGCTTCAAATTTTTATGGTGTTCCAGTATCTGGGTTTTAGGGTTTCAGGTATTGTTTGGCTTTGCTAAATTTTCGTGTGATATTAACTTTCTGCAAAAGCAACTCGAAGTGTTTCATAATCGTAATTCTAATATGTATTCGGGTTATTTAGACGATATTAAAAAGTTCGTATGGATATCAATAACACAATTTTTCCCCGCTAGAAATTTTTCAAGAGTTGGATTTTTTTCCGAATTTAAAATTTTCAGAAAATCTTACAAGCGATTCTGTGGATCCTCTAGAAGAACGAAACCCTAACTCGATTATGTGACCGTCAGAACCGCCATCAAACCCTAGAGTTTATGGTAGTTCAGCGGTGCCACATGTGAGGCATTGGTTGACCCTTCTACGGCTGGTTCATAGGAGCTGTGGCATGTTTCTGAGTACTTTTTTGAACTCCGCTCAAGTGTTGAGCTTCACGGGAAATTTTGGGTGCTTGATTATTCGATCAAAAAGTTTAACTTCGTCTAGCTATCTGTAATTGTGATACAATATTTGGAATCCACAAATAGTTATGAGATAACTAGTTTGAATTTTATAAATCTAGCAGTTTAGTCTCATTTGATCGGTTGCCACGGGATTTTGATGTGATCAAAAGTCCGTCGTAATTACGTAGTGTACGTGGATACTCGCCGGGTAACCTTACTTGATAGACACGCCCCATAGCCCCGACCAAGTGACTGTAGGAGAACCCCGTCGCTAAAAGCATCCGTTCGGGTACTCGCGGCAGCGGTGTTCCGCCTTAGTGCACTTCGTCGACGGCATCGGGGGGTGCGGCCGTCTACTAAAGTTTCCGACGAACATTCGATCAAGTTATCAGGAATCTTGTTGAATTGCCCGACTGTTTATTGGAAAGTGTTTTCAATATCGAGAATAAAATGCGGGGTTTATAATTGTTAGGCATGCGATGTCTAAGGAATTCATTTGGTTAGGTATGAAATCCAAAGTATGTGATACATTGGGTTTATGATGTCTAAGGTGGTTGCGGATTCCAACTGTTATAGTTTTTCACTTTCTTTTCTGCGACCGTAAGTGTAATATGTGGTGTATCGCCGGTTTCGTTGCTATATGTCAACAACAATAGGGATACGCATATTTACTTACGTTGATGACATGTGATGTTATGTGTTGCTGTGATATGTTATATTGGATCGTCGTGTTATGAATAGCCGGGGGGTTTTATGTGAGATGAGAGTTTTTCATTTTCATTCATGTAAAATTCATTGTATGTAATATTTTTTTATTGGGGCACTTCTGGGTTGAGGACGATGTCACCATTGATGTATATTATTTATTTTTCCGCATTAGGATAGACCCAAGGCGGTGAGCACAAGTAACCGGGTTCTGGGGTCCAGTGGGAGACCATTGTTCACACCATAATACTGCATTATTATATTTCCCATTCTTATTCTTTTTATAAATAAACAGGTACTTTTGACGCATGTCTGCTACATGTTACAGGTTACAGGTTCTTGGACAGGAAACAGTGAAAACGATGTAAAGACTATGAAAATATGGACTTTTGACCAACAAATGGGAGGATCTTAGTCAAGCCTACATCGAAAGACAGTTCACAATTAACAAGGCAACTCAAGGTCCAAAAATACAAAGCGAACGGTTAAAAGTTCACTACAATTCACTGTGAAGATCTGGAGAAGAAACAGAAGTAAATATGAGAAAGGACCTATGTAAACAGTAAGCCTAAGAAGCCCAGAAGCATCCACAAAAATTACAGCCAAAGATCTCTCTATTGGGCCGCGGAACCGCGGCCCAATCCCTACCCAGGCCGCGGTTCCGCGGCTAGAAGAAGCCCATATGCAAAATATTTTTTACCCAAATACAGTGGCTGCGTTGACTGGTCTTTATAGGGCTATTTTTGTAATTGTAGACATGCGGGTCAAATGTAACCCTAGGGTTTCCTATTCTTTATAAATAGGAACTGTAATCATTGTAATTCTTCATGCCTCCCTTCATTAATAAAATTTCAGAAATCTTTTGGAGAGCATCGGTGTTTCTTCTCCATTCAGAAATTCAGATCTGACAACCCTGCATGGATGATTGGAGGGATGCATCTGTAAGTAATTTAATTTCTTGCCTTAGATGTTAGCTTTGGGAAAGGCTTTTGAGAGATGAGATCTCTCATCCCTTTCTTACCCATCACATAGAATCTATAGGACTCCATGCATACATGCACATACCGCTCCCTACGGCACCCTATCCCTCGAGGTAGCGGTGATACCGTAGTATAAAGGCCCGGGTGTGATGTTTTCCATGGAGGTTAGGGTAAGGATCTCTAAAAGAAGGACAAGAACCTAGAGGAAGGAACACCTTCCCGAATGGATCCAATCCCCTTTATTGATAATTACCATAACTCATCTTAGATCCTATTCTGGGTATAGAAAGCATTGAGATTTATTTACATTTCCAAACCATTCCTAAACCTAACCCTAGCAAGATTTAGAACTAGATTAATTTGGTTTTTAGATAGAATCAATTTTTAGATTTAATAACAACTCCGAACACCCTTCGGAATTAACTCGTAAGAACGAATCGGAAATTCACAACATCCCTGTGGACCAACCCGTACTCACCGGCTAGCTGCAAAGCGACGCCGTTCTTGATTGCGGTTACAAATATTTTTGATCTATCTTTTAGAAAGCGCAAGCACGCTAAAATCACTCCAATCAAATGGCGCCGTTGCCGGGGACGGCGTAATCTTTCTTTTTGTGAATTTTCGGGTTGATATAAATTTTAAAAATTATAAAAATCTGAAAATATAAAAAAAAAATATAAAAAAAAATAATCAAATTTGATCTGTTTGAAGGGTGTATCTTTTGGATCTTGCAGGAACAGCGAAGAATCAAGGATCTGGAATTTTACAGAGAGCAAATCAAAATTTGGTACATAAGAACAAAGAGGAATTGAAAGCACAGAACCATAGAAATTTTTCCAGAGGCTGAAACCACCAAGGCGCCGCGCTTCCGCCGCACAACTAGGCCATCTGCCGCGGTTCCGCGCTCTCGAGGAGTCGAGACCGGGTCTCCTAACTCTAGAATTGGTAGGGTTGCTTGCCGCTCTCGTAGGGGTCAAGGATGTGGGTTTGGCTATTCATCACGACCATGGAATCCGTGTTTTTTATTGGCTTATTTAAAATACGGAATTCCTAGTATATCCAATATTTCATATGTGATTTTTCTGCTGCTGATATTCTGTGATGTGATCACTTGATATGTTCTGAGACGAATGCCTATATTATATATATGAGATATAATAAATATTGTTGCTTTCGTTTCTTCTGTGATGCTTGGGAAGCATAATTTGATGGGAATTCATTAATGAGATTATTGAAATAAAAGAAACCTAAAGATATTGTAGAAACTTGTTTTAAAAACTGGTAGCTCGAGTTCTTGCTTTGCATAGCGATATTCCTTGTAGAATATCCAGCACCTTATTCGATAAGGAAAGAGCCGAGATCCCTTCACCGGGAGTGACCTCTTTAGCGAAACTAGCAGATGCTACAAACTCGGTTTGTCTTTTAATTACTTTTATAGTTTTTGCTTTGCATAATGGTATTTGTGAAATATCATGCACCTTATTCGATAAGGAAAGAGCCGAGATCCCTTCACCGGGAGTGACCTCTTTAGCAAAACTAGTAAAGGCCTCAAAAACACTCCTTTTTCAAAATCACTCGATTCTACAACGATATCAAGTTCATTACGCAAAGGGTTTTCTTAAAAACCTGCGTAGCCCTCCGTCATTTCAGATAAGTACTACTTAGTATTCGTGCTAAGTTTGTTGGCTTTCGTCAAGGCGTAGTGTGCGGTAGCAAACTAGTGCTTATCTGTTTAAGCATATGATGTGATTGGATTGGGGTAGTCGTACGACTTTTTTGGCTTTCGTCAAGGGTTGTGAGGGTGGGTTTAATTCAATCAAGAAATGTACGGATTGAACTTGACTAGTGGACTATGGTTTGTTGGCTTTCGTCAAGGTCATAGGACGCTAGGGGCAAAACATTATCGGGAATTTTAAGTGTTGAAATTTGCAATGAGATTGCATACCTTCTATGAGATAGTTGGATCTCGATACCCACTGCGAGTAAGAGTTACTCCTCGGAGAGTTTTACACATTACAATTAGCCGATCAAGTAGGTGTCTAGAAAGGTGTTAATGGGGTTACGCCCCTGGGAAAACGAGGTTTATTTTAATTAGGTCCGTGCGAAAGCACGGGGAACCTCCCTCAAAGTACCGACACTGGCCTGGCCGAAAGATTGGCGAACTTGTAGGGTGTAATTAATCCCGGCTAGTCTTACCTTTTAGGGTTTGAGGGTAGATTTGACTAAAACAGTGGGAGCCATCCTGATTAGATAAACTAATAACCAATCTAATCCTGCAAGAGCGCACGCAGAGTGTTTTCTTCTCTCTCTCTCTCTCTCTCTCTCTCTCTCTCTTGGTAGCGACCATATCACGCCTTAATCAAGATAATAAAATGATGCATTGACCGAACATGCTTATTATACTGAGCTAGGGAACGTTGGTTCCGCTCTATCTTATAATTGTTATAAGTCCGAGCAGGAAATAGGGGAATATCCGGATTCGCATGCCACCCAATCGAAGAAAGTGCATGTTGATGCATCTTCTTCGGGTGTGTTCATTACCGAGAACTGTTTTTCAGTTTCCTCTGTGTCCTGGGTATGTGATACCGGATAAGGATCCTACATATGTAAGAGTTACATGGACTGCAGAAAGGTAGAGAACTGAGAATAGATAATATATCTCTAAGTGTTAGAGAATGGTGCAATTGTTGCAGCCAAGTCTGTTGGCAAATATCACCTTATATTAATACATTGATTCTGAACGAATGTTATTACATTCCGAACCTGATATACAACATTACATCAGTTTCTTTAATGAGTTAAAGAAGGATATAATTCTGTATAGGAGGATAATGTTATGAACATTTTCCTGAATCAAGAGTTGATTCGATCGGTCACGTTATATAATAGCATATACGTTCTAAATCAAACCACAGTTCAAAGTATTTAGAACATAAACAAGAGGAGTAGTTCAGAAATGAACGAATCCTTCTTGTGGTATTGTAGACTAGGTCATATCAATGTGACACGACCAGCTAATTTACATAAGGATGAATATTAGAATCTGTTCGAATTTTCATCTTATGATACTTTCCAGTCTTGTCTCAAAGGTAATATGACCAATACTCCGTTTACTAGAAACTGAGTAAGAGTCAGTGAACTCTTGGGACGCATACATGATGATGTACACGGTCCTATTTCTACAAATGCCAAGGTTAGTTCTTGGTACTTCATTACATTCATAGACTATCTCTCAAGATTCGGACATGTGTTCCTGTTGAAACACAAGTCTGAAACTTTTGAGAAATTCAAGGAATATAAGTTTGAAGTTGAGAACCAGATGGGTAAAAGTATTAAAGTCCTTCGATATGATCGAGGAGGAGAATACTTGGGCATGGAGTTCCTGGATTATTTAAAGGAGAATGTGATTCTCTCTCAGCTTACTCCTTCGAGTACACAACAGCACAACGGTGTATCGGGGCGGAGGTATCGCACCCTATATGATATAGTGCGCTCTATGATGAGTACTGCTGAGTTACCTGTTTCCTTTTGGTGTTATGCACTTGAGAAGCTGCATACCTATTGAATGGGGTTCCGTCCAAATTAGTGTCTACCACTCCAGATGAGATATGGTATGGGAAGAGACCATGTCTTAAACGAGTTAAGAAATGTGGTTGTCCGGCCTATGTTGAAAGGCAAAATCCGAAAAAGCTCGAGGCAAGGTCAGTTCTGTAAGTTTGTTAGGATATCCCAAACATTTGTGAGGGAATATCTTCTACCACTCTGAGGAGCAAAAGGTGTTTTGTTTCTCAGCATGCCATCTTTGTAGAAAAGGAATTTCTTATGAAGAAATTTATGGTCATGAGGTAGAACTGGAAGTTGTTCCAGCTAGACAAACTAACGGCTGATGATTTGGTGAAACCAAAGGATTCAATAGTTTCAAACGAATCTCAGCCTCTCCGCGAATCTGGTAGGGTTCCTCATCCACTTGAGAGATACTTCGGTCTTCTCGGTGATAGTGGAAGTGAGGATTGCATCATGAGATGATGGCCCAACTAGGTTCATGTTAGTGTATATGCCCTAGAGGCCATTACTGTATCATACTAATTCGTATATTACTTAATGGAAGCTTGGGATATTCACCTTGTATAGACAATCTTGCTCAATATAGTAGTATGCTACTTGGTTTGTTTCTACTTTAATGTGTACATGTGTTTATTTTAGTATATCACCTATACACATTAGTGGAGCCCTTAGGATCTTTGCTTGATTACCAGCGTTGTGATGGCAGTCACACTAGTGGGGGCTGGGTAATCTATAAGCACATCCTTATGCAGGTCCCTAGTCGCAGGACTATCGAGACAGGGCATCGATACTCCGGAGTAGACTAGCGTATGCGCTTCTCATCCCAGTATGGGAGACGGTCTGTCCCACAGCCGTCAGTACGTCGTACTTGAGATAGTATGCGAGTGCTCGTTGGGTTACGAGTACACTGGACAGGACTCGTCGGGAACTGTTGGTTGGTATTATACCTATCGTCAGTTATCAGTTCCCAGGTGACATGAGTACAGCTTAGTCCGCTGACTTGACACTATCACTTCGCCTCGAGTGTGTTCCCACTGTACTTAGATTACTACCCTACCACGGCTCAAAGGAGTCGTGCAAACAGGTAGTAGTTGGGTGCAGTCCCGAAGCACTTGGAGGCAGTGACGGTTAGATAGGATTCGTCTCTCCCGGTATTGGGGGTTGACATCGCGCTGTGTCTAGGAGAGCCATTACACGAGTAGTCCCTGGCCAGGGCAAGCGAGATATACTGGTAGGTTTCCAGTGCTATCTCAGGGTGTTCTGGGCTACACTCTGACACGACTTGTACCGCTATTAGGGGACTGACGTTTACCGCCCCCTAGGCCCGCCATGTGATGTATCAGACGAACAGACCGGACTGTACAGAGATTGTCACATTCAGGCTTAGTAGGAGTTCAGATGGGTTTCACCTCGTCAGTCTTCTTGTCGGCATCTACCTGGGGACCGTTACGCATAGCTAGTGCCGCTTGCGGTCTATGGTTAAACCCACTGCCAGCGTAGTGTCGAGTCTTTAGAGTCCTACGCAGAAAGCTATTCGCCTTTAGGCAAAAGAGTAGAGGTCGCATGGTTTTGCGACAGGTCGCATGGTTTTGCGACAGGGTTCGATCACATCCGTGCACTTGTGCACGTTCAGTGTCCGGACAGTTAACACTAGCGGGCTTTAGTTTAAGCCAGATCCTAGTGTACATTTTGGGATTGGTTTTATCTCGTTTGTATTCGTGTTCCTCGGAACGCGGATGCGGGTGTGTATGCATAGTTGACAGAGAGACAGAGGCAGAGGATTCTCATTGGGGTTGTTGACTGTTGACTATTGACTTTTTGCTAAACCCTAATGAGAATAAGAAATATAATTAACAATAATATTAATTAAGTATTATAGTGACATGGTTGTTGACTTTGTTGACTTGTTGACTTTGTTGACCGGTTGACTAGGTCACGACCCGAGAATTTCGACTCGTGACCGGCACTTAACCACGCAACGTCTACAGGCGTAATGCGGCTAAGTAAGCCGGACCCAGAAATCAAAACCAATAAATATAGGGTGATTTAAAACATTTTCGTAAAAACAGTCATGCGTGTCCGAAAAACATCTTATTAATTTAGTAGAAATCCTTTTAAGTTCAAGAGTTATAACTTTTATAATTTTGGTAACATTTCCTTTTTAAACATTTGTCCCGTAAGTCGGGTAAAATCAAGGTGTAGCAGAAATAACAAGTGAAATAAATAAAGCATCCCAATATGATATACGACGCCGTAGCGAAGAATACACAGTAAAGCAAGGACAATATAGCAAAGGTAAGACTGCATAACATAAAGTCGGCTCACATGCGAGCTCGACACCAAAGTACCAAAATCATACACATCGCCCTCACAACTGTCTCTAAGTCAATACAGAAAGGTAGATGGAGAATACTAGATACATCAATATACAACTGAAAGATAACAGATACCGTACAAAACCCACCTAACAGAAAAAGCCTAACTCGCCTCAGCAATGGTATCTGTGCCAAAAGATGCGGTAACAGCCAGCCGCGACTACTCCCAAGGGCAACCTGCAAATACTGTGGCATAACGGGGGTGAGTTGCCAACTCGTGAATAGAGATAACATATAAAGGTGATCGCGAGCATGCACATATAGCGTGGCTCTACTAATGCCAGCAGATGATATCAATGCATGCCAAACAGTGGATGCAATAGTAATGCAAGTGCTCTATCAGGTAAGTGCTACAGGATGAGGTATATAGAAATCAATACTGAGCATGGGATACATAACGTCTATATGGAATATGTCAACATGGAAAACAATAGGCGGTGCCTCAGGCTGCACCCAAATCCCAAATACACTCAGGCGCCGGCACACCCATCGGCCCTCAAATCCTGTATATCTCTGAGATATCACGAGTGCCCAACATCGGCACCCAAAATATCATAAAATACTCGTGTCCAGCATCGACACGCAAATCCTCGTATACCGGGCTCCGTCAGTCCGGATCGGCCCGCGGGGTCCATCTGCGGTATCGGCCCTCGGCCCCGGCAGTACGGATCATCCCGCATCCATCTCTCGACTCTGGCCAGTATCCTCCGGACAACTGCCAGGTCCAACCAATCACCGGTAGGTACTCGCCCACCTCCAGGCTCAATCGGCAAAACCCATCGATCATCTCGCCGAGGGGAACCATACCGGGCCCACCACGAACCCGCAAACGGAACATCCACTCCTCGAATCGGGTTTCAAGCACACGTCTCAGCACCGAGAAAACGCGTGGTGGACGCACCAAAATATCATATCACGAGGTACCGGGTTTTTCAAAATAGTGCATCTTTTCTTAAATAATTCCACAGTCCTCAAAACCAGAAATCACATGAAAATCCATCGCTAATAAATAAATCCAATGCGAGGTACAATGTAATAAATCTATGGTAGCTGTATAAGGGAAAAACCGCCTTTAAAATAGTTTCCGTTTTTTTTAAAGATGTCATGCGGCTCCTAATTTCTAGGAAATCATAATCAATCACATGTAAGATGAACTATAACCACATAATCCTGGCAGCTCTACAGTGAGTGTGGCATGGCAATTACTAACGGTGTGTGTGTAGCATGCAAAATAGTGCCCGTGCAACATAAACCGTTAGTAATAGTGCGGTGTTCTATCAGTTCTAAGCAATATATATATATATATATATATATATATATATATATATTTATATATAGCAGGGAATGCAACATGCGATGACAGTCTATGGGGTAAATGCAACATATAGTAATAAGGTCCTATCAGCCCTGACGCATAACGCCATGCGGGCGATATCCCCGTAGATGTGAAATCTACTCACCGTGTCTCGCGCTAAGTGTATCCAACAACTTGCTTGCCCTTCTTCGCAGCGTCCGTCTCACTGGCCTGCGAACCTAGAATCACATAACACATATCACACATAAGCTCAATTTCACAGAAACACGACACTACAATCCAACTAGAAACCCGTGTCGCAAACCAATCGTGCGTGTGCGCGATACGCTAAAACGTGTGATCACGCACCTGAAACTACCCCGACGCGTCGCGATACGCAGAAACCCCAAACCTACTCACGTATCACGCGTGTCGCGAAGGTTTAGAAAAACGGCAAAATAGGTATTTGGTCCCAGATTTTACTACAGAACTAGATTTACAAAAATATATATATCATAGAACCCTACACACTAGCAGACACCTACAGAACCAAACCCTAACCCAAACCCTACCCATCTGGCTGCAATTGGCGGCCAGAACGAAATAATTGGCGGCCTACAGTAGCAGTTAGGGGGTCGGGTTAAATATAGGGTATCAGCACATCACCACTATACTGCAGTATCCTCAATTTCATTCTGAACTCACCGGGTCAATAGCAGTTCCAGAAAACTCAAATTTTGCACAAATATGATAAATTGCATCAATTAGGGAAACTGGTGGTATTTTAGTGTAATAGGGGTTAAGCTAAGCTAATAGGGTCTCAACAAACCTCAATTATCCTACTGAAACCAATTTACACCTCATTAGCACAAGGTTCCCACTAACACTCCATATCACACTAAAACGCACTTAAAACCATTAACCGATGCAAAACTACACTAACTAAGCAAGCTAGGGAGTATGTTTAGGAATTATACCTCATACTTAACCCTAGGTAGCTGAAGGAAGCAAAAGAAATGAAGGGGAGAAGCTGCAGTTGCTGCTGTTGCTGTTCACTGCTGCTGCTGCTACTGATCTCTGCTGTTGCTGCTACTGCTTCTTGCTGCTGCTGCTGCTCTCATGCTGCTGCTGCTGCTCTCATGCTGCTGCTGCTGCTTCTGGCCTCAGGTGTTGCTGTTGCTGTGCTTGCTGCTGCTGCTGGGGTTTCTGGAGCTGAGGTAAGTGTGTGTGTGTGAGTGTGTGGGTGTTTGAGAGAAATGCAAGAAAATGAGATTAAACACTCAAGGTCCAAATGTCAACTCTCCTCTCTCTCTCTTCATTAAAGCCAAGCATGGGCTAAGCCATGATGCCCACTCCCTCTCTCTCACAAGTCAACACCAAACACAACTCAATTTAAAACAAATACAAATCCTAAGGTGTTACAATCTCTCCCCCGTAAAGAAATTCGTCCCCGAATTTCAAAAATCTAACTACACATACCTTCAAAAAGATGGGGATACGTCTTCATCATCTCGCTTTCGGTCTCCCAAGTGACCTCCTCACGGTTCTGACCACGCCAAAGTACCCTAACTGATGGAATGTCCTTCGATCTTAATTTCTTCACTCGTCGATCCAAGATCATCACCGGCTGCTCTGCATAGGAAAGGTCGCGCTCCAGCTGGATCGTCGGGTGCTGGATCGCGTGCGAAGGATCATGAAGATATCTGCGGAGCATCGAGACATGGAACACGGGGTGCACATCTGGAAAGCTGGGCGGAAAGGCCAAACGGTAGGCTACTGCACCAACACGCTCGAGGATCTCGAAGGGGCCCACATACCCGGGACTGAGCTTCCCCTTCTTCCCAAACCTCATCACACCTTTCATTGGGGAGACCCTCAAGAAAACATGATCCCCAACAGAAAACTCAAGTCTGCGTCGCCGACGGTCCGCATAAGATCTCTGCCTACTCTGTGCTGCTCTCATCCTGTCGCGGATCAACTGGATCTTCGCTGTCGTCTCCTCAACAATTTGTGGCCCTAAGATACTGCTCTCACTGAGCTCTGTCCAACAGGCGGGCGACCTGCATCTCCTCCCATAAAGAGCCTCAAACGGTGCCATCTGAATGGTCTCCTGGTAGCTGTTATTGTAGGAGAACTCTACCAAGGGTAAGTGATGATCCCAGCTACCTCCGAAGTCTAATACACACGCTCTGAGCATGTCCTCGAGAGTCTGAATGGTCCGCTCTGACTGTCCGTCGGTCTGCGGATGAAAAGCCATGCTGAAACTCAAGCGAGTGCCCAAAGCCTCCTGAAGCATCTGCCATAGTCTACTGGTAAACTGGGTGCCTCTGTCGGACACAATACACGTCGGGACTCCGTGCAGTCGTACTATCTCGTCAATGTAGATCTGGGCATACTGAGTAAATCCGAAAGTCGTCTTCACCGGTAGGAAGTGAGCCGCTTTCGTCAAACGATCCACGATCACCCAGATGGAGTCATACTCCCGACTAGTCCTGGGTAGACCCACCACGAAATCCATCGAAATCTGTTCCCATTTCCACTCCGGAATGGGTAACGGCTGTAGCTCTCCCGCGGGCCTCTGGTGTTCAGCCTTGACTTGCTGACAAGTCAGGCATCTCGACACAAAATCTGCGATGTCCCTCTTCATTCCGTCCTACCAATAAACATCTCTCATATCATGATACATCTTGGTGGAACCGGGATGGACGCTATACACCGATCGATGTGCCTCCTCAAGAATCTCGCGCCTCAGTCCCTCAGCATCTGGTACGCACAGTCTAACTCCAAAACGTAGTACCCCCTGATCATCGATCACGAACTCGGAAAATCTGCCCTGTCCAATCTATGCCATGATCTCTGAACATCGGTCATCACTGAGTTGTGCCTCACGTATACGATCGATCAACTGTGGGCGTGCACGGACATGCGCTATCTGTCCTCCAATTGGCGTGAACTCGAACTGTACTCGGCTGTCACATAATATCTGCCAATCTGCTGACGACTGCCCCTGTACTGCGCTCAAACAAGATAGGCTACTCCCGGGCCTCCTGCTCAAAGCATCCGCCACCACATTTGCCTTGCCCGGGTGATATAAGATCTCGCAGTCGTAATCCTTCACTAACTCTATCCATCGGCACTGTCGAAGGTTCAGGTCCCGCTGCTGGAATATGTATTTCAGACTCTTGTGATCCGTGAATATCTGGCACGACTCGTCGTATAGGTAATGTCGCCAGATCTTAAGTGCGAAGACCACTGCTGCCATCTCCAAATCGTGAGTGGGGTAGTTCTGCTCATGCTTCTTCAATTGTCGCGAGTCATACGCGATCACTCTATCATGCTGCATCAGTACGCACCCTAACCCCACTCGAGAAGCATCACAAAAGACCACAAATCCGCCCGATCCGGAAGGTAAGGATAACACCGGTGCCGTCGTCAGCCGTGTCCGTAACTGCTGGAAACTGTGCTCGCACTCCTCCGTCCAAACGAAAGGAACTCCCTTCCGGGTCAACCCGGTCAACGGTGTAGCAATACGGGAGAAGTCCTGCACAAAACGTCTATAGTAACCGGCCAACCCCAAAAAGCTGCGAATCTCCGTCACCGATGTGGGTCTGGGCCAACGCTGAACGGCCTCGATCTTCCTCGGGTCTACACATATACCGTCTCGTGAAACCACATGCCCCAAGAAATCTACGCTGTCCAGCCAAAAAGCACACTTGGAGAATTTCGCATAAAGCTGGTGCTCGCTCAAGGTCTGCAATGTAATCCGCAGGTGCTGCTCGTGCTCCTCACTACTCCGGGAATACACCAAGATATCGTCAATGAAGACTATGATGAACAGATCCAAATATGGCCGGAAAATACGGTTCATCAAGTCCATGAAGGCTGCTGGCGCATTGGTGAGTCCGAACGACATCACCAAAAACTCGTAATGGCCGTAGCGCGTACGGAAAGCTGTCCTGGGAATGTCCTCCTGTCGAACCCGCAGCTGATGATAGCCCGATCGTAGATCGATCCTCGAAAAGTACCCTGCCCCCTGAAGCTGGTCGAACAAATCGTCGATGCGCGGCAAAGGATACCTGTTCCGCACTGTCACCCTGTTCAGCTGGCGGTAGTCGATACACAAACGCAAACTGCCGTCCTTCTTCTTGACAAACAGGACTGGAGCACCCCAAGGAGAAACACTGGGTCGAATAAGTCCCTTATCCAGCAAATCTTGCAACTGACCCTTCAACTCTCGAAGTTCCGCCGGGGCCATCCGATAAGGCGGTATGGAAATAGGCCCCGAGCCAGGAACCAAATCAATACAGAAGGAAATGTCGCGCTCGGGCGGCAACCCTGGAAGCTCGTCAGGGAACACATCAGGAAACTCGCTAACAACCGGAACCTGATCCAATGGAACCTGTGTAGCACTAGCATCGCAAATATAGGCGAGAAATCCCTGGCATCCCTTCCTCAAAAGCTGTCCAGCGCGAAAAGAAGAAATCACACTGTGAGGGGCGGCACCACGGTCCCCCAACACAACAAAAACCGACTCACCGGGAAAGCAGAATCTAACTGTCTTCTCACGGCAGTCCACAGAAGCATAGCACGTGGCTAACCAATCCATGCCCAAAAGAACGTCGAAGTCCAACATCTCCAGAAGGATCAAGTCGACAGGCAACTCTCTCTTGCCAATACAGACGATACAGGATCGGAACACGTGCCTAGCTACAAACGACTCTCCCACAGGAGTGGTCACCACAAGCGGCTGATCAAGCAAACCGGACTCTCTACCCAAACTCGGCACAAAGTGTGTGGATACGTACGAGTGTGTGGATCCGGGATCGAACAACACGTGTGCATCAACTGAACATACAGGAAGGATACCTGAAACTACTGCATTGGACGCCTGCGCGTCCTGATGTGTCAAAGCAAAAACCCGCGCCTGTCCACCACCTGCAACTGACTGCCCTCTGCCCCAGTCATCTCGTCCTCTCAGAGCAACTCCTCCACAGCCACGACCTCGCTGTGTATGAGTCTGGCGCGGAGCAACGGTAGGTACAACGGGCAACGCCCTCTGAGGTGGTGAAGGTGGTAAAGTAACATGTGGTGCTGCCGCCTCCCTCCGGTGTGTCTCGGGACAATCTCTAACGAGGTGAAGTAGGCTGCCGCATCTAAAGCAACCCCGCGGCGACTGCTGACTCTCTCGTGGATATGAACTAAACATCTGGCTCCGTCCCGAATCTCTGCCACTCCCCGTACCTGAACGATACCTGTCGCGGCGTCTGAATGTCTGTCTCCGTGCGGATATACCAGTACGAACTCTCTTCGTCTCTGGGACTGCCGAAGTCTCAGCAAGGTGCTCCTCGACTACTAGGGCTGCGTCTACAGCTGCTGCATAGGTCTCATAGTGCTGCGCGCTGATCGCGAGGAACAGTGGTGTAAGCAAGCCTCGAACAAATCTCTTGACTCGCAACTCCTTAGTAGCCACCAAATATGGGGCATAGACTGCCAACTCTGTAAACAGCACGTCATACTCTGCCACTGTCATCCCTGGCGTCTGGCGCAAGGACTCAAATCTGTGTGCTCGGGCATCCCTAACACTCTGGGGAAGGAAACGGGCTAGAAATACTGTCACGAACTCCGTCCAGGTCATAGGAGGAAGACCTGCTGCTCTGCCCTTCTCAACTGAATCACACCATTTCTGCGCAAGACCTTCCAGCCGAAAGCTCGCGAACTCAACCCATCTCGTATCTGCGCATCTGAGGGAACGGCATATCCGGGCCATCCTGTCGATGAAAGACTGTGGGTCCTCGGCTGTATCGGTGCCTGTGAATACCGGAGGCTTCGGCCTCATGAACTCTGATAGCGATACTGTAATCACCTCCATGGCTGCAGGGGCAACTGGCTGTGCGGTAGGTACCATCGCGGTCTCTAGAACGGGTGGAGCTACCTCTGGTCGCTGCGCTCGAAGCGTCTCAACTAGCGATCCTATCATCTGGCGCATCTCCTGCATGCTAGATCCCACCGTCTGGCGCATCTCCTGCATACCAGCCCCTAGCGTGGCGATCTGTTCTGTCACAAGAGGAACAGTCCGCTCGGGTACAACGGGTGCACTGCCCGGATCAGTCCTCGTCTCGGACGAGTCAACACGAATCTCGGCCCTCGCGGCCGCTCTTTGTGCCCTCGTAGTCTTAGGCGGCATAATGGCTGAAAGAGAATTAGGATTCGATAAGAACACGGAAATCGAATCGCAAAAACATATGTAATCAAGGAGGAATTTAAATCAACAAGTTCTAAGGTCGCATAGGCGGAGTACCGTGTCGTGAGTATGCCGCGGAACATACACACGCTACGCTACCCTGCTGCAGCTACCTACTCCATCATACCAGGGTCATCCTACACTCCGAAGGTAAAACCTACGCTCTGATACCAACTTTGTCAGAACCCGAGAATTTCGACTCGTGACCGGCACTTAACCACGCAACGTCTACAGGCGTAACGCGGCTAAGTAAGCCGGACCCAGAAATCAAAACCAATAAATATAGAGTAATTTAAAACATTTTCGTAAAAACAGTCATGCGTATCCAAAAAACATCTTATTAATTTAGTAGAAATCCTTTTAAGTTCAAGAGTTATAACTTTTATAATTTTGGTAACATTTCCTTTTTAAACATTTGTCCCGTAAGTCGGGTAAAAGTAAGGTGTAGCAGAAATAACAAGTGAAATAAATAAAGCATCCCAATATGATATACGACGCCGTAGCGAAGAATACACAGTAAAGCAAGGACAATATAGCAAAGGTAAGACTGCATAACATAAAGTCGGCTCACATGCGAGCTCGACACCAGAGTACCAAAATCATATACATCGCCCTCACAACTATATCTATGTCAATACAGAAAGGTAGATGGAGAATACTAGATACATCAATATACAACTGAAAGATAACAGATACCGTACAAAACCTACCTAACAGAAAAAGGCTAACTCGCCTCAGCAATGGTATCTGTGCCAAAAGATGCGGTAACAACCAGCCGCGACTACTCCCAAGGGCAACCTGTAAATACTGTGGCACAACGGGAATGAGTTGCCAACTCGTGAGTAGAGATAACATATAAAGGTGATCGCGAGCATGCACATATAGCGTGGCTCTACTAATGCCAGCAGATGATATCAATGCATGCCAAACAGTGGATGCAATAGTAATGCAAGTGCTCTATCAGGTAAGTGCTACAGGATGAGGTATATAGAAATCAATACTGAGCATGGGATACATAACGTCTATATGGAATATGTCAACATGGAAAACAATAGGCGGTGCCTCAGGCTGCACCCAAATCCCAAATACACTCAGGCGTCGGCATACCCATCGGCCCTCAAATCCTGTATATCTCTGAGAAATCACGAGTGCCCAACATCGGCACCCAAAATATCATAAAATACTCGTGTCCAGCATCGACACGCAAATCCTCGTATATTGGGCTCCGTCAGTCCGGATCGGCCCGCGGGGTCCATCTGCGGTATCGGCCCTCGGCCCCGGCAGTACGGATCATCCCGCATCCATCTCTCGACTCTGGCCAGTATCCTCCGGACAACTGCCAGGTCCAACTAATCACCGGTAGGTACTCGCCCACCTCCAGGCTCAATCGGCAAAACCCATCGATCATCTCGCCGAGGGGAACCATACCGGGCCCACCACGACCCGCAAACGGAACATCCACTCCTCGAATCGGGTTTCAAGCACACGTCTCAGCACCGAGAAAACGCGTGGTGGACGCACCAAAATATCATATCACGAGGTACCAGGTTTTTCAAAATAGTGCATCTTTTCTTAAATAATTCCACGGTCCTCAAAACCAGAAATCACATGAAAATCCATCGCTGATAAATAAATCCAATGCGAGGTACAATGTAATAAATCCATGGTAGGTGTATAAGGGAAAAACCGCCTTTAAAATAGTTTCCGTTTTTTTTAAAGATGTCATGCGGCTCCCAATTTCTAGGAAATCATAATCAATCACATGTAAGATGAACTATAACCACATAATCCTGGCAGCTCTACAGTGAGTGTGGCATGGCAATTACTAACGGTGTGTGTGTAGCATGCAAAATAGTGCCCGTGCAACATAAACCGTTAGTAATAGTGCGGTGTTCTATCAGTTCTAAGCAATATATATATATATATATATATATATATATATATATATATAAATATATATTTATATATAGCAGGGAATGTAACATGCGATGACAGTCTATGGGGTAAATGCAACATATAGTAATAAGGTCCTATCAGCCCTGACGCATAACGCCATGCGGGCGATATCCCCGTAGATGTGAAATCTACTCACCGTGTCTCGCGCTAAGTGTATCCAACAACTTGCTTGCCCTTCTTCGCAGCGTCCGTCTCACTGGCCTGCGAACCTAGAATCACATAACACATATCACACATAAGCTCAATTTCACAGAAACGCGACACTACAGTCCAACTAGAAACCCGTGTCGCAAACCAATCGCGTGTGTGCGCGATACGCTAAAACGTGTGATCACGCACCTGAAACTACCCCGACGCGTCGCGATACGCAGAAACCCCAAACCTACTCACGTATCACGCGTGTCGCGAAGGTTTAGAAAAACGGCAAAATAGGTATTTGGTCCCAGATTTTACTACAGAACTAGATTTACAAAAATATATATATCATAGAACCCTACACACTAGCAGACACCTACAGGACCAAACCCTAACCCAAACCCTACCCATCAGGCCGCAATTGGCGGCCAGAACGAAATAATTGGCGGCCTACCGTAGCAGTTAGGGGGTCGGGTTAAATATAGGGTATCGGCACATCACCACTATACTGCAGTATCCTCAATTTCATTCTGAACTCACCGGGTCAATAGCAGTTCCAGAAAACTCAAATTTTGCACAAATACGATAAATTGCATCAATTAGGGAAACTGGTGGTATTTTAGTGTAATAGGGGTTAAGCTAAGCTAATAGGGTCTCAACAAATCTCAATTATCCTACTGAAACCAATTTACACCTCATTAGCACAAGGTTCCCACTAACACTCCATATCACACTAAAACGCACTTAAAACCATTAACCGATGCAAAAATACACTAACTAAGCAAGCTAGGGAGTAAGTTTAGGAATTATACCTCATACTTAACCCTAGGTAGCTGAAGGAAGCAGAAGAAATGAAGGGGAGAAGCTGCAGTTGCTGCTGTTGCTGTTCACTGCTGCTGCTGCTACTGATCTCTGCTGCTGCTGCTGCTTCTTGCTGCTGCTGCTGCTCTCATGCTGCTGCTGCTGCTTCTGGCCTCAGGTGTTGCTGTTGCTGTGCTTGCTGCTGCTGCTGGGGTTTCTGGAGCTGAGGTAAGTGTGTGTGTGTGAGTGTGTGGGTGTTTGAGAGAAATGCAAGGAAATAAGAGGAAACACTCAAGGTCCAAATGTCAACCCTCCTCTCTCTCTCTCTTCATTAAAGCCAGCATGGGCTAAGCCATGATGCCCACTCCCTCTCTCTCACAAGTCAACACCAAACACAACTCAATTTAAAACAAATACAAATCCTAAGGTGTTACATTGGACTAGTTGACCATCATCATGACAATGACTATCATTTCATGGCAAAGACTTTTGCTTGCTTGTTTGTTTTTGCAAAATGAGTGCATGAAATGATATAGCCATTTTGACTTGAACCATCACATAATACTTGATTACTATTTTGTTATGATGGTTTTGGATTATGAGAGCTTGGATGGCAAAAGAGTTACTCATTCTCTCATTTCATTTCTCTCTCTTGCTTGAGCTCTCCCTCTTGCTCTTCCTCTTGCTCTCTCTCTAGCTCAAGGCAACACCCTCTCATGAGTTGAGAAACATTGCCTTAGAGATAAAAGAAAACCCAAATCACTTCTCTACTCATCCTAGTTCATAAGGTTTAGCAAACCAAGTGTTCTAGTTTCTTCAAGTTCGAAGAAGAAGCCAAAGGTAGAAGCTTCCAGGTGGATCCATCTTCGGCGCAAGGAGACGACGAGGTGAGTCCGATCCGTACACTGGAAAAAGTTGAAGACGAAGGAGTTCAAGAAAGGTATAGCCCCCTAACCGAGTAGGTAAAACTCAAGTTAGGTTGTCAGGTAGTCGTTTAACAAAGATACGTATTTTGAGTCCATGTTACCACCTCTTGAAAAATCGTTTTTCATCATTTCCGCAAGCCCGTAAGTACCGGGAGAGGTAACGTAGACTTACAGTGGTATCAGAGCCTAGTTAAACACTATCTAACATGTTAGCAAAGTAACTAGAAATTCGATCGGAGAAAAAGTCGCGAAACACGCCCGAAAAGTATACTTTCTGCCGAATTTTTTTTCTGTCCAAAAATTGATAAATCTTACCTTAAAATTCGGCTCATGGTTTTTAAAACTCACTGTAGAAAAATTGTCCAGAGAGTCGATCAACACGCCGCGGAACCGCGGCAGGAGCTTGCTCCCGCCGTGGATCCGCGGCCGAGTTGACTCGGCCGTGGGCGATTTTTCTCACAGTTTGTTTATTTGGGTGTTTTGAGATTTTTGGAATATGATTTTTCTGTCCAGATTTTCCAGAAAGCAAAATTAGTTTTTGGGGCTTGAAAATACGTATTTTGATCGAACTTCTAAAGACTTAAGCTGACGGGTATATATCTATGATGTGTTATATGTATTGAACGCCCGCTAATCGCTATACGTCGATTAGTGGAGGTTATACATATCTGTGATCTGTAATGTTGATGGTATGTGTATATGAATTCATTGGATTGTCGTGGATGAATAGCCGGGGGTTGTGATATGAGAGTTTTTCCTTTTATCTTTCAATTCATGTAATATGTAAATTGATGTAATATTATTTTTGGCCGCACAACCGGGTCGGGGTTGTAGCCGTCATTGTATAATTTCTTTTTACTGTTTTTGCTCCTAGGATAGACCCAAGGTGGGGTGCACAAACTACCGGGTATCTCGAAGTGCCGAGTGGCCTACTCACGTCGTTGAGGGAGGTTGCTCCGCTTCGGATATTTGGTTGGTAGTTTGCCGCACCCATAGGGGTCTAGGGTGGGGGTATTGGCTATTCATCGCGACCGTGTAATCCGCTTTTCGTTATAGGCTCGTACGAATTGCGGATTCCTAGCATATCCAATGTGTTCATCTGTGATCTGAAATGGCTATCATTGCAATATATCTATGTATGATATTATTTAGGCGTTGCTTATGTTTTGCATCCGCGCTAGTCCAGCCCCCGCTCTGTCGTTAGTTAAGTAATCTAACGGGTAATGACGGGGCCCCGTGGTGAATGCGGATGGCATAAGCGTACGTCATATTTTGGTTGTTTTCTGCAATGGTAGGATTAAATGATGGGACGCATTGGAATTAATGCAAGAAAAATAAACCAAGTAAAAGTCGTTGGAACACTTTCAAAAACCACTTGGTTTCTTTTCAAAAATAACTTTTAAACGCGGAGCTTAAGCCACTCCTTTTAAAAGCTATCTCGTTCCTTCGATTATATCAAGTTCACTACGTTCGCGGTTTCGCCAAAACCATTCGTAGCCCTCCGTCATTTCACATGAATGGTCAATAAGTATTCAAGCTATGTTTGTTGGCCAAAGTCAAGGCATAGTGATTAGTAGCTATTGGGTATTCATGTGCAGCATAGATAGATGTGTTGGTTTGGGGCAGTCGTTCTACCTTGTTGACCAAAGTCAAGGGTATGTGCGGGTGGGCTCAAATTAACCTGGAGAATGACGGGTAGAACTTGACATATGACTTATGATTTGTTGGCCAAAGTCAAGGTCATAAGAGCATGGGGCAAAAATCCACATCGGGAGTTTCAAAAGAACTGAAACTTGCTAACGCTGCATACCATTTGGAGTGTGATGATTCTGGTAGGATTCCTTCAGTTTTGTCACACAATGATATTTGGATCCCGATCCTACTGTGAGTATATGCTACTCCTCGGGAAATTTCTCACTTAACGATCAATGCTATAAACCAAGTAGGTGTCTAGAAAGGTGTTAGTGGGGCTACGCCCCCAGGGAAAAGAGGTTATTTAATTAAGGAACTTCGCAAAAGCGTTGGAAAACCTCCCTCGAAGTACCGACACCAGCCTGGCCGAACGGTTAAGCAAGTATTGTACGGTGAGATTGATCCTGACTAATTCTTCCTTTTTGGTTTGAGGAGGGATTCGAGAGACAGTGGGAGCCATCATGTTTAGACAAATTAAAAACCACTCTAAACTTTCAAGAGCATCATGCTAAAGTGTTTCTTCTCTCTCTCCTAATTGCAGCGACCAAACATCATGACCAGACTTAAGTTACTACTAAATAAAAACATACTGACAGAGCCAAACTACAAAGATTGGCTCAGGAATGTCAAAATGGCAATCACTTATGACAAGTTGGGGTATCTCCTTACCACCAAAGCTCCCCCTGTCCCAGGTCCCAAAACCAGCGTCGCGGATAGGGAAATCCATAAGACCTGGGAAATCGATTGCGCGAAGGCCAAGTGCCTCGTGCTTGCCTCTATGGACAACGAACATCAGAGGAGGCACGAGAATATGGACCTCGAATCCATATTTCTCCATACAAAAGAACTGTATGGAGAGCAATCTCGTATCGCAAGATACGAAGTGTCGAAAAAGCTGTTTTCGGCAAGGTTGGCCGTCGGATCATCGGTAGTGGAACACGTGCTTAAGATGATTGGCTTCATTGAGGAGCTCGCGGACCTTGGGACCACGTTAGAGAACGAGCTCTATACGGACTTGATTCTCCAGTCCCTTCCTTCCACTTACGCCCAGTTCATCCTGAATTTCAACTTGCAAGAAAAAGAAGTTGAACTTTCAGAGCTCCTCAACATGCTGAGGAGTGCAGAGGGCACCCTACAGAAAGGTAGGGAAACATCCACTTTGTTTGTAGGAGGATCTTCCTCTTCTAGGTCCAAGGCGAAAGCCAAGGGAAAGAAGAAGAAAACCCCCGCCAAACCAAGGGGCGGTGTTAGTAAAGTGGATACGAAGGGAAAGGCAAAAGCAACAAAGATAGCGGGGAAACTTGTGGGGAAGGAAGAGTGATTTTACTGTCATAAGAGTGGACACTGGAAGAAAGATTGCAGGGCTTGGAAAGCCAGAACACAGGATCTGAAGCAATTTGCGGCTTCATCTTCAGGTGTGTATGTTATTGAAAACTGTCTATCAATAAACTCTACTTTCTGGGTATTGGATACCGGATCAGGATCTCATATCTGTAATTCTTTGCAGGCGTTGAGAAACCGTAGGTTTTTGAAGGCAGGTGACATGACCCTCAAAGTTGCAAACGGAGCTAGCATGGATGCTAAGGCCGTGGGGGACTATCACCTGGGAATGTCAGATGGACATGTTTTGGTTTTACGTAATTGCTTTTTTGTACCCAACGCAACTTGTAATATCATTTCTGTATCTTTGATTTCTAAAGAAAGTTATGAATTTGCGTTTGTAAGTAATGTTGTAAACATTCACCTTAATCAAGTTCTGATTGGGTCAGGTACATTAAGCAATGGTATATACGTATTAAACCAACCACAGATTTTCAATGTACAGAATACACACAAAAGAAAGTCTCCGGAAATAAATCAGACTTTCTTATGGCATTGTAGACTGGGTCACATCAATGAGAGAAGGTTGACGAAGTTACATACAGAAGGATATTTGGATCCGTTCGAATATCAATCGTATGCCACTTGTCAATCCTGTCTCAAAGGAAAGATGACAAAGACTTCGTTCACTGGACACGGAGTAAGAGCGAGCGAGCTCTTGGGACTCGTACACAGCGACGTGTGCGGTCCAATATCTACACATGCGCGAAGCGGTTATTCTTACTTCATTACTTTTACGGATGACTTTTCAAGGTACGGTTATGTCTTCTTATTGAAACATAAATCCGAAGCCTTTGGAAAATTCCAGGAATATAAGAATGAAGTAGAAAAACAAACCGGCAAAAGTATCAAGACACTGAGATCGGATCGAGGTGGTGAATACTTGAGTGCCGAGTTCCTGGATTACTTAAAAGAGAATGGAATTCTCTCTCAGCTTACTCCTCCATACACTCCGCAACATAACGGTGTATCGGAGAGACGGAACCGAACCCTATTGGATATGGTACGGTCCATGATGAGTAACGCTGAGTTACCGCGATCATTCTGGGGATATACACTAGAATCAGCTGCATACCTTTTGAACCGAGTTCCAACTAAGACTGTGCCTACCACACCATATCAGATGTGGTGTGGAAAGAGACCCTATCTTAATCACATTAAGACATGGGGATGTCCAGCTTTTGTTAAAAAGCAGCATGTGGACAAACTCGAGGCACGCTCAGTACAGTGCAAGTTTGTGGGATATCCAAAGAACTCCAAGGGATATTTCTTCTATTGCGAAGAGGAACAAAAGATTTATGTTTCTCGTCATGCCCACTTCTTGGAAACTGAGTTTTTGGAAAATCAGATAAGTGGGAGCGCAATAGAACTGGAAGAAATTCCAGAACCACGAGCTATTACTGAAAGCTTAGTAGAACCAAAGGGTTCGAAATATCATGACATTCCTGCGCCGCTCCGCAGGAGTAGTAGGCAGTCTCATCCGCCCGAGAGATACTACGGTTTTCTCATAGACGGGGATAGAGAGGATTGCATCATTGATTATGATGAGCCGACTAGCTTCCAGCAGGCCATTCAGAGCGTTGACTCGGTAAAATGGCTGGATGCAATGCGGACCGAAATGGAGTCCATGTACACCAACAAAGTATGGACGTTGGATGTTGCTCCAGATGGGGTAAAACCCATAGGATGCAAGTGGATCTTCAAAAGGAAGATTGGTGTAGATGGACGGTTGAGACCTATAAAACTAGACTGGTTGCAAAGGGTTTTCGTCAAAGACCTGGCTTGGACTATGACGAGACCTTTTCTCCAGTAGCTATGCTGAAATCCATTCGGATCCTTCTTGCCATTGCTGCCTTCCACGATTATAAGATTTGGCAGATGGACGTTAAGACCGCTTTTCTAAATGGAAATTTAGAGGAGTGTGTTTATATGGACCAGCCAGAGGGTTTCATTCAGAGTGGGAGCAGCGGAAAGGTGTGCAAGTTGCTTAAGTCCATCTACAGACTAAAGCAGGCATCGCGGAGTTGGAACATCTGTTTTGATGAGACGGTCAAAGAATTTGGCTTTATCAAAAATCCAGATGAACCATGCATCTATAGTAGATTTGTAGCGAGAATTGTGGTATTCCTCGTTTTATACGTGGATGACATTCTCTTAATAGGAAATGACATTCCTATGCTACAATCTGTCAAAGGGTTCTTGTCACACAGGTTCTCCATGAAAAACCTGGGTGATGCCTCATATATTCTGGGGATCCGGATCTATCGTGACAGATCCAAGAGGATACTGGGACTCTCACAGTCCAGGTACATCGACACCATACTGAAAAGATTCAGTATGGAAGATTCTAAGCGCGGTAATCTACCGGCTTGTCACGGGATCACCCTTTCCAAAGAGATGTCTCACAAGACTGATTTGGAAAGGGATCGCATGTCTATTATACCCTACGCTTCTGCGGTAGGCTCTATAATGTATGCGATGTTGTGTACCAGACCAGATGTAGCTTATGCACTGAGTGTGGTAAGCCGGTATCAGTCAAACCCTGGGGAGAAACACTGGATAGCAGTAAAGAACATTCTCAAGTACCTGAGAAGGACTAAGGAGATGTTCTTGGTGTATGGAGGAAAAGACCTCCAGATCAAGGCCTTTGCTGACTACAGCTTCCAGAGTGACAAGGATGATTCCAAGTCCATGTCGGGTTATGTCTTTACCCTCAATGGAGGGGCGATGTATTGGAAGAGTTCCAAACAGGAAACCGTTGCTGACTCGACGATGGAAGAGGAATATATCGCTGCTGCAGATGCCGCAAAAGAAGCCGTCTGGATAAGGAAGTTCTTAACTGAACTTCAGGTGGTTCCGTCCATTGTTGATCCAATACCTCTGTATTGCGACAACAACGGGGCTATAGCTTTAGCAAAGGAACCCAGGTCCCATCAGAAGTCCAGACACATCTTGAGGCGGTATCACCTGATCAGGGAGATCGTAGGTCGCCAGGAGATCGAGGTTCGGAGAGTTTCTATGGAAGATAACACTGCTGATCCACTCACAAAGTCCTTACCCCAGACTCAGTTCGAGCGGCTGATCGAGATGATAGGTCTTCGATACGCCAGTACATGGCCTTAGTGCAAGTGGGAGATTGTTAGTGTATATGCCCTAGAGGCCATTACTGTATCATACTAGTTTGTATATTACTTAATAGAAGCTTGGGATATTCACCTTGCATAGACAATCTTGCTCAATATAGTAGTATGCTACTTGGTTTGTTTCTACTTTAATGTGTACATGTGTTTATTTTAGTATATCACCTATACACATTAGTCGAGCCCTTAGGATCTTTGCTTGATTACCAGCGTTGTGATGGCAGTCACACTAGTGGGGGCTGGGTAATCTATAAGCACATCCTTATGCAGGTTCCTAGTCGCAGGACTATCGAGACAGGGCATCGATACTCCGGAGTAGACTAGCGTATGCACTTCTCATCCCAATGTGGGAGACGGTCTGTCCTACAGCCGTCAGTACGTCGTACTTGAGATAGTATGCGGGTGCTCGTTGGGTTACGAGTACACTGGACAGGGCTCATCGGGAACTGTTGGTTGGTACTATACCTATGTCAGTTATCAGTTCCCAGGTGACATGAGTACAGCTTAGTCCGCTGACTTGACACTGTCACTTCGCCTCGAGTGTGTTCCCACTGTACTTAGATTACTACCCTACCACGGCTCAAAGGAGTCATGCAAACAGGTAGTAGTTGGGTGCAGTCCCGAAGCACTTGGAGGCAGTGACGGTTAGACAGGATTCGTCTCTCCCGGTATTGGGGGTTGACATCGCGCTGTGTCTAAGAGAGCCATTACACGAGTATTCCCTGGCCATGGCAAGCGAGATATACTGGTAGGTTTCCAGTGCTATCTCAGGATGTTCTGGGCTACACTCCGACACGACTTGTACCGCTATTAGGGGACTGACGTTTACCGCCCCCTAGGCCCGCCATGCGATGTATCAGACGAACAGACCGGACTGTACAGAGATTGTCACATTCAGGCTTAGTAGGAGTTCAGATGGGTTTCACCTCATCAGTCTTCTTGTCGGCATCTACCTGGGGACCGTTACGCACAGCTAGTGCCGCTTGCGGTCTGTGGTTAAACCCACTGCCAGCGTAGTATCGAGTCTTTAGAGTCCCACACAGAAAGCTATTCGCCTTTAGGCAAAAGAGTAGAGGTCGCATGGTTTTGCAACAGGTCGCATGATTTTGCGACAGGGTTCGGTCACATCCGTGCACTTGTGCACGTTCAGTGTCCGGACAGTTAACACTAGCGGGCTTTGGTTTAAGCCAGATCCTAGTGTACGTTTTGGGATTGGTTTTATCTCGTTTGTATTCGTGTTCCTCGGAACGCGGATGCGGGTGTGTATGCATAGTTGACAGAGAGACAGAGGCAGAGGATTCTCATTGGGGTTGTTGACTGTTGACTGTTGACTATTGACTTTTTGCTAAACCCTAATGAGAATAAGAAATATAATTAACAATAATATTAATTAAGTATTATAGTGACATGGTTGTTGACTTTGTTGACTTGTTGACTTTGTTGACTGGTTGACTAGGTTGGACTAGTTGACCATCATCATGACAATGGCTATCATTTCATGGCAAAGACTTTTGCTTGCTTGTTTGTTTTTGCAAAATGAGTGCATGAAATGATATAGCCATTTTGACTTGAACCATCACATAATACTTGATTACTATTTTGTTATGATGGTTTTGGATTATGAGAGCTTGGATGGCAAAAGAGTTACTCATTCTCTCATTTCATTTCTCTCTCTCTTGCTTGAGCTCTCCCTCTTGCTCTTCCTCTTGCTCTCTCTCTAGCTCAAGGCAACACCCTCTCATGAGTTGAGAAACATTGCCTTAGAGATAAAAGAAAACCCAAATCACTTCTCTACTCATCCTAGTTCACAAGGTTTAGCAAACCAAGTGTTCTAGTTTCTTCAAGTTCGAAGAAGAAGCCAAAGGTAGAAGCTTTCAGGTGGATCCATCTTCGGCGCAAGGAGACGCCGAGGTGAGGCCGATCCGTACACCGGAAAAAGTTGAAGACGAAGGAGTTCAAGAAAGGTATAGCCCCCTAACCGAGTAGGTAAAACTCAAGTTAGGTTGTTAGGTAGTCGTTTAACAAAGATCCGTATTTTGAGTCCATGTTACCACCTCTTGAAAAATCGTTTTTCATCATTTCCGCAAGCCCGTAAGTACCGGGAGAGGTAACGTGGACTTACAGTTCAGGCAGGCCATCAAGAGTGGGGACTTTGTGAAATGGTCGGATGCTATGCGATCAAAGATGGAATCCATGTACACCAACAAAGTATGACTTTGCATGTTGCACCTGAAGGGGTAAAACCTATTAGGAGCAAATGGATCTTGAGAAGATTATTGTAAATGGAAAGGTTGAGACTTTTAAAGCTATGCTTAAGTCCATCAGGATCAATGCAAGCATCGCGGAGTTGGAACGTCTGTTTTGATGTGACGGTCAAAGAGTTTGACTTCATCAAAATGGTAGATGGACCTTGCATATAATTTGTAGAGAGTAAGGTTGTCTTCCACGTATTGTACGTAAATGACATACTCTTGATAGGAAATGGATTCCTATGCTACACTCGGTCAAGCTCCTCTTATCATGGGGATTCTCAATAGAAGATTTGGATGATACCTACTACATCTTGTGCATGATGATCTATGGTGATAGATCTAAGTGGATATTGGGAGTGTCCCAAATCCAGGTACATTAACACCATACTAAAGGGGTTTAGTATGGATGATTCTAAGCGTGGTGGTTCGCCCACTTACTCATGGATCACTCTCTCCAAAAAGATGTCTTCCAAGACTGATTTGGAGAGAGCTCGCGTGCAAGGGATATCCTATGCTTCGGCAGTAGGCTCTATCAGAGTGTGCGATGTTATATACCAGACAAGATGTAAATGACTCACTAGGTGTAGTGATCAGGAATCAATCGGATCTTGGGAGAATCACTGGATAGCTGTGGAGGACATTCTTAAGTACTTGAGAATCACTAAAAGAAAGTTCTTGGTTCTAGCTTCCAGAGTGATAAGTTTGACTGAGAGTCGGTCACAGGCATTGTCTTTACCCTCAGTGAAGGGACGGTATGTTGGAAGAGTTCTAAGATTGATACCGTGACATACTAGACGATAAAGGCTGAATACATTGCTACCAATGATGCTGCCAAAGTGGTTGTCTGGGCATTTCTTGTTCATTAGATAAACATGGTTCCTACCATTGAGCATCCAATAAGTGTTATTGTGACAACAATGGAGTTGTGGCTTTGGCCTAGGAACGCAGGTCCCATCAGCGTTCCAGACATATTCCGAGGCAAGTATCACCTGATCAGGAAGATGGTTGATCTCCAAGGGATCGAGGATAGGAGAGTAGACCTGAAGGATAACACAGCGGATCCACTCACAAAGGCCTTACCCCTAAAGAGAATTCTATGGGATGGTTGAGTATGGGATACTACAACCACTGCTACATTGTTTGGTATTTGAATACTACAACAGATGGCCTTAGTGCAAGTGGGAGATTGTTAGTTATATGTATGCCCTAGAGGCCATTACTGTATATGCGATGTATATTGTAGTGGATACTTGGACATATATAGGGAGGACTTTCTTGCTCGACATGATAGTATGCTATCTGGTTGCACTTTATCTTAGCATGTATACTTATTGTCTCTCTGTTACATGTTGATAAAGCCCTTAGGATGAGTACTTGACTACCAGGATTATGATGCAGATCATACTAGTGGGGCAGAGGTAGTCGGTAATTACATCCTTAGATTGTTCCTAGTCGTGGGAGTATCGAGATAGGGCATCGATACTCCAGAGTAGACTAGCGTATGCGCTTCTCGACCCATATGATGGGCGATGGATGATCCCATATCCATTGGTGTTTGACATCAGAGAAGGTATATGAGTGCTCAATGGAGACTGGGTACACTGGACGGACTCGCCGAGAACTCCAAGATGGTATTATATCTATCGTCAGATAGCAGTTCTCTGGTGACACTGGTAAAGGTTAGTCTGTAGACCCGATATCGTCATAGGGTCTTGTGTGATTCCCACTGTGCTTTGATTTCCACCATACCACGGTCAAGAGATCGTGCAAAAAGGTGGTTTTTGGGTACAGTCCCGAGTCACATGGAGGTAATGAGCGATAGGAGGGGTTTCGTCTCTCCCGGTATTGGGAGTTGATGTTGCGCTATGCTCAATTGGCCATAACAGGAAATCCCTGGCCAGGGTTGCTGAGATTTACTGGTAACTGTTATCAGTAGTTTCTCAAACCGTTATGGACCTTGCATTGGCATGACTTATCAGGCTATTGGGGTCTGACGTTATACCACCCCCAGGCTGTGATATGCGACATATCAGACGAAAAGACCGGACTGTACGGTAGTGTTACTGATTGGACTCGTAGGAGTAATAGCAGGATTGCTTGTTGATCTTCTGATCGCTCAATACTCGGGTGGTCGTTACGTTTAGCAGACCACTTGCGGCTTGTGGGTGTTTGATATGATCATCACCTACTGCCGGCGTATTGATGAGTCTTTAGAGTTCTACACAGAGGTTTTCTGGCTCAAGCGAAACGGAGTAGGAGCACATATGTGATATGTGCGGGACTGAGATTAATGCGTGTATGTAAAACCGCATTCCATTCTCGCGATATATGATATCGGTCGGTTATATATGATATAGCCGGGTTATCGGATCAAGAGTTGATTCGATAAGTTGATTCATTTGATATTAGTCGGTTATACACACTATAGCCGGATTATTAAATCAAGTGTTGATTTAATAATTTAATGTAGAATTATATATTTGATATATTAAATTACATTAACTAATATTAGCTCACTTAATCTTTTCTTTTTCCCACATTTGATACACTTAACATATATGTGATATATGTTAATTGTTTTCTTTGCACACAAAATATATATGTGATATATATTGTTGTGTCATGCTAGGTTACACATGCAACATGTTAGTATGAGACTCACACCATACTAGGTTAAAGTTAGGGTTTTATTTGTTTTAAGTAATTCAAACATTTGGATAATGAGTCATGGTTCAAAGCTTGTAGAAGCTTGTACGTTTCATTGACTAAGTCCACTTGTTTGTCTAGCTTAAGATATTTGTTAACCCAACCCTTAATCCATAGCCATGGTTTAGTCTCTACAATGGTTAGTGCATGACATACGCTCACCATGGTTGCATTTCTAACCTCACTTGATTATTCTTTCATCACTTACTTCATCTTCTTCTTCCAAAAAGAAAAGAGTTTTCTAGGGTTTGAAAAATTGTGAGAAAATTAAAACTAAAATGAGCAAAATTCCTACTTCATCATCATATACTACTTGCCATATAGTATAGGGTGTTTGCTTCACTAATTTCATAATTAGTGAAGAGATAGTTTGGGTTAGTGTCTCCTCGACGTAGGTCATCTTCGGCCTCGAAGACTTCGATGCAAGCTTGTTCGTTTCTTCATGGGATCCTCTCTAGAGTCCGGGAGTTCGTGATCGCAGCGAAGGGACTACTACACGGAGCTATTGAAGTGAAGGACCGGTCTACAAAGGTTGTATTCCTTGTTCACTTTAGATGTAAAGTGTTTACATTTTGTTTCGTCGGGTTTTCTAGTATCGATTCTAGGGTTAGGGTTAGCTAGAACGGCAAAAATTTAAATATGGCATGGATGATACCTCCTGAAACCTTGCTGCCGTGCTAGATAACCCAACAGATCACGAAGGGAGCTTGTACCATCTTCAAGTGGAGCTACGAGGAGTCGTAGGGACTACAACCCGGAGCTTGAAAAGAGAAGGACACGATCTACAAAGGTTGTAGTTTCGTTCTCTAAGTGTAGTTTTCTTCATATCATAGTTAAACCCTAATCATCTAGTTTAAGATCTTGCTTAGTGTTGATTAGCACCCTAAATTTTTTTTAAATGGCATGCTTGATGCTAGTAAAACCCAGTGGTGGTGCTAATATACACTTTCATGTCAATGACCTAGTGTCGATTATGATGAGACCTTTTCTCCTATTGCCATGCTTAAGTCCATCAGGATCCTACTTGCCATTGCTGCATACCATGACTACGAAATCTGGCAGATGGACGTCAAGACCGCTTTTCTAAATGGTAATTTAGAAGAGAGTGTGTACATAACACAGCCAGAGGGCTTCGTAGACAGTGGGAGCAGCGAAAGCGTGTGCAAGCTGCTTAAATCAATCTACGGATTAAAGCAGGCATCACGGAGTTGGAACATCTGTTTCAATGAAGCTGTCAAAGAGTTTGACTTCATCAAAAACGTAGATGAACCTTGTATATACAAGAAAGTTGTAAAGAGTAAGATTGTCTTCCTCGTATTATACGTGGATGACATACTCTTGATAGGAAATGATGTTCCTATGCTACACTCAGTCAAGCTCTTCTTATCACACAAGTTCTCCATGAAAGATCTAGATGATGCCTCCTGCATCCTGAGGATTAAGATCTATAGAGATAGATCTAAACGGATGTTGGGATTGTCCCAATCCAGGTACATAGACACCATACGAAAGAGGTTTAGTAAGGAAGATTCTAAGCGTGGTAATATATCCGCTTGCTCAGGAATCACTCTCTCCAAAGAGATGTCTCCTAAGACTGATTTGGAGAGGGCTCTCATGCAAGGGATACCCTATGCTTCGGTAGTCGGGTCAATCATGTATGCGGTGTTATGTACCAGACCTGATGTAGCTTACTCACTAGGTACAGTGAGTAGGTATCAATCAGATCCTGGGGAGAAACACTGGACAGCTGTGAAGAACATTCTTAAGTACTTAAGAAGGACTAAAGAAATGTTCTTGGTGTATGGTAACGGTGAACTCCAGGTGGAGTCCTTTACCGATTCGAGCTTCCAGAGTGATAAGGACGACAGTAAGTTGGTCTGGGGTTTTTTCTTCACCCTCAATAGAGGGGCGGTATGTTGGAAGAGTTCCAAGTAAGATATCGTAGCAGACTCGACGATGGAGGCTGAATACATCGCTGCCAACGATGCTGCCAAAGAGGCTGTCTGGATGAAGAAGTTCATAGCTGGACTTGGTGTGGTTCCATCCATTGAGCATCCAATACCTATGTATTGTGATAACAATGGAGTTGTGGCTTTGGCCATGGAACCCCGGTCCCATCAGAGATCCAGACATATTCTTAGGCGGTATCACCTGATCCGGGAGATAGTTGATCGCCGGGAGATCGAGGTCAGGAGAGTTGACACGAAGGAAAACGTAGCGGATCCACTCATGAAGGCTCTCCCCCAGACGCAATTCGAGAGACTATTTGGGATGTTGGCTATGAGATACTACAACAACTGGCATTAGTGCAAGTGGGAGATTGTTAGGAATATGTATGCCCTAGAGGCCATTATTGTACATTGATGTATATTATAATGGCCTCTAGGGCATGCATATTCTTAACAAAACTATCTCATACACCCCGAGTAATATATATTATAACTATTAGATATCCTTGTTTTCCCCAATAAAAGAGCAAAGCTCTGTTCAAAACTCAAGAGGCAGCGCCTCACGTGCCTTCCATGAAGGTGCCAGCGCCAGAGTTAAAAACTCTTATATGAGCAGCGCCCATATGCAAAGCACACAAAAATCTTAAGCAGTGCCTCACGTATCTTCCACGAGGACGCCACCGCCAGATTCATTGGAGTCGCACGTGCTCCTCACGTAGGCACCAATATGCAAAGCACATGAAAGAATTAAAAGCTTAATAAGCGCCCGCGTGCATAGCACATGAGCGCCGACGCCTTGTAGAATTAAATTCTACTCTCTGTTAAACAGAGTCGTTGGATCAAAGATCCAACGGAGATGATAAATCATCTGGATGCATAATTAAATTCTGTTGAGAGGAAATATTCCTCAAATCTTTCTAAACAAGAAAGATTGCCCTTTGTAAAATAGAGTACCGTTGGATTAAAAATCCAATGGTGATTAAAGAATCACCGATCTACAGAATAGATTCTGTATGGGTAAATATGTCCCCAATCTTGTTAAAAACAAGATAAATAAGTTCTGTAAAACAGAAGCCCTTGGATCAAAGATCCAATGGTGGGTAAAAATCCCCAAATCAATTAGGATCTCTTAATGAGAGATTTCTTCAACTAATTAACAAACTACCTCTATTATATAAAGGACCCAAGACTTCATGTCTAAAAAGGAGGAACCCCCCCCCCCATAAGCTTCGAAAAAAACAAAGCAGAAAGCTTTAAAAAGGAAGAAAGAAGAAGATCTCCCTTCTCAGAAAAAAGCTCTAGGTAAATAAAAAAGAAGAGAGATCATAGCATTTCGTTCACCTTTTGAAGGGTTTAACCCTTTTAAAAGAAGAACTTAGTTCTTTCTTTGGATCTGAGATCCACAAAACAAGTCTCCCACAAGTTGAGAGTTTAATTCTCATCGGGACGAACTTGTTCTTGGAGATCAAAGATTCAGAAAAGAACCAGGAAGATGAACTCCTCAGAATAAAATATACAAGGAAAAATCACCGCCCAGCGCCTCACGTGTCCTTCGCGTGGGCTCCATTCAAAAAGGAGTGCCCAGCGTGCACTCGGTGAGCGATGCTCAGTGCCCAGCGTCTCACGTGACCCTCACGTGGACGCCTCAGAAAAATAAGGAGTGCTTAGCACTCAGTGACTGGAGCCCAGCGCCCCACGTACCTTTCACGTGGGTGCTACAAAATAAAGGAGTGCTTAGCACTCAGTGTGTGGCGCCTACCGCCCAACGCCTCACGTGTCCCTCACATGGGCGCCAAAGAATAAAAAGTGCTTGGCACTCACTAAACGGTGCCTAGCGCCTCACGTGCTTCGCACGTGGGCGCCATAAAGAGTGCTCAACACTCCATATAGAGACAAAAAAAGAGTAAAGTGTGAGCGTCAGAACATACATAAGTGCTCGACACTTTTTGCACAAAAAAGGGGACTGAGCCCAAACAAGTGCTTAGCACTTCTTTTCAAATAAAAAGAAAACTTAGCGGATCAAGCCCAAGTTGGCTAGGTCCCTAACCCAGATCAACCGAGCCCATGGGTTCATTATTTCCCAAACTGATCTCAGTTCCTAATACGACTATCGATCTCCCAGCTAATGATATCTCAAAACGATATTCGTTACACATTCCCCCCAGGAATCTTAGTCTCAAAATATGACTGATGATTTCCGGGTTTACCATTGATCCCTTTTCCCTCAAACACGGGAATTGATTCAAGGGTACATCTCTCTACACCTCTGATACATATCGTTGTAATTCTTCATCGTCTTCAACGAGGTGGAGGGTCCCGACAGCCAACTGCTTTTTGGTGCACTTCCAAAACTGACGTGCACGTCCCAGGTCAAACCACATTCCAAACTGGATGTATCCCATATCATCGTTGCTCATCCCAATACGTAACAAATACACGTGCGCGCAAGATGAACAACGGACCAAAACGTCCTTAAACTAAAATGGACCGAAATGTCCTTAAACTAAACCTCACCTCAAAAATAGTGATCTACAGACCGAAACATCCTTAAACTAAACGTTGCCTCCAAAATATGAACAACGGACTGTGACGTCCTTAAACTATAACCGCGCCTCAAAAATGGTGATCTACGGACCGAAACGTCCTCAAACTAAACGTTGCCTCCAAAATGGCGACAACGGACCGTAACGTCCTTAAACTAAAACCACACCTCAAAAATGGTGATCTACAGACCGAAATGTCCTCAAACTACAACTTCACCTCCAAAATGGCGATAAGGGACCGAAATATCCTTAAACTAAAACAACAAAGCCCAAGTGCTCTCTTGTTGGATCTGAAATAGAAAAATGATCCTAACACCCTGTTAAGTAGATCTTAGTCTCAAACTGGACTAACATATCCTTAACAAAAAAAACAACTGAGCCCCCAACTGCTCGTATATATTTAAGTCGATCTTGATCTCAAAACGGATCAACGATCCTTAAATCAACCTATACCCAAATCTAAAAATATACGGATTTAGACTAATCCACGCCCTACGGGCAACAACATAAATTGGTCTTCGTATACAATCCACGGGCAACCAAAAAATAAAACAAACACACACGACACGAAGTGAACTTCTGGAGTAGGAGAAAGTGGTTATCGCGATGCAGTAACGTAATTAACTGCAGGGGCTTGTGCCTGCAAGGAAGAGCGTTCCCACAATCAAAAACCCATCGCAAAACGAGAGGGGTCTGACAAAGTCTGCTACAATGGACGCATCCATCCAAACCTCCGATATACGGTGCCATAAATCAACATGGTATCTTCGGAGAGGTGGACGGATAAATCCAAATAGCATCTGCCCCCAAATTCAGGCAAGACGATCCTACGTGGTTCATCTCTGTTTTCGGCGGTGAACAATCCTTATCTAATTGCTTGGTTGATTTTAACATGTCTTGATCGAACTATAGATTGCAACAGGGAATAATGTAGTCGAGTGAGTCAAGTAAAATGCGAGTCATGTCAATGGCAATCTAGGGTCGAGTCAAGTTAGTTCGAGTAGAATGAGTTCGAGTTAACGTTCAAGTTTAGGTTCAAGTTTGGATTAGACTTAGAGTTTAATTTCAAGTTTGGGTTCGGGTTTGTATTTGAATTATAGACATTTCATATTACTAGATTTAACTTTGAAGACCTTAAGTTCAGGAATAATCGGACAATCGCTGCACATGTACGGCATGATTTATGTCTTTTCCCAAGACAATTACCATTGATAACTCTATTAATTTACAGTGTTGTCTAACCTGGATAGACAAGCGCTCACTTTCTCCGGTTTCCTGAGGCTCAAGAGAAATGATACCGCTTAAACCTATATTAATCTAGGATCCTTAAAAATTTATTCTAGTGGTTTAATATGTATTTGCATTTCTCGAGAGAGTTTTATGTAAAATGTTTTTAATATTGTTTAAAAATAAATCTCGATGGTGATTTGGAATATTAAAAGTTTTATAGAAATGTATTTTAGTTTAGGTGGTATTTTAGTGATAAAATATAGCTATTAAAAGTTTATGGAATTTTTATGAAAACTACTAATTTTGGAAATTTGATGGAATTTTATTAATATTTTAATCTTTCATTTAAAAATATATTTTTCACAAATTATTTTCATTGAAAATACAGTTTCATAATTTTATATAATTTTCCAAAGTTTAATTTTTTTTTTAAAAATCGTATTTCTTTTAAAATTATATTTTTATTTCCTTTGGAAACCAAATTCTCCGTGATAAGTTCTGTATCCCACTCTACTATCCTCATCAAGACCACCGGTGGCGGCCCAAAGAGGAAAACGGGCGATTGGATTTTCACCATCTGTCTCGAAGTTCGTGCCATGTACTTTAATCTTTATTAACTCCTTATTTATCACGTTTGATTTTTCTGAAACTTTTCAATTCTCCGTGTATTGCACGTGCAACTCTTAGGCTTCCGAAAAGTTAAAAAGAAAAATATTAAAAATAATTGGAACTGATGGGATTTGAACACGCAAGTTATGGCACAACAGTAGAGAGTCTTAACTAGTAAGCTGCAAATTATTTCTTGTTTTTATTGAACAATATTAACTTACAACTCCTAGTCGGGCTGAAATATCATTTCTATACATTTGAACAAGTTACATTTATACAGTGCTTTCAGAGTCGTTATAAAGACTGACTAGGGTGGTATCCTGGTGACACAAGAACATATTGATCCTCCTTTTCCTGATAGGATTTCTCGTTTGGAGGCGAGTGTTCAGGATCTGCACTAGATGATCGGGTCATTGCTTGAAGCCAGCCGGACTCAGAGGCTTAATGTTGTACAGCCTACTATGGAGGTCGTTGTGCTACCTACCGTTCAGACAGTCATACCAGCCATTGATGGGATTACTGAAGTATCGATTTCAGGGTTCATGAACCTGAACCTACCGGTGTTTACTGGTATGGATGTGGCAGAGGATCCTCAGTCATTCCTGGATAGGATAGCTAGGATATTTTGTTCGTTGAGATGCTCCGATGCAAGATCAGTTGAGTTGGTCAGTTTTCGTTTGGAGGATCTTGCTAAGACCGGGTGTGAGTTGATCGAGAGAGGCCGAGCAGTGGGTCTTCCTCCGACGACGTATGACGAGTTCTTGAAGGTCTACTTAGCCAGATTTCTTCCGCAGAGCATTAGAGATGCCCGATCTCATAGTTTTGGGTCTTTACATAAGACTCCGGGCATGACCGTAGCCGAGTATGGCTTGCGGTTCGCCCGGCTATCGCGATAAGCTTCCTACTTGGTTGATACTGAAGAGAAGCGGATCAAGAGATTCGTGTAAGGTCTCGATGTGCATTTGTTCTTATCCGTTGGCGTCCAGTGTTTTGATACATATGCAGAGGCTTTGGATGTGGCCACACCTATGGAAGAACAACTTGATGAGATTTCGGCTGTTCCGGAACCGAAGCGAGTTCGTTTTGATGTTCCAGTTTCCGGACAATTCGGCAGAGATGATACAGATGGAGGCCATGGCGGGTTCTTTCCAGGATACGGTAGTAATAAAGATTGGACCCAGGGCCAGTTGTATGGTGCGTACCCAGAGGTCCATAGGCCGCCGTTGATGTGTTGCATTTACGGGAGGCCAGGACATTTGGCCAGAAGGTGTCCCAAGAGGCGTCAGAGCGGGACTGTTTCCATCGCTACTCCACACCAGACGGTTGTACCGAGAGGCCATGGATTTGGTGGTCTTGTGTAGAGAGGACGAGGACCCAAAGGCAGAGGACGTTAGACCGTAGGCAGAAGGCAAGTGGGAGTTCTTGCTCTGCCAGCTCTCGGTGCTCAGGCACCTACCGACGTTGAAGGAGGTATACTTCAATGTCAATTGTTTTTTATTTGTGTTTTGGTGATCTGAGTATTACACTTTCGACATTGAAGAAGGAATACTTCGATGTCAGTTGTTTTGACATTTGTGTTTTGATGATTTGATTCACACAAATGTTTTCGTGCACACCCGATGCACTTGATGTTGTTTTCGTGCATATCCGTCACACTTGGTTTGATTTTCGTGCACACCCGTTGTGGTTGATTTCATTTTCGTGCATCGCACTTTGTATGAGATATATTATATTATATTATAGCTGAACAGGACTGGTCAAAGAGACAATACCAGAAATATTATTTTTATATATCGATATTTAATAAAGAGGTTTTCAAAGGAGCTATAGTCTCACTATTTTTCCCACGTGTTTATGATCGATACAAGAATCTTTCAAATGAAAACCCTTTAAATCATTTTCAAAAGGTGGGACGTATACCTTAAACGAAATGTTATTTTCTTCATGAATCAATGTCCGCTACTTGTGCCGTGACATACACATCATACAATTATTTTGAAAGGATTTTTCATACATACATCTTTCGGCCAATTTATATGATTTCACTTAGATGCGTGCTATATATGTATTATAGCCTTGATTATGTTTGTGCTTGATTGTGTGCTTGTTTTGAACGTTTGATTTCGCACTTTGCACTTACATCATAACTTGTGTGATTCTCATATTATTTGTTAGAGTTTCTATTATCTGAATTTCACACTTTTGTTTCCATGCGCACGTGTTGCGCTATGGTATTTCTAGCTCGTGTGGGATTTCGGAACCCCGTTGATTTGATTGGACAAAATGCTTTAAAGATTTGGGTTCAAATTTAAATTCGGGGACCGAATTTCTTTAAGTGGGGGATATTGTAACATTTTGAAAATTATTAATATTATTTTAGAATTTAAATAATAATATTATGAGTTTTATGAAAATAATAACTATTATGAATTTGAGTTTTCATAGATTGGTATATGTATATACATTTACTTTTGGGTATAGAAAATATGGGATTTATTTTGGAATGGTTGTAAATTATTTGGAGGGAGGGAGAGAGAGCGGAATGCTTTTCTCATGCCCCTAACCCACACCCTTATCCTCACCCTCTCTCCTCTCTCCTCTCTCCTCTCACTCCCTATACCCAAAATATCTACCTCCTCTCCAAAAACATCTCTAACTCCCAAACACCCAAACTCCTCCACCTAAAAACCCTAAATCCCTCCATCAAAATCCGTGTTTGATACCAAGTTTTGCATCTAGAGCCTTCAAGACTTCAAGTGGAGTCATCTTCAACCTCTCAAACCCCTTGAAGCTTCATCTAAAGCTTGGATATCCACTTTTCCCTACTCAAATAGGTAAAAATCCTTCTTTTCATCAAGTTCTTCAAGTTTTTAAAGTATTAACCATGAAAAACTACATGTTTTACATAAAAATGGTATTTTTATGGGTTAAACTCTATGAAGTGTGGTTGTTAAGTGATCCATTAGTTTGTGTTGGGTCTACTATGGTTTACTTGGTGATTACACCTTATTTTGGGTAGTAGGGGGTATTTTGATGCAAAAGTTTGGATTTTTAAAGTTATATAATTTTCAAGAATTTCGAACCTGAAATTTTGGGCATCAGACGTCTGAGCTCAGAAGCTTCAGACGTTTTCCTATAAACTGCTCTTCTTTATTTTTGTTCACCAGACATCTGAGCTTAAAGCTTCAGACGTTTGTCTGGAACTTGCTGGGTTGAATTATTTTCTTGGTCAGACGTATGCCTTTGAAGAGATAAACATCTTCCTTTTATTTGGATTTCTTGTGATTTGTTCTACAGATGTCTTGGAGTCCTTCTTTAGACGTCTGGTTGAGAGTCACTGGTTGGATTTTGTTTTGAGGACAGACATCTGCCTAATGCTTGGTCAGAAATCTGCCGTGTATTTTCCTTGGCTGTTTTGCTATGTGGTTTGATGTTTTGTTTTCTGTCCTTCTTGGATAATCACTACGTATTTATGGACGGTTGTGGGGACTTCCAAGACGGTGAGAAAGGGCAAGACGGTTGTGGGCTTTGACTAGCTCGAAACGCATTTCAGTGAGTAGATTTATATCTACGAGGGAA
Organism: Agapanthus africanus; assembly: GCA_030015575.1. NCBI lineage: Eukaryota > Viridiplantae > Streptophyta > Magnoliopsida > Asparagales > Amaryllidaceae > Agapanthus > Agapanthus africanus. Next base: position 341,625,989 of record JASDDO010000004.1, on the reverse strand, counting down.
GTCGGGTGGATGGCGTATAGCGTCCCCGAAACTAATTCTAGTGAACACTTATTTAGTATAGATAAGTGACCTATATACGTAGTTACAATGGCACAATTGAACATTAATTATAGTTTATAACGCGTAACACATATACTTAGTCTATAACTAAATTAGTCTATAGTTCGTAACTTGTATACTTAGTTCGTTAACTATGTACTTAACCTATAATTCATAACTAGTAAGATATATATATATATATATATATATATATATATATATATATGATTAATGTTATGTGTTTGCGTACACGATTAGAGGCCCGTACTGATTATGATTGGATGTTTGATTGATATCGTACGAGTAAGATTCCGTACTGGATAAGATGAGGATAGATTGCTGAATGCGGCCTTTGTTTATTTGACTCGAGTGAGATTGTCATGATACAGTAGAAACCGCCATGCTTATTCGTGTGTTAGTTATCCATGCTAGTATGCAATGATACTTAGCATGATTTGATATACGAAAACCGTTGCCACGTATATTCGTATATGATTGTTACCAATTATGGTTAGGATGAATTATGAATTGTGTTCTTATGAACTTGATGTTTTCCATAGATTTGAGAAGCCGCGAGATATGATTTTATAAAACTTGTGTATGTTTGAAAATGCGGTTTTCTTTTGAATTGATGATACGTCCACCATGAGTTTTCATAGTATTTATTATTGATTGTAAGGTTGCCTAGCACGACAGCAAGGTTTCGGGAGGCATCATCCATGCCGTTTTCAAAAAATTGCCATGCTATATAACCCTAACCCTAGAATCATAACTAGAGAATTAGACAATACATGCTGTAAACAACTTTACATCTAAGTGAACATGTAATACAACCTTTGTAGACCAGTCCTTCACTTCAATAACTCCGTGTAGTAGTCTCTTCGCTCCAAGTAGTGATCTTACGGACTCTAGAATAGTTCCACAAGATGAAAGGAACAAACTTGCACGAAGTCTTCGAGGCCGAAGATGATCTACGTCGAGGAGACACCAACCCAAGCTATCTCTTCACTAATTAGGGATTAATGAAGCAAACACCATAAACTAAATGGCTAGTCTAGTAGAGGATGATGAAGTAGGATTTTTGCTCATTTTAGTATTAATTTTCTCACTAATTTTCTTCACCTCTCAAAAACCTAGAGAGCTCACTCTTGATGAAGAAGAAGATGAAGAGAATAATGTTGTGAATAATGAATCATGAGAGAATGGCAACTATGGGTGAGAAATATCTCATATAACTCTTGTAGAGAGACATAACCATGGTTTTAGATAATGGTTAGGTTAATAAATATCTAAGGCAAAACAAAATTAGTAGACTAAATCAATAGTTCCACAAGCTTCCACAAGCTTCAACCATGGGCTTAATTTCCTACTAATTATTTGATTTACATTAAATAAATAAACCCTTCATTATCATAAGCATGGTGTGAGTCTCATACACCCATGTTGCATGTATAATCAAGCATGACACAAAAAGAAACACAATTAATATATATCACATATATATTAAGTGTGCACATGTGAGAAAAAGAAATGCACAAGTGAGCAAAAATTAGTTAATATAAATTAATATATCAAATATATAATTATACATTAAATTATTAAATCAACACTTGATTCAATAATCTGGCTATATCACATATAACCGACTAATATCATATGTATCAATTTATCGAATCAACACTTGATTCGATAACCCGGCTATATCACATATAACCGATCGATATCACATATCACGAGAATAGAATACGGTATCACATACACGTATTATTCTCGGTCCCGCACATATTACATATGTGCTCCTACTTCGTTTCGCCTGAGCCAGGAAACCTCTGTGTAAGACTCTAAAGACTCGTCAATACGCCGGCAGTAGGTGATGATCAAATCAGTCACCCACAAGCTGTCAGCGGTACTAGCTGGACGTAACGGCTACCCGGGTAATGAGCGATCAGAAGATCAACAAGCAAGCTTGTCTAAACTCCCGCAAAGCCTGTCAGTAACACCACCGTAGAGTCCAGTCTCTTCTTCTGATATGTCGCATATCTAGTCAAGGGGTGGTAAACGTCAGACCCCAGTAACCGATAAGTCGTGCCGATGTGAGGCTCATAACGGGTCGAGAAACTACTGATAACTCTTACCGGTAAATCTCCGTATCAGCCCTGGCCAGGGACTTCCTGTTATGACCAATCGAGCACAGCGCAACATCAACCCCAATACCGGGAGAGACGAATCCCCTCCTATCGCTCATTGCCTCCATGTGACTCGGGACAGTAACTAAAAGCCACCATTTTGCACGTTCTCTTGAACGTGGTAAGGTGGAAATAAAAGCACGGTGGGAATCACACAAGTCTCTATGACGATCTCGGGTCTACAGACTAACATGTACCAGTGTCACCAGAGAACTGCTATCTGACGATAGGTATAATACCGACTAGGAGTTCTCGACGAGTCCGTTCAGTATACCCAGTCTCCACTGAGCACTCGTATACCATCTTTGATGTCAAACACCAATGGATGTGAGATCATCCATCGCCCATCATATGGGTCAAGAAGCGTATACGCTAGTCTACTCTGGAATATCGATGCCCTGTCTCGATACACCCTCGACTAGGAACAGTTAAAAGATGTACTTGTAGACTACCATGTCTAAGGTTCTTAAGCACAACCACAAGGTTCCACAAGGCATCAAACATGTCGTATTTAAAAATTTAGTGTGCCAAACAACCTAACCTAGGATCTAACTAGAGTTTTAGGAGCTAAACTAGAAAGTAAACTTCTTTACATCTAAGTGATAACGAAATACAACCTTTGTAGACCGGTCATTCACTTCAATGGCTCCTTGTAGTGGTCCCTTCGCTGCGATCATGGAACTCCCGGACTCTTGCATAGCTTCTCAAGGTGAAAGGAACGATCTTGGTTGAAGTCTTCGAGGCAAAAGATGATCTACGTCGAGGAGACACTAACTCAAGCTACTACTTCATTAATAAGAGATTAGTGAAGCTAACACCCTATACTAAAGTGCTAATCTAGTAGATGATGATGAAGTAGGAAGTGCGCTCACTTTAGTTTTATTTTCTCACAATATTTTCTCACTTTGGAAAAAGCTAGCAAGCTTTTTCTCAAGGATTAAGAAGATGAAGTCAAGAGATGAGAATGAACTAATGAGTTGAGAGAATCAACCATGGGTGAGTTTGTATCATATATCAACTTTTGTAGAGACATAACCATGGCTAAATTATAATGGTTAGGTTAATAAATATCTTTAGTAAAACAAAATTAGTGGACCAAGTCAATGCATCCACAAGCTTCTACAAGCTTCATGCATGTGAGCAATTATCCACTAATTTGGATTTACTTTAAATATTTAAACCCTACATTATAATTAGTATAGTGTAAGTCTTATACACCCATGCAGTGTGTATCAAAAACCATGACACAAAATAGAACACAATTAATATATATCACATATATATTAAGTGTGCACATGTGAGAAAATAAATGCTTAAGTGAGCTAATATTAGTTAATGTAAACTAGTATATCATATATATACAATTATACTCTAAATTATCAAATCAACACTTGATTTAATAATCCGGCTATATCACATATAACCGACTAATATTATATGTACCAACTTATCGAATCAACACTTGATTCAATAATCCGGCGGTGCTCATCATAGAGCGCACCATATCTAATAGGGTACGATTCCTCCGTTCCGATACACCGTTTTGTTGTGGTGTATACGAAGGAGTAAGCTGAGAGAGAATCTTATTCTCTTTTAGATAGTCACGGAATTCCTTGCTCAAGTATTCTCCTCCCTGATCAGATCGTAGGATTTTAATACTTTTACCCGTTTGGTTCTCGACTTCGGATTTATATTCCTTGAATTTCTCAAAAGCTTCAGACTTGTATTTCAACAGGAACACATGTCCGTATCTTGAGAGATCGTCAGTGAATGTAATGAAGTACGAAGAACCATTCCTGGCATGTGTAGACATGGGACCGCATACATCACTATGTATTAGCCCCAAGATTTCCGTAACTCTTTCTCTGTGTCCACTAAACGGAGTTTTGGTCATTTTTCCTTTGAGACAAGACTGGCATGTTTCATAAGATGAAAATTCGAACGGATCCAAATATCCATTTTTATGTAACTTAGCTAGTCGTGTCGCATTGATATGATCTAGTCTACAATGCCACAAGAAGGATTCGTTCATTTCTGAACTCTTCCTCTTGTGTGTGTTTTGTATGTTAAAAACTGTGGTTTGATTTTGAACGTATATGCCATTATTTAACGAGCCTGATCCAATCAACTTTTGATTCAGGAAGATGTTCATAATATTATCCTGTACTACAAAATTATATCCTTCTTTATTTAATAAAAAAACTGATATAAGATTGCATATCAGGGTCGGAATGTAATAGCATTCGTTCAGAATCAATGTATTACCATTTAGTAATATAAGGTGATATTCGCCAACTACTTTGGCTGCAACATTTTCACCATTCCCTACTCTTACGGAATGATCACCCATTCCCAGTTCTCTACCTTTCCTTACCCCATGTAACATATTACATATGTGGGATCTCGATTCGGTATCTAATACCCAGGACGTAGAGTGAACTGAGAAACAGTTCTCAACAACTAGCACACCCGAAGAAGATGCATCAACATGCTTTTTCTTCGTTTGGGCGGCGTGGGAATCCGGATATACCCCTATTTCTTTCTCAATCTTATAACAATTATAAGAAAAAACGAAACCAACGTTCTCCAGCTCAGTATAACAAGCGGGTTCGGTCAATACATCCATATTATTATCTTGATTAAGGCCTAACATTGTCGCTACCTGGAGAGAGAGAGAGAGAGAGAAGAAAACACTTTAGCGTATGCTCTTGTAAGATCAGATTGGTTATTATTTTATCTAATCAGGATGGCTCCTACCGTTTTTATCAAATCTCCCTTCAAACCCTAAAAGGAAAGACTAGCCGGGATTAATTACACCCTACAATTTCGCCAATCTTTCAGCCAGGCCAGTGTTGGTACTTTGAGGGAGGTTCCTCGTGCTTTCGCACGTACCTAATTAAAATAAACCTCGTTTTCCCAGAGGCATGACCCCGTAAACACCTTTCTAAACACCTACTTGATCGGCTAATTGTCTTGTGTAAAACTCTCACAGCAGTAACACTTACTCGCAGTGGGTATCGGGATCCAACTATCTCATAGAAGGTATGCAATCTCATTGCAAATTTCAACTCTTGAAATTCCCGATAATATTTTGCCCCTAACGTGCTATGACCTTGACGAAAGCCAACAAACCATAGTCTGCTAGTCAAGTTCAACCCGTATATTTCTTGATTGAATTAAACCCACCCGCACGACCCTTGACGAAAGCCAAAAAAGTCGAACGACTACCCAAATCCAATCGCATCATATGCAGCAGATAAGCAGTAAGTAGCTACCGCACACTACGCCTTGACGAAAGCCAACAAACGTAGCACGAATACTAAATATTACTTATCTGAAATGTCGGATGGCTACGCAGGTTTTTCAGAAAACCTTTTGCGTAATGAACTTGATATCGTTGTAGAATCAAGTGATTTTAGAAAAGGAGTGTTTTTTAGGCTTTTACTAGTTTCGTTAAAGCGGTCACTCCCGGTAAAGAGATCTCGGCTCTTTCCTTATCGAATAAGGTGCAGGATATTACACAAATACCACTATGCAAAGCAAAGACTACAAAAGTAATCAAAAAAACCGAGTGTTTATAGCATCTGCTAGATTTTGCTAAAGAGGTCACTCCCGGTGAAGGAATCTCGGCTCTTTCCTTATCGAATAAGGTGCTGGATATTCTACAAGGAATACCGCTATGCAAAGCAAAAACTAGAGCTACCTTTTTTTTTGAAAATTTGATTCTACAACATCTTTTAGGTTTCTTTTCTTTCATTAATCTCATTAATGAAGTCCCATCATTTATGCTTCCTAAGTATCACAGAAGAAACGAAAATACAACGTACGCTTATGCCATCCGCATTCGCCACAGTGTCCCGTTATGCACCGTTAGGTTACTTAACTAACAGCATAGCGGGACGGGACTAGCGCGGGTGCAAAACATAAGCAACGTCTACTATATATCTCATATATAATGTATATCCATTCGTCTCAGAATCCACAGTGATCATATCACAGAGCAGCAGAAGAAACATATGAAATATTGGATATACTAGGAGGTCCGTGTTTTATTTTGAGCCTGTATAAAACACGGATTCCACAGTCGCGATGAATAGCCAAACCCACATCCCTAGACCCCTACGAGAGCGGCAAGCAACCCTACCAATTCTATAGTTAGGAGACCCAGACTCGACTCCTCGAGTTGGTCTCCCACTGGACTCTAGAACCCGGTTACTTTTGATCCCCTCCTTGGGTCTATCCTAATGCGGAAAAGTAAATAATATACAACAATGGTGACATCATCCTCAACCCGGAAGTACCCCAATAAAAGAATATTACATACAATGAATTTTTACATGAATGAAAATAAAAACTCTCATCTCACATAAAACCCCGGCTATTCAAAATACGACGATCCAATATAACATATACAGCAACACATAACATCACATGTCATCAACGTAAGTAAATATGCGTATCCCAATTGTCATTGATGTATAGAAACAAAACTGGCGATACACCACATACTACACTTACGGTCGCAGAAAAGAAAATGAAAAACTACAACAATTGGAATCGTAACTGCCCTTAGACATCATAAACCTGGGATATCTTATATCCAAGATTTCATGCCTAACAATGTAAAGCTCGCATTTAGGTCTCACCCATGAAAACACCTTTTCAAAATAAGTCAGACAATTCGACAAGATTTCTGATTACACCCGAGACCGAAATGTTAGATTTACACGCAACAAATATATTTGTGGATTCCAATTATTATATCTCATTATAGAAAGCTAGACGATGTTAAACAATTCGATCGAATCAATGAATTCCCAAAATTCCTAGAAAGCTCAACACTTGAGCAGTGTTAGAAGTACCCAGAACCATACCACAGTGCCCATGGACCAGCAGTTGAAGGCCCGTCCCAAGCCTCTCAAGTGGCGTCGCGAAACCGCCGCCAAAACCATGTTTTGGCCGCGCTTCCGCGGTCACTTAGATGAGATAGGGACTCGTTCTTCAGGTGGGTCCATGGAATTACCTGCATGATTTTTAGAGTATTTTTAACAAGAAAAATTTCAACTTTTGAAAAAAATTCCAGAAAGTGGGCAATATCGGGTTTTCGGAGTTCGTTCGAACTTCTAACTTCGCCTAGACAACTCCTAATGCTCTAGCAAAGCTCTGATACCACTGTAAGGTTCTTAGGCACAACCACAAGGTTCCACAAGGCATCAAATATTCCGTATTTAAAAATTTAGTGTGCCAAACAATCCTAAACTAGGATCTAACTAAAGTTTTAGGAGCTAAACTAGAAAGTAAACTTCTTTACATCTAAGTGATAACGGAATAAAACCTTTGTAGACCGGTCCTTCACTTCAATAGCTCCTTGTAATGGTCCCTTCGCTGCGATCATGGAACTCTCGGACTCTTGCATGGCTTCTCAAGGTGAAAGGAACAATCTTGCTTGAAGTCTTCGAGGCCGAAGATGATCTACGTCGAGGAGACACTAACTCAAGCTACTACTTCACTAATGAGAGATTAGTGAAGCCAGCACCCTATACTAAAGTGCGAATCTAGTAGAGGATGATGAAGTAGGAAGTGGGCTCACTTTAGTTTTATTTTTCTCACAATATTTTCTCACTTTAGAAAAATATAGCAAGCTTTTTCTCAAGGATGAAGAAGATGAAGTCAAGAGATGAGAATGAACTAATGAGGTGAGAGAATCAACCAAGGGTGAGTTTGTATCATATATCTAACTCATGTAGAGACATAACCATGGCTAAATTATAATGGTTAGGTTAATAAATATCTTTAGTAAAACAAAATTAGTGGACCAAGTCAATGCATCCACAAGCTTCTACAAGCTTCATGCATGTGAGCAATTATCCACTAATTTGGATTTACTTTAAATATTTAAACCCTACATTATAATTAGTATGGTGTAAGTCTCATACACCCATGTAATGTGTATCAACAACCATGACACAAAATAGAACACAATTAATATATATCACATATATATTAAGTGTGCACATGTGAGAAAATAAATGCTTAAGTGAGATAATATTAGTTAATGTAAACTAGTATATCATATATATACAATTATACTCTAAATTATCAAATCAACACTTGATTTAATAATCCGCCTATATCACATATAACCGACTAATATTATATGTACCAACTTATCGAATCAACACTTGATTTGATAACCTGGCTATATCACATATAACCGACCGATACAAATATTGAGAATAGAATACGGTATCACATACTCGTATTATTCTCGGTCCCGCACATATCACATATGTGCTCCTACTTCGTTTTGCCTTATCCAGTAAAACCTCTATGTATGACTCTAAAGACTCGTCAATACACCGGCAGTAGGTGATGATCACATCAAGCACTCACAAGCCGTCAGCGGTACTAGCTGGACGTAACGGCTACTCGGGTATTGAACGATCAGAAGATCAACAAGCAAGCCCGCTCTAACTCCTGTAAATCCTGTCAGTAATACTACCGCACAGTCCGGTCTTCTCGTCTGATATGTCACATATCCAGTCTAGGGTTGGTAAACGTCAGACCCCAATAACCAATAAGTCATGCCGATATGAGGCTCATAACGGGTCGAGAAACTACTGATAACACTTACCAGTAAATCTCTAAATCAGCTCTGGCCAGGGACTTCCCTGTTATGGCCAATCAAGCACAGCGCAACATCAACCCCCAATACCGGGAGAGACGAAATCCCTCATATCGCTCATTGCCTCCATGTGACTCGGGACTGTACCCAAAAACCACCGTTTTGCACGTCCTCTTGAACATGGTAAGGTGGAAATCAAAGCACAGTGGGAATTACACAAGACTCTATGACGATCTCGGGTCTACAGACTAACCTGTACCAGTATCACCAGAGAACTGCTATATGACATCAGGTATAATACCATCTAGGAGTTCTCGGTGAGTCCGTCCAGTGTACCCAGTCTCCACTGAGCACTCGTATACCATCTCTGATGTCAAACACCAATGGATATGGGATCATCCATCGCCCATCTCATGGGTCGAGAAGCGTATACGCTAGTCTACTCTGGTATATCGATGCCCTGTCTCGATACACCCACGACTAGGAACATTAAAGGATGAACTTATGGAATATCATGGCCCCACTTGTATGATCTGCATCATAATCCTGGTAGTCAAGTATACATCCTAAGGGCTTTACCAATATGTAACCACAAGACAGTATCAAGAGACAAGTATACATGTTAAGATAAAGTGCAACCAGACAGCATACTATCATGTCGAGCAAGAAAGTCCTCTCTATATATGTCCAAGCATCCACTATAATATACATCATATGTACAATAATGGCCTCTAGGGCATACATATAACTAACACCCTGGCCCTACTAGTATGATCTCCATCATAGTCCTGGTTGTCAAGTATACATCCTAAAGGCTTTATCAACATGTGAGAGCAAGACAATATCACAATTCAAGTCTACATGTTAAGACAAAGAGCAACCAGATAGCATACTATCATGTCGAGCAAGAAAGTCCTCTCTATATATGTACAAGCATCCACTATAATATACATCATATGTACAATAATGACATCTAAGGCATACATATAACTAACATTGATGATTATCTAAAATCGAAGGAAGGGGCGGAAAACCGATTTCTGGATACATGGTAGACTCGGTACGATAACCCAGGGACAGGAAGTTCATGAGGATAGATATGGGGAGCCTACCGAGGATGATTGATAGTGGTGATTGTATGGAACACGGTGGATACCCGGAGGATACTATAACGACTCTGAAATCCTTGTACACTTTTGTTAATTCAATATTAATATAAAAGTGTATTTCTATTTCGACTATTAGTTATAAAATATTCTGGTTAAATTTGAGCAAGAAACAACTTGTAGTTCACTGGTTAAGACTCTCCACTACTGTTCTTTAGCCTGCATGTTCGAATCCCATCAGCCCCAATTATTTTAAATATTTTTTTCTTGTTAACTTTATTGAAGCTCAAGAGTTGCACGTGCAATACTCGGAGAAACAAAAAGTTGCAAATAAATCAAACAATATAAATGATATATAAATACCCAGATGAATGCACTGCACGAACCCCGAGGAAATTGCCTCATTCTTAACCACCAGACCGACCCCGGCGGTTTTATCATGGTCAATTTCCCCCGTGCACCCCTTTGACTCCCCTCTACTCATTTTTCCTATTTGATTTTCCTGAAATTAAACAGAGAATCCCAGACCTTTCATCTACCCTTTACCTTCACTTTTAATACATTTTTATTATCTATTTAATTCTCTCTACACCTATATTTCCCCCTATGCATAGTCTTTCTCCTTAGTTCTTCTCCTAATTTATTCTAAAATACCAATCAAAAATTCTAACTCCCAAGCCTCACTCTAGTCAAGGAAGTCAAGCGCACAAGTCTAAACCAACTCCATCGCTCAAATTTGTTCCATTGCATATTAGCTACCTAGAGTTCATTCTTGTACGTGTAGTCGAACCCAAGCTCAATTCTCCACGCACCGTAGGTCTCGGTTTCTCAACCGAGGCTACTTCTATTCTTTTCTCACTTGTACGAGTACAAACGGAAATCGTAAGTCCACTCATCCTCTCTTCTTTTCCCTCTTGTATACTCTCTTCTATTTTTCCACGTCGCCACTCTGCATCACTTGTAACTACGCTAAATCCTCCATTTACTTCTCTCTCTTTTTGCTTCTCCTCTTACATCGACGCGAAATAATATAGTATTATAAACAAAGTTTAAATTAAAAATATATTGTCAAGCCCCGCTTCCCGGTGTACGGGCAGGGGACGCGACGAGGCCGCTACGTATTTACTCTGAAGTAAATACGCTAAGCGTAACTAAGCAATATAAAGAAATATACACAAGAGACAAATGTAATGAAACAACAACTTTATTTATTCACATTCTTTTGTACAATGCATGGAAAAGTAAATACATCTGAATGAAAGCAATGCCTAAACAATGGCATAACAGAAACGGAAAGTACTGAAATGAAATGTGTACAAGTGTAACTACAGCTCGGGATCTTCAGTAAACTGGTCCAAGTCTTCGGCGCTGGGCTCGATCTCTTGAAGGTCCGAATCACCTGACAATATTCCAAAGAAGAAAGAGAAGGAATGTCGTCAGCGAACAATCACTCGGTAAGTCCCAAAGATAAGGGAAAAGTAGAATAGACAGAGAGAGAGAAAGAAAGAGAGTGGCTTTTAAAGTTATATTTGATTATTATAATGTTGTATTTAGTGTTAACGTTGTTGTTTGTAGCTTGGTACAGAAGGATGCCAGTGTATACGAGAGGAGTCTCTATATGCCAGAGACTAAAGGAAAATGGAAGTACAAGGCTCCGTTATACAACCCGAAACAACGGCAATTGAATACAGGTTAGGTGTCTTAAGTCTTGCAGTCTCGTGCCACTTCTAACACCTTCCGTACCAATCTACCCCTTAAACCCCGCGATGTCTTGATTGTATTGTTGTATTGTTTGAATTGTATTGTCTTGTAATATAGATTGTATAATTGGATGACTTGCCGAAACCACGATATCAGTAAATGGATGTAACTGGAGAATCATGGATGTAACTGGAGAATCATGTAAATGGAAGTATATCCATGGTTCGGTTCGGTCAATATAGATTGAATAGATTGAATATATGTATTCATGGATTCATATTAAATTTTAGTATTGTAGATTGTATTTGAATCATATTCAAGTCAGATTATTATAATGAGACTCGGTCTGAATCAGACAATTAGAAAAGAAATTGAATCCTGAATTAGGTTTTGGTGTTATCGGTAACCGTTGCACATGGACGGCAGGATTTGTGTCTTTTTCAAAGACGATTACCGTGTTGATAACACCATTTGTTAAGTTGTCTTCCTTAAATAGGCAAGCACCCACTTCTCCGGCTCCCTGAGGCTCAAGAGATTGGTCCCGCTTAAACCTATATTTACTAGGATCCTTAGGGCAATTTATAGAACTTGAGGGGGGTTTATGTAAAAATAATTTTTGTATACTTTTCAAAATACACCCCAAGTATTTAATTATCGTCTTTAGAGTTTTCATAGATGTAGATTTTATATTTGTGATATTTCTAGTGAAAATAACCTGATTTCATAATATAGGGTATTTAATTGTAATATTGAACTTGTATGGAATTTCATGGTATTATCATGTAAAGTGATTCTTGTGATTTAGAAAAGTTGGAATATTGATGTTATAACAAAAATAGATATTTTGATAATAAATATATATTTATATATATTTATAAAAATAATTTTAATTTATTATTTTCTAGAAATCTCATTTTCTTAAGATATTTGTATTTTAAATCTCTCGAGACCGAATACTCCTTGCGGAGGTCTGCATCTCGCACTACTAAGCCCGAGGATGTGCGATAATCTGCACCATCCCGAACGGGTTTCCCAAAATGGGTTGTAGCGGCGCTTTGCAAAGATTTGTAAAAAATACGTAATCTTATAGAAAACGGTTTTAATAGTAAAATGTAGTTTTGTGTAAAACGGTATTTTCGGAATCTATATTTCCTAAAAGGTATTGTGCTATATTGTATATGAGTGTTGTAAAGAGGTAGGTCATTACCTCGTGATCTATTTAAAGGTATAGCAAGATTAATGATGCTTTAGGTCGAAACTAAACTGCATGGTATTTTGCTGAAAAAGAGCGGTAAAAATTACAAAATGAAATGTTTTGCTATGAAACTTGTTCAACATGTTTTGTTAATGATTAATAGTCAAGATGTAAGAGTTTAATATAGTTGTGTTAAGGAAAATTGAACTTTACAAAGAAAACCGAATCGGAAGTCGGATTTATCTCCGCTTTCGTCGGGTTTTAGTAAAAGAAGTTTTAAGAATATATTAGAGAAGAGAGAGGTGGGACTTACAGGTTTAAAGTCAAGAGAAAAGGGAGAGGAAGCGGTAGGAGGCGCCGGTGTGTCGTTTCGTCGCCGGGAGCTCCTAGGGTCGTCGTCGGAATTTCGCCGGAGTTTCGCCCCTTGCTAACTCCACTTGCACACAAAAAGTTTTAGGGATTTTCTTGAAAGTTTTGGACAAAAATTTGGAGTGAAGAGGGTGTGTTTTGGAGTGGTATTTATAGGGTAATCTAGCGTTTAGGGTAGATGAAAGGTTGTATTGAAATTTGTATTAAAAATGCATTAAAAATGGTGTAATGGAGTTTTTATGAGTTCTGGAACCGATCCAAGAAATTAAAGTATGCAGGAGTGATGGGGAGTTGAAGAGGCACAACTTTCATGTTGGACGACTCCGCATCGGAGCCGACTCGGCCGCCGCCGCCGGCCGAGTCGCCGCCGGCCCGATCCGGTCGGGTCAGGCTGGGTCGGGGGTCCCCTGAGTCCGTCGTCGGTTGGTCTTCTCCCTGAGACAGTTTGTTTTATATGTGAAGTGGGGTTTTTACGAGTTATGCATGTGTAGACCCTTGGAGTTCTAAAAATTTAAAAGAAAACAATATTAAAAATTATGTGGGGGATGAGATTTGAACTCTGGTGCTTTGGTTCAGCAGTGCAGGGTCTTACCAATGAGCTACAGGGTCTTACCAATGAGCTTTGCTCTTAAAAAGCAAAACAATCTTATAACTTGTGCTCAGGAAAAAGTACCCCTTTCTGTATTTTTGAAAAAATTGTACAGAAATTTAGGGTTGTTGCATCTTACGCTTCTTATAAAAATTTCGTTCTCGAAATTTGTAGAAGGAAAGTGTAACAGATTCAAGGAAAGTTTGGTGACTGAAGTATGAAAAAAAATAACAAGGCGATACAAGGGTTTTAAAAATGTAAAAGAGACTTACTAGTGTTACCTTGACCTACAGCCTCAGCTTCTACGGCTGCTAATGTGTAAGCCTGTCGCCGTGGCACGTTCGTCCTAGCTGGAGGCACATTCTGTCCTTAGGGCATGTTTCTCTGCCCTCGAGGCATGTCCCTCATTGCTTATTGGAATTGGCGAGCAGGCTGTGGAGGTGGTGGAGCTGTGAGTGCAAGACGAGGTGCAGGAGCTTGGATAGCTAGCCGTTGCGGATAGTTGGTAGGTGTGTGATCTGGGTTGCTATTATAAGGACAGTTTCCAATTCCGTGGTTGGATGCGCTACAAATTAGACACAGGCCTTTTGCGCGCCTACAGTCCTTCCATAAGTGTCCATTTCTATGGCAGTAGTAGAAAAAGTCTGGACTCGGCCGGTTATTAATTTCTTCAGTTCTCCTTGGTTCGAACGATGGCCTGGAAGAGGCTCCTCCTGCCATTTGAATGGCAGGGCGTTTCAAACCGGCAGATTGAGGTCTGCCCTTTCCTCTTTACTACTGCCTCATATCTTCGGGCAGCCTTCAAAGCCAAATCATGGGTTAGGAAATCCCCTGTAGCTAGAGCTGCTTGGATTTCCGGGTCCAACCCTTGCTGAAATCTTCTAGCTCTCATCTCAGCAGTCGATATGAGATGGGCCGCAAACCTGTTACGGTCTTATGTTAGCTGTGTAGTATGTGATATAAAATCGAACATTGAGACGTATCTTACTGACTGAGCATGGTGAATTCAGCGTCATATTCATCTACCGACTTGGTCCACATTGAACCTTGTTGCAGATGGATGAACTGATGTTCCATGCCAAACCTGGCAGTCTCAGGGAAGTACTTAGCGTCAAACATGTTTCGGAAAGTATTCCATTCGATGGGTTGATCAAGACGGCTTCTTCCACCTTCCACCAAACCCGTGCATTGTCCGTGAGCTGTAATTTTGCCACACGAACCCAAGCTATCTCTGGCTCTTGTGTCGCTGCCAGATTGTCTTCGATGCTCTGAGCCCATTCCTCGGCTTCTAGAGGGCTCTCCTTTCCTGAGAAGTTCTTAGGGTGCAGTGCCGAAATTGCTTCACTCCGGGTGTTTCTGCCTCGGGACGGTTCATTAGAATAGTAGTCTGCTGCTGATGTCCTTCTAGGAGGTTGCGGATTGCCTCAAGTAGAATCGTCTGCTCGTTGATCGGAGCAGGGACGGCAGGTGTGAGTGGTAGTAGTGGAGGTGTGTTGTTCACATTGGTGCTGGTGTTGTTTGGGGAATCCATAACCTTGAAGAAAAATTTGGGTTAGGACAGATTCAAAGTATATGAAATGATAAGATTCAAGGAATAAGATTCAAGGAATGTGAATTGTAAAGAATGTTTTAGTTGCTGGTTCTTGTGTTATATTTCTTAAGTTGTTCACGCAGAACAGAACTGCATGGTAGTGTTCCATACAACTCTGACCTGCATGGGCCGCCAACAAAACCTGTCACACCCCGCTTCCCGGTGTACGGGCAGGGGACGCGACAAGGCCGCTACGTTTTTACTATGAAGTAAATACGCTAAGCGTAACTAAGCAATAAAAAGAAATATACACAGGAGACAAATGTAATGAAACAGCAACTTTATTTATTCACATTATTTTGTACAATGCATGGAAAAGTAAATACATCTGAATGAAAGCAATGCCTAAACAATGGCATAACAGAAATGAAAAGTACTGAAATGAAATGTATACAAGTGTAACTACAGTTCGGGATCTTCAGTAAACTGGTCCAAGTCTTCGGCGCTGGGCTCGATCTCTTGAAAGTCCGAATCACCTAACAACATTCCAAAGAAGAAAGAGAAGGAATGTCGTCAGCGAACAATCGCTCGGTAAGTCCCAAAGATAAGAGAGAAGTAGAATAGACACAGAGAGAGAGAGAGAGAGAGAGAGTGGCTTTTAAAGTTATATTTGATTGTTATAATGTTGTATTTAGTGTTAACGCTGTTGTTTGTAGCTTGGTACAGAAGGATGCCAGTGTATACGAGAGGAGTCACTATATGCCAGAGACTAAAGGCAAATGGAAGTACAAGGCTCCGTTATACAACCCGGAACAACGGCAATTGAATACAGGTTAGGTGTCTTAAGTCTTGTAGTCTCGTGCCACTTCTAACACCGTCCGTACCAATCTACCCCTTAAACTCCGCGATGTCTTGATTGTATTGTTGTATTGTTTTAATTGTATTGCAACTTGTATTGTCTTGTAATATAGATTGTATAATTGAATGACTTGCCGAAACCATGATATCAGTAAATGGATGTAACTGGAGAATCATGTAAATGGAAGTATATCCATGGTTCGATTCAGTCAATATATATTGAATAGATTGAATATATGTATTCATGGATTCATATTAAATTGTAGTATTATAGATTGTACTTGAATCATATTCAAGTCAGATTATTATAATGAGACCCATTCTGAGTTAGACAATTAGAAAAGAAATTGAATCCTGAATTAGGTTTTGGTGTTATTGGTAACCGCTGCACATGGACGACAGGATTTGTGTCTTTTCTAAAGACGATTACCGTGTTGATAACACCGTTTGTTAAGTTGTCTATCTTAAATAGGCAAGCACCCACTTCTCCGGCTCCCTGAGGCTCAAGAGATTGGTCCCGCTTAAACCTATATTTACTAGGGTCTTTAGGGTAATATATTTAACTTGAGGAGGGTTTATGTAAAAATATTTTTTGTATACTTTTCAAAATACACCCCAAGTATTTAATTATCTTCTTTAGAGTTGTCATAGATGTAGATTTTATATTTATGATATTTCTAGTGAAAATAACCTAATTTCATAATATAGCGTATTTAATTGTAATATTGAACTTGTATGGAATTTCATGGTATTACCATATAAAGTGATTCTTGTGATTTAGAAAAGTTGGAATATTGATGTTATAACAAAAATAGATATTTTGATAATACATATATATTTATATATATTTATAAAAATAATTTTAATTTATTATTTTCTAGAAATCTCATTTTCTTAAGATATTTGTATTTTAAATCTCTCGAGACCGAATGCTCCTTGCGGAGGTCTGCATCTCGCACTACTAAGCTCGAGGATGTGCGATAATCCACACCATCCAGAACGGGTTCCCCAAAATAGGTTGTAGCGGCGCTTTGCAAAGATTTGTAAAAAATACGTAATCTTGTAGAAAACGGTTTTAATAGTAAAAGGTAGTTTTGTGTAAAACGGTATTTCTCGAATCTATATTTCCCAAAAGGTATTGTGCTATATTGCATATGAGTGTTGTAAAGAGGTAGGTCATTACCTCGTGATCTATCTAAAGGTATAGCAAGATTAATGATGCTTTGTGTCGAAACTAAACTACATGGAATTTTACTGAAAAAGAGCGGTAAAAATTACAAAATGAAATGTTTTGCTATGAAATTTCTTCAACATGTTTTGGTAATAATTAATAGTCAAGATGTAAGAGTTTAATATGGTCGTGTTAAGGAAAATTGAACTTTACAAAGAAAACCGAATCGGAAGTCGGATTTAACTCCGCTTCCGTCGGGTTTTAGTAAAAGAAGTTTTAAGAATAGATTAGAGAAGAGAGAGGTGAGACTTACAGGTTTAGAGTCAAGAGAAAAGGGAGAGGAAGCAGTAGGAGGCATCGGTGCGTCGTTTCGTCGCCGGGAGCTCCTAGGGTCGTCGTCGGAATTTCGCCGGAGTTTCGCCCCTTGCTAAATCCACTTGCACACAAAAAGTTTTAGGGATTTTCTTGAAAGTTTTGGACAGAAATTTGGAGTGAGGAGGGTGTGTTTTGGAGTGGTATTTATAGGGTAATCTAGGGTTTAGGGTAGATGAAAAGTTGTATTGAAATTTGTATTAAAAATGCATTAAAAATGCATTAAAATGGTGTAATGGAGTTTTTAAGAGTTCTGGAACCGATCCAAGAAATTAAAGTATGCAGGAGTGATGGGGAGTTGAAGAGGCACAACTTTCATGTTGGACGACTCCGCATCGGAGCCGACTCGACCGCCGCCGCCGGCCCGATCCGGCCGAGTCAGGCCGGGTCGGGGGTCCCCTGAGTCCGTCGTCGGTTGGTCTTCTCCATTGGACAGTTTGTTTTATATGTGAAGTGGGGTTTTTACGAGTTATGCACGTGTAGACCCTTGGACTTCTAAAAATTTAAAAGAAAAAAATATTAAAAATAATGTGGGGGATGGGATTTGAACTCTGGTGCTTTGGTTCAGCAGTGCAAGGTCTTACCAATGAGCTACAAGCTCTTTCTTGCTATTAAAAAGCAAAAGAATCTTATAACTTATGCTCAGGCAAAAGTACCCCTTTCTGTATTTTTGAAAAAATTGTACAGAAAGTTAGGGTTGTTACATATATATTCATTATAATTCAACATGTTCATCATAAATTTTCATGCCAGGATATCAAGAAAATACGAATTTACAACTCTGTCCATGTCTCACTATTTTTATATGATGTTGTTATGTTAAATAATATGTAGATTACAAATAAAGAATAAATATCATGAACTTTACATATACCCTTTTTACGTTATCATGAACTAAAACTATAGAAAATTCACAAGGTAACGACCTACCCCACTCACAACACTATGCTTTCAAAGCACGATATTTTGGTTAATTTTTATTTAAGAGAAATAATTTACATTAAAATACCCTCGCTTTTAAAAATACTTTTTATAGATATTTTTAACCCTTTGCAATTACGCCTCTACAACTCTCGTTAAAGGATAAAGCGAGATGCAGAACCCCTCACGGAGAATTCGGTCCCGAAAAAAAATAAAAATACGATTTTAAAGAATATGACTTTTGCAATAAAATAAATCATTTGAAAATTTTCATAAATCCGTATTTTTTCTATGAAAACAAATTTTGAAAACTATATTTTTAAAATGAAAAATTAAAGTTACACAAAATATACCATCAAGTTTCCAAAAGTATAGTTTTCATAAAAATACCATAAACTTTTAAAAAGCTATATTTTACCACTAAAACTAAAATACATTTTTATAAAAACTCTTGATATTCTAAAACACCCTCGAGATTTTTTTTAAAACAATATTAAAATATTTTAAATAAAAAACCCCATCGAGAAATGCAAACAATTTAAATACATAATAAACAACTTGAATAAATCTTTAAGAACCCTAGATTAATATCGGTTTAAGTGATATCATTTTTCTTGAGCCTCAAGGATCCGGAGAAAGTGAGTGCTTGCTAATCCAGGTTAGATAATACTGCAAATTAAAGAAATTATCAATGGCAATCGTCTTGGAAAAAGACATAAATCCTGCCACCCATGTGCAGTGGTTGTCCGATTATTCCCGAACTTAAGAATTTACAAGATTAAAGATATTCAAAAGATTTAAATTTAGTAATATAAAATGACTATAACCTGAATACAAACTCAAACATGACTCAGATTTGAATTTGAACTTGAACTCGAACTCGAACTTGAACTAGAAATTAAACATGAATCTGAACTTGACACTTGAACTTAACATGAATACATGAACCCAATGCCTACTCTTGAACTGACTTGACTCGAACCATGAATACAACTTGACATGAATACATGAACACTTGATACGAATACTTGATCTTGATATGAACTCAATATTGCAACTTAGATTCGAGCAAGACTGGTAACTTTAACTGTAATCTAGAATATACAGGGTGTTGGGGTAGTTCAAGTGCCAATTCACCAAAATCTCAGGAGTTCCCCTAGATCATGAATACATGTCTACTAACACAATCAATCTATCATAAGGGCCCATGTTTCCTAACTCTTGGATTATATCCTGTTGAGTTTGGAATACTTCAACACTAAGTTAAAGTACCGTTACTAACACTTGATTCGGGCTCATGGTTCATTACCCCTGAATTACAGCCTATTGGGTTCGAGAACACTCTTGAGATTGGTTGATATTCATCCTTGAACTTATGTTAGATTAGTTTACTCTTGTAGAGATCTTTTAGGACACTTACATGCACTCCATGTTCACTATATCTACACTACACGGCCATGCTATACTATGCCCATGTTAGTTTGCCATGTTATATAAAGTTTCCATGTTACATAGAATTGCCATGCTTATATTAAATGACATGTTTAAACACCATATATCCAATTCCAACTTGTCATTATACTTTTATACTTCACATCTTTCCTTGGGGACTTACCGAGCGAAAGTTCGCTGACGGTCATCTACCCATCTCTTTCTTCTTTTGGATGTTCGTCAGGTAGTCTAAAGACTGAGGAGATAGAAGAGACTGCAGGGGATTACGACCAGATCACTACTCAAGCTTAGCTTAGCTTATCTTTTCTTTCATTTTATGTATGCTACATGTTTAGGTATTTATGTTCTTGTATTTCCTTTTCAGTTGAACTCATATATTGTAAATGTATCAACTTTGAATGTAAATAAAGTTGTTGAAGTTTAAATTTCATGTTAATTTCTAGTCATTTTATATTGCTTAATTACGCTTAGCGTATTTATTCCGAAAAATGACCATCTCGAAATAAATATATCGCGGGCCTAGTCGCATGCCATTACCGCTCTTTTGGGAAGCGGGGCATGACAGGTTTTATTGGTAGCCTATGCAGGTTAGTTCTGCATAAAGTCATAAGCAATATGTCACAAAAATTTTGAAATTCAAAAACTTTACATTCCTTACATTTCAATTTCCGTTGAATCTATCATAATCTTTCTTTTCTATCTAAGGTGATGATTCTCCCAACAATACCAGCACCTACCCTTACCATTCTACCACCTCCACCTACCCTTACCATTCTACCACCTCCACCTACCGTAGCCACTCCCCTCACAGACCAGATGATGCTTCTGGAGGCTATCAAAAGCCTACTTGAGGGTCACCAGGCTCAAGGCGCAATTTTGCAGAAGCAGAATGCTCTCCTTCAACAGAGTTTCACCCACTCTAAAGCAGAAGTACCGGGAGTGAAACAATTTCGAGTATTACACCCGAAGAACTTCTCGAGGAAAGAGAGCCCACTTGAAGCCGAGAAATAGGCTCAAAGCATAGAAGACGACCTAGCGGCAGCCCAAGTTCCAGAAGTGTTTGGGTTAGAGTAGCAAAACACAACTTACCGACAATGCCAGAGTCTGGTGGAAAGCCGAAAAGAACCGTCTTGAGCAGCCGATCGAGTGGAAGATTTTCTGTGATCTATTCGACGCCAAGTACTTTCCGGAAACCGCACACTTCGAGATGGAACAACAATTCATTCACCTGCAACAAAGATCCATGTGGGATAAGTCGGTGAATGAGTACGATACTGAATTCACCATGCTTGGCAGGTTTGCTACACATCCGATCCTTACAGTAGAGATTCTTGCCAGATGTTTCCAACAGGACTTAGACCCTGAAATCCAGGCTGCCCTAGCAATGAAAGAATACCGAACACATGAAGCGGCTTTGAAGTCAGCCCGTCGTTATGAAGCCGTCATTAAGAAGAAGGGAAGGCCACAGTCAGCCGGTATGAAACGTCCCGCCAGCCAGATTACCGGAGGAGACTCTTCTAGGCCAATTCTTTCAGCACCACCTATGAGGCCTGGAGGATCATTTTTAAAGACCGAACCAAGTTTCTATATCTATTGCAAGAGGACCAGACACCAGGACAAGGATTGTCGTCGAGCAAATGGTCTTTGTTTGATATGTAGACCTCCTTCACACATCGTAGGAACTTGTCCACAGAACTGAGCTGGCCCAGACCCCGCAGCTAGACCAGCTATTCAAGATCCACCTACTCATTTAGCCCTTCCTGCACCACCTCCGCGTGGACCACCTTTACCTCGTCAGCCATCAATATACCAGCATGCACATAGAGTCAGCCATCAATGTACCGGCATGCACAGAGAAATGTGGCAAGACGTCAGGTTTTCACTTTGTCGGTCGTAAAGGCCGAAGCCATGGGTCAAGATAATACTGGTAAATTTCCTTCCATCTTTTTCAGCTATTACAAATACCTACATCCTTTTGTTCATTCATCTACCTGAACATTTTCATGCACTTTCGGTACGATATTAGTAATCCCGGTTTTCAGGACTGCACTAACCTAAAATGTTCTTTGAATCTGATACATCATCCTCCTTGTGTAAATTTCGAGGACGAAATTTTTCTAAGATGGGTAGGATGTAACGACCCTGAAATTCTTGTACACTTTTGTTAATTCAATGTTAATATAAAGGTGTATTTATATCCTGACTATGAGTTATAAAATATTTTGGTTAAATTTGAGCAAGAAACAATTTGTAGCTCACTGGTTAAGACTCTCCATTGCTATTCTCTAGCCTGCATGTTCGAATCCCATCAGCCCCAATTATTTTTAATATTTTTTCTTGTTAACTTTTCGGAAGCTCGAGAGTTGCACGTGCAATACACGAAGAAACGGAAAGTTGCAAATAAATCAAACGATAATACATAAATACCCAGATGAATGCACTACATGAACCCCAAGGCAATTGCCTCATTCTTGACCGCCAGAAAACCGACCCCGACGATTTTATCATGTCCAATTTCCCCCGTGCTTCGCCCGTGTGCCCCTTTGACTCCCCTTTACTCCTTTTTCCTATTTGATTTTCCAAAAATTAAACAGAAAACCCCAGACCTTTCATCTACCCTTTACCTTCACTTTTAATATATTTTTATTATCTTTTTAATAATCTTTACACCTATATTTCCCCTATAAATACCTAATCTTTCCCCTTAGTTCTTCTCCTAATTTATTCTTAAAATACTAATCAAAACTTCTATCTCCCAAGCATCACTCTAGTCAAGGAAGTCAAGCGCACAAGTCTAAGCCAACTCCGTCGCTTAAATTTGTTCCTCTGCATGTTAGCTACCTAGAGTTCGTTCTTGTACGTGTAGTCGGACCTAAGCTCAATTCTCCCCGCACTGTAGGTCTCGATTCCTCAACCGAGACTCCTTCTCTTCTTTTCTCACTTGTACGAGTACAAACGGAAACCGTAAGTCTTCTCATCCTCTCTTCTTTTCCCTCCTGTATACTCTCTTATATTTTTCCACGTCGCCGCTCCGCATCACTTGTAACTACGCTAAATCCTCCATCTACTTCTCTCTCTTCTCCTCTTACATCGACGCGAAAGAATACGGTATTATAAACAAAGTTTAAATTAAAAATATATATTCATTGTAATTCGATATATTCATCATAAATTTTCATTCCATGATACCAAGAAAATACGAATTTACAACTCTATCCATGTCTCACAAATTTTATATGATATTTGTTATGTTAAATAATATGTAGATTACAAATAATGAATAAATATCATGAACTTTACATATACCCTTTTTACGTTATCATGAACTAAAACTCTAGAAAATTCACGGGGTAACGACCTTCCCCACTCACAACACTATGGTTTCATAGCACGATATTTTGGTTAAGTTTTATTTAAAAGAAACAATTTACATTAAAATACCCTCGCTTTTAAAAATACTTTTTATCGCTATTTTGCAATTACACCTCTACAACCCTCGTTAGGGGACCCATTTGTTGATGGTGCGGCTTATTGCACGTCTTTGGAATAGTAGAGCGAGATGCAGAACTTCTCACGGAGAATTCGGTCTTAAAAGGAAATAAAAATACGATTTTAAAGAATACGCCTTTTGCAATAAATCATTTGAAAATTTTCATAAATCATAAATCCGTATTTTTTTATGAAAAAAATTTTGAAAACTATATTTTTAAAATGAAAAATTAAAGTTACACAAAAAATACCATCAAGTTTCCAAAAGTATAGTTTTCATAAAAATACCATAAATTTTTAAAAAGCTAGGTTTTCTCACTAAAATACCACTAAAACTATAATATATTTTTATAAAAACTCTTGATATTCTAAATCATTCTCGAGGTTTTTTTAAAAACAATATTAAAACATTTTACATAAAACCCCTCTCGAGAAATACAAACAATGTAAATACATAATAAACAATTTGAATAAATTTTTAAGGACCCTAGATTAATATCGGTTTAAGCGGTATCATTTCTATTGAGCCTCAGGGAGCCTGAGAAAGTGAGTGATTGCCTATTTAAGTTAGATAACACTGCAAATTAAAGGAATTATTAATGGCAATCATCTTGGAAAAAGACACAAATTCTGCCACCCATGTGCCGCGGTTGTCCGATTATTCCCGAACATAAGAATTTACAAGATAAAAGCTATTCAAAAGATTTAAATCTAGTAATATGAAATAACTATAACCTAAATACAAACTTGAACATGACTCGGATTTGAATTTGAACTCGAACTCGAAATTAAATATGAATCTGAATTTGACACTTGAACTTAACATGAATACTTGAACCCAATGTCTACTCTTGAGCTGATTTGATTCGAACTATGAATACAAATTGATATGAATACATGACCACTTGACATGAATACTTGATCTTGACATGAACTCAATTTTGCAACTTGATGTATTCATGGATTAGTGCAAGACTGGTAAGTTTAACTGTAATTTAGAATACACGGGGTGTTGGGATAGTTCAAGTGCGAATCCAACAAAATATCAGGAGTCCCCCTAGATTATGAATCTATGTGATTGAAGCAGAAAAACCGCGATATGTGTTATGATATGCATTCTACTTTATTCTCTACTTACCGCAATCAAGACGGTTTCGCTTGTAGCTAGCCGGTTGAGTACGAGTCGTCCACTAAGAGATGGTTCGTATTTGAGTTCTTGTTTTAGATGAGTTAATGAAGTTGTATATATTTATGTTCAATTCTATCCTACGTATTCGTATTTATGTTCAAGTAAACTTGTTAGGGTTAAGGTTGGTTAGTAGAGTTAGGATTAGTCTTGTGCTTCTCTTTTGCCATTCTTAAAATGATGTTGGGATAATATAAAGTAGCGAGGATTAGGAGGACATAGAAATGGGATTTGCGAATTTAAGAAAGCTTTCCAACGCTAAATCTATTCCTAGTGCCCCTTGTCCTTCCACTACGTGTGCTTATTTTCAACCCTAGGCCAAATACCCACAACCATGTATCCAATTAACTCACAACTACATGTCAGTTGTAGTGCGCCCAAAGGACTTCTCGACTTGGGTCGCAGCTATATGTCACGTATAGCGCGCCTAAGTGAGGGGGTTATGTTTGTTTGGTCTAGGTTCGTTTTAGGATGTTTGGCGAAGAGAAACACAAGAGAGTTTTCCATCCCTCATACTACCTTCCTTAGCCCTAACAAGTGTGGAAATTATCCACACATTTAAAAGAAAAACAAAACAAGAAAGAAGAAAAGCAAGAAAGGAAAAAATACGGTTTTACAAAATGGTAACAAGCTAACTACCTGGGCCCTCACCTAAGCAAGGGACTCCATAGAATATCATGGCTTGAAAATACGGTTTAGAGAAGAAAAGAAAAACAAAACAAGAAAAGAAATAACAACTACTTAACAACAATAAACAAAATTACAATAGGAATTAAAATTACAAGACAAGGAAATGAAAATACAAGTTAAGAAAAATAACCCTCATCTTCATTAACTTCCACTCAGGTGCTCTCACTACACTTTCATGGAGAATAGATGAAGAAGAAGAAGATACAAACTAAACTACACTAATTCTACTAAAGAAAAGGCATCCATATAATGGCTCAAAACTGAAGTATTTATAGGCAGAGAACTGAACCCTTGGGTCATATTCTGAGCCCTAATACAATTACCCAACTACCCCCAAAAGACAGTCAAATGATGACACGTAATGGCCGCGGAACCGCTGCCAAAACCCACATTTGGCGGCGGTTCCGCCGCGGTTTTTTGGAATTGGGGTCTCATTTTTTATGTGCTTCCTCCTGTTGCTTTGATCTTCTGTTTGACAGGTCCAAAATCGCAAAAAGGTTCTAAAATATGTTCAGATTTTCAACAGTCCAACATGGCTTCACTTTTAATTCATTTGACCTTTATCTCCCTCGAGCTCCGTGCATCTATTGAATTTTGTGCTGCCCCTCTCGTGCTCTATGCTTGACAGAGACACGAATGACCACTGTTATTTGTCTTATCTTCTGAACTGGTAAGCGGCATTGGACGGATGTGGATGACCGGAACCCGGATTTTATCTGTCTGTGGCAGATATTCTGGATTTTTGCGTAACTGTGGTGTTTTTGTATGATTTGCATTATTTTAGACTGAGAACATGTAATCTGTAAATATATAGCAAATATGGATCAAAAGCACCTGCTTATAAACAAACGAGCAGAAGAATAGGTGGTATTAAATACAATATTCTGGTGTGAACAAATACCCCCAAACCTATCTTTTGCTCGTCCTGAGCAAAACCATTTATACTCAAAAAATTCCTAATCTCATTTTCGTAGGTATCACGGTTGCACTTAGCGTGTTCAACAAGCCATTAAATCTCTAGGTGTCCCTAGTAGGAGGAGTGTTGTCTCCTGAGGGTTTTCAGTGGATACTATCCACAAAATCCCGTCAAGCTAGTTTCATAAGTTAACGTCGATTCTACTCCTACATTTTAGTATCTAAATTAGAAACTTTATTATCCTAAGTTAGAAATATCCATCCCTTATTTTTCACACATCCTATTTATTCAACCTAAGATCCTATATGTTTTACAGTTTAGAAAGATCTCGATTTCTCTTGAGTTTTCCTTCTAAAACGCAGTCTCCAATCCGGAATTTTTATCAACTTTACGGAAAACATAAGTCTTATTCTTTATCCCTATCTTTCCTCCAAACATCGATCGTATTCCCCCACGTGTGTGTAAATTTTCACCCCTACACTTACGAATTCAATTCAAGCTATAGTACCCTTGCCCTAATACCTAATACTGCTTCTTTTCATTAATGATGGACGGATTTGCTCACACACCTTTCATGCGACTATTACTGCTTCCTAAGGCACTAACATTCGATTACTGAATGTGTGAGCTTAAAGAGTAAATAGCAGTTTTCAGGTCTTGTACTTTATTTTATTTTATTTTTATTTTTCTTTCAAGACCGGATATATTTTTCAATGATGCCCTTTTGGTGGTTAGGTTTAACTACCATTTTTTCTTTCATACTAGGCTTTCAGACAATAGTATTTCTAGGTATTCTCTACTATCCCAAGTTTCAAGGTGCATGTAAGTACGATTTGTAAGGTATATACTTTCTGAATTTGGACTCAAGAATAGAAACTATTTTTCAGACTTATCTTTCAATAAAGCTTTCAATACTTTCCCTTCATTTTGACTTAACTCAAGAACTGAACTCAAGATTACCTACTACCTAAAACTGCAAGGAAGTTTATTTACCAAGGTTAAACAGAAGGAAGGTTATTTTTAGGGTTTTCAATCCCTAAGCCTAGAATTTAGTTATTTCTAACCTATCAAACTAAATTTTCGGAATAAAAAAAATCTAAGTTACCCTGCTAGCTAACTTGACAACAAAATTTTTATATTTTTGGAAATTTTTGTGGGTTTTTAAATAAGTATGCAAATGCAAAATATACACATGAATGCGAAGATAGAAGGCTTATTGATCACACCCCCAAACTTAAACTTGACAGTGTCCTCACTGTCGTGCTGCACCAAGAGATTCAAAATTGTTGAGGGGTCAAAATCTGTCGTTGCTCTCCCTTTTTTTGTTTTTTTTTATAAAAGAAAAGGCAAACAAAATATATATACACAAAAAGGTCCTCCCAAACTTAAGTGAAACAGTGTTTCCATTGTTTAAGCGTTAAAGTTCAGAATTAGGGGGGAGAGAACGTCATCAATCTATTCAAGGCCTTACACATGCCTAAAGTTAAAGTTAACAACAACCATTCAAAAAATTTATCGCGATAATGTCCGGGTTGGTGAAAGAACGCATAGAGAAAAGAGATGGAGAATACACGAGACCATGTGTGGATGGAAGCGGGATACAGTCTCGGTAGAGGGGATGAATGGTGGAGAGGAAAAAGAAATGGAATACGAACTTGAGGGTGGAAATGGAGTGAATAAATTAGTACAATTTGTAATGATCGGAGTGTAAAAATGGATTGTACTAATCTATCAATACGTCGAGAAATGGGGTCAAACCTCTCAAGATTCGTGAAAAAACTTGGGTCGACCGGATTTGGTGAATCAGACGCAAGAAAGGAAGGTGATACAGTGTCTTGCAAAGTGGGAACGATGGAAAGGATGGAGGGAAGTGATTGAGAAATGGTATCGGTTAACCGTTCAGGAGGGTGTGCACAGTCAATGAAAGGGATAAGATGAATTGGAAAATCCAACTCATCTAATAAAACCGGTTCATCCTCAATGCTATCCTCGAGACTCTCCTCAAAATTCAGCTCATCCATGCATTTATCATCAACAATATCCAGACGCATATGGGGTTCGGAAAAAACAGTTAACAGTTTGGGATGATGTCTACTTGGAAGTGAAAGGACATGATGAATTGGGAGAAAAACTCATCCAAAACTGTGGGTTCATCATTCAAAATATTCCCAGCATCGATATCCTCAATCATGTGAAAATCAAATTTCTCAGACACCTCATTAAAAGCATGGATTTCAATCAATTGTAGGTCTAGACTGGAGGTGTAGAGATCAAAGGGATTGGGTGTGGTTTCACTTGAAATAGACCCTTCACAATCGGGTAAATCAGACACTACAAAGTCCCACAACTCATCAAACATTCTATTTTCAACTGGTGCATCATTTGGGACACCCAAATAGACTTTCGAAGCTGGAGTTGTGGAATTCAATTTGAAACGGGTAGGTTTGATTTGGATGGGTGTACTGCTCACTCTCACGACTCAAATTCTCAAATTGTCCTATTGCCACATCATACATTGGAAGATGCGGAGCTAGTTGGAAACTAGCTGCCGGTTCGTTTAGTTGTATAAGGGTGGCCATGAACGCATTCACATCCACCATCTGTTGGCATGATGCTACCCGAAATTCTTCTAATGACTGTTCAAGACTAGACATGTGTTGTGAAGGGGTTTCAGTAAAAGATTCAAATTTGTATGGATACGTGAAACTCCCAAAAGGCTGTTCAGAAGCAATGTCTAGAGAATGTGTAAAAGTCGGGTAGGATTGATAAGAATCGAATGGATGTGAAAAACGGACAGGAGTAGGATCAACATTCTGATAAGAAGATGATTGGAATTGTTGTCCTGATGAATTTGGAGTGGTGAAATGAATGAAAGATCGGCTACGAGATTGTTCAATTCTGTCAACAATGGATATGGGTTTTGGAGTCGTAACATGACTTTCAAAAGGGGTATCAACGTAAGAAGGTAGGAGAGATTGAAACGGTTGATACGAAGTGGATTGCGGAGTCCATTTTTTTGTCTTAGACGCGTCTATCCGATCTCTCAAAGAAATTTTGGGCATAGATGGATCGTTCGAAGTTCGACCAAACCAAGAACCGTAAGAAAAAATGTCTGGTTGTGGGTACCAAAGTTCAGCAAGAGTTGGTTGTTTTGGGGTACCCATGTTATTGTAACAACCCTAATTTTCCTATACACATTTCTATACAATTTTTTTTTTAAATTTTTAAAAATCCATAAAGGAGTATTTTAACCTGAGCACAATATATATATAAGTAATTATTTTGTTTTTAAATAACTCCATTTTTAGTGTACAAAAAATTGTTTTAAAATTAAAGTAATACTTGGGGTATTTAGTGTTGCTGTTACCACTTTAAGTAGTTATTTTCCCACAATAATTACAAGAAGGAGCTTGTAGCTCATTGGTATTACCTTGCACTGCTGAACCAAGCCACCAGAGTTCAAATCCCATGCCCCACATTATTTTTGTATTTATTTTGTTTTAATTTCTTTTGGAAGTCAACGGTCAAAATGCCATAACTCCCAAAATATGTACTGGACAACAAAAAGTAAATATACCAAATTGTACCCCCGAAGTTTCCCCGGCCTCTAGTGGTGTGACTCGGCCCGACTCGGCGCCGCCGACCGGACTTGGCCGGACGGCCGAGCCACCAACAGAGAAAAGATGCTCCTTGACTTGGTCAACCCTCCTACACACTTATTATACCTGGATCGGTTTTAAATTGCCCAATAAATCCCTTTTACTCCTATGTTTAATGAATTTTTAATGATTTTGTATATTTTTATATTTTTTTTATTAAAAACCCTAACCCTAGCCTAACCCTATATAAACCCACATACCCTCTACCCTCTCACCCTATATTCATAAGTCCACTCTCTAAAAATTTCAAGAGAACTTGGTACGTGAGAAAACGAGCGAAAGGCGAAGCGCTGACGAAATCGACGGCGAAATTCCGACGATCGTGCTAGGACCTCTTAACGACGATTCGACGTACCGGCAAATCCTCTACCTTCCTCTCACTCTCTAACGTTGTCCAAACCCGTAAGTCCCTCTTTTTCTACCTTTCTTCCTTCCATTAAAATACGATTTTTCAAACCCGACGGAAATCGGAACAAACCGATTTCCGATTCGGTTTTTCTATCAAAACTCACTTGTCACTAATTCCATAATGCTTAAACAGATTCATGTTGACTACTAATCACTTAAAAATCAATTTGGATAAAGTTTCTCACATGAAATGATAACTTTTGCAAAATACCGTATTTTCGCACTTAAATACCACCATGTTTAGTTATCACATTTAACCCTTAACAATTGCTATACCTTAACATAGATCACGAGGTAATGACCTACCTCCACACACACGCAAATACAAGCCTAATTGATATCATCAAAACTTAGAATACGATAATACAAGACTTTACATTAAAATATCATTTTTTTTATAAACCTTTTCTGAAAGTTCTAAGTTGTATACAATTTTAAAACAAAATCTTTTAATAGGAAAATACGATATGTCATGAACATCGATCGTTTATCTAAACCTGACTTTGTGGTGTCTAGGCAAGTGTGTCTAAGACGGGTGGTTACTTAATTAGGACCACTACTTGTAGTGGAGAACCTCCCACTCACCCGGCACTTACCTGGCCGCAATTGGCGGTGAAGAGACGATTTGAGGCTTCTAATGACTTATCGTTTAGATCATTTAGAAATAAGTTAGTTGGCTTAGGAAACCCTAGAAGCTAAAATACGGAAATTTACACCCTTTTTCAAATAAATACCTTATCTTTATAAAAACCGTTTTCTAAATAACTAGTATTTTTTAAATCATTGCAAAGCACCACTACAACCCACCTTTGAGGAACTCGTTAGGGATAGTACGGTTTATCGTGCACCCTCGAGCTTAGTAGTGCGAGATTCAGACCTCCGCAAGGAGCATTCCGTCTCGAAAGGTTTAAAATACGACATTTAAGAAAAATGAGATTTTTGGAAAATAAAATATTTATTAAAAATTATTCTTGTATAAACATATGTATATTTATCATTTAAACACCTATTTTATTATAAGATAAAGTTTCCGCCTTATCCTAAAAATTACAAGACTAAAAGTTACATTAAAATACCATGAATTTCAAATAAATCAAAATTACAAATTAATACCTTTATTAGGATATATTCACTAGAAACACCACAAAATAAAATCACACTTATTATAACAATAAAGACGAATAATAAATACTTGAGGTGTATCTTGAAAACTATACAAAAGTACTTTTTACATAAAAAACCCCTCAAGTTTTATAAATTACAATAATGACCCTAACAAATATAGAACTTCAAATTACATTTCTTTTAGTCTGACTCGGGTTTGAGTCTGATTATTTCTGACTTGAATATGATTCAAGTCAATCTATATTCTTTAACATTCCAACTCAATATGAACACATGAATCCCAGAATCCAGTTAACAATCTATACAACTTGACTGAATCAAACCATGGATATACATCCATTATTCTGTATTTCATTTACATGATTATGCAGTTACAATCCGTTTACTGATATCATGGTTTTGGTCAGTCATCCAACTTACACAATACAATACAACAATACTATCAAAACACTACGGGGTTTAAGGGGTAGATTGGTACGGAAGGTGTTAAAGGTGGCACGAGGTGGTCAGATTAAGACACCTAACCTATATTCCGTTGCTGTTGTACCGTGGCTTAACGGTTCCTTGTACATTCCGTTTGCCCTGGTCTCTAGCATATAGAGACCCCTCTCGTATACACTGGCATCCTTCTGTACCAAGCTACAAACAACAGCGTTAACACAATATTCTACAATATTTTACAATCTATTTAGAAAATACTCTTATTCTGTCTTTTCTAGTTCTTCTTTATCTTTGGGACTTACCGAGCGACCTGTTCGCTGACGACATTCTATTTCTTTCTTCTTTGAATGTCGTCAGGTGCTTTGGACCCAGCAGAGATCGAGCCCACCAGTGAAGACTTGGAGCAGTTTCACGAAGACCCGGAGCTCTAGATATTGTACCTTATTCTTTTCAGTATTTTCATTTCCTGTTATACCACTGTTTAGGCATCGCTTTTCATTTCAGTTGTATTTACTTTTCATGCATTGTACAAAAGAATGTTATTAATAAAGTTGTTGTTGTTTCTATATCTCTTGTCTCTTGTGATTTACATTTATATTGCTTAGATACGCTTAGCGTATTTACTTCACAGTAAATACGTAGCGGACCTCGTCGCGTCCACTTCGCCGTACACCGGGAAGCGGGACGTGACAGGTTTTGTTGGTGGTCCATGCATGTCAGAGCTATATGAATCCCTATCATGCAGTTCTGGTCTGCATGAACAACCTAAGTAATATAACACAAGAACCAGCAACTAAAACATTCTTTACAATCATGTCCCTTGAATCCTTTCTTTCATATTCCTTGAATCATATACTTTGAATCTATGCTAACCCAAAATTCTCGCACCTCTTTTACAATTTTATCAAAACCTTCGCATTCTTTCATTCCTTCACACATTCTTCGCATTTTTAAAACCCTTGCACCACCTTATTATTTTCACATATTGTCAGTACACAAGCATCAGACTTTCCTTGAAACTGTTACACTTTCCTTTTTCAAATTTCGAGGACGAAATTTTTTTAAGAAGGGTAGAATGTAACAACCATAATTTTCCTATACACTTTCTATACAATTTTTTTTAAAATTTTTAAAAATCCATAAAGGAGTATTTTAACCTGAGCACAATAAATATATAAGTAATTATTTTGTTTTTAAATAACTCCATTTTTAGTGTACAAAAAATTGTTCTAAAATTAAAGTAATACTTGGGGTATTTAGTGTTGTTGTTACCACTTTAAGTAGTTATTTTCCCACAATAATTACAAGAAGGAGCTTGTAGCTCATTGGTATTACCTTGCACTGCTGAACCAAGCCACCAGAGTTCAAATCCCATGCCCCACATTTATTTTGTTTTAATTTCTTTTGGAAGTCAACGGTCAAAAGGTCATAACTCCCAAAATATGTACTGGACAACAAAAAGTAAATATACCAAATTGTACCCCCGAATTTTCCCCGGCCTCTGGTGGTGTGACTCGGCCCGACTCGGCGCCGCCGGCCGGCGACTCGGCCGACTCGGTCCGGCGCCGCCGACCGGACTTGGCCGGACGGCCGAGTCACCAACAGAGAAAAGATGCTCCTTGACTTGGTCAACCCTCCTGCACACTTATTATACCCGGATCAGTTTTAAACTGCCCAATAAATCCCTTTTACTCCTATGTTTAATGAATTTTTAATGATTTTGTATATTTTTATATTTTTTTTATTAAAAACCCTAACCCTAGCCTAACCCTATATAAACCCCCATACCCTCTACCCTCTCACCCTACATTCATAAGTCCACTCTCTAAAAATTTCAAGAGAACTTGGTACGTGAGAAAACGAGTGAAAGGCGAAGCGCTGACGAAATCGACGGCGAAATTCCGACGATCGTGCTAGGACCTCTTAACGACGATTCGACGTACCGGCAAACCCTCTACCTTCCTCTCACTCTCTAACGTTGTCCAAACCCGTAAGTCCCTCTTTTTCTACCTTTCTTCCTTCCATTAAAATACGATTTTTCAAACCCGACGGAAATCGGAACAAACCGATTTCCGATTCGGTTTTTCTATCAAAACTCACTTGTCACTAATTCCATAATGCTTAAACAGATTCATGTTGACTACTAATCACTTAAAAATCAATTTGGATAAAGTTTTTCACATGAAATGATAACTTTTGCAAAATACCGTATTTTCGCACTTAAATACCACCATGTATAGTTATCACATTTAACCCTTAACAATTGCTATACCTTAACGTAGATCACGAGGTAATGACCTACCTCCACACACACGAAAATACAAGCCTAATTGATATCATCAAAACTTAGAATACGATAATACAAAACTTTACATTAAAATACCATTTTCTTTATAAACCTTTTCTGAAAGTTCTAAGTTGTATACAATTTTAAAACAAAATCTTTTAATAGGAAAATACGATATGTCATGGACATCGATCGTTTATCTAAACCTGACTTTGTGGTGTCTAGACAAGTGTGTCTAAGGCGGGTGGTTACTCAATTAGAACCACTACTTGTAGTGGAGAGCCTCCCACTCACCTGGCACTTACCTGGCCGCAATTAGCGGTGAAGAGGCGATTTGAAGATTCTAATGACTTATCGTTTAGACCATTTAGAAATAAGTTAGTTGGCTTAGGAAACCCTAGAAGCTAAAATACGGAAATTTACACCCTTTTTCAAATAAATACCTTTTCTTTATAAAACCGTTTTCTAAATGACTAGTATTTATTAAATCTTTGCAAAGCACCACTACAACCCATCTTTGGGGAACTCGTTAGGGATAGTACGGTTTATCGTGCACCCTCGAGCTTAGTAGTGCGAGATTCAGACCTCAGCAAGGAGCATTCCGTCTCGAAAGGTTTAAAATACGACATTTAAGAAAAATGAGATTTTTGGAAAATAAAATATTTATTAAAAATTATTCTTGTATAAACATATGTATATTTATCATTTAAACACCTATTTTATTATAAGATAAAGTTTCCGCCTTATCCTAAAAATTACAAGACTAAAAGTTACATTAAAATACCATGAATTTCAAATAAATCAAAATTACAAATTAATACCTTTATTAGGATATATTCACTAGAAACACCACAAAATAAAATCACACTTATTATAACAATAAAGATGAATAATAAATACTTGAGGTGTATCTTGAAAACTATACAAAAGTACTTTTTACATAAAACCCCCTCAAGTTTTATAAATTACAATAATGACCCTAACAAATATAGAACTTCAAATTACATTTCTTTTAGTCTGACTCGGGTTTGAGTCTGATTATTTCTGACTTGAATATGATTCAAGTCAATCTATATTCTTTAACATTCCAACTCAATATGAACACATGAATCCCAGAATCCAGTTAACAATCTATACAACTTGACTGAATCAAACCATGGATATACATCCATTATTCCGTATTCCATTTACATGATTATGCAGTTACAATCCGTTTACTGATATCATGGTTTTGGTCAGTCATCCACCTTACACAATACAATACAACAATACTATCAAAACACTACGGGGTTTAAGGGGTAGATTGGTACGGAAGGTGTTAAAGGTGGCACGAGGTGGTCAGATTAAGACACCTAACCTATATTCCGTTGCTGTTGTACCGTGGCTTAACGGTTCCTTGTACATTCCGTTTGCCCTGGTCTCTAGCATATAGAGACCCCTCTCGTATACACTGGCATCCTTCTGTACCAAGCTACAAACAACAACTTTAACACAATATTCTACAATATTTTACAATCTCTTTAGAAAATACTCTTATTCTGTCTTTTCTAGTTCTTCTTTATCTTTGGGACTTACCGAGCGACCTGTTCGCTGACGACATTCTATTTCTTTCTTCTTTGAATATCGTCAGGTGCTTTGGACCCAGCAGAGATCGAGCCCATCGGTGAAGACTTGGAGCAGTTTCACGAAGACCCCGAGCTCTAGATATTGTACCTTGTTCTTTTCAGTATTTTCATTTCCTGTTATGCCACTGTTTAGGCATCGCTTTTCATTTCAGTTGTATTTACTTTTCATGCATTGTACAAAAGAATATTATTAATAAAGTTGTTGTTGTTTCTATATCTCTTGTCTCTTATGATTTACATTTATATTGCTTAGATACGCTTAGCGTATTTACTTCACAGTAAATACGTAGCGGACCTCGTCGCGTCCACTTCACCGTACACCGGGAAGCGGGGCGTGACAGTTATGAAAAGAGTGGAAAGTGGAAAGGGTGGAAGGTGCGTGAATTTTTATAAATTTTTGAATTTTTTTTAAAAAAATTATATTGTTTTTGAAGTTTTTGAAATTGTTTGTTTGTTTTTGAACAAATATGGAATTATGGGACTAAACTTTACACAAACACAATCACAATATGCAAAAACAACACCTAGAGCTAGAGTCTTCAAAGTTCAACTAGACTGCTCCTAGACTTCCGAGCGACAAATTGCAGGATAACCCTCGAATCGCCTCTTCACTGCTAATTGTGTCCAGGTAAGCACAAGTGAGGTAAGGACGGTTCCGCTCACGAATCACCGTGAGACGGGCCTTTTAAAATTACCTCCTCACTTATCTAGCCTAGGCACCACAAAGTCAAGTTTAGATAAACGACCGATTCCCCGCAAACTTCACTTGTCCTAAATGAGCGCGACATGTCCTTATAGGTTTGGTCTAGATATTTTTTATTAACTCAAGGTGATGCGTATGCTTTTTGTGATTTATGGGGTCTTAGGAAGGGTGATGAAATCCCTACCCAATCTTAATTGGTGTTATAGCCCTTTAATGTCCGTATTATTATATGCAACGTGTTTAAATAAAACAAAATCTAAAACAACAAAAAAAATTATTTGGCGGTGGCGTAATCTGTTCAAAGAAACCTACAAAAAATACAATTCAGTGGAGTTTACAGAGGTGTTTGGAGAAGTAGAAGGGGTGGAAAAAATTTCAGGCTTAGAAGCCACAGAAAGACCGCGGAACCGCCGCTATACCCTAGGTTTGACCACTGTTCACCGCAGAAAGACGTGACCGGGACGTTATGACTTCTGGCCTGAATTTTGGAGGCAGATGCTATTTGGATTAATCCATCCACCTCTCCGAAGATTCCAAGTTGATTTTTGGCACCGTATATCAGAGGTTTGGACGGATGCGGCCATTGTAGCATACTTCGTCAGATTCCCCCTCGTTTGCAAGGGGTTTTTTTATTGTGGAGACGCTCTTCCCTGTAGGCGCAAACCCCTTCGATTAATTACGTTACCGCGTCGCGATAACCACTTTCTCCTGCTCCAGAAGTTCACTTCATGTCGTGTGTGTTTGTTTTATTTTTGGTTTGGGTTGCCCATGGATTGTATACGGAGACTGATTTATGTCATTGCCCGTAGGGCGTGGATTATTCCAAATCCGTATATCTTAGATTTAGGTTTGTTTTATTTAAGGATCGTTAATCTGGTTTGAGATTAAGATCGACTTAAATGTATGTGAGCAGTTGGGGCTCGGTTGGTTTTTTGTTAAGGATACGTTAGTCCAATTTGAGACTAAGATCTACTTAACAAGGTGTTAGGATCATTTTTGTTTCAGATCCAACAAGAGAGCATTTGGGCTTTGTTGTCTTAGTTTAGGGACATTTCGGTCCATTATCACTATTTTGGAGGCGAATATTAGTATAAGGACATTTCGGTCCCTTATCGCCATTTTGGAGGCGAATATTAGTTTAAGGACATTTCGGTCCCTTGCCATTTTAAGGACGTAGTGGTCCAGTGTGTTCATCTTGCGTGCACGTGTATTTGTTACATGACGGAATGAACAGGGGTGATATGGAATGCACCCAGTATGGGATGCGGTCTGATTTGAGGTGTGCACGTCGGTTTAGACGGTTTGGGAATGCACTGAAGAATTATTGGTTGTCGGGACCCACCACCTCTCTGAAGACGTTGAAGAATTACAACGACGTATATCAGAGGTGTGGAGAGATGTACCCTTAAACCAAATCCCGTATTTGAGTGAAACGGGTTATGGTGACCCTAGGAGTCGTTAGTCATGTTTGAGACTAAGATTTCCTCAGGAGGATGTGGGATGAGTATCGTTTTGGATATCATCAGTTGGAAGATCAATAATCATATTTGGGACTAAGATATGTTTGGGAAATCATAAGCACATAGGCTCGGTTAGTCTGAATCAGGGAGGTTCTATCCTCAGGGGACCTAGCCAATTTGGGCTTGGTCCATTCAGTTTTTTTTATTGAAAAGTGCCAAGCACTTGTTTGGGCTCTGTATAATCAGTCCCTTTTTGTACAAAAAGGGCTGAGCATTAATATAAGTTCTGACGCTTACATATAATTATGTGGGCTTTTAGTTATGGGGATTGCCCAATACGTGTTAAACACTTTACCCATTTTTGTCTTTGTATGGAGTGCAAGGCACTCTTTATGGTGCCTAAGTAAGGGACACGTGAGGCGCTAGGCGCTGCCTAGTGAGTGCTAAGCACTCTTCCATTCTGTTGCGCCCACGTGAGGGACACGTGAGGCACTGGGCGCAGGGCGCCGCTCATTGAGTACTAAGCACTACCCTCTATGGCGCCTACGTGAGGGGCACGTGAGGCGCTGGGCACCGCTCATTGAGTGCTAAGCACTCTCCTCTATAGCGCCCACGTGAGGGGCACGTAGGG
Organism: Agapanthus africanus; assembly: GCA_030015575.1. Taxonomy (NCBI): domain Eukaryota; kingdom Viridiplantae; phylum Streptophyta; class Magnoliopsida; order Asparagales; family Amaryllidaceae; genus Agapanthus; species Agapanthus africanus. Next base: position 341,587,254 of record JASDDO010000004.1, on the reverse strand, counting down.
CGCTGGACGCTGGGTTCTTTTTTTGCTTAATGATCAATAGGATCTTTATTTTGTAGATGAATCTTTGATTCTCAAGAAAAAAGTTTTTCCCAATGAGAATTAAATTCTCATCATATGAGAGACTTGTCTTGTGGATCTCAGATCCAGAGAAAGAACTTAGTTCTTTGAGAAGGGTTAAACCTTCCAATAGGTATATATTTTTACCATTTTATATATATCTTTTTTATTTACCTAAAATTTACAAGAAGGAAGCTCTTCTTCCTCAAGAATTTAATTCTCTGTTCTTTTTTAAGCTTTCTCCCTTTTTTTAAAGCTTATGGGGGGGTTCTTCCTCTTTAGACTTGAAGTCTTGGGTCCTTTATATAGCAGAGGCGAGTTTGTTAATTAGTTTTTGAAGAAATCTCTCATTAAGAGATCCTAATTGATTTGGGGATTTTTACCCACCATTGGATTTTTTATCCAAGGGTTTCTGTTTTACAGAACAAGATTGGGGAAATATTTTCCCTTGCACATAATTTATTCTGCAAAACAGTGATTTTTAATCACCGTTGGATTTTTAATCTAACGGCCCTCTGTTTTACAGAAGGCATAGAATTTTATTCTATGATCCAACCGAAGGTATCTTTCTTGTTTTAGAAAGATTTGAGGAATATTTTCTCTCAACAGAATTTTAATTCTGAGTCATTATGATTTATCATCTCCGTTGGATCTTTGATCCAACGGCTCTGTTTAACAGAGAGAAGAATTTAATTCTACCTGGACGACGCCTCTCACGTGTTGTGCACTCGAGCGCTAATTAGGGTTTTAATCCCTTTATGTGGTTTCCACGTTGGCGCCCGCGTGAGGAGCATGTGCGGCGCCATATAAGAGTTTTTAACTCTGGCGCCCTCGTAGAAGGCACGTGAGGCGCTGCTTCTTTAAAAAAATTGGAACAGAGCTTTGCTCTTTTATTGGGGAAAACAAATGCCCCCCCACCGTTGCGCTCACGTGGCTCACATGTGAGTGCAGCGGTGACACCTTTTCCACCGTTCGATCTCCTGGAGAGTTGAACCGTCTCTTAAAGTCTTATAAATAGAGACTTTGGCCCTTGAGATGACTGTTGTTCATCTTCTTTAGCCTTCTTCTTTTCTTGAGAATTTAATTCTCCTTTCAGAGCTCAGATCTTTGTTCAAAGAAACTCTTTTAGAGTCAAAACTCTGTCGAAGTTTGGTAAGAATCATGACCATGTCTTAATGTCCAAGGAAACTCTCGAAGGAATCTCTTCATGTTTTAGGATTTTTTAACCCATTAACAGAGCTTTGCTCTTCTTTTACAATGATCTCAGAGAGATCTAAAATTTTTACTTGAGTAGATCGTAGATCTTAAGGATCTTTTAGGGTTTTACCCTGTTAGAAACTTTGTTTTTTGAAGGTTATTTGGAATTTAATTCCCTTTCTCGAGCGGAGTTCTGGGATGTTATCACATTGTTCTACAGAGCTTGGCTCTGAAAATTTTCTTTTAAAGAAATTCTTTTGGGAATTTTATTCCCTTCCTAATTTTCTTGACAGATTTAAAGTCTGTTTGCAGAACACAGTTCTCGAGAGAGTTTAACTCCAGAATTCAATAAGATTTTGAATGAGAATCCTTTCGGATTCTTACAATAAATGCTTTCCTCATCGTTGATGGGGGCGTTATCTTGATTTTGTGAGGTCCATTATAATGATTTTGGTATTTTGATTGCTAACATTTTACTGGTTTTTATTTTCAGATACTATGGCTTCTCATCTGTATGATCTTGAAGAAATCATCTTATACGAGGACATTCGCGTTCAAGGCCGCTGTCAGGGCCAGGAGTTTACTGACGCTCAATGCACTGAGGTGATGCGTCGCTTTGATTATTACAACGGTCGATTGCTCCCTCGCCGTTCTGCCCTTTTGAAGATTATCGTGGGATCGATTTGGGAAGCAATTCCTGGGCTTGATGGGGCTATGCCAATCGAGGTGCTTGATGATGCTGAAGATAAAGTGCATTCAGTATATCCGATGGGCCTGATCTCAAAGAAGCGAAGAGATGATCTTGTCGATGTTTTGCATCGCGTCTTCCAACAGAAAGCGATAATATCCGCCTACCAGAGGACGGACAACATTAGTGGGGATCCCTACGCTTGCATTTGTGAGAAAATGCATAAGAAAATGGTTAGAAAAGCCAGAAGCGCTTTACTCGGACTTGCTTCTGAATTCTTAAATCCATGTACGAAATCCAGTGTTTTGCCATTGTAAACATTTTGATGATGTTTTTGTTTTGTTGTTATCACCAATGTATAAATTTTTCCGAATATGAATGACAATATCTCTCCTTCTTTTATACCACTGCTCATATATGCCTCACGTGAAGTAGTAGTCACCCGTATATATATATATATATATATATATATATATATATATATGAAATGCCGGCGCCCACGTGTTATGCGCGTGAGGCGCTGCCATAAGTTCCAATGATTGGCGCTGGCGGCTGCATGTTATGCGCATGAGGCGCTACCACTGATTCTAATCCTATAAAGGATTGGCGTCAGTGCTCACGTGTCACGCACGTGAAGCGCTAGAATCGTTCCACCTTCTTGCTCTGATTCCCATGAGTCATCTCTTTCTTTTCCCATGTCCCTTTTTTTAAGGTCTTGGAAATAGTCCCACCATGCATATAATTTTATGTGCCTGGCCTTGAATGCTTTTCTTTATAACCTGAAGCTATGTCTTCCTCCTCGTCTCACAGAAAGAACTATTTCTCTTAACATGTTTTAAGGTAACCATTTTCTAAATGAACAAACCAAGAGCTATGGCTTGCGATCGTCATCACGCTTGTCGGCAACCATGGGAGGTGCCTATCGAGAAGATTATTCCTCGTTTTGCTGCACAGCTAATGGATCGCCTTCTCACCGATGACCAATGTGACGCGGTGATATATGAGCTCCTGACCCGTAGGGGCTCTCCTCTTTCTATGGGCTCCATTTAGCTCCGGGTGATTTTCCTATCCGTGCTTGCCGACATCCCCCTCATCCGACAAAGACGGCTCCGGCGATTCTCGATGCGGCGGAAGATAAGATCGAGTGCTTCCATGAGCCATGTTTGATTACCCAGCCTCTAAGGGACCGTTCGGTTCAGTTGATAAGCCAGATACGGGCTCAGCGAGCTATCATGTCTGCCTTTGCTGATGCGCACGGCGCTGACCGATGGGGAGCAACTCCTCGCGAAGACCGCCGCTACAACATGGTGGAGAGGGCAGAGAGGGAGTTGGGGAATTTTGTTTATTTTTTTTGTCAACCCCTGTATCTCTGATTCCATAGTTGGTGATCTCTTCTTTGTAGAGTAGGATGTTTATTTCAATGTATTTCTCTTATCATTGACTGTTGAATGTTTCCTGTTGAATGTTTCATCATTATCACATAATCATGTGTGCGTCTTGAGTCTGCGCATGAGCTTTATACTTTACCCTTATGAATTTTTGCTAAGTGCAACAGCCATCGTTGTGCTCGTGTCACGCACTAATCCTTCTCACGTATATACAAATCAGCACACTTTGGAGGCCATTTCCATTCAAGTACGTATGTAGTTGTAAATGAGCGCTTAAACGGGTGTGAGTCGAATACTCTTCTTACTGCCGTGCATAGCATACGGTGGGTTTCGGGGTGACATGGCATACGGTTGTTGCCCATAGGTTGCGCCTTTCTATTTCCTGGTGTCTTAATTTAGCGCCCATTAGTTTATCTAATCATTTCGGAGTCCATAGTTTATTCATTTGTTTCGGGGTTTCTAGTTTACGTACTCATTTCGGAGTCTGTAGTTTATTCACTCATTCCGGAGTCTCTAGTTTATGGACTTATTTTGGAGTTGGTAGTTTATTCACTCATTCCGGAGTCTCTAGTTTATGGACTCGTTTCGGAGTTTGTAGTTTATTCACTCATTCCGAAGTCTCTAGTTTATGGACTCATTTCGGAGTTTGTTTAGTTTACCTCCCTTGGGCTTATAGGCAAACTCATCCTAGCGTTATAGATAACCCATGCTCTTTGCGACAGAGGTCCGTTAGGTTTTATGGTACTAAGGTTTTAGTCCATGGCACCGTCGCGTTGGCTGATGCATTCCCAGATATGCAGTCTTTACGCTGCTGTTCGAGTAGCCCCGTAACCGTCGTGTCTCTGATCCCTTCGGGGGCTGGACAAGACGTTTTCAAGTAATCTTCTTAGGCAGTTTGACCGTCGGAAGAGCAAGCGTTAAGGATTTTGCCATGTCGCTTTTTACTTGCGGTTAGGCTCAGTTTCGGAGCCCCGATGAGTCATAACCACTCCGAGCTGGTGTGGGATGATCTCCGATAGTCTCTTAGGCTTTATATGACTTGCCGTCGAGACCCTGAAGCTAGGAATATGTCGTTGCTTCGATTTGATTTGGCTATTTGGAGCCTTTGTTGACATTGTGTCTGCTGTAATAAGAAGAATGTCGAGCTGGAGCTGGGATTTTGCCGTCACTCCTTTTCGTTTCGACCCTTGGGCCTTTTGTTGACGTTACGTCTGCATCCTGCTGGAATGAGAAGGTACACCAGAGTTGTCTCTAGGTTGTATATGAACCGTCAAGACTTAGAGCTAGGAATTTGCCATGGCTCCTTTTTTTTCGACCCTTGGGGGTTTTTTTTGACGTCGTGTCTGCACTGAGAAGGAACGCCGGGCTGATCTCTAGGCTGTAGATGTCGCCATCAAGATCCGGCTCTCCCTTTGACGGAGCCTGATGGGAAAACATGGTCACCTTTTTCATTTGTGCTCATGGATTGTATATAGGGGTCGGTGTAGACTCACCTGCAGGGCAAAGAAAATTTTATTTTATATTTCAACGATGCTCTATCTTTTCAGCTTTTCATATCACGAAAGTCGTGATTACCCAATCATTTCAGCTATTTATCACGGTGCCAAATCATTTCGGCTATTTTTATATTTTTACTCGCTGCTTTTTATTGCGAATTGCCCAAACATTTCGTCTATTTCATATGTTGGCTAAAGTGCCCTCAAGTCAATTATTGGATCGCAGGCACGTGATTGCAATGATTGAGGAATGACCTATACCGGTAAAACAGTCTTACTCGAGATGATAGTATGTTATCTGGTTTGTCTTTATCATCGTGTACATGCTTCAGGTGACATTACAGATCACTATTACATGTTGATAGAGCCTATAGGATTCTTGCTTGACTACCAGCAGTATGATAACGATCATATACGTGAGAGCTGGGTGGTCTATAAGCACATCCTTAAAATGTCCCTAGTCGTGGGAGTTTCAAAACTGGGCATCGATACTCCAAGAGTAGACTAGTGTATACCGATCGAGACCCGGACGAGGAGCGGTGGCCGGTCTCACAAGCCATTGGTGTTAATTGGTTCTCTTAAGATGTATACAGGTGCTCATTGGGTTATGAGTACACCGGACGGACTCGCCGGGAACATGCTAGTTGGTATTATACCTATTGTCAGATAGCAGTTCCCTGGTGACATGTGTACAGATTAGTCTATCGACCTGAGATTGTTATTTGTCTCGTGTGAGTTACCATTGTGCTTTGATTACTACCCTACCACGGCTCAAAGGAGTCGTGCAAACAGGTTTTAGTTGGGTACAGTCCTGAGCCACATGGAGGCAGTGAGCGGATCGTCAGGGGATTCGTCTCTCCCGGTATTGGGGGTTGATGTCGCAGTGTGCACGGGTGGCCATCACCAGAAATCCTTGGCCAAGGTAGTCAAGAATTACTGATTCGGATCGGTAGTTTCTCAGGTGGTGATAGGCTTCATACCGACACTAAATGTCGTGTTATTAGGGGTCTGATTTTATCTACCCCGTAGACTCGATATGCGATACTCATAGACGAACGGACCAGACTGTACGAACATTGTCACTGTCAGGCTCAGTAGGGGTTTCAGGATGAGTTTGCTCGTCGGCCTTCCTTTCGCTCAATACCTGGGTAGCCGTTACGTACAGCTAGTGTCGCTGACGTGCTTGTAGTTGAACCCACTGCCAGCGTATTGACGAGTCTTTAGAGTCCCACACAGAGGGTTTCCCTTCTTCGGGCGAAACGATGTAGAGGCCGTATGGTTTTACGGCAGGGTTCGATCACATATGTGTACTTATGCACGAATAATGTTCGGACGGATAATACTAGTGGACTTTAGTTTATGCCGGATCCTAGTATTATATTTGTTGGATTATTTTCGTCTCTTTGTATTCGTATTCTTCGGAATACGGATGCGGGTATGTATATACGGTTGAGGGCTATTCTTGTAATTTATTACAAGATTACTTTTAGAAGATTACACCTCATCATGGTTTAGACCTTTTTGGATTAAAAGGTTATTGAGGTGTAGGATGATGTGTTTATTGCATTTTTGTGGCATGGCTAATTAGTGACCCATGGTTACTATTCTAGCATGCTTAGGGTTTTTGTTTGTTGTGAGATTATGTTGACTTGAGATATTTTTTGTTGACTAAGATATTTTGGAGACATGGACATTTATGTGATGGCTCCATTATTTCTTATCACACTCACACAACAAACAAAAACACAAGCCATTATTCATTTCTTTTCCTCTCTCTTGAGTTGCTCTCAAGACCTCATTCTCATGGCATCTTCTTCTTCCTCTAGCTCCACCCAAACCCTCTCATGAGTTGAGAATCCTTGGGTGTCTTGAGACAAATTAATCTTTCATCACTCTTTACTTCATCTACGGTATCTAGGGTAGCAATCTAGGTGCCCTAGTTGCCTCGGATATGAGGTTGGAGCTCGTCGCATAGACTCTCGGGTGGATTATTTTCATAGACCAGAGATCAAGCTTGATCAAGGAATCCCCTAGGAGCTTGGGATGATGGTTGAAGGCCGAAGGACATGGATCTATTCGGTATAACCATTCTAACTCCTTTGCATATTTTGTTATCTAGGGTAGATCCAGGTAATTGGTTGTGGTAGCGCCAAGTATTATAAATTTTTGTTCCCCATTTGGCCACGGATTTATGGCCGGGGCGCTGCCGTAACCAAACATAGTATCAGAGCCACTCCATAAACCTTAGTTAACTCTTTGCGACATTAGAAATCCGTCGTTTTTGCCGTGCAAAAACTGCCAACAAAAACAGTTCCGAAAACTGAAAGTTTGAGATATTTGCACACCCCGCGGGTTCACGGTTTGAACTGAGAAGCCGTGGGGTGGTGTATGGGCATCCCGGGGAACCCCCAGGGGGGACCGAACGGCTGGGCCCACTCCCCAAGACCACCACAAGGTGGTCTTGGCGGTGGGGACCCGAAACTGCCCCATCTTGGACAGTTTCGGGTCTGCCTCACCCCCTGGCCACCTCGTGGTGGCCTCAAGGGTGGGGTACCCCCTTTAAGCCCCTCGAATCGAAGTTAATTTCGTGCTCTAACTCCCCGTGAAGTTTCGGACGCGTTTCGTTTTGATTCGGACTTCCGTATTGGCCTTAAACGGTCGGTTTTTGGAACATTAGCTCACTGTTTTTTCATGGTTTTGGAAATTGGTTTAGTTTGATAATTGCGTGCAGAATTCTAATGTCGTAGTTTTCAGTATATACATTACTATCTGTGACCGTGAATGTCATTAGAGTGGTACAACTCGTCTAATTGCTATATGACTTTTAGACGGGTTTGCGAAGACATTCACGTTGATGTTCTGTGTTGTGTTGTGGTTGTGGCGGGATCGTCGTGGTGGATAGCTTCGATGCAATGGTAGTACAGTTTGGGTTTATTTGTACATTTGATATCGTGGGGGCAAGCGTCCGACATGTGGACTGTTGTCACTGCCTGTTTGTATATTATTTATTTGTGGATTGAGGTCGATGTCACCATTGTACATATTTTCTTTTCTATACTAGGATTACCCCGCGATGGAGTGCACGGATAGCCAGATTCTGGAGAGCAACGGGTCCGCATCTCATGGCGTTGAGATGGAGGGGGCCTCACTCTAGAATTGGTTGGCTATTCGCCGCATTCGTAGGGGGTAAAGGTGCTAGTGTATATGCCCTAGGGGCCATTATTGAATCATATTAGATTGTATATTACTTAATGGAAGCTTGGGATATTCACATGTATATAATAGTCTTGCTAAACATGGTAGTATGCTACTTGGTTTTTCTATCTTAATATGTGAGTATACGTATTGATAGAGCTCTTAGGATCTTGCTTGACTACCAGCGTTGTGATGGCAGTCACACTGGTGGGGGGCTGGGTAGTCTACAAGCACATCCTTATTCAGGTCCCTAGTCGTAGGATTATCGAGACAGGGCATCGATACTCCGAAGTAGACTAGTGTGTACGCTTCTCATCCCAGTTGGAGAGATGGTCTGTCCCACAGCCGTCAGTACGTCGTACTGGAGATAGTATGCAGGTGCTCGTTAGGTTACGGGTATACCGGACAGGACTCACGGGGAACTGTTAGTTGGTATTATACCCATCGTCAGTTAACAGTTCCCAGGTGACATGAGTACAGCATAGTCCGCAGACTTGACACTGCTGCTTCGCCTCGAGTGTGTCCCACTGTTCTTAGATTGCTACCCTACCACGGCTCAAAGGAGTCGTGCAAACAGGTAGCAGTTGGGTGCAGTCCCGAGCACTTGGAGGCAGTGGCGGTTAGACAGGATTCGTCTCTCCCGGTATTGGGAGTTGATATCGCGCTGTGTCAGAGAGCCATTACGCAAAGTCCCTGGCCAGGGAAAGCGAGATTTACTGGTAGGTTCCAGTTGTTTTCTCAGGGTGTAATGGGCTACGCTCCGACACGACTTATACCGCTATTAGGGGACTGACGCTTGCCGCCCACCTAGGCCCGATATGCGATAGTCTTAGACGAACAGACCGGACTGTACGGAGATTGTCACATCAGACTCAGTAGGAGTTCGGATGGGTTTCCTCATCGTCCTTCTTATCGACATCTACCTGGGGACCGTTATGTACAGCTAGTGCCGCTTGCGGTCTGTAGTTAAACCCACTGCCAGCGTAGTAGTCAAGTCTTTAGAGTCCCACACAGAGAGTTTCCCTACTCCAGGCGAAACGATATAGAGGTCGTGTGGTTTTACAACAAGGGTTCGGACGCATATGTGTGTTTACGCACGTACGACATCCGGACAGTTTTTACTAGCCGGCTTTGGTTTAAGCCAGTTTCTAGTATCCGGTTATTGGATTTATACAGTCTAAAGTTTTTCCGTGTTTTCACGGATAGGAGGGGCGTTCTCGTAATTTCGCGAGAAGCTTCTAGGAGATTAGTGACTCATTTGTGTGATTCATCCTTGTCATTAATGCATCATAAATGCTTAATGACTCATGTAGATGAATCACTCATTTGTATTTATGAAGCATGGTTGTTAAATCCTTTATTTGATTTATTTTGATAATGATAATGCTTCATATATATCATGAGAGATCATTATCTCATTCCATTCTCTTGCTCACCTTCTCTCTCCTCAAGCTCTCTCTCTTCAAACCCTAATCCTCCCCTCTCATGTGTTAAGACCAAGGATTAAAATAGACTACTTAATCCATAACCCTTCTCTATATCACCTAGGTTACTTAGATTAGCACTTTAAGAAACCTAGTTACCTCAAGTTAGAGGTGAAGCTTGAAGTAAAGCTCTCAGGTGGATCATCTACTACATAGAGAAGGCCAGAGAGGACGTGGAGAACGAAAAGACGAAGGACACGGTTCATTAGGTATAATCACTTTTCATAGTGGTTGATAACTTCTATGATTCTTGTTAGTTATAGTTTAGCAAAGATTCTCGGTTAGTCGATGTTTATGCAAAGAACAAGATCGTTTTTCAATTTTCCGCCTCCCCGCAAGTCATGGGGTGTTGTACATCGACTAACAAAAGGTTGGCCCAAGAAGGAGTGCTCAAGTTACCGAATTCCGTGAAGTGCCGAATGGCCTATTCACTTTGATGAAGGGGGTTGCCTCACTTCTGGTTTTGGAGGGTAACTTGCCGCGCTCGTAGGGGTCTAGGTTTTCATTGCACAGGCTATCCACACGACCAGGGGAACATCGGGTTTCACTTGCGGCTCAAAGAAAACCCGGGGCTCCCAGATTATCAGTATTGTTCTGTGATGCTTATCGCTTATCTGTGATGTTGCATATATCATGCCTGGGACAATTGTTATATATATTTATATATATACTAGTAGATGTTGTATATGTTGTGCACCCGCGCTAGTCCAGTCCCCACTCTGTCGTCAGTTAAGTAACCTAACGGGTGATGACGGGGCCCAGTGGCAAATGCGGATGGCATATACGTACATCATATTCTCGTTCTTTTCTGGTGTGATTAATTGATGGGGACTACGTTGATTCTGATCAATGCAAGGAAAACAGACCTATATGATGTCGTTGGAATAATTTTCAAAAGTCGTTATTACAAGGACGTTTTCTTTTGTTTTGCACAGCGGTATTCGGTTATGAATATCCAGCACCTCATTCGACGAGGTAAGAGCCGAGATCCCTTCACCGGGAGTGACCTCTTGGGTAGAAGTTTGTGTCAGGGTAATAACTTCACTATAGTCGATTACTTTTTTGCTTTGCATCGAAGTGTTCAGTTGGGAATATTTTGCACCTCATTCGATGAGGAAAGAGCCGAGATCCCTTCACGGGGAGTGACCTCTTCAGCAAAGGTTTTCGCCACTATATATTTGTAAAGCTATCCCGTTCCTTCAACGATATCAAGTTCATTACATTAAAGGTTTTTCGCCAAAAACCATTCGTAGCCCTCCGTCATTTCAGACGGGTAGCACTTAGTATTCATGCTATGTTTGTTAACCTTCGTCAAGGCATAGTATATGGTAGCTATTTGTTACCTTTCTGTTGCATAAATAGATGAGTTGGTTTGGGACAGTCGTACAACCTTGTTGACCTTCGTCAAGGGCGAGTACAGGTGGGTTCAAATTAACTTGGACAACGACGGGTAGAACTTGACATGCGACTTATGATTTGTTGACCTTCGTCAAGGTCATAAGAGTATAGGGTAAAAATCACATCGGGAGTTTCAAACATACAGGAAACTTGTCAGGCATGCGCATACCTTCTGGAGTATGATAACTTGAGTGGATTCCATCAAGTTATCATGCGATGATAGTTGGATCCCGATTCCCACTGATGAGTTGGTTTACTCCTCGGGTGATTTTAGATGATCCCGACTAATTCTTCTTTTAGGGTTTGAAGGAGAATTTGAGGATACAGTGGGAGACATCCTGATTAGATAAAGTGATTAACCATTCTGATCTAGATTAGAGTGCACGTTGAGTATTTCTTTTCTCTCTCTCTTTGGCAGCGACCATGGCCCGACCCTAGACTAAAACTCATAAACCAAGTTAACCGAACCTTCTTAAAACACATTGGCTTTTGGATTGTCAGAGTTACATACTTCATTGCCTCTCCTACTTTTACCCTTTACTTTTCTCCGGAACATTTCGTATCACTACGAAGATCCATATTTATTGGATATGACCATCGTATAGTTACATACGAACTCGAAGAAACTTGTTTCAGATTCGTGAATAGTTTTCGGTTCTGGAGAAATTGAATAGGACCATTCAGTTGTCTTTTCCTTTTACCTTCTTTTAGGTTGTGAGGGCTCCTAGATTTAGGAGAGGGTACACATATTGTGCTTATTGGATAGTCTTCTTCCAAACCATAGGCAGGTTCCGAAAGGTGGGGAAGGAAGAAAACCAATTCGCCTAAGTGAGGTGTACAGAAGGTAATAAGTAAAAACAAATAAAGGGATTAGAAAGAAGGCAAAGTAAATTGTGACTGCTATCATTCACGACCAAACGGCGTATATCATCGCCACTCCTACTTCACCTTTGGATTTCTCCAGAACACCCCGTATCACTACGAAGATCCATATTTATTAGATAATCCATCATATAGTTACATACGAACTCGAAGGAACTTGTTCAAGTTCGAGAATGGATTCTGGTTCAGGAGAAATAGAATAATGATTATTCAGTTGTCTTTTATCTTTACCTTCTCTCAGATTGCGAGGGCTCCTAGAATTAGGAGAGTACACCTATTACGCTTATTGGATAGTCTTCTTCCAAACCATAGGCTGGTGTCGAATGGTAGGGATGGAAGAAAACCATTTAGCCTAAGGGTGATGTACAGAAGGTAATGAGTAAAGACAAATAAAGGGATTTGGAGAGATATCAAGGAAATATACGGTCACAGTCATGAATCTGGATAATGGAAGATGCATTACTAGGAATACCCGGCTACCCCTTCGAAACATTTTCATGTTTCAGTTTAACTGTGCGTTGTTAATCGAAAACTGATTTCCCAATTAGATCCTTGCTCCAGGGTATGTATTTACCAGGTTTGATTCTCACATCTGTATGGTTTTACAGATGATGAGTGGGAGTAAGTTATTAGGAATTAGGTGATTATATCCTCTTTATATCGGAATTCGTTGTAATTGGTGATATTTGAGGAAATTACCTGGGGTTTTGCCTGACGATAAATATTTGGTTTTGAATATCCGTTGTTATGCACCAATTTCAAACTGATATATCTGTACGTTTATTTTATAAAGTGAGATATAAATTTTTGAAATTATGTCCATGACATTTACCTATATCAGTAGATGGTTAGGTAAGGAGCATTAAACAACGGTGTAATTCTTCTTAACCATAGTACAGTTTCAACCTACGACGCACAGGGTTTGAGTTATTCAACTCAGGGGACTTATACAAAGTATTGTATGTTGTCCAGTGTCCATTAGGACAAAGGGGTTGGTGCTCGTACTATATTCTTTTTTCTTGTGACTTCTCCAGTTTTAGACAAGTGTTTCGTAGAAATAGAAGGTCCAAGTTTTGAGAAGTTATATGTATATGAATAAAGTAGAGAACCATGTGTTGCAAGTATCGGGATTCTTCAAAGTGATCGACGATATAGATACTTGTGTTTGGTATTCAGTTGATAGTAATGGTTTTGAGAACTTGCTTCTCTTTCAGGTTACTCATATCTTGATACACTCCTAAGTTGAGTAATGTTGATCGGCCTCTCTCCATTTAGATGACATGCACTGGAGACAGCTGCATGATTTGAATCTGGTTCTAATTAAATCAGTTCCTCTGTTTCTATATTATATATAGAAGGGTTCATATCTTAATGATGTTAAGGTATATGGAGTTTTCCGGCTTATGCTTAAAACCAGACTCTGGATAACTCAAGGCACGTTTCTGTAATGGCAGTTTGTGGGTTATCCTGGGTTATGACGAGGGATAACTTTCTACCATCTGGAAGATCAATAGTGATATTGTTCTTAACTCGCTACAGTTTTAGCAAAATGGACTTTTTCAGAAAACAGTAGTGGGAGTATGGTAGAACTAGAAGTGATTCCAGAACCACAAACGATTACTGAAAATTTAATAGAACCTAAAGATTCAATCGGGTTTGACATTCCATTAGCCACTCCGCAGATATGGTGGGTAATCTCAGGCGTCCGAGAGGTACTTCGGTATCCTCAAAGACGATGACAGGGAGGTTCTTGTTTACCCAGACTCGCCATTACTGCTGTTCTAAACTATGAGACCCGGCAGGAGGATGAGTATAGCGTCGTTCGAAACTAGCTTTAGAAGTGCACGTGTATATGACTCTGCCAGAGGGTTGTTATAGTCAGTGAGAGCAGCGGAAGCATAGTGGACAAGTAGCTTGTGTCTATTTATAGACTAAAGCAGGTATAGCAGAGATAGATCATCTATTTTTTTATGTGACAGTCATAGGCTTTGACTTCATCAAAATAGGAGATGGATCTGTTAAGAAGGTAGTAGGGTGTGATGTCCTGGTATTTGGATGACATGCACTTTATAGGAAGTGAAATTCCTATACTACAATCGGTTATACTGCGGTTGTAACACAGTGGTTTCTCCACATTGGATATGGATAATATATCAGGCATTCTGGTAACTAGATCTATGGTTTTAGATCTATATTTGGGTAGTTTCCCAATCTGGGTACTTTGACACTATTCTAAAGGCGTTTTAGAATGGACGACTCCTGGCATGGTGGTGTACCTGCAGGTGATGGAGTCACCCTCTCTAAAGGTGTCTTACAGACTAAAAGGGAAAGGGATGTGCATGGTTGGCATATCACTTGCTTAGGCAATTGAGTCAATCATGAGATGTCAAGTACCACACCAGATATTGTTTTTGCACTAGTTGCAATAAATTTATATATTAATCCAATCCTGAAAAAACGTTCGGAAGCAATTTATGAACATAAGCGGATGTTCTAGGGATTTGATAACGGAAGCCTCCTCCGGGAGACGGTTATCATTCCAGGCTTCCAAGGTGACCTGGATGATAGAGTGACTGTCAGAGTTATAGTTTTCCCTCTTAACGAGGGGTGGTAGTTTGGACAGGTTGTCCAAGCGGATACTGAGGGAGGCATGGCGCAGGATACTGATTAAATTCAGTGGACAATACAGTCTAAGAAGTTTGCTGGATTTGGAGTTCATTTGTGAACTAGTTCTCATCAGATATCCAGACATATTCTAAGATAAGTATTGCTCATTTCGGGAAATGGTTTTCTCTGCGAACTTGAGATAAAGAGAGACATAGAAAGAAACATTGGAGCGGATCCACTCACTGGGGCTATTTCTCGAACGCAATAGCTTTACAAACGAGCTTTGTGAAACTGATTAGTAAAGAAGTTGGGTGTTTGGTATCACACGGGCTGTGAGTATGCGACACAGCAATAATTAGCCTTAAGTGCAAGTGGGAGATTGTTGGCTAAAGTGCCCTCAAGTCAATTATTGGATCGCAGGCACGTGATTGCAATGATTGAGGGATGACCTATACCGGTAGAACAGTCTTACTCGAGATAATAGTATGCTATCTGGTTTGTCTTTATCATCGTATACATGCTTCAGGTGACATTATAGATCACTATTACACGTTGATAGAGCCCTTAGGATTCTTGCTTGACTACCAGCGGTATAATGGCGATCATATACGTGGGAGCTGGGTGGTCTATAAGCACATCCTTAAAATGTCCCTAGTCGTGGGAGTTTCGAGACTGGGCATCGATACTCTAAGAGTAGACTAGTGTATACTGATCGGGAACTTGACGAGGGGCGGTGACCGGTCTCACAAGTCATTGGTATTAGTTGGTTCACGTAAGATGTATACAGGTGCTCATTGGGTTATGAGTACACCGAACGGACTCGTCGGGAATATGCTAGTTGGTATTATACCTATTGTCAGATAGCAGTTCCCTGGTGATATGTGTACAGATTAGTCTATCGACCTGAGATCGTCATTTGTCTCGTGTGAGTTCCCACTGTGCTTTGATTACTACCCTACCACGGCTAAAAAGAGTCGTGTAAATAGGTTTTAGTTGGGTACAGTCCCGAGCCACATGGAGGCAGTGAGTGGATCGTCAGGGGATTCGTCTCTCCCGGTATTGGGGGTTGATGTCGCGGTGTGCACGGGTGGCCATCACCAGAAATCCTTGGCCAAGGTAGTCAAGAATTACTGATTCACATTAGTAGTTTCTCAGGTGGTGATGGGCTTCATACCGACACTAAATGTCGCGTTATTAGGGGTCTGACTTTATCCACTTCCTAGACTCTATATGAGATACTCATAGATGAACGGGCCGAATTGTACGGATATTGTCACTGTCAGGCTCGGTAGGGGTTTCAGGATGAGTTTGCTCGTCGGCCTCCCTTTCACTCAATACCTGGGTAGCCATTACGTACAGCTAGTGCCGCTGACGTGCTTGTTGTTGAACCCACTACCAGCATATTGACGAGTCTTTAGAATCCCACACAGAGGGTTTCCCTGCTTCGGGCGAAACGATGTAGAGGCTGTATGGTTTTATGGCAGGGTTCGGTCACATACGTGTGCTTGTGCACGGATGATGTTCGGACGGATAATACTGGTGGGCTTTAGTTTAAGCCGGATCCTAGTATTATATTTGTTGGATTATTTTCATCTCTTTGTATTCGTATTCTTCGGAATACGGTATGTATATACGGTTGAGGGGTATTCTTGTAATTTATTACTAGATTACTTTTAGAAGATTACACCTCATCATGGTTTAGACCTTTTTGGATTAAAAGGTTATTAAGGTGTAGGATGAGGTGTTTATTGCATTTTTGTGGCATGGCTAATTAGTGACCCATGGTTACTATTCTAGCATGCTTAGGGTTTTTGTTTGTTATGAGATTATGTTGACTTGAGATATTTTTTATTGACTAAGATATTTTGGAGACATGGACATTTATATGATGACTCCATTATTTCTTTTCACACTCACACAACAAACAAAAACACAAGCCATTATTCATTTCTTTTTCTCTCTCTTGAGTTGCTCTCAACACCTCATTCTCATGGCATCTTCTTCTTCCTCTAGCTCCATCCAAACCCTCTCATGAGTTAAGAATCCTTGGGTGTCTTGAGACAAATTAATCCTTCATCACTCTCTACTTCATCTACGGTATCTAGAGTAGCGATCTAGGTGCCCTAGTTGCCTCGGATATGAGGTTGGAGCTCGTTGCATAGACTCTCGGGTGTATCATCTTCGATAGAGGGAGACAGGAGATCAAGCTTGATCAAGGAGGCCCCTAAGAGTTTGGGATGATGGTTGAAGACCGAAAGACACGGATCTATTCGGTATAACCATTCTAACTCTTTTGCATGTTTTGTTATCTATGGCTTATGGGTAGATCCGGGTAATTGGTTGTGCTAGAGCCAAGTTTTATAAATTTTTGTTCCGCATTTGGCCACGGATTGATGGCCGGGGAGTTGCCGTAACCCAACATCATATGCATATATTTTTTACTCGCTGATTTTTATTGCGAGTTGCCCCATCATTTCAGCTATTTCATTTGCTCGCTGATTTTTATTACGAGTTGCCCCATCATTTCGGCTATTTTTATATGCATTTTTTTGTTCGCTGATTTTTATTGCGGGTATGGAACTTAAGATCTGATACCAATCTTGGCATCAGCATCGTTGCGACTGGAATATTTCCAGGAGCGAATCATCGTTTGCCGTGAAAGGACTTGAAGTTTGACACCTATTTAGGCATTATCATCACTGCAACTGGTATATTGCCGAGAGTGAATCATCATTTGCCTTGAAAGGACTTGGTGTTTGACACCGATTTAGGCATCAACATCGCTACAACTGGGATATTGCCAGGAGCGAATCATCATTTGCTTGTACTGATTTGAACAAAGGTGGCTTAGTACACAAGGTTAGGATCCTGTCGACTAAGACTTTTCGACTTTATGAGTCATAAGGGTCTCATAAAGTCATTTCTCCCTACGAGTCGTGAGGATCTCGTAGGTGTATTTTCTCCTTAGGAATCGTGGGGATTCCTAAGTGTGTGTTCTCTTATAAGTCATAAGGATCTTACAAGAGTGTTTTCTCCTTATAAGTCGAGAGGACTTACAAGTGCCGTTCACCATATAAGGACATTCCTCGTCATTGGTGGAACTGGGTGGGGAAATCGTTTATTTGTGCCCATGGATTGTATACAAGGGCCAATATTGGACCGCCTGTAGGGCAACTTGGGGAATACGCCGGCTTAAGAACAGGTCCAGGTCCCTGTAGCTTAAGGCTTTGAATCTTATGAGCCGTGAGGGTCTCATAGGGGGAGTTCTCCTTACGAGTCGAGAGGATCTCGTAAGTGAAAATTTTACGAGATTACGTCCTTTCAGGTTTTCACAAGGTCGCCAGTAGCCCTGCTGTTTTTACTCACGGCGCCCTTTCGAGTTTTCATCCATGTCCATTTTGCTTGTGGACATACCATTTTTTTTAACCGAGATTACGCCCTTTCGGGTTTTCACAAGCTCGCCGGTAGCCCTGCTGTTTTTACTCACGGCGCACTTTCGGGTTTTCATCCATACCCATTTTGCTTGTGGACATACCATTTTTTGTAACCAAGATTACGCCCTTTCAGGTTTTCACAAGCTCGCCGGTAGCCCTGCTGTTTTTACTCACAGCGCCCTTTCGGGTTTTCATCCGTGCCCATTTTGCTTATGGACATACCATTTTTTTTTGCGACCCATCTATTTGCCAACGAGACTTGGGAAGTGGCTTCATTGCTGCGATAGCTGTGTAGCCGGTAGTACTTGAGTTGCAACTTCTGCTGTTGAGACTTCGATTGCAACACAGATCTCAAGGGCGGATATTGTCGTATTTGGGGAGCTGCGCCATGTTTGAGACGGCGCACTAGTTTTAGGACATTTCGGTCCATTGTTAGTTTAAGGACATCTCGGTCCATTATTAGTTTAGGGACATCTCAGTCTATTGCCAGTTTAAGGACTTATAGGTCCATTGTTACCATTTTTGAGGCAACGGATCCTCTGGATACTAGTTTCAGGGTTTTGACTCAGGAAGATAGCGAGTGGACACAGGCATCGTCATCTATCATTGATCTGAATCGTTACCCGTTAGGCATAGTATTTTTTGAGCAATCGGCAATTTATTGGCCGGAAGGGTCTTTCTCCATGCATATCCATGAGCAGGTAGGCCCCACCCTGGTAGACCTTGTCTATGATGTACGAGACCTCATAGTTCGGCTCGAATATCCCCCGTTTTACATGATTAGGGATCATAGGTCTTTTGACGACTAGCACGAGTTCGCCTTGGCGGAATGTTCTTGGCCTGGTCAGTTTTTCATATGACCGCGTCATCCTTGCCTTATAAGCCTCCAGGTTTTGCTGTGCTATAAGGCGAGTTTCATCGAAGGCGTCGAGCTCCTCAAGCCGGAGATGAGCGTTTTCTTCATCTGTCGGTTTATATTGAACCGCTACTCGGAGATAAGGGAGTTCTATTTCCAAAGGTAGGACTGCTTCCGTGCCGAATACCAACGCGTATGGGGTCGTATTCGTGGTTGTTTTGAATGTCGTTCGGTACGCCCAGAAAGCTATGTGCAGCCTTTCGTGCCAATCTTTTTTGCTTTTGGACACCATTTTTTTTATAATATTGGTCAAGGTCTTGTTGAAAGATTGAGCTAGACCGTTAGCTCGGGGATTATAGACGGAAGAGTATCTCCAGTCTATTTTATGTTGTTCTGCAAAGCGGGTGATTTTATGGCTCCTATAGGCTGGTCCATTATCCAAGATTATCCGTCGCAGAGTGCCGAACCAGTAGATGACATGTGTCTTGAAGAAATAGAGAATATTCTCCGTCTTCACTTCCCTTAGTGGTATTGCTTCTGCCCACTTAGAAAAGTAATCGGCCGTTGCTAGTATGAACCGATGTTCTTTGGATGATGCTGGTTCGATGGGGCCAATTATATCGGTTCCCCACATTTCGAACGACCAGCTAGCTACCGTTGGGTGTAGTGTATTCGGGTGTTGGTGGATGAAATCCCCATGAATTTGGCACGAGTGACACTGCTTCGCATATTCGAGGCAGTCCTGAATCATTGTGGGCCAATAATAGCCCATCCTTTTGATCTTCAGCTTCATCTTTGGCCCGGCCTGATGAGAACCGCAGAGTCCGTCGTGAGTTTCTTAAACGACTCTTTTTGCTTCTTCTGGCCCCAAGCACCTTAGCCACAAACCGTCAAGCGATCTCTTGTATAGAGTATCATTGACGAAAGCGAAAGATAGAGCCCGTTTCATGAGCTGATGTCTTGACGACGCGTTTTCGGGCGTTTAATAGGATTTGAAGTAGTCTATGAAGACTTCCCTCCATTACTTTATCTTTTCTTCGTCTTTTATTTGAAGGACTGCTTGTTTGGTCGTTTTCTTTTCTTCAGATGACTCTGTTAAATCCTCCGAAGATATCTTTGCTGACGCGAGAACCCTGCGGCTTTGCACGATAATCTTTACATCGTTGAGGTCTTCATCGGCCAATTCCTTAGCCAGCTTGGCTAATGCATCCACCTTGCTATTTTCCGCACGCGGTATACTCTCCAGGATATAGGAGGGAATTTATGTCAGCAATCGCTGCACTCTTTCGCCATACTTTATTAGCTCCGGCTTGCACGTTTGATAGTCACCATTTACTTGGCTAATGACCAGCTGGGAGTCTCCATATATGACGAGGTTTTCGATTCCCATATCGACAGCGATCTCAAGACCCGCTATCAAAGCTTCATATTCAGCCTCGTTGTTTGTTCTTGGCTCCGTTAAGAAAAGGGCGAAACGCATTATCCCTTCTTGCGGAGTCGCGAAGATGAGGCCTACCCCGGCTTTGATTATAGGAGTGGTATGCTTCCGCTTCTTCATGGAAGATGCTCCATCGAAGTAGAGTTCCCACTGGACATTATTTTCTTCCTTCTCCCCTTCGATTGTGTCGAACGCGTGTTCGTTTAGCAATTCACAATTTAAGGGGGAGTCGACAGGTATCGGATGCTCGACACGAAAGTCGGCGATGGCTTGGCCTTTCACCGCTTTGAGGGGTCGATACGTTATCGAGAATTCCATCAAGAGGAGGGCCCATTTGGCAAGCCTTCCTGTTAGTATGGCTCTTGACATCAAATATTTTAGAGGATCCACTTTTGATATGAGATGGACCTCATGCGCCAAGGTGTAGTGTCTGAGCTTCGTTATCGCGAAGATCGGTGCCAGGTAATGCTTTTTGATGAGGGGGTAGTTGTTTTCTGCCCCCAGGAGAACTCGACTCAAATAGTAGAGAGAGATCTCCCTCCCCTGGTCGTTCTCATATGCCCATAACGTGCCTAGAGAACCTTTCAGGGCTGTTGTGTACAGGATGAGGGGTTTTCCCTTAACCGGAGCGGTCAGTACCGGCGGGTTCTGCAGGTATTTCTTGATTTCATCCAGTGCACTTTGGCATTTATGATCCCAAATGAACGGGGTCCCCTTCTTTATTAGATGGCTGTAGGGACGGCATTTGCCGGAGAGGTTGGCCATAAACCGCCGGATATATGCGAGCCTTCCTTGGAGAGACCGCAGTTGTTTGAGAGTCCTCGGCGTGGGCATCTCCATAATCGCCTTAATCTTCGAAGGGTCAATTTCGATACCCCGGTGCCGTATGATGAATCCCAGGAATTTGCCCGAGGAGACTCCAAACGCGCATTTGAGAGGATTCATCTTCAGATTAAACTTCCGAAGACGTTGGAACACTATATCTAAATGTTCCTAATACTCCTTATACGATTTGCTTTTCACCACAAGGTCGTCAATATAGCATTTGACAATCTCATGTATGAGGCCATCGAAGATCTTCGTCATGGTCCTCTGGTAGGTAGTGCCTGCGTTCTTCAGACCAAAAGACATCACTTTGTAGCAGAATATGCCCAGCAGAGTCCGAAAAGCAGTATGCTTTTAGTCTTCAGGATGCATTTATATTTGATTGTACCCCGAAGATCCATCCATGAAAGAGAAAACCTCGTGGGTAGACGTGTTATCGATCATCGGCTCGGTAATAGGTACTGGGAAGTCATCCTTCGGGCAAGCTTTGTTGAGGTCCCGAAAGTCCACGCAGATGCGTACTGTCCTGTTTTACTTCATCACTGGAACGATGTTAGCGATCCAGTTAGGATATTGAACTTCCTGGATGAAGCCGGAGTCAATTAGTTTCTTAACTTCATTGTTGATACTCATCTCGAGTTCGAGCCGTATTCTTCTTAGCGCCTGTTTGACTGGCTTGACGTCCGGCGATATAGCCAGTTTATGCACCGCTATTTCTGGATCTAGTCCCGGCATCTCGGAATAGTTCCATGCGAAGCAGTCTTTATATTGCATGAACGCATCCTTTAGTGTGGCCACCTATTTTTTAGACAACAGCTCACTGACGAATGTGGGCCTCGGCTCGTTTTCTGTCCCCAAGTCAATTTTTTTCAGATTGTCCGATGTAGTGTGTATCCCATCTTCCAGCTCTTTTGGCGCCGGTGGAAACTCCGAGATCACCTCCTCCTCATCCTCATTTGCGAAGCACTTGAAGAACTCATCCATATTCTCGTGCTCTCCCTCTTTTGAGAGTGTTATCATATGGCAAGTACGAGTTCGCTTCCATTCTTGGTGTTGAGCTGGTCCCGCCTTCGCGATATAGGTTCTCTTTGGCTCATGCTTTTGCGGTGGGGTCACCCTTCAGTTGTCGGATAAAGCGAACCTTCCCTGTTGATATTGGTCTTCGACCCGGTCTTTAAAGGTGAAGCAGTTTTCAAGAGGATATTCTATTGCTCGATGATATGAGCAATAATCCGGGTGACGGACCTCATTTATCTGTTCGGGATACCGAGGCTCTGGGAGCGCCATTATTTGATGCTTCATGACAAGGTTGAATATTTTCCTTGTCTTGTCTTGAGGGAAAGAGTATTCCCGTCCCATCTTCTTCATAAAAGACGGATTCCAGCTGACTTTTACTCGATCACGTGGCTTCTTGGATTCGCTTCGCTGTTTTCGAACGTCATTCTCGTTCTCCACCATGTTTTTGCCTCTGTGTCAGGCTTTTTCCTTGTCGCGAGAACGTACAGCGGGCTGAGGGTGAAGGGCATCGTAATTTTCCTTTTCCGCAGACTGCTAAATGAGACGCTGAGTCCTGGACTTTTCGTAAATAGCCATTTCATGGCTGTGATCATCCTGAACCTTTTGACCGACTTCCCTTATTAGCTTGTCAACTTTCTCTTCAAACGACAGACTTGACGTTCTTATAGCGAAATTTTTCATCGTTTCAACGTCACAGCTATCTGGAAAAGTATTCCCTTCTTCACCGGAGTTATTTATAACGCGGCAGCCATGGAATCGCTCCCGTTTCTTGGACCGAACGTATCCAAGCCCATTCGTCTCCATCCTCCCGTCGGGCATCTTTCGCTGAGTCCCAGGAATGTCCTAAATCTTGTTGTAGAACTAGGCTTGTCGAGCGGTTTGTTTGAAGGGTACGCCTTGGCATCTTAATAACCTTTTCAATCCCTCTGCATAATATCTGGGTAGACGGATTGGTTGAAGTCTGTCAAGTGCAAACTCGGTACCATGCCAGACTTCTTTCTTCGCTCTGGTCTCCGTAGATTGATAGAAGAGGATCGCCTTTTCACCTCTTTACCTAGGAGGGACGTAGAAAGTTTGCAGCTCTTGTACACTGTATGTATCAAGTGCATCAAGTTCTTTGTAATGCCGCGGCGGAACTATAGTGATTTGCAAGCTCTGATCAGCTCCAGTAATGGTTGGTGCTGACGGGCGAGTGGAGAATACAGTGTTAGTCTCATCCTCAGAGTTACTGCCAAAGACCAAAATAGGAGTAGATGGTCCGGGCCTGTTGCATTGGGGTTGCCCCGGGTAGACTATCTCTTCATCTTCCTTGGTATCGCTCCCAAAGATCGGGATAGTGGCGATGGCTTTTTGTTTATTCTCCGGCTTATGATATCTTTCCGTGTCTTTGAAGTCTGGTAGGAAGTATTTTGCGTTTTCATATTTTCGGACTTCGTTTACGGAGAATGGATTTAGCTCCCCTGTAACAGTGTACTCGAGGTCGTCTTTGAAATACTTCATACACTGGTATTGTGTAGAAGGGATGACGTTGTACTCGTGTAACCAAGGCCTGCCGAGTAGAGCGTTGTAGCAAGTCTTGGCGTCAATGACATGAAATTTGATGTCAGTGACAAGCGGGCCGAAGCGTAATGTCAGTATTACGGACCCGAGTGTCCGCAATGACTGTGAATCGAACCCGAAGATGGTAATTTTGTTCCGAGCTAGGTGCTGAATGTTCATGCAAATCTCCTTCAGTATCTTCACGTTGAGGAGGTTGACGGAGGACCCGTTGTCGATGAGGATTTTGCCTATCTTGATGTCGTAGCAATACCCGGTGACGTATAGAGGACGGTTGTGCTCGCACATTCTGAGGATGAGATCCTCATCACTGAATGTGATATCAGCTGTGTGAACCTTTGTCGGCTCGTCCTTCATCTTTTCTTCAGCTAAGAAAGCTTGAAATTGATCGGGCTCTTGTAATGCCTTGATCAGAGAATCTCGTACTTCTTTGGACAGGAGAAGAGCATCCAATATGCTCAGTTATGAGGGTATCTTCCTCAGATGTGCTAGGACATTGTAATCCGCCTTGTTATTCCTAGGTGGGTCATTGGCTGCGAGCTCTTTAACGACTCCATCATCAAGGGTGATTTCCTCGACCTTTTCTTTCCCTTTGTCTCTTTTGCTCGAACCTTTGTTTGCGGATCCGAGATTCTTCTCAGGCAGCGTGCGATTACGCAGATGAATGTTCTCGCAGTTCTTCTCCTCCTCTTCTTTTTCGGAGGTGGAGTTCTTGAAGAGAGGGTCGGGGGTCATTTCTTCTTCGGAATCGCTCCCGAAGGTAAGAACTTGGAGTTTTTTGCTTTCCCGATTGGCATCAACCATATAACAGTTGCCAATCGTTTTCTCACGCGCACTTGTCGAACATCTTTGTTGTCGACGAGCTTCTTGTTTCATCCTCTTGAAGTGCTGTTGATGGGCAACATATCCTTACCACCACTTCTTGAAGGCACTGCATTCTTCGGTGGGGTGGGTGACCCTCCGATGATATAGGCAGTAATTTGGATGTATATCTGCTCCGTCGAGGCATATGACCCCGGGAGTGTTTTCCACGAGAGATGGCAGCTTCATTCCCACTGACAGGGCTTTAGCGAACCGCTTCTCTGCCTTGATCTTGCTCTTATTTGTGGCAGGTGTGCTTCGGTTTGGTTGGAGTACTGTATGACTCATCCTTACCGCAGCTTCTTCATCCTAACGCCGACGCCTAGCCTTTTCGTATATGGTCGTTTCACGTTCTCGGTCAGCTTTACTCTTTTGAAAGGCTTCCTTTAGCAGCCTGTCAATTGGGTCTTCTGGCAGCTCTGGGGATTTTGGCGATGATCCTGCCCTCAGTTCCTCTGCGTTGCTTTCTGACGCCGAGGGAGCTTCTTCGCCATTTAACGATGAATGGGAGACCATGTGACAACTTGCTACATAGTCTTTGGTTTCTAATGGGTTTTTTTCCTCATCATTGTTACGATCTTCGTTCTCAAGAATATGCTTGAGGAACTCTTCGAGGGTGACCGGTGTCCGTGCTTTCTGGTTGTACTCCTCTAGCGCGTCAATATACCTCTGTAAGTCTGTGCGTTTGTCGTCATTCTCGGTAGGTTGCACAGGCTTCTTGGTCTTCTTCTTTTTCTTTGAAGACTTTGAAGGCTCGACTTTGAGATTTTGCCCTTTATCGACAGTTTTTGGTACGGATGCGGTTTTAGCATCCCTTCAATGATCTCGGGCTCCAGCGGGATTTTCCACCCGATCGCCGGACATGCCTGGAGATCCTTCAGCATTCTTTTAGTTTTATCCGAAAGGACGACTTCCCATGGAACTTCTTCCACGAGCGAGCATGATGCCCCCGGCGTATCCACCTTTTTAGGAGCGTGCTTCTGTGGCGGGCTCACCCTCCAGTTCTCAGAAAGCACAAATTCCCCCCGTTGATACTGGTCCTCGATCCAATTTTTGAAGATGTAGCAATCTTCAATTGGTGGCTCACCATTCTGTAATAGGAGCAGTAGTTGGGGTTGTTGACATCACCGGGCTGCGGTGGACGTTTTGGGTCCGGCAGAGTGATGAGTTTGTTGCGCACTGCCAGTTCGAACAATCTCCTCATTTTATCACGGGGAAATGAGTAAGCACGTCCTAACTTCTCTTCGAGGGATTGGCACGGGCGCGCGTTGTTTTGGCGAGTAACCGGTTTTAGGTCACTCGGTTGTTGAGTGTTGGCAACGAAGGCCGCTTTCCCTTTACACTTTGCATTCCGAGGGTCCATTTTTGAAGAGGAAGGCCCGTGGCCCATCTGATCTATTTGGGCCAGCTTGTCGATCAGAGCCTGGTAGGTGGTCGACTTGAAGAACGTCATGAATTGGGACACGGTCGCTTCAGGATCCAGGGTCCCGATGAACATGCCAATGGCAGGAGATTCTTCGATGCGCTATTCGCATTTTGACCATAGGTTTCGCCACCGGATCGCGTATTGAACCCAGGTCTCTCCTGGCTTCACCCTGGCATTGATTAATGTCGTGATCAGGGTGCGCTCGCTTGCGCTGGCGAAGTGTTGCATGAATAGCAAGTCAATTTCTATGAATGTTTTGACGGAGTCATTTGGGAGCTCCGAATACCATTCAAATGCTCTTTCCGACAGGCTGCCAACGAACTGGAGAAGCATCAATTTGTCATCGCCTCTAGTATTACCGCACAAAGCCCTGAACTGAGCCACGTGCTGATGAGGATTGCATGTCCCCTTGTACACATGTAATTTGGAGATCGTATATCCCGGTGGATACTTGATTTGATCGTACCAACCTGGATACGGTCGCCCAGTTCTGACGACTTGGCAAGCCGTTTCACTTGCTTGATGATCTCGTATTTGTTGAGCAATGTAATCATCAAAGGCAGCCTTGGAGATTGTTTCCTTCCTGGCTGTTGATAAAGCTGGAAGAGGGTTTGATGTTTTCCCTCTGTCGTCCTCGATGATTATCGGCAGGTCTTCAGCTGGAGGTTTTGGCTGGATCATCATTCCAACCATATCTTGGAACAAAGCGCCATCTGTTTTATATTAGCAGCCTGTTCCGCGGCCTCCTTATCCTTTCTTTCTAGCACCCTTCGCAGTAACTCTGTATCAGTCTCCTGCTCCTGGCGCTGTTCAGACGCCGCTTCCGGACTTTCTTTCTGCCCGGTGAAGGCTGACATTTTCGTCAGTATCTCTTAGAGCTTTTGTTACTACTCCTGAGCTTTTGTCAACGACCGAGTTTGCGGTCGATGGCACACGGAAGTACGGCTTTCCTCTTTCCCGAAAGCCATATAGACCGTGTGTACAACCATGCCCCCAGACTTGGGGCATTTGGGTCCAGCGCCTTTGGAATTTTCCGCGGGCAATGAGATTTTCTCCGGCCTCCTCCTTTTGTGGGAGGTCGAGGTTGAAGGAGCTGTTGTAACAGGCGTATGTGTGAATGAAGTCCCTCGCTGTATGGTGCAGGGATGATTTTCCTCTTGTCGAACCTTCATTTTCTCCTGTTGACGAGAGTGGTCTTTGTTGATCACAAAGTCCTGGACTTTCCGCTAGACCCTGTGGATTTGGGAGAACAGCCGCTGAGGGGGTTGCTCCGGCTTTGCCTGCGTCATGCTTTTAGCAGGAAGTGGAGATTTCTTCAACACCACGGTTGGGGAGTTCTTTCGCACCCTCCTAAGCGGTTCAAAGTTGTTCCTGATTAGAACAGTAGCGTCAACTTCCACCATTGGAGCTGGTGGAGTGAGTCCAGAGGGGGAGTTTCCCCCAGCTCTTCTCACCCAGCGCCAGTGGCGACGTCGAGCGTGTCTTGCAGACGGGACCACCTCAGTTGTGGAAGCGGTTCCATCATACCCCCGGCTTTAATGAGGGACTACTGTTGGTGCCAGCCTTTCGAAGACTGACGTCCGTTGAGAGGGAACAGCCAATCTTTCGTAGGCCGATTTTCTAGTAGGGGAAGCACTTTTGACGAATTCACCCACAACGGGAGTTGGAACGGCCAATCTGTCGAAGACCGATCTTTTGGTAGGCAAAGCACCTTTGACGACTTCACTTGCCGGAGGAGTTGGAACGACTATCCGTTTTGGGATAGCCCCTTCAGGTGTCGTGAGCCTCTTTGCGGGCTTACTTAAGCTTTGGCTCAGCCTGTTGAAGACTGAGGCGGCAGACTTGGATGACCCATTGAGAGGGGCCGTGGTGGTTGCAAGTCGATCAAAGACCGACTTCTTTGGAGCTTCCTGTGGTGGCACTGGGGCGCTGAAACTCGCTGGCGGGAGCATGGTCCCGAAGAACAATCCAGTGGTGGCTTGAGTTACCTGCCCTACCGGTATTGAAAAGATGGAGGCCGCATTAGGCCCGTAAGTCACTCCTCCAGTTAGGGCGGAGCGGGAGTTGCTGTTGCAGTTTGTGCAGCTGGAAGCCATTGACCTTTTTCCTTCTTCTGCACAGGAGCAAGACACCAAATCTTAGTACCTCGAATCCAAGGGCAACCATAGCAAACCGCGATTTTTGTTCATGAAACACGACATACGAAGTGTGGAGTGGAAAGAGGAAAAGGTCCCACCGGGCGTGCCGGAATCTGTTCACCGCCGAAAGACGCGACTTGGACGTTAGGACGTCTGGCCCTGAATTTTGGGGGCAGATGCTATTTGGATTAATCCGTCCACCTTTCCGAAGATGCCAAGTTAATTTATAGCACCGTATATCGAAGGTTTGGACGGATGCGGCCGTTGTAGCAGACTTCGTCAGATTCCCCCTTGTTTGCGAGGGGCTTTTGATTGTGGGGACGCTCTTCCCTGTAGGCGCAAGCCCCTGCAGTTAATTACGTTACCACATCGCGATAACCACTTTCTCCTTCTCCAGAAGTTCATTTCGTGTCGTGTGTGTTTGTTTTATTTTTGGTTTGGGTTGCCCGTGGATTGTATACGGAGACTAATTTATGTCGTCGTCCGTAGGGCGTGGATTAGTCCAAATCCGTATATCTTAGATTTGGTTTTGTTTTATTTAAGGATCGTTAATTTGGTTTGAGATTAAGATCAACTTAAATGTATGTGAGCATTTGGGGCTCGGTTGGTTTTTTGTTAAGGATACGTTAGTCCAATTTGAAACTAAGATCTACTTAATAAGGTGTTAGGATCATTTTTGTTTCAGATCCATCAAAAGAGCATTAGGCTCTGTTGTATTAGTTTAAGGACATTTCGGTCCATTATCGCCATTTTGAAGGCGAATATTAGTTTAAGGATATTTCGGTCCCTTATCGCCATTTTGGAGGCGAATATTAGTTTAAGGACATTTCGGCCCCTTGCCAGCTTAAGGACGTAATGGTCCAGTGTGTTCATCTTGCACGCACGTGTATTTATTACATGACAGAATGAACGGGGGTGATATGGAATGCACCTAGTATGGGATACGGTCTGATTTGAGGTGTGCACGTCGGTTTGGGAATGCACTGAAGAATTGTTGGTTGTTGGGACCCACAACCTCTCTGAAGACGTTGAAGAATTACAACGACGTATATCCAAGGTGTGGAGAGATGTATCCTTAAACCAAATCCCATATTTGAGGGAAACGGGTTATGGTGACCCTAGGAGTCGTTAGTCATGTTTGAGACTAAGATTTCCTCGGGAGGATGTGGGATGAGTATCGTTTTGGATATCATCAGTTGAAAGATCAATAGTCGTATTTGGGACTAAGATCAGTTTGGGAAATCATGAGCACATAGGCTCGGTTGGTCTGAATCAGGGAGGTTCTATCCTTAGGGGACCTATCCAATTTGGGCTTAGTCCATTCAGTTTTTTTTATTGAAAAGTGTCAAGCACTTGTTTGGGCTCTGTATAATCAGTCCCCCTTTTGTAAAAAAAAGGCTGAGCACTTATATAAGTTCTGACGCTAACATATAATCATGTGGGCTTTTAGTCATGGGGATTGCCCAATAAATGTTAAACACTTTACCCCTTTTTGTGTTTGTATGGAGTGCTAGGAACTCTTTATGGCGCCCGCGTGAGGGACACGTGAGACGGTAGGCGCTGCCTAGTGAGTGCTAAGTACTCTTCCATTCTGTGGCGCCCACGTGAGGGACACGTAAGACGCTGGGCGCAGGGCACCGCTCATTGAGTGCTAAGCACTCTCCTCTGTGGCGCCAACGTGAGGGCACGTGGGGCGCTGGGTTCTTTTCTTGCTTAATGATCAATAAGATCTTTATTTTGTAGATGAATCTTTGGTTCTCAAGAAACAAATTCTTCCCAATGAGAATTAAAATCTCATCATATGAGAGACTTGTCTTGTGAATCTCAGATCCAGAGAAAGAACTCAGTTCTTTGAGAAGGACTAAACCCTCCAGTAGGTATGTATTTTTACCTTTTTATATATATCTTTTTTATTTACCTAAAATTTACAAGAAGGAAGCTCTTCTTCCTCGAGAATTTAATTCTCTATTCTTTTTGTAGCTTTCTCCTTTTTTCTAAAAGTTTATGGGGGGTTCTTCCACTTTAGACTTGAAGTCTTGGGTCCTTTATATAGTAGAGGCGAGTTTGTTAATTAGTTTTTGAAAAAATATCTCATTAAAAGATCCTAACTGATTTGGGGATTTTTACCCACCATTGGATCTTTGATCCAAGGGTTTCTGTCTTACAGAACAAGATTGGGGAAATATTTTCCCTTGCACAGAATTTATTCTGCAAAACAGTGATTTTTAATCACCGTTGGATTTTTAATCTAACGGCCCTCTGTTTTACAGAAGGCATAGAATTTTATTCTATGATCCAACCGAAGGTATCTTTCTTATTTTAGAAAGATTTGAGGAATATTTTCTCTCAACAGAATTTTAATTCTGAGTCATGATGATTTATCATCTCCGTTGGATCTTTGATCCAACGGCTCTGTTTAACAGAGAGCGGAATTTAATTCTATCTGAGCGTCGGCACTCACGTGTTGTGCACGCAAGCGCTAATTAGGGTTTTAATCCCTTTATGTGCTTTGCACGTTGGCGCCCGCGTGAGGAGCGTGTGCGGCGCCATATAAGAGATTTTAACTCTGGCGCTGGCGCCCTCGTGGAAGGCACGTGAGGCGCCGCCTCTTTAAAAATTTTGGAATAGAGCTTTTCTTTTTTATTGGGGGAAACAACCGCGGTTCTGCGGTGGAATTGTTGACTTGGGGCTTCAAGTTGGTTCTGTGCACTCCCCTCTTTCCTCTCTTCTGTATCCAAACCTCTGTTTCTTGAGTTGATCACTGTACTTGCTCCAAATTTGCCTGCACACTTGCACAAAAAATATCAAAAATAACAAAATGGTTTTTATTATATTTATGTATTTTTTTTATATATACAAAAAAACTAATAATCCGAATAATAAGAAAGAAATATGTTACCGTCTCCCTAGCAGCGACGCCATTTGATTGAAGCAGAAAAACCGCGATATGTGTTATGACATGTGTTCTACTTTGTTCTCTACTTACCGCAATCAAAACGGTTTCGCTTGTAGCTAGCCGGTTGAGTACGAGTTATCCACTGAGAGATGGTTCGTATTTGAGTTCTTGTTTTAGACGAGTTAATGAAGTTGTATATGTTTATGTTTAATTTTATCCTACATGTTCGTATTTATGTTCAAGTAAACTTGTTAGGGTTAAAGTTGGTTAGTAGAGTTAGAATTATTCCTGTGCTTTTCTTTTGTCATTCTTAAAATGATGTTGGGATAATAGAAAGTAGAGGGGATTGGAGGACATAGGAATGGAATTTGCGAGTTTAAGCAAGCTTTCCAACGCTAAATCCATTCCTAGCGCCCATTGTCCTTCCGTTACGTGCGCTAATTTCCAACCCTAGGCCAAATACCCACAACTATGTATCCAATTAAATCATAACTACATGTCAGTTGTAGTGCGCCCAAAAGACTTCCCGACTTAAGTCGCGGCTATATATCATGTATAGCGCACCTAAGTGAGGGGGTTATGTTTGTTTGGTCTAGGTTCGTTTTAGAATGTTTGGCGAAGAGAAACATAAGGGAGTTTTCTGTCCCTCCTACTACCTTCCTTAGCCCTAACAAGTGTGGAAATTATCCACACATTTAAAAGAAAAACAAAATAAGAAAGAAGAAAAGCAAAAAAGGAAAAAATACGGTTTTACAAAATGGTAGCAAGCTAACTACTTGGGCCATCACCTAAGCAAGAGACTCCATAGAGTATCATGGAGTGAAAATACGGTTTAGAGAAGAAAAGAAAAACAAAACAAGAAAAGAAATAACAACTACTTAACAAAAATAAACAAAATTATAATAGGAATTAAAATTACAAGACAAGAAAATGGAAATACAAGTTAAGAAAAATAACCCTCATCTTCATTAACTTCCACTCAAGAGCTCTCACTACACTTTCATGGAGAATAGATGAAGAAGAAGAAGATACAAACTAAACTACACTAATTCTACTAAAGAAAATGCATCCATACAATGGCTCAAAACTGGAGTATTTATAGACAGAGAACTGAAACCCTAGAGTCATATTCTGAGCCCTAATACAATTACCCAACTACCACCAAAAGACGGTCAAATGATGACACGTAATGGCCGCAGAACCGCTGCTAAAACCCATATTTGGCGGCGGTTCCGCCGCGGTTTTGTGGAATTGGGGTCTCGTTTTTTCTGTGCTTCCTCTTGTTGCTTTGATCTTCTGTTTGACAGGTCCAAAATCGCAAAATGGTTCCAAAATATGTTCAGATTTTCAACAGTCCAACATGGCTTCAATTTTAATTCATTTGACCTTCATCTCCCTCGAGCTCCGCGCATCTATTGAATTTTGTGCTACCCTTCTCGTGCCCTGTGCTTGACCGAGACACAAATGACCACTGTTATTTGTCTTGTCTTCTGTACTGGTAAGCGACACTGGACGGATATAGGTGACCGGAACCCGGATTTTATCTGTCTGTGGCAGATGTTCTGGATTTTGGCGTAACTGTGGAGTTTTTGTATAATCTGCGTTATTTTGGACCGAGAACATGTAACATGTAAATATATAGCAAACACGGATCAAAAGCACCTGCCTATAAACAAACGAGTAGAAAAATGGGCAGTATTAAATGCAATATTCTAGTGTGAACACCATGTTTACTAACACAAGCAATCTATCATGAGGGCCCGTGTTTCCTAACTCCTGGATTATAACCCGTTGAGTTTGGAATACTTCAACACTAGATTGAAGTCCCGTTACTAACACTTGATTCGGGCTCGTGGTTCATTACCCCTGAATTACAGCCTGTTAGATTCGAGAACACTCTTAAGATTGGTTGACATTCACTCTTGAACTTACGTTAGATTAGTTTACTCTTGTAGAGACCTTTTAAGACACTTACATGAACTCCATATTTACTATATTTACACTACACGACCATGCTATAGTATGCTCATGTTATTTTGCCATGTTAAATAAAGCTGTCATGTTACATAGAATTGCAATGCTTATATTAAATGATATGTTTAAACACCAAATCTCCTAGTCCATTGCTTCATGATATCTAATTCCAACTTGTCATTATACTTTTATACTTCACACCATTCCTTGGGGACTTATCGAGCGAAAGTTTGCTAGCAAGTATCCACACATCTCTTTCTTCTTTTGGATGTTCATGAGGTGGTCTAGAGACTGAGAAGACAGAAGAGTCTGCAGTAGATTGCGACCAGATCACTACTCATGCTTAGCTTAGCTTATATTTTCTTTCAGTTTATGTATACCACATGTTTAGGCATTTTTGTTCTTTTATTTCCTTTTCAGTTGAACTCGTGTATTGTAAATGTATCAAGTTTGAATGTAAATAAAGTTGTTGAAGTTTAAATCTCATGTTAATTTCTTGTCATTTTATATTGCTCAATTACGCTTAGCGTTTTTATTCCAGGAAATGATCTTCTCGAAATAAATATGCCGCAGGCCTAATCACATGTTGTTACTGCTCTTTTGGAAAGTAGGGCGTGACGGATACGGACCGGCGTGATATGATGAGATTGAGATGAGGGCTAGTCCGAGAGACAACGCCTCATGGATTTGAGATTTCGAGTGTCAATGTTGG
The DNA here is from genome assembly GCA_030015575.1 of Agapanthus africanus. Lineage (NCBI taxonomy): Eukaryota > Viridiplantae > Streptophyta > Magnoliopsida > Asparagales > Amaryllidaceae > Agapanthus > Agapanthus africanus. The sequence continues at coordinate 341,553,728 of JASDDO010000004.1, read as the reverse complement.
ACACTCATTTGATGATGAGATTTCGAGTGTCGGTGATAGACACTCATCTGATGATGATGATGTTATGGATGATTTATTTCCATGGTTGTGCGATCCGTTATGATGCATTGATTAATATTGATGTATATATACGTTATCACATTATGTAAGTATTGTATGTTATGACCTGTAGGTAGGTCTTTATTCATACGATTTCTACCTTGTGGTATCTTTTTACTCACGTGTTGTCAACTCACCCCCGTTGTGCCTTAGTTTCTTGTAGGACCGATGGATCATTAGCGGATTTGTCGACACACATTTCTTTTTTTACGGGATATTGCTTTTGCTAAGTGGGTCACACAGCTGTATCGTAACCGCCTTCTTTTTCTGTACTTATTGGATCCAGTTAAAAACTCTATCAACCACTTGAATATTTGATGACCTAGACACGAGATTTGGATTTATATTATTTTGGATGTCGTACTCGGATGAGCCGACTTGATATTGATTATATAGTGTTTATGGTTTTCCGATTGTTATTATTCGCTTTGGACGTCGTATATTATTGCGTGGTTGTGTCTCCGCTGTGTGGTCGTCGAGCTTGCTCCCGTTTGGGAATGATTATTTATATATTATGTACTGTACATGGTTTTCTTTAAAATTTACAAAAGAGGTGTTGCCCGATTTTAAATGATGAAATTGTTTTCAATCAAACTTTATTTAAACTTTTAAAACAACAATATTTCAAACCAAACTTAATTTCATTTTAATAAGTCTTTTTCAAAACTTCACATCTACTATTTCTTTTACAAGTGGTTTAGATTCATGGCTTTTGGTTTATTTGGTTTACAGTGGGGTTCTATAGACTTCACGTGATTCAAGTGCCGGCCACGTGTCATTTCTGGTTCGTGACAATATTTATAGCATCATTCAATTTAACTGTGTAAATTATATATTTGTTGGTAGTTATATTTATTAAAAAGATTAAGACTAATTGCAAATTTTGAATGTTATTTTAATCACCGATTTTCTAACGTCGCCGTGTGCAGATAAGTATTCACTTTTGCTGCTTAAACACACTGGTTTTTTTATTCCAAACTACATAAAAGCGACTTTGGCTTGCCTAACCACGCATGGTCCATGGCTATTGCTTCAGATAACATCTTCAAGTGCTCCTCTGGAAATCAACAAATGCAATTTGATTACAATGTAGATTTACATATCACCGACCAACAAATACATCATCAAATATATACAGTATTATTTTTCTCATTTCAACAACAAACCAAAAATTTATGTTTTTTTGGTTCCCGGAATTAGAAGAAAATTTAAATTAAACCATAAAGGTTTATCTAAGACCTAGGCACCGCATCATTTTCGAAAAGCAAAAAAAAAACCTTGGACATGACACATCTATCGTAACACATGAAAAAAAATCATTGAATCTTGTTTTCTTTTTCATCCAAAGTAAATGAAAAATGAAAAAAAATATATGTTTCTCAACATGCAAGAATCATCTTCAGACACCTAACAATAATCATGTCAGTCTTGAGAAATCTTTCCTTCTTTATTTTTTTCAGAAATCATATAGGTACCGAGTCATAACCCAAGCACCATAAAAGAGCGGTAAATATATTCTATAAAGAATCTTATAAAGTGAAATAAGATAGCTTTCATATTGAAAATAAAAAAGCCTGTTCCTAATAAAGATGATTGTTTAGGCTGATTATTCAATTTAGCCTAAACTATCATCTAAACTATCATCTGTATTATTATGTTCCTAATTATTCAAATAAATATCAAATGGGTGGGTACATTATGCTATAAACACCATTACCCAAACCCAATAAGCCATCCGCTTCAACAATTGATCCAAACCCAACCCGCTAAAACCATTAGGGCTAACGATTCACATCCAAACCCGCAACTTTCAACTTCGTCCCGCCGCCGCTCCTGAACTCCCATCGCCGCCGGCGAAGAGAGAGAGAGAAAGATGCGGAAAGAGGGATCGAGCTCTCGTTGTGGTTCTCTATGGGATCACCTGCCATTGCTGCTTCGTTCGAGCTCAAAGGAGTCGCTGGACTACATACTCCAAGCCCTTTGGAGGACTCGCAACACCGGCCTCGACTCTACCGACCGAGAGACCATACGCGGCATCCTCGATCTCGCCTCCGATTCCGATCTCGATCCTGTAAGCTCTCTTCTTGTTTAGGGTTTCAAGTTTCAGAATCGACATTTGAAGGAAATTATATAATTTCATGAATGTTTTACACTTGCTTGCTGGTAATCTTGGATTGGAAAATGGTTAGTTTTGATCAAGGTTGCTGACTAGAGCTTTGCAACGCTTGTAATTTCTTAAGCAATGATAGATAATGTTTAGAACTGTTTTTGAGGTCAAGCAATCTAATTGCTTTGTTGAAGTGGCATGGTCTGTTTACTTGTGAGCTTGGCTTAGCAAAGATATCTACATGATAAAATGTTTGTACTAGGCCAAAATTGTTCAATATATTTCTATTATTACATACAAACTTTATGACAATAAAATATCTTTGTTATGTTTATATCATTCTGTTTCTAAGAGTTTCTATTAATCTAATTTTCCATCATTATTTTATTTACTATTTAAATAATGATATATATGTTACAATAATGTTTCCATCGCTTCCTTTTTACATTTTGTGTGTCTGTGATTCATAAGAGTACCTCCACCATATACAAGAAAAACATCCAATGGAATGTCCTTGCTATAGATGATGAATATTGAACCTAGGGCTCAACACTTAGGAATCTAATACCTTAGCCATTTTATACATAAAGTTTAAATCAGAATTATTTGCTTCTTTCATAAGTTACTAGGGGTTAGACCCCTGCGCGATGCAAAAGATTTACGAATAATCCATAAAACTTTTATACATTGGGAAAAAATTGATTATATAAAGCGATATATGTATATATATATTGTTCATGGATTTATTGATATAAAAATCCATGGTTTTTATTTGCAATAGACGAAGTCCATTTCATCTATCCGAAAAACGGTGGAAGCACATGCTATTTATTTGTAAAAAACAAAGTCCATGGTATTTATCCAAGAGACAACGGAATGATATTTATTTTTAAAAAATAAAGTCCATTGTGTTTATCCGAAAATAGTGAAAGTCCATGGTATTTATTTTTGAAAAACAAAGTCCATTATATTTAGGCTAAATTTCAACTTGCTACCAAGAACTTTATAGACATTTTCCATGAATGGTATCCTGAACTTTTAAAATGATGGACTGTTACCATAAACTTTCAGAGTATCATAAAACTAACATGATGACGCTAACGGAAAATTAGAAATGACCATATTACCCTTCTATATGAATTAACAAAAAATGAATTAATATTTTTCCTAAAATTTAATTCCTTTTCTGGTTAAAATATCCTACCCTTTTATATAAATTAACAATTAACAAAAGAATTCCCATAAAAAGTTAATTCCTTATTTTTTGTTAATTTATATAAAAATGTAATATAGTCATTTTCTAATTTTTCGTTAGCGCCATTATGGTAGTTTTGTGATATTCTGAAAGTTCATGATAGCAATTTATCATTTTAAAAGTTCATGATAGCAATTTATCATTTTAAAAGTTCAGGATACCATTCGTGGAAAATGTCCAAAGTTCATTGTAGCAAGTTGAAATTTAGCCTTATATTTATTTATAAGAAACAAAGTTTATGGTATTTCCCCGAAAATCGTTGTATATGTATGGCATCTGAGTGAAAATCTAGTGGGGTTTTGAGTTGATGGTGGAAATGTAATTATTTTGAAGTCCTCCCATCACAAAAGTGAAAAACGACAAAAGCCCATGGCATTTATTTGTAAACAACAAAGTCCATGTTATTTATCTGAAAAACCCTTGAAAGTCCATGGTAAATATTTGTAAAAAAACATAGACCATGGTATCAATCTGAAAAAGGTGAAACGTCATGGTATGTATTTGTAAAGAACAAAGTCAATAGTATTTATTTGAAAAACGATTAAAGGCCGTAGTATTTATTTGTAAAGAACAAAGTTCATGGTATTTATCTAAAAAATGATGAAAGGCTATGGCATTTACCTATAAAGTTCTCCCATCACAAAGGTGGAAAATGGTGAAAGTTTGTGCTAATTATTTGTGAAAAGCAAACTCTACTGTATTTATTTAAAAACCGTTGAAAGTCCATGGTAATTATTTGTAAAAAAACAAAGTCCGTGGTGTCTATTTGAAAAACAATGAAAGACCATGAAACAGTGAAAGACCATAGTATTTATTTGTAATGAACAAAGTCCATGGTATTTATTTGAAAATTGGTGAAATCCTATGATATTTATTTGCAACAAAATTAATGGTATTTATATAAAAAAACATTGAAAGACTATAGTATCTATTTATAACAAAATCAATGGTATTTGTGTGAAAATCATTGAAAGCCTATAGTATTTATTTGCAATAAAATCAATAGTATTTATTTGAAAAATATCGAATGTGCATAGTTTTCATTTTTAACAAACAAACTTCATGGTATTTATCTGAAAAATATTGAAAGTTTATGGTATTTTAGTGCAAATCTATTTGAGTTTTGAGTTGATGACAAAACCGTAAATAAATAGAAGTTCTGCCAAAATGAGATATACAATTTAAACCCTTTTACATCATAAAAGTAACAACTTTGTTAATTGCTATCATTAATGTAATACAATGTGGCGTGAAAGAGTGAAGGGCAAAAGGGGAAAATTTGAAATTTCCACTCTTTTACCCCACTTCCTTGTTATAAAAAGATAGAATAATCTTGTTAGGACAAACTTTGCTTTTAATTAAAGGGAAAATTGTTTCCGAGCCTAATTTGGAGAAGTGAATTGTTTTTAAACCCTTCTAAAATCGTCAAAAAGCCAAATACTTCGAAAATACAAAAAGTTCGAAGCCCAAAATGACATACATATAATAATTATGATATTTTTTCAAAAACCCCAATTTTACCCTTATTCTTATATGACATGATATTTTCTAAAAAGTACGTATAATAAACAGGAGATCTCGTGCTCATCCTTTTCTTCTACTGCTCCGTCTTCCTTAACTCGCAAAAGAATCTCTCCTTTTCGAGCTCCAATAGAAAATTGAATGCGGATTAAAGTTTGACTTCTAATTATAATCTCCATTCTCAAATTGTACCTTTTCGTTTCTAATTTTCAGTAACCTAATCTCAACCTTGTTTTTATAGTCAGAACTTGAGGACGTTATCCCTATCTCTTTAGGATGCGCTTGGTAGGAGGTAATTTAGACGGTAATCCTAGATTACGATGAAATATTAACATGCTTGTTTATGTGTAAAAGATATTTCCGAGAATATAGGATTACCATGGTAATCAAATGACCATATTTCATGGTAATCATATTCCCCCAAAACATGTGTCTATCTTAAATTACCATGAAATATTCCTGCCTAACATGAAATGATCCACGACCCTCCACCGTCGGCCTTCCTCGCCATCCGCCGGCTGGTTGTCCCCGCCGCCCATCGTCGATCGTCCGCCGGTTATCGCCGACCGTTCACCGTCCGACCTACCGCCGATCTGACGTTCGTCGCTGGCCGGCCGTAGTTCGTCGCCGGTCATCCGCCGCCTGTTACCGTTCGTCATCGGCCTTGCTGTCATCAGTCGTTCATTGCCGGCCTTGACACCATCCACCGGCCCGCCGATCTTGTTGCCAGTCGATGGTTGCACATATATTATCGGGAATGATTAAAATATACCAAACACGTTAATGCAAGATTCCTTAAAATTAGATGCCCGGTCATCCCATTTCCTGGAATGCGAGAATTCCCGTTAATCTTTCATTCCATATACTAAGCGCAACCTTAGATTTATGATTTTTCTTTATCATTTTTTCTTCATTAACGAGTGACATGATCGTGTTCAAATTTTTTCAATGATTTCGAGTGAGATCATAAATTTCTTAACCTAAAATCGAAGACATGATGGCTGAAATGTTTTTTTCCTATAAGATTTAGAAAGAAGATGAATTAAGAAAAGAAATTAGGGTAAGAGAAGAAATTATGGCAAATAATAATAAAAGAGAAAATAATAAAGAAGAAAGAAGAGGGGTTAAGGAAAGAAATTAGGAAAGAAGATGGGTTAAAAGAAAAAATTAGGGTAAGAGATGAAATTAGGGCGAACAATAATATAAGAGAAAATAATAAAGAAGAAAGAAGACGGGTCAAGAGAAGAAATTAGGGCAAACAATAATAAAGAGGAAATAATATTAAAGAAGAAAGAAGACGGGTAAGAGAAAAATTAGGGCAATTAATAATAAAGAAAAAATAATAAAGAATAACAAAAAATCTCACATTTTAAAATCTTGGTAAATCTTAAACTTCCCATGCTTTAATATTTTGGAAAATCTTAATGCATACAAAAATACGTATACAAATCAAGGGTTGGGTTTAAAATAATGTCAAATTATATTTTTGGAGTTTTCCACAATTTTGAAACTTTGTGGGTTTAAAAATAAATTAGGTTATGAAATTGTGCCGGAAACAATTCTCCTTTAATTAAAAAGTACAATTCTAAAGGTTAATATATTTTTTGGTTAGTATTGCATGATTTCCATTTAGTTTGGGTGGAAATAGAAATGGTACACATCTGCATGTACCCTTTTTTGGACATGAATTGCTTTTTCATGCACACTTTGGCTAAACTAGTCATGTGCACATATTACGCATTGAACCTTTTAATATATGTGTTTTCTCATTGCTAAATAATTTGGACCGAAGAGTTACATCATTACAACTACATACAGTGAAATTGAAATATCTCTGAATGGAATGAAACAACTTTAAAAATTATCTATAATACTCCCTAAGTGAAAATGAGACGTAAGTTTTGATTGTTCTTTTGGTAACTTCACTTCAAATTTTTTAGTTTCACATCCTTATGTTATTTATAGTGTAACATGTTTGTGATGCGGGTTAATAAAAATTATGGGTAATTTTATGGAAAAGAATTACAAAGAAATTGCTATGATAAAAATAAAAAGTTTTTATTATGGTGATTTTTAAACATCCGTATGAATTTTATTTTCTCACATTCATTCAACAAAAAACCCTCAGTCTTTAATTGAATTGATGTTTGTTGGTTTAAATTCTTTGTTTTTTGTTAAATGATCTTAGTAGGCAATTATCGATTTAAGTGATCAATGTTTAAAGCAAATACTACATGCATTCCTCTAATTTACAAAAGATGAACTGATGCTCAGTTGTCTAAATAAATCAAACTAATAATAACATATGTAAGATGATAGTTCAATATGTATTAAACACATGTAGAAATAAATTGGACAATTGCAAGATTAGGTTGCAAAAGATTCGAAAGGTCTTTATGCATTAAAACATCCTTAAAAATTAATACAAATCCCACCGATTCACAACTACAATGTCCATAGAATTAAACGCGTCCATAATTCGTTTATCATTTGAAATTATTATTGTTGTTAATTGTTTAATACTACTTAAACGATAATATAAATTCTTTATATCCAATGCAACTATATAGCCTAATTCTTCATCCAATGGCCACACCATCAATTCAACCAAGCAATGATTCAATCAGAAATCATAGAGTATATGTTACAGAGTAGAAGTTGGAAAATAGGCAAGATATAAACCAAGCATTCAATATTTGGCCTTAATAATACTAATTGTATGATCAGAAATTTACTTTGTTCATTGTTTAATTTCTATAGTTCTATAAAATATATGAACGACTTTATTGTTGGCTATGAGTAGGTGTTGAAGATTTTGTTGTGGTCGTAGTTTTCTAAGGGGGTTAGTCAATTAGAACTAATAAGCGGAACTGAAACATATTGGGATAATAAAATTAATGGTGTTAGTCAATTGGAACCGAAACTAAAAGTTCTACTTTTTGTATTAGTCATGGAAGGAACTAGAACTGGGATTGATGGGTCAAAAGTTCTAAATTTTGTTCAACTATATAAACTCTACAATCCCACTACTTAAAATTATCCTAACTATTTTTGTTGAACTTGATCATCAAATTAGAACTCTCTCTTCCCCCTCTTTCTGCACGTTTTTACTTCTTTTTTTTAGGGTTTCTTTCTCTCTCTTTCTGATTTTTCTTTTTCTCTTCTTTAAGTCAAAAAATATCATATAAATCCAAAAAATTAAAATTTATATCTTTTCATATCTTTTTTGTTTTTTATATCATAAGATCCACTCTTACAACATATATAGATTTGAAAAACACGAACCCGCCCTAACGGATTCACACACACTATATATATATATATATAGAGAGAGAGGCTATTTTATCACCGTGTTTCTAAAGAGAGAGAGAGAGAGACTATTTTATCACCGTGTTTCCAAGTAACTTTATAGAAATCATGTTGCCATATCTATCTCATGCCGTATCTATTTCCATGTCTCTGCAAATCTTGCAAGTTCTAGCCTTTAAAGAAATTGTTGAAACTCCATACTAAAGTTTATAGTAATGGACCAAAACTTATATATCCTTCGATTAATTCAAAATTCGCGAAAGTGGACGGCACTATAAGCTATTTTTAAGCTATTTTTATCCGATGGTTTTAAATTAGCCAAATTTCAAAAGTTTTGACAAAATACCTACAATATCCAAAATTCTCATGAATAATAGTGAAAAAAACTATTTCAACTTTTTGATAAAAGAAAACGGAGAATTTTCATTTTCTTCTTTCTCATTCTCCATCTCTTTACTTTAATTTCTAAAACCAAGGGAAATATACAATAAAAGCGATTTGACGACAAAAATATTAGATCGGAAAAAGCGAAAGTTCATGGTATTTATATGCAATTTGCTAAATTTCTTGTAATTCATAAAACCTTACATAAGTGAAAAAATGGGTAAAAGGTCACGTCTTAGGTAAAATTATTCTATGTACTGGGTATAGTGCCCTGTCATGAAAGGGAAAGACATACGAGTATGAGAAAGCTGCTTGATGGGTGCTCGAAAAATCTCATCTCTTTCTCTCTCCTATCTGGTGCACATTGCACCCGGTAATACTGAATAAGTTCTTTACATGTAGACATTTTTGGGTATGTGAATGGACTGTCTTACAATGCTAAGTTTCTTTTGCTATGCTCTTAAAAATTACAAAATTACTGAACACCCCCTCAACAGAGCACCACCACAAAGTTCAAAGTCAAAGGTAAAATTGGAAAGAGATTTAAAATAAATGATGGGTGGTGCTTGTTCCAAAGCAATAATAGTGTCGACGGAGAGGTGAAATATTTCCAAAGTGCTACCCATCTTTGTATTATAACAAAGGTGGATTCAGTTTACACCAAAATATAGCTTGTACTAAGTCTTTAAGCTATATAAGTTTGCATTAAGGTTATGTAAATGATCAAGTGACAGCATAATACATAATTTATAACAGCTTTCTGATGGAAAATGCATGGGTCACTGGTAGCCTGGTAGTATTAAGTTCAATTCAGTGCAAGGTGGTCTATCGGGATGTAGCATTCTGTTATTAGCTTTATTCTTGTATTCCCTTTCAGGCAAATATGATCATAAAATTTCTTTTACTGCCGTTTCTTACATCTCAATCCTCTTCATTCTGAAAGTTATCTATGTATATTGCTTGGCATGTCATTTTTCTCTTGTTACCCAGTGATGTCTGTTAATTACTGAGAATTCTGTGTAGTGTGAATCATTTAATGGCATTAAATTTGAATCTATTTCTTGATTCCTTGGATCCTGTTACCCATGCAGCTCTTGGTTTGCCTTCGAATGCTAATTCGTAGGTGTGTTTATGAGAATATTGCAAAAGATGACTTTCAGAAGCTGTTTCCTCAAGAGGTTTTGCCTGAATTGCAAAGACTGCTTACACTGCTTCTACAAAAGTTTCAGCGGGAGTGGCGGGAAGATATTTTGAAGGATAAGGTTCTGCTTTAATACTTTTCAGTCTGAAAGTCTGAAGATACTTTCAGGCAATATCTTGAATTCATTGTTTTTTCTCCAACATTTTCAGAATCAGGAAAAGAAAATGAAAAGGCATATGAGCAATCTTGTAACCCTTTTTTTCTCGTCTGCCTCTTTCATTCGACATGCATTTGTTAGATATTAACTTTGTCTGTCATTCTTTTATTTCTTTTGAAAAGCTATACGATGTGAGTTAATTATATTATATATTTTTGAGAAATTGCTTGTGCAAATAACCTATTGACAAAGGAGATCAGGAGCTCAAATTCTCTTTTGCAACTTATAGGTTTCTGTACCTGATTTGAAGGAAATGATGTGGGACAAAGGTGATCACAATTCAGATTCCAGTGATCAGGTTGCCGTTATTAAGTTGAAGGTAGCTGATAACTGATTGGTAGTCTCTCTCTCTCTCTCTCTCTCTCTCTGTGTGTGTGTGTGTGTGTGTGTGTGAAGTGAAAAGATAACCACACAAGACCCAACCAATCATTTATTTTTTCCCCCTTGGGGGAGCTTAGATAAATAATAGTGATGTGTATGATCCTCTCTTTTATATGCTCCCTCTCTCATAAACACTAGAACACACACAGACATACCAGTAGTTCTTTTTCTTCCTTTTTTCGTTGTTTGGGGGCGCGCGCTAATACATATCATCATGGTGAAGGTTTTATGCCTCCTCTCAGACATGCTTCCTCCCTCTCACTCACCAACGTGTGTGCATGCACAAAGGGAAAAAACACGGAATGATTTATTTCCTTTTTGGGGTTGCACAGAAATCAAATGTTTAAGGGTCACATGCCCTCCTCCAACTCTCCGTGGTGCACACTCACTTGAAGGCATAACCGAATGATTGGTCTTTTCTTTTTTAACGGGGTTTGGTCAGAAATCTGATGGTGAAAAGTTGTGTAGGTATGCTGGATGCCCTTAATTAACTACAATAGCATACAACAAAGAAGTATCCATCCTTAACAAAGAATATAACCATTTAAAGGCCCCTTTTCATCATTCAAGTAATAAACATGGGTAACAATCAATTTTCGAAGATTACTCCCTTTCCCTTTTCTGTTAATGTTTCCAACTGATATAGTATGAATATTGTTTAATTTAGTAGTTGATGAGGTTATCTTAGCCTGTAATATTTTATTAATATGTTTAGAGTGGGTATTGCAGCTTCAAGAAGATACAAAGTCTTTGCATGGAGACACAGAGGTCAAATTCCAATTAGCAAAGGATACTCTGGAGACAATGCTAAAGTCGATGTATTTCATTAGGGATCAGATGTCAAATGTTGTAAGTAAAACTAGATTAAATCTTCTTGTGTTTTCGATGCTTGAAGGTTTCTTTTTAGTGGGCTGATAATAGTCAAATGCCCCTCTCCAGGATGATACGCCAAATGGAGAGGGACAAGCACAAGAAGTTGGCAGAACCTAACGATACTTTGCCTATAAAAAAAGGTATGACGGCTTTTCACATACAATTGTGGCCATCAGCTAACGCAGTGAATGTGGTATTGGATATTCCTTTAAAACTGTAAATTATACATATAAGATGAACTGCTTATTTGCTATATTCACCCCTCTTATGTTGTCTCGTTATGCAATTTATTGGTTGATTTAACATTTTGGAAGGAGAAGCATGCTATTACTTCTTTATCTTCTTCCCCTTTTATGAGTCATGATATGTAAGGCTGCAAAAAGAGGACTAATCAATTCCCTGTTTCTAAAAAAGTTAGAAGGAACGCAACGAACCATATACTTTTAGTGAACCATATACTTTCAGTTTATAATGCCCATCTAGGTATTCAAATTTTAATATATGAAGGCAGTAACTAATTCAAATCAATGTGTGTACGGAATTCCCTTAGAGATTATCAAAGTACTCCTGACAAAGTTAAGAACAAAAAAGTAGTGGACATCAGATTGGGTTGAGAGAACAGACTAGACAGTAGACACACCTAAGATCTTGTAAATTTACCCAAAATGATTGATTAAACTGCTCCACACATTCAACTCATGGCATATCTAAGTAGATGCGAAGTAAGCCACCAAGTCAATTAATTTGAACTTGCAGAGAGGTAGGGCCATTTATTGAAATAGCAAAAGGGACCTTATTAGGTTGCACTTATGCATTGATCAAATATGGAACAGATTAACATAGTAAGATTATCAAACCCTGGCTTGCACACTGCTTTTTATGATTGTGGGAGCATATTCACCGATCTGTTTAATACTGGTAATGTTCTTGGTACAACTCACGAACTCACCAGCTTGGTGAAAATGCATTCTGGGCAAGTTCTATTAGATTATAGTGATGATATGGCTTATTATTCCTGAAGAATTAATATAAGAGGAAGGACTTTGTTCTTTTCTCATTATCTAGTATATATAACAACAGTGGAGATGGCTCAGATAATTGTACAAGAGAATACCCGTGGTATAGGATAATTCAACGACATGGAGTATTAAATTCCACCGTTAATCTGTTAGTTGTTGGATAGAGGATAAACTAGGGTAAAACGGATTTAGATGGCTTGGGTATGTGAAGTGGAGGCCTACATGGGTGTATAAGAGAGGTGTTCCCCGCCGAAAGACGCGACCGGGACGTTGGAACGTTGGGGCCTGAATTTCGGGGGCAGATGCTATTTGGTGCTATCCGTCCACCTCTCCGAAGATGCCAAGTTGATTTATGGCACCATGTATCGAAGGTTTAAACGGATGCGGCCGATGTAGCAGACTTCGTCAGATTCCCCCTCGTTGAGGGATTTTTTTTGATTGTGGGGACGCTTTTCCCTGCAGTTAATTACGCTACCGCATCGCGGTAACCACTTTCTCCTTCTCCAGATGGTCACTTCGTGTCGTATGTGTTTGTTTTGTTTTTTGTTGCCCGTGGATTGTATACGGAGACTAATTTATGTTGTCGCCCGTAGGGCGTGAATTAGTCCAAATCCGTATCTTCTTAGATTTGGGTTTGGGATTGGGTTTAAGGATACGTTAGTCTCATTTGAGACTAAGATCAACTTAAACGTTTGTTAAGGATACGCTAGTCTAATTTTAAACTAAGATCAACTTAACGGGATCATTTAGATCTAACAAGAGAGCATTTGGGCTCTATTGTTTATTTTAGGGACATTGTGGTCGATTAGTTTAAGGACATTACGGTCCAAGATTAAGGACATCGTAGTCCATGGGCTTAAGGGCCCCCCAGTCCAAGGTTAAGGACATCATAGTCCATGGGCTTAAGGACCCCACAGTTCGTAGTTTAAAGACATCATAGTCTATAAAGTTTAAGGACATCATAGTCCATGAGTTTAAGGACCCCACAGTCCATGGAACGTTTGGTTATCGGGACCCATCACCTCTCTGAAGACGTTGAAGGATTACAACGACAAATATCAAAGGAGTGAAGAGATGTATCCTTGAACCAATTTTGGTTGAAAGATTTGTAGTCCAATTTGGGATTAAGATCTGTTAAAAGATTTATGAGCATATGAGCTCAATTAATCTGAATGAGGGGTTTATGGCCAACTTAGGCTCGGCCCACTCAGTTAAAATGTTAAATATTTGACAATGTCGAGCATTGATTTGAGTTCTAACAATATTTTTGTCTTTTATTGAATGCTGAGCATTCATCATAGCTCTGGGGCTTTATTTATAGAACAATTTATGTTCTTTTAGCACACACGTGAGGAGCACGTGGCGCGTTTGACGCTTTGCGCCAATCCAAAGAGCGCAAAGCGCTTCTGTTCAAGTAGCGCACACGTGGAAAGCACGTGGCGCGCTTGGCGCCGAGCGTCGGTTTATGAGCGCAAAGCGCTATCTGATCAGCTTTATGATCTGAGAAATAAATTCTCGTTTAGAAGAGACTCTGTCTTAAGGTTCTAAGAACAAAGTTCTTATTTTGTAGGAGATGTTTCAATCTCTTATTTTGATGAAAGACTTTGCCTTTATGGATCTATGATCCTAAGAGAATTGACTTATTCTCCCCCCTTTATTTTATAATGAGATGTTCATGATCTCTTTGTATAAAAGACCTTAGTCTTATAGATCTATGATTTGTGAGAAAAATTATGTTCTTATTTTATGATGAGATCCTTTAATCTCTTTGTGAAAGATCTTGGTCTTGTAGATCTATGATCTTAAAAAAAAGAAGTGAATTCTTATTTTTAATATGAGATGATTTCATCTCTCTGTTCATTTTTACCTTGAAGAAAATCTTCTTCTTCTACCGAGAGCTTGGCTCTTCTTTCTGAGATTTCTCAGAGTTTGTGGGGGTTCCTCTGTATGCTTCTGTATATCTGAGACTTGATGTCTTGGGGCCTTTATATAGAGCAAGCTGATTTGTTCAATCAGTTAAGGAGATCTTTTCTCCGATTGATTTAGGGATTTCCCTACCGTTGGATCTTTTGATCCAAGGGCTTCTGATTTACAGAAGGCAATTTTCTTGTTTTTAACAAGATTGAGAAATCTTTCCCCACAGAATTTATTCTGTATTTTGGTGATTTTTAATCACTTTTGGATCGTTGATCCAACAGTGCTCTGATTTACAGAGCACAATCTTTTTGTTTGGAAAGATTTTGAGGAATCTCTCCTTAACAGAATTTTATTTTGGTTAATTGATGATTTATCATTTTTATTAGATCTTTGATCTAACGGTGGGGAGTTTTTAGACTTGGCGCTAGCGCACACGTGCCTTGCACGTGGTGCGCTGCTCAACACACTTGGCTGGCGCTAGCGCACACGTGCTTTGCACGTGGTGCGCTGCTTATAGTGCCGCGCTAGGGCACACGTGCTTTGCACGTGGTGCGCTTCTCACTTGGTGCTGCTATGAAGCGTTGCTTCATTTCAAAATTTGAATTTTGAACAGAGTTTTGCTCTGATTGAGGGAAACAAGAGGTAATAAAATTGTCGTTTACTTAGCAGCGAGAGCAAAAGATGGGCCTAAACACAAACATAGATGAACACATATAAGAAGATAATTTTGCTATCAGTGTATGCAGCTGACTGCGACTGCGGTGACGACTTGATATTGTCATTCTTCCCTCAAAATTTTGTCCCCCCACCAAAAAACAAAATCTAGTCGATCGTTATTACCTCACTTGGAAAATCCTATAACTTGATCAAAGTAGTGCTTGTTAGCACGAGTCTTTGACATAGTTCTGTTTAAATTGAACTCCTGATTTTCCTCTATCTTGGATTTGATATATTCAGGCATCTTTGTTATTGATTTACGCCATTAGCATGTTTTCTATTCTTAGAGGCCCATTTTATTTTATGGCAATTCCTTTTACTCATTTTAAACCTTTGTTTCCAACAGAAATTTCGAGTTAAGATGAGAAGAAGAAGATTGACTAAAGACCGTGACTCATGCAGTAGCATGATTCTCTAAGGTTGGAAGGCGCAATCAGTTAGAAGAGGAATTTATGTTCGTTTTCGTTTTTCCTTTTGTTTATTTTGATAGTTTTTTAATTGGCTTTACTAATGTACTGATCTAGCTTTGTAGATCTTCAAGCCATTTTAAAGGAAAAAGGCAAAAGAAAAAGAAGGAACTCGTTTTTCCTCGCTTCTACAATACACAAATCCCGCAAGAATATCTACCATCGCGAATTCATCTCTTTATATGCCTGTATTTACTTCCGCTGAATGTTGATCAATATCATTTTCCTGAGTATTTGTGTATTTTCAGCATTTGATTTCATGTATTTTTAATGTCACTCACCAAATTCATGAATTTCGGTAATCCTTTTGCATGACTTGGCCACAATTTCCATGCTTAGAAATTACAAGGCCTGTAAACCATAAAAAGTCATAAACAATATATTTTCCAAATTAAAATTTAATAACGAGTTTCAATAAAATCTCTAGTTCTTAAAATAATATTTAAAATTAAATAATAACAAATCTTTAAATTCACACAGACTTATTTGAAACTCCAAGTTTATTAAAAAAAGACATAATCCCTGCGATAACTTTATTATTCAAGTAAAAGCCATTCCAGTTGGCTGATATGTAAGTTGTTAAAAATCGGACTGAGCAAACCACAGCTCAGTAAGTTTAAGCTATATACATTCTAACTCATGCAAGCAAGCGATTGGATGAAACAAGGGTCACTCGTAAAATAAGAAATGAACTCCCATACCGAGTACTGTACTGAGTACTGTTTGTCATAACACATATAAAATGGATATAAAATGGATCACACATGTATATAATAAATCAAATGGCATGAGTCATGCAAATAATATGGAGGAGGTTATGTCAAAAGATGAGAGAGGGTGAATTAAATATGTTTGTATGCATGGGCTAGCACTTATGAACCAATGGCCGGATCATCACTTACTAACCAGTGATTGGTATGACCTATAACGACAAAAATCCTGAGGTCTACAGCGACGGCCTACAACGGCATATCCATATAACGCTGGCACAGTTAATCTCTTACTCATCTGCACCCTATAAAACCATTTAACGCAGGTGTACACCTTAAGAAGGGATTTTGTCAATTATGGAAATCATAATGCCAGTAAATGTCAATTCAACTATTTCACGAGTCATGCGAAAACACATATTGATGATGCTCGATATCAGTGATCTCCCAGATCATGACACGTGGCAGATGATGTGTCCCAGAGTATGCAAGAAAGGACCTACAGAGGCCGACCAGACCACACCTATGCTCGTCTTACCGAGCAGACGCTGGCTCACCTACGAGCCCCCCTGCGTAACCGGCCTCCTCGGCCTCACAGCTCGTCTCCGAGCTACCGCAGAACTAGATACCTCGGCTTTCCCGCTCGTCCGAGAGCTCTCCCGCCGAGGTCATCTTCCTCGGTCTCATCGACCGACCAACAGCACCGCTCGCAGGCGTAACCGCCATCCCGCGAATCTCGCCATGCGCGAGATCTCCGCCGGCCACATCCCACGTTCCACACCACCATGATCCCCCATTAACGAGCCTATCTCGCCATTAATGGGAGGTCCCGCTCATTACGCGGGCGTGACGTCGGGAGCATAACGGCCGGCGTGACTCTCACGCCTTCTGCACCTGCTGCCACCGCTACTTAAACCCCTCTTTCAGACGGTCAAGGTAAGCCATTTTTACTCCACTAAGCCGTTACTCTGCTCGGATCTCTAGACTAACTTGATCGTCGGAGGGTCCTCGGTGGTGCAACCACCCCGGAACTTCCTTGCAGGGAACTCGGTAACCACAACCTCAACCCATTGAGATCCACACGCTTCAGGAGCGACAGCCTCCAGATCCAATCCTAGCCACTCATCGCAGCCATCAGCAGATCAACGGAAAGCAACATCTGAAGGAGATTCCACCCTCCATCAGCTGGCGCCGTCTGTGGGAAGCAGGATTCCACAAAATCACAAGTTCGCCTTTCGATCTCATTCCGATTGCCAGCGATCATCACGAAAATCCAAGCGCCAACCGCCGCCTCCCTCTCAACGGAGGTGCGGACGGGCCTCCTCCGCCGAATGCCATCAACGCCCTCGCCGGCCGGATATACCGACTCCCACCCTTCGTGGAGGCGCTCGTCCGCGTCCAAACGGCGGGGTAAAATCCCCAGGTCGCCGCTCCCCCGCTTCGGGACCAGGACCCCTACGGGGGAAGAGAAGACTCAGCCCGCGTCGGCATGGCCGACCGCCGCCTCGCTGCCTCCTACGGCCGCGGATCCCCCAGGCCAGTACTTTCTGCAACCCGCTGGGCGCCCAACAGCTCGACACCAAGGTTTGTCGCGAGAGCGCCCCTCCCCGAGGTCTTTTGCGCGCCTATCCCTCCTGAGGAATTGTTAGTCAGCTCGCCTGTTACCGGGCATGACCGACACACCCTCCCCCGACGGGGCCGCGAGGACGGGGCTCGTCAAGGCAGCTCAAGGGCCACCTCACCCCGGGATTTAAGGAACCTCATCGAGAGAAACCGTGGCCGAGGCCAGACACAGGCCGCCAACAGCAGGGGCCTGGGATCAAAATGCGCCGAGTCGTCGGGGTACCATGGCCGACTCGACGCCCTCGAGAAGAAGATCGAGAGTCTGCATCGGGAAGGTCACCGTTCGAGCGACGGGGCTAAGTATGCCGCCAAGTCGCTCACAAAACCGTTCACCGAGAAGCTGCTCGCTGTCCACGTCTCCTCCCGCAACAAGCCCCCAAAGGTCTCCCTCTTCGACGGCAAATCTGACCCGAAGGACCACTTGGATGCGTTCACTGCGGGAATGAGCTTCCAAGACCACTCCGATGTCGCCCAGTGCCGAGCTTTCCCGGCCACTCGCATCCGTGCCGGGCGGGACTGGTTCCGAGGACTCGAGCCGTGCTCGATCTCAACCTTTGACGAGCTAGCCACACAATTCCTCGGCCACTTTGTCGGGAACAGGCGGCAGAAGCGCACAGTCGACCACCTCTTCATGATCAAAAGCGGGGACAGGGAGACATTCAAGGCCTACGTCACCCGTTTCTACAACGCCCTCCTCGAGGTCCCAGAGCATCGGGACGAAACGGTCATCACAGCTCTAAGGTCTGATCTTAGGCACAAGGAGTGATTACGCTCTTTTGCACTGGCGCAACCTAAGACCATGGCCGAGGTAAAAGCCTGGACCGAGCGTGAGGTCCAGCTCGAGTCCGAGGTGAACGCAAGCCTCCCCCGAGCAGAACAAGCCGACTAGAAAAAGAGGGTAAGGGACGAGAGAGGAGGACCGGAACGGAAAAAGCCCAATCCCCCAAAGTTCCAGGAGTACACACCGCTTAATGTCTCCCAGACAGTGCTAATCGAGGAGGTCAAGGGCGAAGGGTTCTTCAAGTTCCCCCCGATCCCACGCTTGACTTCGAAGCGAAACTGGAACCCCTACTACGGCTATCATAGGTCGCTGGGCCACTCAATGGAGAGCTGCAAACAACTCCGAGATTACATCGAGGAGCTGATCTGTTCGAGGCACCTCGCGGCGTACCTGAGGGACAAGCGGCAAGCTGACCGCGAGCAGGAGCGACGTCCCCCTCCAGCCGAGCAGACTATCGGCCAGATCATGGTAGTGTCACCAGAGCATGCGTCTGGTACCCCTGAAGCTCGGTACCCCATGCCGAGCACAGATACCAACAGACGTATGGGGGCTCAAGCTGCATGAGTAAAAGCATCTACTAGCATGCATTTTCTTTCCAAAGCAATATACCATCTTCCTAAGATCTTTTGTTTATACAATAAAAGGATCAATAGAGCATTGCAGAAAAGAAAAGAAAATCTTATTCATCCAAAAGGTACTATAGGCTCCTCAGCCGTACACAAGAAAGAAAAAAAATTATTATTACAACAGCGGGGGAATGGGGTGTAGAGAGCGCTGCTCGTGGTACTCTGAGCATATCTCCTCCAGCCGAGCCCTCGCAGCGTCTAACCTCTGCCTCCGATCCCCCCCCCCCCGCGAGCTTCGGCGTCGAGCCTCAACTGGTAACACTCACGGACGAGCGCTTCCGAGCGGTTTAGCCGGCCCACGGAGATCAGGCCGAACGCCTCAGAGATCTTAGCTTGCCTATGGCCCCGTCGAACAACATTTCGGATAAGGGGTTGTAAAGCCCCGACGACGCCCTCCAGATGGAGTACATCAGCAGCTGAAGGAGGGAGGACCGCCGGGGAAGCAATCGGCCGAAGTGGTCCTTGATCCTGCCTATTACCAACGGCACCGTATCCTCAGTGCAGTACGGGTCATAGAGGTAGACATCCTCAAAGCTTACGATGTCTTCGATGGTGAAAGGGAAGTCCTGCATCTTTGCGTTTCGGTGGCAAGGAAAGAGTAATCAACAATCCCAAACGAGTCCATCTTATAGCCAACGACACTTGGGAATCTAACAGTCGCCCGTTTCACCCGCCACGCAAGCGCCACGCGGCAAGCGTCGCGCCTCCCCATGCGAAACCGAAACGACGAGAATCCGTCGCTTTGCCTTCACAGCGCCCTCACGACACGTGTCTTCAATGTTGTCCCACTCCTCGGTGCTCACATGGGAAGGTCGGACAGAGCCTCGCCAAGAGGCAACCGAGCAGCTACCCTGCTCAGCTATCCCTGGCCGGTAGCTTCCCTACACCACAACGCCAGGGATCTAAGCCCTCACCAAGAGGCAGCCCTGCAGCTATCCTGTTTGGCTATCCCTGGCCGGTAGCTTCCCTACCCCACAACGCCAGGGATCTAAGCCTTCATCAAGAGGCAGCCCTGCAGCTACCCTGCTCGGCTATCCCTGGCCGGTAGCTTCCCTACCCCACAACGCCAGGGATCTAAGCCCTCACTAAGAGGCAGCCCTGCAGCTACCCTGCTCGGCTATCCCTGGCTGGTAGCTTCCCTACCCCACAATGCCAGGGATCAAAACCCTCGCCAAGAGGCACCAGGCAGCAACCCTGCTCGGCCATCCTTAAGGACCCAAAAGCCCTCGAAAGAGGCAACCGCTTAGCACCAACCGTGCTCGGTTATCCCTGGCACCCCACCAGGGATCAAAGCCCTCGCCAAGAGTCATCGGACGACAACCCCGCCCAGACATCCTTAGTAGGCCTCCTACGCCCCTCCCGCGCTAATGATGAAAAGCCCTCGAAAGAGGCAACCGCTTAGCACCATCCGTGCTTGGTTATCCCTGGCACCCCACCAGGGATCAAAGCCCTCGCCAAGAGGCACCGAACGGCAACCCCGCTCGGGTATTCTTAAGGATCAAAGCCCTCGCCAAGAGGCACCGAGCAGCTACCCTGCTCGGCCATCCTTAGCAGGCCTCTTACGGCCCCTCCCGCACTAAGGATCAAAGCCCTCGCCAAGAGGCACCGAGCAGCTACCCTGCTCGGCCATCCTTAGCAGGCCTCTTACGGCCCCTTCCACGCTGAGGATCAAAGCCCTCACAAAGAGACACCGAGCAGCTACCTTGCTCGGCCATCCTTAGCAGGCCTCTTACGGCCCCTCCAACGGCTAAGGATCAAAGCCCTCACAAAGAGGCACCGAGCAGCTACCCTGCTCAGCCATCCTTAGCAGGCCTCCTACGGCCCCTCCAACAGCTAAGGATCAAAGCCCTCGCCAAGAGGCACCGAGCAGCTACCCTGCTCGACACCAAGCTCAGCTGGCCAATTACGGCCCCACCAACAACTAAGAAACGTGACCTCACCGAGGGGCATCCGGTCTACCTATGTCTGAGAGATCTTCACCTCGACTTTGGGGTCATGGAGATACCGTCTTACCGCCTGTCTTGGAACACTTGGGAAGTGAGCAGATTCAAGTCGACGCATAGTTTCCAGACAAAGAGACGACACAATACAAAGACAGTCCTATGCAGATACAAGTATTCACGCAACAGGAAGAAAAATACGCGTGCAAACACGACTGCAAGAAGAATACCTTTATTCACAAAGTTAAAGCTTTTACAAGGTATTGTGGGCTCCCCAGCCATACAAAACTCTCGGAGGCCTACAAAACTCCCGAGGAAACAAATAAAAAGAAAAAGAAACAAAAATACGACGGACCTCGGGCCTCAGGGCCGAGTGCATCCTTGGGAAGCCCAGCGCCCGCCGCAGAGGCCTCCGCGTTGCCCTCACCGGGTATCTCCTCCTCGCCCTCGCCCTCGAAGTCTTCCCCCTGCTCCTCATCCCCGTGAGAATATTCGGCTCGGAGATCCTGGTCGGCGAAGTCCGGCATCCGGGCTTTGACGGCGTCGAGGGCCTCATGCCAGATAGCGGTAGTGGCCGAGGCTAGGACGGTGTAAAATTCTTCCGATTTCTGAAAGTTCTCCACCGCTTTCGCCGCTAAGAGGTCGGCTCGTTTCGCCGCCTCTACCGCCGCCCCCAGCTCCTTTCGGAGGGTGCTCACCGACTTCTTCATGGTGCCGACGAGCGCCTTGGAGTCCTAAAGCTTGGCCTCGGCAGCCTGGGCGGCTTCGCGGAGCCTGGCAGCCTCCTGCTTCGCCGCCGCCACTTCCTGCTTCCTAGCCGCCGCCTCCTGCTTCGTGGCCGCTAGCTCCTGCTTCCCGGCCACCACCTCGGCCTCGAGAGTGGCGGCCCTCGCCGTCGCCGCTTCCAGCTCCCGCCTCGATCTCTCCCTCAGCGGGGAGGACTCGCCCAAGGCTCGGACCGCCGGGCCTATCTCCTCCTCCTCCATCCGGATAGCAAGAACGACGTGGTGGAGGAACTGGGGAAACAAGAAAGGGGTCAGAAAGAAGAAGGATCACCAAGTCTCACGAAAGATGAAACGAGAAAAATACGAGCACTAACCTGCAAGGCCTCTTGGGCGATGGACGCCAGTTGCCCCTTCAGACTTCCCCCGGAGACCCTGCCCCCGGCTGACCTCTCCATGTCGTGCAGAAGGCTGTCGGCGACGAAGAGCCCTGAGGGACCTCAAAGCGGAGCTCCCCATCGTCCACCAAGATCGGGGAGGCCGGGTCTTGCGGGGCTGCACGGGGGAACCTCTTGAGAGCCGGCGGCGGCGGACTGGTCTCCGCCTCCGAGGCCGGGCCTCCTGCACCCGAGCCCTCTTTCGGGTCGGTGCCCTGCTGGACTCCGGGGCCTGATCCGCGCCCGAGCGCTGGTGCTGGACGGCTGCCGGAGGAGCCGGGGTCGGCGCCTGACGGGAAGAGATGGCCCCTCCATCCCTCGACCCCTTCTTCGTATTGTGCATAGTCGCTCGAAGGTAGCTCAAATTCATGGGTTCTGCACAAGACGAGATAAAATGGGGTCGGCGACACAAGCAAAAATCAAAATAAATACAAGCCTAACTTACCGACGAACTGGGCAGGGCTGAGCCCAGACCAACTAAGGGCATGCTCAGAAAGAAACACATCGGCCCGAGGAATGGGCTCCCATGCCGCCACTCTCACCGCGTCGGGGTCGTTGGACGGGTTTCCCTGCCAGCACTTATCCCTAGACCACTGGACGGGTATAGGCCAGTCCTCACCCTCTGGCGGCCCGACGAAGAAAAACTTCTTCTTCCAGTCGTGGATGGAAGAAGGCAAGACGACGACTCCCGACCCGGGTGCACTCCCCCGACGTTTCCTAAAGGAGAGATAGACCCACCTCTGGTCACCCGCGCGAGAGCCGGGGTGACTTTTGTAGATGAGAGTGGAGGCAAGGATGGACAGACCGAAAGGGACCATCTGCAATTTCAAGCGGACCATAAACCCAAGGAGAATCCTCCAGGAGTTCTGCACTAACTGGCCCGGGGCTAACCCGAAGTAAGACAGCGCTGCAGCGACCTCGGGAGAGAAGGGCAAGCGCATTCCGGCCCAAAAGGATTCCAGGTACAGGGCAATCTCATTACCCCGCACCTGATCTGCCCTCTCTCCTTCCTCGGCCAAACACGGAGTATAGCCAGAAGGGATATGGAAGCGGGCCCGAGCGGTGGCAAGATCTTCCTCGTACCTCACCAAGGAAGGCACGCCGGGGGCTTCTGCCACCTCCACTCAGGGATCCGCTCCTGACGCACGACCACAGGGAGAGGATCTGACCCCATCTCCCCGGGAAGACCCCGACTCAGCGGGAGAATCCCTAGAATCTACCCCTACGACATCTACAGACTCCCCAGAAGAAGGCATCTAACCTGATTGAGAAGCCCTCGGAAAAGTAGAAGATCCGACCTAAGATGAGAGCGCCGAGCTTACGAGATGAAAGATGAGGGAAATATGAAAAGAGATGGGCCCTGAAGAGGGCCCCACCTCTACCTATAGCCTTCGGCGCCCCCATCCAACGGCGACCGTTGACTCCCGCCAAAAACAACCCTTCACATTCGACGACCCAGATCGCTTCACCTGACACGCGCGCATTGGACAGCATCCCATCAGACGCCAGAGGCCTGCTGCTTGTCGCGTCCGCCAACCAACGCTCAACACGTGGGCCACCGCTTCGTCAAAAGTGCGCACGATCCGGCGCCCTTCTTTAATGAAGAAGATCTCGCCCTGATTCGTCTGCGTCACCCAGAAAAAGACAACGGATTGCCCGAGGACACGCCCGACGATATCTTCGGAAGAGGGCTCACCTCGGGTGACCCAGTAGACCACTCTCGACCCGACCCATTAGCTGGTCGGGACGAGAGTGGGGGGCTAATGATGATGCTCGATATCGGTGATCTCCCAGATCATGACACGTGGCAGATGACGTGTCCCAAAGCATGCAAGAAAGGACCTACATGGGCCGACCAGACCACACGTATGCTCGTCCTATCGAGAAGATGCTGGCTCACCTATGAGCCCCCCTGCGTAACCGACCTCCTCGGCCTCACAGCTCGTCTCCGAGATACCGCAGAACTAGATACCTCGGCTCTCCCGCTCGTCCGAGAGCTCTCCCGCCGAGGTCATCTTCCTCGGTCTCATCGACCGACCAACAGCACCGCTCGCAGGCGTAACTGCCATCCCGCGAATCTTGCCATGCGCGAGATCTCCGCCTACCATATCCCACGTTCCACGCCACCACGATCCCCCATTAACGAGCCTGTCTCGCCATTAATGGGAGGTCTCGCTCATCACGCGGGCGTGATGTCGGGAGCGTAACGGCCGGCATGACTCTCGCGCCTGCTGCACCTGCTGCCACCGCTACTTAAACCCCTCTTTCAGACGGTCAAGATAAGCCATTTTTACTCCACTAAGCCGTTACTCTGCTCGGATCTCTAGACTAACTTGGTCATCGGAGGGTCCTCGGTGGTGCAACCACCCCGGGACTTCCATATAGGGAACTCGACAACCACAACCTCAACCCATTGAGATCCACACGCTTCAGGAGCGACAGCTTTCAGATCCAATCCTAGCCACTCATCGCAGCTATCAGCAGATCAACAGAAAGCAACATCTGAAGGAGATTCCACCCTCCATCACATATCATCATATAATGGATCCTGGAATGTCGAATGGTATTATGATCATAATTTCAGAAATAAATAATATATTCAAGATTTTGAAGCGATAACAAATAATCGAGCTGGGAATTTAAGAAGGACGTCATGAGTTAGAACATATGTGTCTAAAACTTACCTGAATCGCAAACGCAACTCAAACCCATCAAAATTGAAGGCATCAAATTATTGACTCCCTATATAAAATTCACCGCTACAATCAATATTACTTATTCAAAATATCATTTCAAATTAAATACTATACCAATTTTATTTACGAATGAATAAAATTATTTAATTAGAAACGATATTGTGGCAATTTCCATCTCTCTAAAAAAAATTAATCTTAATCTCTCTTACTATTGTGGCAATTTCCATCTCTCTAAAGAATAGAAGTCCCAATCTGATCCTTCGACAGTCCGACTGAGTTTTCGAAACTCCGAGCCTCCGATCGACCCATTCTTCTCTCTTTCTTATTTCTCGTTTTTAATTTATTATTTCTAATTTTCTACTCAAACACTCTTTTTGCTAACTTTAGTTAAAATATTGATACGAAGGGTTCATTCAATATGCATCAAATCCAAATTCCTCATCCCGAACAATAAGCGGAAGGATCCACCCATACATCAAGAGAAGCTAAAAAACGTGCGACTACTAGTGATATTTGAGATCACTATAAAATTGAATTTAGGGACGGTGTTAGATACGTCGTTTGCAAATATTATAGTAATGTATATAAATACAAGGATGGGGCTGGCACCGGTAGTTTGAATAAACATGCAAAAAAACACTTAGAAGCCCCGGCCGGATCCTCCACTACACAAACACAAATTGGTTTCGCCGGTCAAGGTCTTTTTCAATATAATCATGATTTAAATGTTTCAGAAATAGAAAATTATGTTATGGCAGATGAACAGGTTCTCGGATTCGGAGAAAGTGCGGCTTTTGAGCGGTACGTTCAAACGGTGTAGCAACTGGCATTCAAAAGGGTTCTGAGAACTACGCTTAAAAGTCATTGTTTTAGCCTCTACAACGACGGTAAACAGGTATTAATTGCTACTCTTGTTTTTTTAGATACCGGTATTTCATTAATTTCTGATATTTGGACAGATAGAAAAGAACTTCCCTGGATCTGTGTTACCGCACATTGGTCTGACTGGTTTTTGCAAAATTTTTTTATTGCTTTTAGACAATTTCCATACCCGCACAGTGCTTTTCATATAATTTCTGAAATTAGATCTATTTTAGAAGAATATCATTGTGTAATTTTTTTTTCTATTTCTTTCAATAATTCTAGCAACAATAATTCTGCTATTGCTGAATTCATTAAGTTATGCATACCAATTAGCAGTGATCGTTTTTTCATATTCGTTGTGCATGTCATATACTTAACTTTGCTGTACAGAATGCATATACCGTATGTAATACAAATATTCAAATAATTAAAGGTGCATGTAGGTTTATTAAAAATTTTGGGAAAAAAAACCGAATATAAAACTAGATGCCTACCTGCAGGTGTAAGGCCGTCTCTTAAAAAAGATGTGGCTGCTAGGTGGAATAGTATATATGACATGCTTTGTACTGTATTAAAGACCGCCGGAATTATTAGTAACATGTGGAATGAACAAATACCTGTAGTAAAACCACTGCGATCATTGGGCGGTTGCAGATCTTTTTAAATATTTTCTTATGATTTTTAAAATAGCAACCGAACGATTTTCTGCTATTTATACCCCCACTTCTCATATTCTTATTTCTGAATTGTATAATATAGCTAATTGTTTTGCTACACGTCGAAAATCCAGGACTTCATCATCCGATATTTACTATGCTGGCTAAGATTTCTAAATATTTCTCTGAAATTCCAATTATTTACTGTTTATGTTCGGTAATGGATCCTAAAATTAGAAGGTTTGGAGGCTCTTTTAACCGGGTTCCACACAGCCATGGGACATGGTGTAGATATTGATGCCTATGCCAATATCATTAGAAGTAATTTAGATGAAATATTTGATTTGTATGTTGCACGATCTTCTTCTGATAGAACTAGTAGACCACCGCGCTGAACCAGTTCGTGTGCTTCGATTCCAGCTTTAGCACTTATTCAACAGAAGAAAAGGGCAAAAGGCTCGGTTGCCTCATCATCGTCATCTTTAAATGAGTTATCAATATTTCTATAAACTGATTCAGATGTAGATTTAACTATAGATGATTTTGATATTTTAGCCTGGTGGAAAAGCCACGGACATTTGTATCTGGTGCTTTTCTACTATGGCCCGTAATTTACTAATCGTTTCAGTGTCCACCGTAGCATCGGAAAGTGTTTTTAGTATATGTGGCAGGATGTTAAGGGAGAAGGAATGCAGCTTGGCGTACGACACAATGGAGTGCATGATTTGCTCGCAACATTAGAAAGCAGCAACCGTCAGGAAACAAAATGCAATCATTTTGGACTCGGATTATCTACCTGAGGAGGTTACAGAATCGGACGACTCCAACACCGAAGGAGGAGGAACCACAACTGGCGCAAACGAGTAGAGCGTAAGATCTGTAATAGTAGAAAAAGAACTATATAGACCCGATTCTCTCATTGAGATCAATATTTGAGAGGGATATGTAGGCAGCCCGAGCGAGTTCGGTTTTTAATGTAAAAAAAATAACAAATTGTATTATAAAATTGTAATTTGATTAAGATATTTTTAATAAAAAAAATTGTTTAAATTTCAAAATTTTAAGCCTAATTTTAATTTTAAATTTTTAAAAAAAAGCAGTAGCTGAGTCAGGCGAAAAATTCGTTTGGTTCGGCGATTTTGCCCTGTCCCGCTTCGCGAAGCGGCGAGACGAAGCGAGCGGGTTCTGGTTTCGTTACTGTTGCCTTCGCCCCGCCTCGCATGCGAAGCGAGAAAAATTCGCTTCGTCGGCTAGACGAAACAAACGGATTCCGAAATGAATTGCTTCGGCTCGCTTCATTAGCCACGCTTGGCCTGCAACAAACACTCTATAACAAATACCATCAGGTTTAAAACACATCTTCAAATTATATGAGCTTATCATAAAAGTACATTAATGGTAACAAATAAATGGATTTAATTTGGTTTATAAATAATTCGATAATAGTAAATAAATAAATAATATTAACCAAAAAATGCATAAAAGTTTTAAGTAATTTAAACAAATAGGGGGGAAAATAAAATAAAATAGAATTAGCATAAAGTTACACGTGCCATCTAATAATCAATCATAATAGAACTAGTACGGAAAACACAATTACATAAATCACACATATAAATCTAAATTTTATTAATGTTATCTTCAATATTATTACTTTCATTTTTATCTTAGATATTCCAAAGATTATATTTATTTTTAAATAGTTATATCACTATCCTAATTATCATAAACATAGATAAAAATTTAAACTTACTTCCGAAGATTATATTTATTTTTAAATAATTATATCCCGATCCTAATTATCATAAACATAGATAAAAATTTAAACATACATGCGTTAAGGTTTACCAGATACGATTTTTAGTCCAATGCAAAATTCCTCATCCTTCTCAAAGCCTCTTCCTTTTTCTCTTAAGTTATTTTGAGATAAAAGAATAAATGTTAAATAGGAAAGTCTCTAATGTTTTATAAGTTTAAATCTTAAAATATATAAAATCAACAAAATCTAGATTCTAACGAATCTGTTCAGAACGTGAAATTAATATTGTTACATGTAAACATGTCTCATGTTTATAATATATATAATATGAAGGGTTCTTATTTTTATTCAATCCTAACAAATATTTGATTTGTTAGCCATAATTTTATTGTTTAAGTATGTGGTGGTTATATCAATATTTTTTATTTTATTTTATTTTATTCTGGATATTACATAACTACCCACTTAAAATAAGTTTCGCCCTTGAAATTGTAACGTACCTTATTTCTCAAATAGCTGCGGATACTTTCGTTTCATATGCTCTTCATTCTCCCAAGTTGCTTCTTCAATCGAGTGGTTCCTCCAAAGAACCTTCACAAAAGAAATAGTTCTCCTTCGTAGTATTTGCTTGCTCCTTCCGATCAATTATCCGTATTGGATGCTCAGTATAGATGAGATCACCTCTAATTTGTAATGGCTCATATTCGATCACATGCGATTGATTCGCCACATACTTTCTGAACATATATACGTCACATTATGCACAGTAGAAAGTTCCAAAGGTAATGCAGGTCGATACACACCAATACCAATTCGTTCCATAATTTCAAATGGCCCAACTTATCTAGGGCTAAGTTTCCCCTTCTTGCCGAATCTCATCACACTTTTCCATGAAGAAACCTTTAGGAAGACGAAATATCCAACATGAAATTCAAGATCTCTTCTTCTCCTATACACATGACTTTTCTGTCGGCTTTGTGCTATTAAGAGACATTCTCGAATCTGTAAATGTACGGTGCTAGAGTTGCAATACTTGCAGACTGCGGCGGAATATAGAACAAAAAATTTCTACATATAGCACCATAAACTCAAATCAAGATCGTCCAAATACTAGAAGTTGTAACAAAGCAAGAGAGCTATCATAAGCTATCCTAAAGGTTTGAGAGGGCTATAACCTTTGTAGCGTGTCCACTTTCTAGTGGACGACCCAAGTTTAGCTCCAAGGTTGCGGGATAGAGTTTGATCTACGACCTCGCCGAAAACGATCCATCTTGAGAGCAACCCACCCAAGCTCCAACTCCATAAAAGAACACTTCTTTGTGAAGCTACCAGCTCTCACAAATTGCTAGTAAGTAAGAGGTAGAAGATGTGTCACGCTCCGCTTACCAAAAGACAACGAGTGAGACCAACAAGCCCGTGATGTATTCATACTAAGAAGCACATCTTCCCTATATGAATAGGCTGAGTGTTTGGATTAAGCAGGATGAATATAAACCAACAAAAATTTAAAAATATATAAATAATATTCCATCAACATTTATTACAAGTTTCAATTTCACTAATACAAGTAAAATAGATAAGAGTAAAAAGAAAACCAGAGCTCGGCTTGTCCAAAAATATGTTGACTGTCCTCCTCAATTGGTACCACCATGCACTGGCCTTTTTTCCCGCCCCACAGTCGTCTGACGACAATCCCCAGTAAGAAAACAGAAAAGAGAAATACCGTTAGCGAACTAAAGTTCGATAAGTTTCTCATTATAAAACATTTATACTTGAAAAAGAAAGGATAACAATCAAAGTATTTGAAAGATAGTAATAAAATTGAAATGCATAATTTTAGTTATAAAGAACATAAATTATGCAACACATGTAAATCGAACCAACATAAAAACCAACATGTTACAAGGAACACATGGCAATAAAGAAGCGTAATATTAACAAAATATGATGGTACGTTATTAGAGATTTAACATATTATTTTGGAAAAGAAAACAAATCATAAACAATAATAAGGTATGGTGATCATCTATATAATGATACATGTAAACAAGTATAATAGAAATTTGGAAATGTATATACAAGCATGAGAATACATGTCAGGAATAAATAGAGATGGCAGTATCAATAGTGTGTAAATCCTTTATTCTAGCACAAGTTAAGGTAGCGTCCAACCGATTCGTGAGTCTTTTATTTTATTACATGATGATAGTCAAGTACATGATTGCGGAAAAACACCGAAGGCGACAGGATGACACATCCTTAACTCTCAACACCCTCTGGTAGATATCGGTCATGACCATTTCCATCGTAAACTAAGATATGGTGTTCAACCACATCAAGAGGACATGATGACATGAATACATGAATATGAGAATAAAGGTACCTACATGATGGTTCCGAAGCATCTGAACTACTCATCTTTAACCACCCCCAACACCTCCGGCAAGCATTAGTCAAACTGTTTATAATTTAATCATAGGCTCAAATACGAGATATAATAATACATGAGTACAGGATGTACATGAATATGTGAATATGGGAGTACATGAATACATGAGTATATGAATACATAAATATATGAATATGGAAGTACATGAATATACAAGTATGTGAAGTCAAGTCAACTGCAGGAGTATTTACAAACCCAAAGGTGGAGCCCTATGTGCATGGAAACACGTGCCCACTCATAGAGCTGATTATGTGACTCCTGAGATCTCATGTCAAGTTCTAGATATAATACTAAGTGTAACATTTTGGAAAATTATAAATATTAATTTATAATTTTAAATATGAATATAATGAGTTTATAAAAATGATATAGCATATGAATTTTGGTATCGGATTGATATCCGCAAAAATGTAATTATTTTGGTAAAAATGAAGAAAAATGTGTGATATCATAAAAATGATATTTAAATTATTTTAATATGATATGAGATTTTATTAAAAGGTCATGGTATTTAAGTATTATGATAAGTGTTTTATTTCTTTTAAAATAAAGATTTTAGATTTTTAGTAACATAACGATATTTAAATGTAAAGGGTAATTATTTGCAAAATATATTGTGTTTTAATGTAAGGGTGGGTATATGTTAGAGTTAGTTTAAACCCTCACACCAACACACACACACACTCACTCTCCACCCTCCACCTCCTCCTTATAGCTTTACACCACCACCTTACAACCCTCCATCTCATTCTTTCTCTAACTACCTCCCTCATCAAATTACACATACTCATTCTTTCATTCTCAAACTGAAACCATAAGTTCCCTCAAGCTCCAACACAAAAATTTTCAAGTAGTCACCAAACCAAAAGAGAAAAACCATGAACCCCTTCATCAAATTTGATCATATCATCAAGCTAGACCCACTACAACTTTTAGGAGTCTCAACCATGCCTTTCTTGAGCTAGATTTCCTTGTGCATCATATCCATAGGTAAATCTCCTCCCTCCTTACAAGTTTCTATTTGGACAAATATCAGTTTTTAGTGTCACATATCTGGAAATGAGTTTTTTTGTGATATCAGTGATGATAACTTTGAATCTGGAACTATTAAGATAACCCACTAGAAAAACTAACAATACTAGGATATGGTGAGACCACTAGGAGACCACACCTAAAGCCCGAGCCCCTAACTCCTCTGTTCAACCGGCGTTTTTATTTCTAATTTCCGGTTTTCCTGTAGATTGGTGTTTTGGGTTTTGTTTTGTAACTTTAGTTGGTGATAACTTAAGCTATTATATTGTTTCTTTTGTCCCAGAATTCATATAGAGAAATCAGGAAGTGTTCTAGTATGGTTTTATCAATATTTTCGATATTTATGATACGATTTTTCGTATTTCTTTACCTCGACTGAAATATTGACGTTCGTACGTTAATGTCAGGGGTATGTGGTCGTATTTGGAGTAAGTAAGCTATAGCTTCTAACTTATGGGTGCTTAGCTCCTTATTTTGGTTTTGATATAATATTTGCACCGATGCGTTATAACTACGATTGTAAGTGCGATCGCGGAGGTTTCCGAGACGACAAGGACGGACAAAGCAATCGTGGATTTCAACGAGCCCGACAAGTTGGTGAGTAGATTTATATTTATGGGGGAAGTCGGGTGGATGACGTATAGCACCCCCGCAACTATTTAATTAGGATAGTTATGCTATTTAGTTAGATTTTAGTGTTATGTTAAATAACTTAGTTTAATTGTATTGATATTATTTCGCATCTAGTAGGTTATACATATGGTTATGGTGATATACGTACATGACGATAGATTCGTACGATATGAATATGATTGGATGGACATTGTACGAGAGATCATACCATACTTGTGATGATGAGGAGAGTGTGCTGAATACGGCCAAGTGTCATTTGGACTCGTGGAGTCATGAGTTACCCTGATTTGGGACGTTATGTTTGAGTGAGCTATACTCTTTTAAAAACCAACGATTGATTTTCCATTTTAAATGATAAATGACAAGGATGCGATACTATTTTCCAAAACGAATATCTATTTTAACTTAATGCAGCTTCCTTATTTCAAAATAACGTTTCATTCCATTTTCAAAGATAATGGTATAGCTCATAGCAATTAGTTACGTTTAATAATTACGCGATACGCATATCGATTATACGTTCTCTTTTATACGAACACACTGATAGAACGCTGCACAATTACCAATGAGTACTATGTTGCACACGCATAGACGCATATGTTATACTACACCTCATTGGTACTGCCATGACACTGTATGATCGTTATACCACGCGATGTGTATGTAAATGCCGATACGAGGCGTA
Organism: Agapanthus africanus; assembly: GCA_030015575.1. NCBI lineage: Eukaryota > Viridiplantae > Streptophyta > Magnoliopsida > Asparagales > Amaryllidaceae > Agapanthus > Agapanthus africanus. The sequence goes on along the minus strand of JASDDO010000004.1, from coordinate 341,520,708 downwards.
TGAATTCTCTATATCCGGAAATTTGATTGTAATTATATGCTACGGATATGGGTAGAATTACTTTCTGTTTTAAACACTTATAGAACACTTGCACAAATATTAATGATTGCCATGCTGCACGAGCACAGACGCGTATGCTATACTACACATCATTAGTATTGCCATGACACAGTATAACTGTTATGTTTATTTGCATGCCTGACTATACTTATGTACGGTGCCTTTATTATCTGCTGAGTTATTGCGAATACCAGTACCATGGGTATTCGTATTCGATTCTTATGATGTTTTTACTTTCGATGATATATATCAGTGGTATGGGACACTGCTATATATATAATATATCATCAGAGTGATATGTGCAATTATTCTTCTTCTTTACTTGATATTTCTGGATACGATGAGTTGACGTCCACCATGAGTTTTATGTTTTCTGATTTGGTTTTATTCCGAACCGAGTGGGGAAGCTATACGGTTACAGACGTGTTACTTATCCAGACTGAGTGGGAGAGATATACAGTCGGATACATGGTGGACCCGGTCGAGATCGAGGGCAAAGAAAGACGCGATAGAGGCAGGGAGCCTAGCGAAGACACTCGATATCGTAGATAGATATGAGCACGGTGGATATCCAGGGGATACTGACCGGGGCTAGGGATATCGAGGGGCGGCCGATCTGTTGAGACGGTGTCGACGATATCTGGATTTGTGTGTCGGTGATGAACACGAGAGATTTGATGACTTTGCGTATCGATGATGGACACGGGAGATATGAGGATTTAGGGTATCGATGGTGAACATCCATATATTGATGTTTTGCGATCATTCGAGATACGCCGTTATAGTTTATGTGTTATAGTAGCAGATCAGGACTAGATCCGGAGGACAGTACCCGAATAATATTTTACCTGTTGATACACGCTAAAAGGGGTTTCTAAACGAGCTATAGTCTCATTATTCTGACATGTCTAGAATGACAAATGGATCTTTAAAACTGTAAACCTCTTAAAACTCTTTACTAAACAACAAGACGTATATCATAAATAAGATACCTATTATACTTCATACTATTACGTCTGCTTTTATGCCGTGACATACGTATCCCGCGGCTATTTTAAGAAGAAGTTTTACATACATATTTTCGGCTACCTTATAGGTATATACCCGGATACAGGTCATATACATATAAGATGATATATTTTGGGTTTACGTGATGGATATTATTGCATTTACAGTATTTATGCATTATATATATATATATATATATATATATACAGGTTATGATAGTACTATACCTATGACCTAGGATATCGTTGTGCATTTCGATTTCTACCTTGTGATATATTTTTATTTACTGAGTTGGCAACTCACCCCTGTTGTGCCCCAGTTTCTTGCAGGATACCGCTCGGATTATCAGCGGCTTGCGGCACACTCTTCTTTTCCTCGGTGATTGTTTTGGTAGGTAGGCTACTGTTGTATCGTACTTCCACTTGTATATATATATATTCTTTTTTATCTAGTTAAAACTCCATCGACCTAGAACTTGTATATTGTGGACTTAGAAGCGAGACTTATAGTTTACGTATTTGTGGGTGTCGCACTTATTGGAGTCGACTATTTTTACTTGTTGGTTTTGTTTCGCTTTTCTTTTCTTCGCCGTTGGGCGTCGTATATTATCTGCGTGGTTGCTCCGCCGTTTGGACATGGAAGCTAGCTCTCGTTGGGATACTTTTTATATTATTATGCTTGTATCGGGTTTTATTCAAATTTTACAAAAGATGTGCTGCCGATTTTTAAAACGTCATAGATGCTTTTCAAACATACTTATTTAAACTTAAATGTTTATTTTAAACTGATTCCATCTAATGACTATTTTAAACCTCACCTCCAATATTTTCGTAAAAAGGTTTAGATTTCGGGGTTTCGGCTTACTTGGACCGTGTCTACGTTTTTGGATGTCACGTGATTTGAGTGCCGGTAACGTGTCACTTTTGGGTCGTGACACTAAGTCTCCATGTATATATAATAAACATGTAATAACAGTTCAGTTTAAGGCTAGAAATAAGTATAAGTTCGCATGCAGTAATATATGGTTTTGGTTTAAAATTTAGGAATCTTGCATAAGGAATAAATTGTAGTTCAGAGAATTTTGTAAATAACGAGACTGAGTTTGCCTTAATCAGGTTTCTGGTGAGAGAGTTACGGAAGTTTCTATAACGCTGCGCAGAGCAGGCTAGTGCAGATTTCAGAATTCGTACACTGGTGGTATTTTGTATTTTCGAGAATCTTATGTTCAGTTTACGGTTTCCAAATATAAACAAGAATTAAGCATCAGGATGTTGTGAACAGTTTCCAATAAAGAAATCCAGATTACGATAAACGAGCAGAGAGTTATACCTATTGTACTACGACAGCGCAGAAAGTTTCTCCTACTGCCCAGATTCGTCACATTTTGTTAAACTTAGCTTTTCATGAAGTTCTATCACGTTACAGGTAAAACTCCCTAGGAAAAACATGCAGATATCTTCCTGTATATGTTCTAGCAACTTGAGTTTGCTCATATTGGAATCCCGAGTTACTAGTTAAGTATATTTGAATCTCAGATTAAAATAATTCTAGCAGATGAATAATAACAGATTTGGCAACTCAAATAAAACCACTTACATACCACCGCATCCGTGACATGAGATGGATGGAATATTAATAATAAGAATATACGAATAATAATAATAAAATACAAACATACTAGCATATTACCTTGTGACTTAAAGGGGATACAATTTTAGTAAGTTAGCACTACTAGAAAAACAGATCGCATTCAATATACAGATCGCAATAACCAAATTGATAATATGATAGCATTTGCATGGTAAATTTAATTATGAACACAATAATGACTTAATCATATCTCAATAAAACTATATATATATATATATATATATATATATATATATATATAATCAATTTATGAAAACCACGATCTTGTAAAAAGAAAAATAAAGTTCACTTTTTTTTTATATATAATCTGGGTTTCATAAAAATCCCTTTTTTCTAGTTTTTTTTTTATGTTTATATGTTTAAAAATTACAAGGATGGAGGAACTTACCACTAAGGAAGATCGATGCCTCAATCTGATCGAGACGAGAAAAAGGACACGTGGAGGGCTTCTTCTCCAATACTCTTCGTTGCTCTTGATAGAATTCCTAGGGTTTTAAAGATGGAAGATATATATATATATATATATATATATATATATATATATATATATATATAAAATAGATGAGAGAAAGAGAAAAAGAAGAGAGGATATGAAAGACTAGGGTTTATTTATAGGAGTATAGATTAGGGTTTGGAGAGATGAAAGGCTAGGATAACAGAAGAGTAGATCTAACGGCTTATAAAGAGATAAATAATTTTATATTGAAAAAGAATTTCTAGAATTTTTTTAAAATATTATTTTCTTTAAATTCGGAATTAATTTAAATATATCTATTTTTCTTTTTATAAAAATTATTTAAAATATATTTAAAACCAGAAAAATATAAAAAAATCATTGAAAATTCTAATCTATTTATTTTCCGTCGGATAGTCTTTTTCCAATCCAGAGGCTGGAGTTGAAAGAAAGTGTAAGAAGAAAACTAACTAGCATAAGTTCGGTATACAGAAGGAAAAATGGAGAGACATCAAAAGGGGTTGAAGTGAGTGGAAAGGAAATTGCATCTACTGTCATAAGCCTGGGCAATGGAAGAGGCATTACTGGGAATACCTGGCCACCCCCTTGAAGCATATGATGCTTCGTCCTCTGTCATATTTGTAATTGAAACTGTTTCTCAATAAACTCTGCTTCTGAGTATTCGATACCGGATATGGATCCCACATCTGTAATTTGTTACAGATGCTAAGAAGGAGCAGAGTATTTATAGATGGGTGATTTGATCCTCAAACTCAGAATTCGAAGTAAATGTTGCTATTGAGGAAAATCTTTTGGTTTTACCTATCGGCAAATTTTTAGTTTTGAATAACTGTTATCATGCACCAACTTTACTTTAAAATGAATATCTGTCTCTTTATTTGATGAAGAAGGATATTAAAAATTTCAAAATTGTGTCATAGATATTTACCTACATCAAATGTTGATTGGGTAAGGTGCATAGGATAATGGTATAAATATTCTTAACCAAAATACAGTTCTCAACTTACAACACACGGAGTATAAATTAGTGTACTCATAGGACTGTTTCCCCCAATAAGAGCAAAGCTCTGTTCAAATTTTCAAAATTTGAAATGAGCAGTGCTTCATAAGAGCGTCAGCGCTCACGTGCAAAGCACGAGTGCGCTAGCGCAAAGAGCACTAGCGCTCACGTGCAAAGCACAGGTGCGCTAGTGCAAAGAACGCCAGCGCTCACGTGCAAAGCACGAGTGCGCTAGTGCTGGAACTAAATGTTCCCCACCGTCAGATCAAAGATCCAATAAAGATGATAAATCATCAATTGACCAGAATGAAATTCTGTTAAGGAAAGATTCCTCAAAATCTTTCCAAACAAAAAGATTGTGCTCTGTAAATCAGAGCACCGTTGGATCAATGATCCAAAGGTGATTAAAAATCACCAAAATACAGAATAAATTCTGTATGGGGAAAATTTCCCAATCTTGTTAAAAACAGGTACTTGACACTATTCTAAAGTGTTTTAGAATGGACGACCCCTGGCATGGTGGTATACCTGCAGGTGATAGAGTCACCCTCTCTAAAGGTGTCTTACAGACTAAAGGCAAGAAGGATCTGCATGATTAGCATATCACTTGCTTAGACAATTGAGTTAATCATGAAATGTCAAGTACCACACCAGATGTTGTTTTTGCACTAGCTGCAATAAACATATATTAATCCAATCATGGAGAAATATAAGAAAGCAGTTTATGAACATAGATGGATGTTCTTGGGATATGGTAACGGTAGCCTCCTTCAGGAGACGGTTATCATTTTAGGCTTCCAAGATGACATGGATGACAGAGTGGCTGTCTGAGTTATAGTTTTTCCCTCTTCTGAGGGACAGTATGTTGGATAGGTGGTCCAAGCGGATACTGAGGAAGGCATGGTGTAGGATACTGATTAAATTTAGTGGATGATACAGTGTAAAAAGTTTGCTGGATTTGGAGTTCATTTGTGAACTGGGTCCCATCAGATATCCTGACAAATTCTAAGACAAGGTATTGCTCATTTCGAGAGATGGTTATTCTCCGCGAAGTTGAGATATAGAGAGACAAAGATAGAAACGTTGGAGCGGATCTACTCACTGAGGCTATTTCTCGTTGGAGCGGATCTACTCACTGAGGCTATTTCTCGAACACAAAAGTTTCACAAACAAGCTTTGCGAAACTGCTTAGTTGAGAAGTTGGGTGTTCGGTATCACACGAGCTGTGAGTATGCGACACCGCAATAATTGTCCTTAAGTGCAAGTGGGAGATTGTTGGCTATAGTGCCCTCAAGGCAATTATCGTAGTCGCAGACAGGTGATTATGATGATTGAGGGAGGACCTATACCGGTAGAACAGTCTTACTCGAGATGATAGTATGTTATCTGGTTTGTCTTTATCATCACTATTACATATTGATAGAGCCCATAGGATTCTTGCTTGACTACAAGCATTATGATGGCGATCATATACGTGGGAGCTGGTGGTCTATAAGCACATCCTTAAATGTCCCTAGTCATGGGAGTTTCGAGACTGGACATCGATACTCCAGAGTAAACTAGTGTATACTGATCGAGACCCCGACGAGGAGCGGTGGCCAGGTCTCACAAGCCATTGGTGTTAGTTTTTTTACTTAATATAGTATACAGGTGCTCATTGGGTTATGAGTACACTGGACTGTCACGACCCAAATTTAGGCGTGTGACCGGCACTTAAACCACGTGACGTCAACATGCGTAACGCAATTTAAGTAAGCCGAAAACCCAGAAATCTAAACCATCAAAAGAAGTAAGTGATAAAAACATTGTTAACAACATTTAGAAATCTCAAGTAAAAATCTTTAAACCTAAGTTTATTTTCTTAAAAATTTCAGCAGCACCTCCTTTGTAAAAACTAGCCCCGAAACGGGTACAAACAAATAATATAAGTAAAGCATCCCCAAACGGGAGCAAATCACGTCCAAAGGCGGAAACAACCACCACAATCATAATATACGACGCCGTAGCGAAGAAATAGACAATATGAAGTGAAAACAGTACAAGAGGTAAAACTGCATAATAAAAGCCGGCTCACACGAGCTTGACACCCAGAGTCACAAAATATACAATATCGTCCTCACAACTCGTCTCTAAGTCAATACATAAAGGTGGTAGATGGAGAGTACTAGATACAATGAAATATACAATGGATATAAAATCGGATAACCGCAACCCACCTATAGCAAAACGACTTGCAGCCAACCGTAACGGTATCCGCTGCAAAAAGATACAATAAGAAGCCCTGCCGCGACTACTCTGAGGGTCAAACCTGCAAAACACTATGGCACAACGGGGGTGAGTTGCCAACTCATGAATAGTAAGTAACATCGTATAGATAATCGCAGGTATGCACGTACATCGATAATCTATCACATGAAATCTGATGTATTAATATGCTAATATAGATATGCAACAATCATGAAAGGTACTCTATCAGGTGCTATAAATACATGAAGCAATGCATATCAATGAATGCTGAGTATGGGATAAAATGTATCATCATCAACGAATCATCATCGTGGAAAAACCCGGTGTCCATCAACGACACCCCAAATCCCAATACCTCAGGCGCCGTCACTCTGATCGTCCCTCATATCCTGTAATTCTCATGGAACCTGAGTGCCTAATATCGGCACTCGAAAACATCATGAAATGCTTGTGTCCAACATCGACATGCAAATCCACATAACTCGGGCTCCGTCAGTCCGGATCGGCCCATATCCATCTCACGACTCCGGTCGGTATCCTCCGGATAACAGCCAGGTCAAACCAATCACCGGTAGGTAGTACTCCCTCCGCCGGGCTCACCGCCTTTCTATACGAGTTTTCTTGCCCCGGGGTACCTCACCGGATCCACCATGTACTCGCAGACGGCGCCTACCGCTTCTCGAATCGGATATCTAACATAAGTCTCAGATCCGAGAAAACTCATGGTGGACGCACTGAAATATCATATCAAGATAAACCGGATTTTCAAACAATGCATACTTTCTTGAAATAATACCACGGTTCTCAAATCCATAAATCACATGAAATCCGTATCTCAATGCGTAAATCCATGAAATATGATATATGCAACAAAAAACAGTAATATGAGCATATTAAGGAAAAACCACTCTTTTAAATGAATCAAGTTTTTAAATATATTATGCGGTTCCCAATTCCTCCAAAATCAAATCCAACATCATATAAAGGTGCACATATAGCTATAGCAAGTATGGGTGTATACATGTCAGTATGTATGCATGATGTATTTCATATGCGCAATAGAACAAGAATCAATGTGTCAATATCAATAACAATACAATACTGCATATATGTATAGGTTGTGCGTGTCATGGTAATTACCGACGGTGTGGGTGTAGCATACAATTTAGTGCTCGTGCAACATGAATCGTCAGTAATAGTGCAGTGTCCACTAGGTACTAAGTCAAGGCACAACAAGTAATGGTATGCAGTATTGCTCATGCACAATCAACATATATGAATATAATCATGCGGCTATAATATCATATTTAGCCCTGACGCATAACGCCATACGGGAGATTTCCCCGTAGATGTTAAATCTACTCACCGATGATCTCGAGCTAAGTAAATCCGACCACCTGCTTCACTTTCTTCGCAGCGTCCGAAGTCCCCGCCTGCGATCCTATTAACACAAAACACAATAACGCGTGGATTTAGCAAGCTACGCGATAATAACGGACACAACGCCAATTTAACGAATTGGTTCCCTTAGGCTATAAAAGGGGTCGCTTAGCGGCTAACGTGTGTGGCGACATCACCAAAACAAACCCACGACATCAAACTACCTGAAATACTAAAACTACGTCGGATCAATCGTTTTGCACTTAGTCAAAACACTAAATATTAGAAATTTGATCCCAGATTTTACCCACTGTCAGAACCTAAAAATTTAGCAGTACCAAACACCCTAAAACAACTGCAGACAGCTACCCTACAAAACACAACCCCCAGGTCCCTGTACGTCCGAGCTCGCCGGAAAATCCCCTCATGTCGCCGGCCAAAAGAGGTCAGGTGGGGTTCGTGCTTCAAGTGAACAATCATGACAACTAGTACAACATCACTACATCGCTTTATTTTCCAGTAAACACTCGTGGTCATAGCAGAATACAGACATCCTAAAATGATACTAAAAACACGATACGTACACAAAACTATATCTTTATCGTTCTAAACAGCGACTACTAAGCTACACAACAATAAAAGAACCTAATTAACAGTGAGAGATCGTTACCTATCCACACTTGCTCAAAATCCTAGTTTTCCATACTTCAAGTCATTTCCATAGGCTTTAGATCAAGTTTAATGAAGGGTTTAGTGAGTTTTGTGAAGAGTAGTGAGGATTTGGCTTTGGTTTGTGATGAACAAGGAAAGGGTTCAGTTTGAGGGTGAGGATGAAGAAAATGAGAAGGAGAAAATATGAGAATGAGAGAATGAGATGAGAGTGAGGGAGTGTATGAGTGAGGGTGAGGGAATGAGGGTGGGAGATTAGCCATGCCCCTCTCTCTCTTCATTTAATGCAAGCCATGCTTGCCATGCCTCATGATGCATGTCAACCCGCTCTCTTTCTCTCTCTCAAGTCAACCAAATTCAAAACTTTAATTTTTAAAACTAAATTATTTAGATAAATACATATTACAACTTAATGGAATGGGGTTAGGTGCCATGGCTACTTAAGCATGGTTAACCTCTAATTAACCCTAGGTTAACATGCAAATGTGTGTGGAAGCCTGAAATAAATATTAATAAAATATCAGTTAATTTTTATAAAATATTTGAAAATTATTTTGGTAAACTTTTTACTAAAAATCCGCATTATCGCTTAATTAACACTAATCACATTCTAAAGTGTTACAATCTTCCCCCCTAAAGATTTTTGTCCCCGAATTTAAAAATCTTACTATGCATACCTTCAAAGAGACGAGGGAATTTCTTCCGCATCTCGCTCTCGGCCTCCCAAGTGACCTCTTCACTATTCGGGTTACGCCAAAGAACCTTCACAGATGGCAAGACCTTTGACCGAAATTTCTTCACCTGCCGATCCAATATCACTACCGGCTGTTCGGTGAACGAAAGATCGCTCTCTAGCTGAACGGACTGGTGCTGAATCATGTGAGAAAGGTCATGAAGGTACTTGCGAAATATCGATACATGGAATACGGGGTGAACATTCGGAAAACTGGGTGGAAGTGCCAAACGATAGGCAACAGTACCAAATCGCTCAAGCATCTCAAAAGGACCTACAAATCTGGGACTAAGCTTCCCTTTCTTCCCAAATCTCATCACACCCTTCATCGGAGAAATCCGTAGGAATACATGATCCCCCACTGCGAACTCGAGCCTGCGACGATGACGGTCGGCATAAGACTTCTGTCTGCACTAGGCTGCTCTCATCCTATCCTGAATCATCTGAATTTTCTCCGTAGTCTCTTGAACAATATGGGATCCTAAAATCCTGCTCTCGCTAAGTTCGGTCCAACAGACTGGCGATCGACACTTTCTACCATACAAAGCCTCAAAAGGTGCCATCTGAAGCGTCTCCTGATAACAGTTATTGAAGGAGAACTCTATCAATGGCAAGTGACGATCCCAACTGCCACCAAAATCAAGCACGCACGCACGAAGCATATAGTCCAGAGTCTATATAGTCCGCTCTGACTGATCATCGGTTTGCAGATGGAAAGCGGTGCTAAAGCTCAAACGGGTACCCAAAGCTTCCTGTGGCTTCTGCCAAAGACGGCTAGTGAACTGGGTGCCCCTATCGGATACAATGCATGTGGGAACGCTATGCAAACGCACAATCTCATCATTATACAACTGAGCATAGTGAGCATAACCGAAAGTGGTCTTCACTGGAAGGAAGTGAGTCGCTTTCGTCAACCGGTCAACAATCACCCAAATGGAGTCATACCCTCAACTGGACCTGGGTAGACCCACAACGAAATCCATGGAGATCTGCTCCTATTTCCACTCCAGAACGGGTAAAGGCTGCAACTCTCCTGCCGGTCTCTGATGCTCAGCCTTGACTTGCTGACAAGTCAGGCACCTCGAAACGAAATCCGAAACATCACTCTTCATCCCTGTCCACCAGTAGATATCTCTCAACTCACGGTACATCTTGGTGGAACCTAGGTGTACACTAAAAGCTGACTGATGTGCCTGCTCTAGGATCTCGCGTCTCAACCCATCGGTATCAGGTACACACAAACGAGTCCCAAAACGTAGCACACCCTGGTCATCAATCAAGAACTCCGAATCTCCATCCTGCCAAACATGCTCAAGAATCTCATACAAACGGGCATCGGCGGGCTGTGCCTCACGAATACGATCAAGTAGAAGTTAACGGGCGCGGACATGAGCAAGCTGTCCCCCAGTGGAAGTGAACTCAATTGTAATCTGCTGTCGCACAAGTTCTTCCAATCTGCAGAAGACTGTCTTTGAACTATGCTCAACTTGGATGAGCTACCCCCGGGCCTACGACTCAAAGCATCGGCTATCACATTCGCCTTGCCCGGGTGATAAAGGATCTCGCAATCATAATCCTTCACAAGCTCCATCCAACGGCGCTGTCTCAAATTTAGATCCCGCTGCTGGAAGATGTACTTCAACCTCTGGTGGTCCGTGAAAATCTGACACGACTCTCCGTACAAGTAGTGTCTCTAAATTTTAAGAGCAAAGACCACCGCGGCCATCTCAAGATCATGAGTGGGATAATTCTGCTCGTGCTTCTTCAACTACCTGGAAGCATAAGCGATAACTCTATCATGCTGCATCAATACACAACCGAGCCCCACTCGAGAAGCATCACAGTAAAAGACATAGCCACCCGATCCAGAAGGCAAAGATAAAACTGGTGCAGTCGTCAACCGAGTCTTCAACTGCTGAAAACTCTGCTCCCATGCCTCAGTCCAAAGAAAAGGAACTCCCTTCCTGGTCAGTCCGGTCAGCGGTGCAGCGATACTCGAGAAGTCATGTACGAAACGGCGGTAATAACCGGCTAAGCCCAAAAAGCTGCGGACCTCTGTCACTGATACAGGTCTGGGCCAAAGCTGTACGGCCTCGATCTTCCTCGGGTCCACACGAATACCATCTCCCGTAACCACATGACCAAGGAAGTCAACATTATCAAGTCAGGAGGCACACTTCGAGAATTTAGCAAATAGCTGGTGCTCTCTCTATGTCTGCAAAGCAACCCTCAAGTGCTGCTCATGCTCCTCTCGACTCTTGGAATAAACCAGAATGTCATCAATAAACACAATAATAAACTGGTCGAGGAACGGCCTGAAAATCCGGTTCATTAAATCCATGAACGCTGCTGGGGCATTGGTGAGTCCGAACGACATCACCAATAAACTCATAATGCGCATAGCGCGTATGAAAAGCAGTCTTTGGAATGTCATCATTCCGAACCCGCAACTGATGATAACCTGATCTCAAATCAATCTTGGAAAAATGTCCCGCACCCTGGAGCTGATCAAACAAATCGTCAATGCGAGATAAAGGATACCTATTCCGCACCGTCACTCGGTTCAATTGACGATAATCAATGCACAATCTCAAACTGCCGTCCTTCTTCTTGACGAACAGAACAGGAGCTCATTATGGCGAAACACTTGGACGTACAAGTCCCCTATCAAGCAACTCTTGTAGCTAATCCTTAAGCTCCTTAAGCTCCGCCAGGGCCATCCGGTAAGGCGGTATAGAAATAGGCCCCGTGCCGGGAATCAGATCAATGCAAAACTCAATCTCACGCTTTGGCGGAAATCCAGGTAACTCATCGGGAAATACGTCGGGAAACTCTCACACAATAGGAACCCGGTCCAACGAATCTACTGTGGCTCCGGTATCACGAATGAAAACCAAGAATCCCCGACATCCCCTCCTCAAAAGCCGACCAGCGCAAAGGGCTGAAATCAAACTGTGAGGGGCGGCACCACGGTCCCCTTGCACAACAAGAACTGACTCGTCGGGAAAACAAAACCCGACCGTCTTCTTATCGCAGTCCACGAACGCATAGCACGTAGCTAACCAGTTCATGCCCAGGAGAACGTCGAAGTCCAACATCTCAAGAAGGATCAAGTCGATGGATGACTCTCTATCTCTAATACGGACAACACACGACCGAAACACGTGTCGCACAACAAACGACTCTCCAACAGGAGTAGTCACGACAAGCGGCTGATCTAGCAAACACGACTCTCGGCCCAACCTCGGCACGAAGTGTGTAGAAACATACAAGTGCGTAGATCTCGTATCAAACAAAATGTGTGCATCAAAGGAACATACTGAAAGAGTACCTGAAACCACTGCATTGGATGCCTGCGCGTCCCGATGAGTCAAAGCAAATACTCATGCCTGCTCTCTACCTGCAACTGGCTGTCCTCCTCCTCTGCCACCTCGTCCTCTCTGAACAAACCCTCCGCGACCACGACATCTCTGAGCAAAAGTCTGACGCGGAGCATCAACAAGCGTAGGAGGCAACGCTCTCTGAGGTGAAGGTGGTAAGGTAACATGTGGAACCGCTGGTCTTAAAACAAACCTTTTACATTTTTTTTACTCCTTGCGGGTTGACTCTCTCTGGCGTATCTCAGTACAATCTCTGATGCGGTGACTGCCACACCCAAAACATCCAGGCGATGACTGCTGACCCTGTGGGTATAAACTATATGTCTGGCCCCGTCTCATGCTCCGACTACCTACACGGCCTATAGCGAATCCACCGCGGCCTCTGCCAAACTGCCTCTGCACTGATAAATCAGTATGAATCCTCTCCGGTTCCGGAATGACCGAAGTCTCAGAAATATGCTCCTCTACCAATAGGTCTGCGTCTACTGCGGCTGCATATGTGTCAAAATGCTGGGAGCAGATAGTGAGGAACAACTGGGTAATCAGGCCTCGAACAAATCTCTTGATTCGCATCTCCTCAGTATCTACCAAATACGGAGCATATACGGATAATTGGATAAATTGAATGTCATACCCTGCCACCGTCATACCCGGAGTCTGGCGTAACGACTCGAAACTGCGAGCTCGAGCATCCCTGACGCTCTGTGGAAGAAAACAAGCAAGAAAAACCGTCACGAACTCAGCCCAGGTCATAGAAGAAAGACTTGCGGCTCTGCCCCTCTATAAAGACTCGCACCAAGTCTGGGCAAGACCCTCCAGACGAAAACTCGCGAAATCTACCCATCTCACGTCGGAGCATATCAGCGAACGACAGATCTTGGCCATCCGATCGATAAACGACTGCGGATTCTCAGCTGCATCAGTGCCGGTGAAAACCGGAGGCTTCAGCCTCATGAACTCATATAACGATACGATGATAACCTCCGTAGCTGCAGGTACAACTGCCTGAACAGTCGGCACCAGTACGGTCCCCGTAACAGGTGGGACAACCTCCTGTCGCTGTGCTCGACTGGTCTCAACTAATGACCCCATCATCTGGCGCAAATCCTGCATACCGGCCTCTAGCCTAGTAATACGATCAAGCGAAGGTGGATCAATCTGCTCCTGTACAATGGGCGTACCATCCTGGTCAGTCCTCGTCTCAGACGATCCAACTCTGACCTCGGCCCTGGCGGTCGCTCTCTGCGCCCTCGTAGTCTTCGGCGGCATAATGGCTGGAAATGAGAATAGGATTCGATAAGAACACGGAAATCGAATCAAAAGGATGTATATAATCACGGAAGGAATTTCAACCAACAAGTCCTAAGGTCACTTAGGCGGAGTACCGTGTCGTAAGTTTGCCGCGGAACATACACACGCTGCGTCACTCTGCTTAAACTACTTACTCCATCATACCAAGGTCATCCTACACTCCAAAAGGTAAAACCTAGTGCTCTGATACCAACTTTGTCACGACCCAAATTTAGGCGCGTGACCGGCACTTAAACCACGTGACCTCAACAGGCGTAACGCAATTTAAGTAAGCCGAAAACCCAGAAATCTAAACCATCAAAAGAAGTAAGTGATAAAAACATTGTTAAAAACATTGGAAATCTCAAGTAAAAATTTTTAAACTTAAGTTTATTTTCTTAAAAATTTCGGCAGCACCTCCTTTGTTAAAACTAGCCCTGAAACAGGTACAAACATATAATATAAGTAAAGCATTCCTAAACGGGAGCAAATCATTCCCAAAGGCGGAAACAACCACCACAATCATAATATACGACGCCGTAGCGAAGAAATAGACAATATGAAGTGAAAACATCACAAGAGGTAAAACTGCATAATAAAAGCCGGCTCACACGAGCTCGACACCCAGAGTCACAAAATATACAATATCGTCCTCACAACTCGTCTCTAAGTCAATACATAAAGGTGGTAGATAGAGAGTACTAGATATAATGAAATATACAATGGATATAAAATCGGATAACCGCAACCCACCTACAGCAAAACGGTCCACAGCCAACCGTAACGGTATCCGCTGCAAAAAGATACAATAAGAAGCCCTGCTACGACTACTCTGAGGGTCAAACCTACAAAACACTATGGCACAATGAGGGTGAGTTGCCAACTCGTGAATAGTAAGTAACATCGTACAGATAATCGCAGGTGTCCACGTACAACGATAATCTATCACATGCAATCTGATGGTATCAATATGCTAATATGGATATGCAAGAATCATGAAAGGTACTCTATCTGGTACTACAAATACATGAAGCAATGCATATCAATGAATGCTGAGTATGAGATAAAACATATCATCATCAACGAATCATCATCGTGGAAAAACCCGGTGTCCATCAATGACACCCCAAATCCCAATACCTCAGGCGCTGTTACTCTGATCGGCCCTCATATCCTGTAAATCTCAAGGAACCTGAGTGCCCAACATCGGCACTCGAAAACATCATGAAATACTCGTGTCCAACATCGACACGCAAATCCACATAACTCGGGCTCCATCAGTCCGGATCAGCCAATATCCATCTCACGACTCCAGTCGGTATCCTCCGGATAACAGCCAGGTCAAACCAATCACCGGTAGGTAGTACTCCCTCCGCCGGGCTCACCACCTTTCTATACGAGTCTTCTTGCACCGGGGTACCTCACCGGGTCCACCATGTACCCGCAGACGGTGCCTACCGCTCCTCGAATCGGGTATCTAACATAAGTCTCAGAACCGAGAAAACTCATGGTGGACGCACTGAAATATCATATCAAGAGAAACCGGGTTTTCAAACAATACATACTTTCTTGAAATAATACCACGGTTCTCAAATCCATAAATCACATGAAATCCGTATCTCAATGCGTAAATCCATGAAATATGATATATGCAACATAAAACGGTAATATGAGCATATTAAGGGAAAACCGCTCTTTTAAATGAATCAAGTTTTTAAATATATTATGCGGTTCCCAATTCTTCCAAAATCAAATCCAACATCATATAAAGGTGTACATGTAGCTATAGCAAGTATGGGTGTATACATGTAAGTATGTATGCACGATGTATTTCATATGCGCAATAGAACAAGAATCAATGTGTCAATATCAATAACAATACAATACTGCATATGTGTATAGGTTGTGCATGTCATGGTAATTACCGACGGTGTGGGTGTAGCATACAATTTAGTGCTTGTGCAACATGAACCGTCAGTAATGGTGCAGTGTCCACTAGGTACTAAGTCAAGGCACAACAAGTAATGGTATACAGTAATGCTCATGCACAATCAACATATATGAATATAATCATGCGGCTATAATATCATATTTAGCCCTGACACATAACGCCATACAGGAGATTTCCCCGTAGATGTTAAATCTACTCACCGGTGATCTCGAGCTAAGTAAATCCGACCTCCTGCTTCCCTTTCTTTGCAGCGTCCGAAGTCCCCGCCTGCGATCCTATTAACACAAAACATAATAACGCGTGGATTTAGCAAACTACGCGATAATAACAAACACAACACCAATTTAACGAATTGGTTCCTGTTTTCCCCAATCAGAGCAAGGCTCTGTTTGAATTTCAAAAATTCAAATTTTGAAGCAACGCTTCAAATCTCGTGCACTGCGCGCAACGCGCCACGTGTCAGAAGTTGATGCGTTAGCACAGTGCCCAAGACAGTACATCCAATCAGAGCAAGGCTCTTTAAAAATAAAAGTAAAGGAAGCAACACGCAGACACGTGCTGCGCAGGCGCTGCGCTGCGCGACGCGTATCTGCGCAGTTGCGCAGGCACAGCTGCGCAGGCGCTGCGCTGCGCGACGCGTGTCTGCGCAGTTGCGCAGGCACAGCTGCGCAAACGCTGCGCTGCCCGACGCGTGTCTACGCAGTTGCGCAGGCACAGCGCACGCACAGCTGCGCAAGCATTGCGCTGCGCGACACGTGTCTGCGCAGTTGCGCAAGCACAACTGCGCAAGCGCTGCGCGACACGTGTCAAGCGCTGGGGCGTTTACGCCAAACAGAATTAAAATTCTAATAAGATCTTTCTGTTCTTGTTAAAACAAGAAGATTTTCTTCTATAAAACAGAAGCCCTTGGATCAAAGATCCAACGGTGGGGAAAATTCCCTAAATCACTCAGAGAAAGATCTCTTTAACAAATTTAACTAATTTATGGGCACTATAAAAAGGACCCTAGACCTCAATTCAAAGGCATGAACATTTGTGAGAAATCGAAATTTTCAAACAGAAAGAGAGCTTTGAAGAAATCTCAAGAAGAAAGGTAAAAAAAACCTTTATGATAGAAGAATTTCTTCTGATAGATCATTGATCTGAGAACAAGATCAATGATCTTTAATAAAAAAAACAAAATAAAAAATAGTGCTTTGCACTTTTATGAACCTCTGGTTCCCTGAAATAAGAAAAACAAGAAAAAACTTTTTTTCTTTGATCTAAAATTGATCCAAAAGAATAAGAACAGTGCCTAGCACTTGCCAAAACTGCACTATTGCGCAAGCCGCCAGGAAGCGCCACGTGTCAGCAGTGCAACAGCGCAGCGCACTGACGCAGCGCACTGTGCTGTTGCGCTTGCGCTCACAAGAGCGTGACACGTGTCACCTCCACGAGCGCTTGCGCTCATTAATTGGCGCAAAGCGCCTAACAAGCCACGTGGGGCACTGTCAGAGTATTTAATGCTCTGCATTATTAAGAAAAGGGACAGAGCCCAATTAAAAGGCCTAACAGGCCTAATAAAAAATGCTATGCATTTTTTAAAAAAAGGGGCAGAGCCCAACCAAAATAAAGAAAAATAATACAGTAAACGGGCAAGGGCCTAGCACAGGTCCAATAGGCCAAAGACAAAAGAATCTTGAAACTGGACTTAGCCCAGTCATGACCATAAGTCCTCAAATTAAATTGACTGAGCACGGCTGCTCCTTAAATCAATTTATATCCGGTTCGAGGGTACATCTCTGAACTACTCTGACACTTATCGTTGTAATCCTTCAACGACGTCAGAGAGGTGATGGGTCCCGACGACCACACATCAATATGTACTGTGGGGTCCTTAAACTCGTGGACCGAAACGTCCTTAAACTAATATTTACCCCAAAATGGGAATGTTGGACCGAAACGTCCCTAAACTAATGATGGACCATCATGTCCCTAAACTGGCAATGGACCGCAATGTCCTTAAACTACCAATGGACCACCATATCCCTAAACTGGAAATGGACCACCATGTCCCTAAACTGGAACATGGACCACCACTTCCCTAAACTAGCGATGGACCACCACGACCCTAAACTGGAACATGGACCACTACGATAGAGCCCAAATGCTCTTTTGTCAGTTCTAAACGATCCCGTTAAGTTGATCTTAGTCTCAAATCAGACTAACATATCCTTAACAAACGTTTAAGTCGATCTTAG
The DNA here is from genome assembly GCA_030015575.1 of Agapanthus africanus. Lineage (NCBI taxonomy): Eukaryota > Viridiplantae > Streptophyta > Magnoliopsida > Asparagales > Amaryllidaceae > Agapanthus > Agapanthus africanus. The sequence continues at coordinate 341,502,625 of JASDDO010000004.1, read as the reverse complement.
CCTAAATATGGCTAACGTATCCTTAAGCCAAAACACCAAACCCAAATCTAAGTTACGGATTTGGACTAATCCACGTCCTACGGGCGACGACATCACTTAGTCTCCGTATACAATCCACGGGCAACCACAAACAAAACAAACACACACGACATGAAGTGAAATTCTGGAGAAGGAGAAAGTTGTTACCGCGATGCGGTAGCGTAATTAATTGCTGGGGGCTTGCGCCTGCAGGGAAGAGCGTCCCCACAATCAAAAACCCCTTAAGCGAGGGGGAATCTGACGAAATCTGCTACATCGGCTGCATCCGTCTAAACCTCCGATACACGGTGCCATAAATCAACTTGGCATCTTTGGAGAGGTGGACGGATAAAACCAAATAGCATCTGCCCTGAACCCCAGCGTCAGGACTTCGCAGTCCTGTGCGCCGTCTTTCGGAGGGGAACAGATTCTGGCACGCCCGGTGGGACCTTTTTCTCTTTCCACTCCACACTTCGTGTGTCGTATTCACGAACGAATCGCGGTATGTTAATGGTTGCCTTTGGATTTTAAGTTTACTAAGATTTGGTCTCTTGTTTGGCGTAGAAAAGAAATCAAGCATCGATGGCCTCTACTTGTTCAAAGTGCTCCAACTACAGCTGCAGCTCGCGTCCGGCCTCAACTGGGGGCATAACCTACGGGCCCCAAGCGGCCTCTCTGTTCACCATGCCCGTGGAGCAGATTTCTCAAGCCACCACGGGGCTGTTTTTCGGAACTATGCTTCCGCCAACAAGCTTCAGCACCCCCGTGCCCGAAGCTCCTAAGAAGTCGGTCTTTGATCGACTTTCAGTTACTACGGCCCCTCTCAACGGGTCGTCCAACACCAATGCCTCGGCCTTCTCCAGACTGGGCCAAAACTCCTGCGGGCCCACAATGAAGCTTGCAGTCCCAGAAAAGGTTATTCCAAAAAGAGTAGCCGAACTTGCTCCTGAAGTCGTCAAGGCGGCTTCTCCTGCTAAGAGATCGGTTTTTACAAGATTGACCGTCCCAACTCCCACTCCTGCTCTTGCTACTCAGAAGACATCAGTCTTCAACAGGTTGACGCCAGCAGCAGCCCCACACCTGAACAGGGGGCAGGAAGAAGCTGTTTCTGTTTCTGAACCAATACCGACGACTCGTCGCGCCCGACGACGCCACTGGTGCCGTATAAGGAAGACCGGGGGCAACTCCCCTTCTGGGATGACTCCGCCAGCTCCGACGGTGGAAGTTAACGCTGCTGTTCCAACCGGGAACAGCTTTGAGCTGTTGAACAGGGAACGCAGAAACTCGCCAACTGCGGTCCTTAAAAGATATCCTCCACTAGTAGAGACTGCCGTGGAAGCAGAAAAGCCGGAGCAGCCTCCCCAATCGTTGTCCTCCAGGATTTACAAGACATGGCGACGAGTCCGAGAATCTGTGATTGATCCTAAGTCCTTTCGCCAACAGAAGAAGTCGAAAGGTCGGGAAGAAGAAAATCCCCCGATCAAGCAACGAAAGGTGACGACTGCTTGGGTGCCCAAAGCAACGGCCCCCTCAACTTCTACGGCCCATAAAAGAAGAAGGTCGGAGAAAGTGCCAACGCCGATGACGAATATCAAAGGTGGTGAACCCAAACGCCCTAAGTCTGGGGGCATTGTAGTTCATACCGTCTACGTGGCGTCTGGTAAAGAGGACAGTCGCATATCTATGGGTCATCGACCGCTTACGCGATCAGTGACCAAAGAGCAGGAGCAGCAGCAGAAGCTCCAAGAGATGATGAACGCTATGGCCGCACCTACTGGGCCAAAAGAAAACCCTGAAACGTCCTCGGATGAATGCCAGGAGGAAGAAACCGACGCCGAATTCCTTCGTCGAATATTGGAGAAGAAGTACAAAGAGGCTGCTGAACAAGTAGCCAACATAAAGCGTATAGGCCTCCTGTTCCAAGACATGGTGGGGATGATGATCCAACAAGATCCTCCGGCCGAAGATCCCCCGATCGTCCTTGAAGACGATAGGGGAGAGACGTCAAATCCTCCGCCAGCTCTGTCAACAGCTAAGGAGGAGACAATCTCCAAAGCTGACTAGGACGAGTACATAGCCCAGTAAATACGGGTTCATCATGCGACTGAAGCAGCTGGCCAGGTTGTAAAAACAGGACGATCGTATCCGAGCTGGTACGACCAGATCAAATACCCGTCGGGCTACACAATTCCCAAGTTCCAAGTCTACAGGGGGATGGGCAATCCTCACCAGCATGTTGCCCAGTTCAGGGCACTCTGCGGCAACACCGGCGGTGATGACAAGCTTTTGCTTCGCCAGTTTGTTGGAAATTTATCAGATACAACGTTCGAGTGGTACTCTGAGCTCCCGAACGACTCTATCAAGACCTTCGCGGAGATGGAGCTGTTGTTTACTCAGCGTTTTGCAAGCGCCATTGAACGCACCCCGATGACGGCACTGATTAACGCTAGGGTAAAACCAGGCGAGACATGGGTTCAATATGCTATACGGTGGCAGAACTTATGGTCGAAGTACGAGCAACGCATTGAAGAAGCTCCCGCGGTGGGTATGTTTGTGGGAACACTTGATCCACAAGCAACCATCTCACAATTTATGATGTTTTTCAAGCCAACTACCTTCCAGGCCTTGATTGACAAGCTAGCGCAAATGGACCAGATGGGCCATAAACCCCTTCTTCCAAAGCCGGACTCCCGAAATGACAAAGGGAAGGGAAAAGCGATCGTTGTCGCTAATGCTCAACAACAACCGAGCGACTCGAAGCCGGTTGTTCGTCAAAATAATATGCGTCCGTACGTAGCCCTTGAGGAGAGGCTAGGACGTTCTTACTCTTTTCCCCGCGATAAAACGAGAAGGTTATTCGAGCTGGCGTTGCGCAACCGTCTCATAAATCTGCCGGATCCAAAATGTCTGTTGCAACCAAGTGATGTCAATGAGCCCAACTACTGTCCTTATCATCGAGTACTGGGTCATCCGATCGAAGATTGCTATGTCTTCAAAAATTGGCTCGAAGACCAGTACCGACGAGGCAAGTTCGCGTTATCTGACAAATGGAAAGGTGAATCCCCCATAACCCCACATATCTAAGGGGATGAATACGCCGGGGGAACATGCTCCGTCGTTGAAGAAGCTCCTTGGGAGGTTGTATTATCAGCCAAGACAAAGAGGATGCTAAACGATCTTCAAATGTGCCCAGCGATCAAGTGGAAGAACCCGTTGGAACCGCAGGTCATTGAAGGGATGTTGAAGCCACGTCCAACTCCAAAGACCGATGGTGGTGGCTCAAGCACTCGCAACCAGCCGTCAAAATCTTCGAAGAAAAAGAAAAAGAAATCAAAGAAGCCCGTGAAGCCTGGTGACAAACGCACGGACTTGCAAAAACAAATTGACGTGCTGGAAGAATACAACCAGAAGGCACAGACTCCCATTACATTCCAAGAGTTCCTCAATCATGTCTTTCAAGAGGAAGATGAGGGAGAAAGTTCATCTGATGAATCTGAAGAATATGTGGCGAGCTGTCATGTGATTTCCCATTCGTTCATGGACGATGAGGAGACTCTTTGTACTGAAACGCTGGGGGCAGACCCTGAATCAAAAATTCTGGGGCCATGATATGAAGTGACTGACGCATTCCTTAACAAAGCTCGATTGAAAAGTAAAGCTGATCGAGAACGCGAGACGGCTGTATTTGAAAGGGCCAAGCGCCAGCGACTTGATGAAAGAGCTGAGATGATCTCGCTGGAGCAAAATACCTCCACTACCGACAAAAGCCAATTCAAGATGAGGAAAAAGGTTTGCTAAGGCCATATCAATGGGCATGAAGCTACCATCCTCCGAAGGAAAAATTACTGGTGAAATAGAAATGCACCCCTCCTATTGCTTATATCATCAGAAGGTTTCGCACCCCACTCAAGAGTGCAAAGATTTCGATAGATGGTGGCAAGGATATGTTGCTCATCGACAACATTTCAAGCGGGAGAAACGTAAAACTCGTCGGGAGCAGAAAAATATGACCGAAGGGTTTAACAGAATTACCGGTGATTGTCGCATGATTAACGCCGAGGGATCACAGGTGCCTACATTCGGGAGCGATTCTGATGAGGAGCTGGAACTTTCCCCTCTCTTTAAAGAGTCCACTTCGGGAAAATAAGAAGAGCCGAAGGTTTGCGAAAATATTTGGCTGCGGAATCGGACGCTGCCTGAAAATAATCTCGGGCCCTCAAATAAAAAAGATAAAGGGAAAGAGAAAGTCCCTGAAGATATCTTCTTAGATGACCAAGTGGTGGAGGAGCTAAGTGCCAGGGACCCGCCGAAAAGGAATAAGGTGGATTACAACGTCTTAGCGCATCTGAGGAAGCTACCGTCACAGCTCAGCATTCTTGATACCCTTTTGCTATCAAAGGAGGAGAGAGACTCGTTAATCAAGGCATTACAAGATCCGGAACAATTCCAAGCTTTCCTGGCTGAAGAAAAGATGAAGGATGAATTGGAGGAAGTGCACACGGCCGATATCGCTTTTGGTGATGAAGACCTTCTCCTTGGGACGTGCGAACACAATCGCCCCCTTTATGTCTCAGGATACTGCCATGGTATAAAGATAGGCAAAATCCTGATCGACAATGGATCCTCCGTTAACCTCCTCAATGTGCGGGTGTTAAAAGAAATCTGCATGAGCGTCCAGCACCTTGCTCGGGACAAGATCACCATCTCCGGGTTTGACTCCCAATCATCAAGAACTCTTGGGTCTGTGATACTGACGCTACGCTTTGGGCTACTCGTCACGGACATTATGTTCCACGTCATAGATGCCAAGACATGCTACAACGCTTTGCTCGGCCGACCATGGTTACAGGAATACAACGTCATCCTTTCTACACAACATCAGTGTATGAAGTACGCTAAGGATGGTCTCGAGTATACCGTGGCGGGAGAACTGAATCCGTTTTCCGTGAACGAAGTCCGCAAATATGAAGATGCCAAATACTTCTTGCCGGATTTCGAAGACACGGAGAGGTGTCACAAGCCGGAGAATAACGCTAATGCCACCATTCCTGTCTTCGGCAGTGATACCGAGGAGGAAGAGGAGATAGTGTATTCGGGTCAGCCCCAACACAACAAACCAGGACCGTCCGCTCCTACGTTGATCTTTGGTAGCGACTCGGAAGATGAGGTCCATGCTGTATTCTCTGCTCGACCTTCAATACGAACGTTCGCTGATGAAGAACGAAGTCTACAAGTCGCTATGGTGCCGCTTAAACACCGTAAAGAACTGGATGCACTTGATATTTACAATGTAGAAGAGCTGCAAACGTTCTATATCCCTCCCAGGTGAGAAAGCGAAAAAGCAATTCTATTCTACCGCTCTGAAGAAACCAAAGTGGAGAAAGAAATCTGGCATGACGCGGATCCTACGCTTGACAGGCTTCAACCCATTCGTCTCCCCAGATATTATACAGAAGGCTTGAAAAGGTTGTTGAAACGCCAAGGGATATCCTTCAAGCAGACCGTTCGAAAAGCCAAGTTCTATGACAAAGTCTGGAACGTTCCCGGGACTCAACGCAAACTGCCTAATGGGAGAATGGAGACAAAAGGACTTGGATACATCCGGTCAAAGAAACGAGAGCTACTAAACAGCTGCTATGTCATGTATAACTTCGACGAAGAAGCGGATGCTCAATGGGAGGACGCTAATCCTGAGCCAGTGAAAGTTCCAGATGCAAAAGAGCCCAGTCCGTCGTTCGAAGAACAAATGGACAAGCTTATAAGGGAAGCGGGTCAAAAAGTCCGGGACGATCATAACCGCGAAATGGTCATCTACGAGAAAGCTAAAACGCAACGCCTTCTCCAACTGGCCGTGAAAGATGAAAATGCCGCTCCTTGTCAACCTGTTATAAAGAAGGCTCGACGCAGAGGCAGAAACAAGTCGAAACGCGAAAAATACGCTCAACAGCGACAAAGCAGGGCTAAGAAGCCACGCAAACGGGAGTCGAGCGTTATTGATCTATCCCTCATGAAGAAAATGGGTCGAGCGTACTCATTTTCTCGGGACAAGACGAAGAAGATACTTGATCTTGCTCTAAAACATCAAATGCTTACCTTGCCGGAGTCCAAAAACCCTGAACAAGCAGGCGAAGTCTCTGACCCAAACTATTGCTCAATAGGGCATCCTCTTGAAGATTGCTTCACCTTCAAGAATTGGGTTGAAGATCAGTATCAGCTTGGCAAATTCACTCTGTCTGACAACTGGAGGGTAGCGCTGCTACAGAAGCACGAACCCAAAGCCACAAGAACAGAACCAACTCCACATTGGGATTGTAAGCGGATTCGCACTTGTCACATGATAACAATATTAAAAGAAGAGCCCGAGAACATGGACAGCCTTCCCTGGTGCTTTGAAAACAGCAACGATGAGGTAATCTCAGAATTCCCACCAGCGCCAAAAGAGCTGGAAGATGGAATCCATACCACTGCAGATAACCTCAAGAAAATTGAGTTGGGAATGGCGAACGATCCGCGACCGACGTTCGTCAGTGAGCTGCTATCTGAAGAAAGAGTGGCTGCATTAAAAGACGTCCTTGTACATCACAAAGATTGCTTCGCATGGAACTATTCCGAGATGCCAGTACTAGATCCAGAAATTGCTGTGCACAAATTGGCGGTATCCCCAGGTGTCAAGCCAGTCAAGCAAGCACCAAGAAGAATGCGGCTCGAGCTTGAGATGGGTATCAACGCCGAGGTCAAGAAGCTGATCGACTCTGGCTTCATCCAGGAAGTTCAATACCCTGAATGGATCGCCAACATCGTCCCGGTGATGAAGAAAAATGGGACGGTGCGCATATGCGTGGACTTCCGGGATCTTAATAAAGCCTGCCCGAAGGACGATTTCCCAGTGCCAGTCACCGAACTGATGATAGACAATACATCCACTCATGAAGTTTTCTCCTTCATGGACGGCTCATCGGGGTATAACCAGATAAAGATGCATCCCGAAGATCAGAAACACAACGCCTTCAGAACTCCTTTGGGTATATTCTGCTATAAGGTGATGCCCTTCGGTTTAAAGAATGCCGGTGCCACCTACCAAAGGGCCATGACGAAGATCTTCGATGACCTTATACACGAAATCGTCGAATGCTATATCGAAGATCTCGTGGTTAAAAGCAAATCATACGAGGAACATCTCGAGCATTTGAAGACCGTATTTCAACGCCTTCGGCAATACAAATTGAAGATGAACCCTCTCAAGTGTGCATTCGGAGTTTCCTCGGGCAAATTTCTGGGATTCATCGTCCGACACTGAGGTATCGAGATAGATCCGTCAAAGATCAAGGCGATCATGGAAATGCCTCCGCCGAGAACTCTCAAACAGTTACGGTCTCTCCAAGGGAAGCTCGCATACTACGGCGATTTATAGCCAATCTTTCAGGCAAGTGCCGTCTTTACAGCTACCTGATGAAGAAGGGAACCCCGTTTTTCTGGGACCAAAAATGCCAAAGCGCACTAGACGAGATCAAGCAATACCTGCAGAACCCGCCGGTGTTGGCTGCTCCGGTCAAGGGAAAGCCTCTTATTCTTTATACAACCGCTCTCGAAGGCTCCTTAGGCGCATTATGGGCACAAGAGAACGATCAAGGGAAGGAAAGAGCACTCTACTACTTAAGTCGAGTTCTGCTGGGGGCAGAAAGCAACTACTCCCCCATTGAAAAACACTGCCTGGCGTTGATCTTTGCGATAACAAAGCTCAGGCAATATGCGTTGGCGCATGATGTCCGTCTCATCTCGAAGGTGGACCCCCTTAAATATTTGATGTCGAAGGCCATATTGACAGGTCGACTCGCTAAATGGGCCCTGCTCTTGATGGAGTTTTCGATAACCTATCAACCTCTCAAGGCAGTGAAAGGCCAGGCCATTGCCGACTTCCTCGCTGAGCACCCGATACCTGCCGATTCTTCTCTAAATTGCGAGTTGCCAGACGAACATGCGTTTGATACTATCGATGGGAACGATACCCGATGCGAACTCTATTTTGATGGAGCGTCTTCCATGAAGAAGCGCAAACAAAGTACGCCAATAATCAAATCGGGGGTAGGCCTTATCTTCGTGACTCCACAAGGAGGGATAATGCGCTTTGCTTTCTCCTTGACAGAGCCAAGGACGAATAACGAAGCCGAATATGAAGCCTTGATAGCAGGTCTTGAGATCGCCATCGACATGGGAATTGAAAACCTCCTCATACATGGAGATTCCCAACTGGTCGTTAGTCAAGTAAACGGCGACTACCAAACGTGAAAACCAGAGTTGGTGAAGTACGGCGAAAAGGTGCAACAACTGTTGACCCAAATTCCCTCCTACACTTTGGAAAGCATACCGCGCGCGGAAAACAGCAAAGCAGACGCGTTGGCCAAGCTTGCTAAAGAATTGGCTGATGAGAACCTCGATGACGTCAGAATCGTGGTACAGAGCCGTCGCGTGCTTGCCCCAGCAGAAATATCTCCGGAATCACCCGAAGAAAAGGAGAGACTGAACAGACGACCCTGAAAATAAAAGATCGGGAAAATACCGAGGATTGGAGAGAAGTCTTTATAGACTACTTCAAATACCGTCGAACGACCGAAGATGCGTCCTCAAGACATCAGCTTATGAAACGAGCTCTGTCTTTCGCCTTCGTCAATGATACTCTGTACAAGAGGTCATTTGATTCTCTGTGGCTGAGATGTCTCGGACCTGACGAAGCGAAAAGAGTCGTTCAGGAAGTTCACGACGGACTCTGCGGTTCTCACCAAGCAGGCCCGAAGATGAAGTTGAAGATTAAACGGATGGGCTACTACTGGCCCAAGATGATCCAAGACTTCCTTGAGTATGCGAAGCAGTGCCACTCGTGCCAAATCCATGGAGACTTCATCCACCAACATCCAACTCCACTCCATCCAACAGTGGCTAGCTGGCCATTCGAAATGTGGGGAATTGATATAGTCGGCCCAATCGAACCAGTATCGTCCAGAGGACATCGTTTCATCCTGGCGACGACTGACTACTTCTCCAAATGGGCAGAAGCAGTACCGTTGAGGGAAGTGAAGACGGAGAATATCCTCCATTTCTTCAAGACGCACGTCATATATCGGTTTGGAACTCCGCGCTGGATCATCTCCGATAACGGACCAGCCTACAGAAGCCACAAAATCAGTCGCTTCGCGCAACAACATAATATAGACTGGAGATACTCCTCAGTTTATAATCCGCGAGCTAACGGTCTAGCTGAGGCCTTCAACAAGACCTTGACAAAGATCATGAAGAAAACGGTGTCACGAAATAGAAGGACTGGCATGAGAGGATGCAAGAGGCTCTCTGGGCGTATCGAACTATGTTCAAGACAGCCACAAACACAACTCCATACGCGTTGGTATTCGGTACAGAAGCAGTACTCCCTCTCGAGATAGAGTTACCCTCTCTACGAGTGGCGGTTCACTACGAGCTGACAGACGAAGAAAATGCTGACCTTCGGCTTGAGGAGCTTGATGCCCTTGACGAGACCCGGCTCATAGCGCAACAAAATCTGGAGGCCTATAAAGCAAAGATGACGCGCTCATATGAAAGATTGACCCGACCGAGGACATTCCGCCAAGGCGAACTCGTGCTAGTGGTCAAAAGGCTCATGATCCCCAATCGCGCCAAGCGGGGAAAATTCGAGCCAAACTATGAAGGCCCGTACATCATAGATAATGTCTACCAGGGTGGAGCCTATCTACTCATGGATATGCACAGTGAAAGGCCTTACAGGCCAATAAATGGTCGATTCCTAAAGAAATACTACGCTTAGCGAATTACTGCCTAGGTCAATGATAGACGACGACGACTATGTCCGCTCGCTATCTTCCTCAGCTCAAGCTTTATAAACAGTAGCCAGCTTTCTCAATGCCGGACCGAAACGTCCTTAAACTAATAGCGGACCGAAACGTCCTTAAACTAATACCACAACATCCGTAGGCTGACAAAATAAAAAATAAAAAATATATAAAAATAAAAAAAAATAAATATAAAAAACGGTATGTCCATAAGCAAAAAGGGCACGGATGAAAACCCGAAAGGGCTCCGTGAGTAAAAACAGCAGGGCTACCGACGAGTGTTCGTGAAAACCCGAAAGGGCACGACCTCGTAAAAAAAATATATATAAAATTAAAATTAAAAAGAATAAAAAATAAAATAAAAACGGTATGTCCATAAGCAAAATGGGCACGGATGAAAACCCGAAAGGGCTCCGTGAGTAAAAACAGCAGGACTACCGGCGAGTGTTTGTGAAAACCCGAAAGGACGCAACCTCGTTAAAAGACACTTATAAGGTCCTCTCGACCTTGTAAGGAGAAACCACCCGCGTGAGATCCTTATGACTCACAAGGGAGCAACACACTTAGGGATCCCCACGATTCCTAAGGAGAAAATATACTTGCGAGATCCTCACGACTCGTAAGGAGAACTCTCTTATGGGACTCTCACGGCTCATAAGAGTTAAAGTCTTAAGTTACAGAGACCTAAAACTGTGCTTAAGCAACCCCCACAACTTCCGATATTGCCCTACAAGTGGCTCAATACTGACTCTTGTATACAATCCACGGACGCGAATAAACATTTCCCTAACCAAGATCCATCCGTGACTGGGGATATGTTCGCATGACCCTTGTAAGTCCTCTTGACTTACAAGGAGAAAACCCTCTTGTAGGATCCTTACGACTTACAGAGAAACAAACACTTAGGAATCCTCACGATTCCTAAGGGGAAAATACACCTACAAGATCCTCACGACTTGTAGGGAGAAATACCTTTGTGAAACCCTTACGGCTCTTGAAGTCGAAAGCCTTAGTCGACAGGACCTTAACCCTGATTGCTAAGCCACCTTTGTTTGACATCGACAGAGGCAGATGATGATTCGCTCCTGGCAATATCCCAGTTGTAGCGGTGCTGATGCCGAAATCGGTGTCTAATTTCATGTTTACGGCGGAAAGCTAGTAGGCCGCACATGCATACGAAATAGTCGAAATGATGGGGCAACTTGCAATAAAAAGCAGCAAGTAAAATGTATGCATGCAAAATAGCCGAAATGATTGGGCAACTCGCAATAAAAAGCAGCGAGTGAAAACAAAATAAACAGCCGAAATGATTGGGTACCGCGAGAAATAGCCGAAATGATTGGGCAATCGCGACCTTCGCGATATAAAAGCTGAAATGATAGAGCATCGCGGAAAAAAAATGATGATAAAACTTTGGCCCTACAGTTGAGATCACATCGATCCCTGTATACAATCCAAGAGCGCAAACGAAGAGCGAACCATACTTTCCCAACAGGCTCCGCCAGAAAACGAAGCCAAATCTCGACGGTTCATCCCAACTCTGAAGAAACCAGTGTCTTCGACAAATACCTCAACTCGGGGAAACAAACAATCCTTGATGAGAGCCTCCTGATCCGCGTCGACTCGCAGAGCAACCAGTGTCTCCGTGGGAAATTCTCGACTCGTTTCAACACCAGGGAAACAAATAATCCTTGGCACCAGGGAAACAAATAATCCTTGGCAAATACCTCAACTCAGGGAAACAAACAATCCTTGATGAGAGCCTCCTGATCCGCGTCGACTCGTAGAGCAACCAGTGTCTCCGTGGGAAATTCTCGACTCGTTTCAACACCAAGGAAACAAATAATCCTTGGCACCAGGGAAACAAATAATCCTTAGCAAATACCTCAACTCAGGGAAACAAACAATCCTTGATGAGAGCCTCCTGATCCGCGTCGACTCGCAGAGCAACCAGTGTCTCCGTGGGAAATTCTCGACTCGTTTCAACACCAAGAAAACAAATAATCCTTGGCACCAGGGAAACAAATAATCCTTGGCAAATACCTCAACTCAGGGAAACAAACAATCCTTGATGAAAGCCTCCTGATCCGTTTTGACTCGCAGAGCAACCAGTGTCTCCGTAGGAAATTCTCGACTCGTTTCAACACCAAGGAAAAAAATAATCCTTGGCACCAGGGAAACAAATAATCCTTGGCAAATACCTCAACTCAGGGAAACAAACAATCCTTGATGAGAGCCTCCTGATCCGCGTCGACTCGCAGAGCAACCAGTGTCTCCATGGGAAATTCTTGACTCGTTTCAACACCAAGGAAACAAATAATCCTTGGCACCAGGAAAACAAATAATCCTTGGCAAATACCTTAACTCAGGAAAACAAACAATCCTTGATGAGAGCCTCCTGATCCGCGTCGACTCGCAGAGCAACCAGTGTCTCCGTGGGAAATTCTCGACCCGTTTCAACACCAGGGAAACAAATAATCCTTGGCACCAGGGAAACAAATAATCCTTGGCAAATACCTCAACTCAGGGAAACAAACAATCCTTGACGAGAGCCTCCTGATTCGCATCGACTCGCAGAGAAACCAGTGTCTCCGTGGGAAATTCTCGATTCGTTTCAACACCAGGGAAACAAATAATCCTTGGTAAATACCTCAACTCAGGGAAACAAACATCCTTGACGAGAGCCTCCTGATTCGCGTCGGCTCGCAGAGAAACTAGTGTCTCCGCGGGAAAATTCCCGATTCGTCTCAACTTGCAAGATGAAGCCTCAGGCAGCAGGGACTAAAAAACTTGCTTCCTGAACAATGGGACCCTGCAAGTCGATCTAAAACGGTCTCTTGCATACTATTCACGGGTCTCACTCTCCAAAGTCGAGTTTCGACAAGGAGGGAAACAACCGCTTACGGGTCCTCTCGACTCGTAAGAGGGAAAAATTCTCTTATAGGATCCTTACGACTTACAAGAGAAAACACACTTAGGAATCCTCACGATTCCTAAGGAGAAAACCCACCTACGAGATCCTCTCGATCCGTAGGGAGAAAAGTCTCTATGAGACCCTCACGGCTCATAGAGTTGAAAAGTCTTAGGCGGCAGATCCGAACCTGCGGCCTAAGCCATTGCTATCTTTTGGAAAAACTAAGTTATCTTCCAATTATGTTTATCAAGACAGCATGCTGATAATAAGAGAAGGGAGAAAGCAAAAGAGCATACAAGACATTGCAAAGGAGAAAATGTATATCTTTATTCATGAGTTCAATCAAATACAAGGCAAATCATATGAAGAACAAAGAATGTGTATATACTATGCAAAAAATTACAAGTGTGTAAGTGATACAAAATGTTCAAGGAGAAGGAAGCCTCTTGAATAGCTCTATCAATTACTCACGCACTTCCTTCAAAGCCTTCTCCTGATCAGCCGCCACTGCCAGTTCGGCCTCCACTAGAGCCCGTTGCTGCATCAAGGATGCGAGCTGCTCCCCAATAACCTGCTGAGCTGCTTCGCGGCTTCGGGCATCACGCTCGGCGGCATCAAGCTTCCGCTTCAGCGCTAGCCCATTAGTAATACGCGCCAGAAGGCCCTCAAAGACGGCCTTCACTTCGGCAGCGTTTGCCTCAACTTCGGCAGCGTTTGCCTCAACTTCGGCACGTAGACGAGCAGTTGCGCTTGAAGACTCCTGACGTTCCTTCAACCCTAAAGCTGATTCTTTCTCCAAATGGCGGAAATAAGAAATGCTTTGCTCGAGCCAGGCTGTCCGTTGAGTACTCACGGCCAAAATCTCAGGGGAAGGATGCGTCGACTCCAGCCGATGCAGGCAGGCCTCGATTTCCCTGCATTGCTTAACCCAAGATTCGACGACGCCTTCGTTATGAAAGTTTATGAGCGCCGCCAACATTGGGTTAACCTCCACAGCAAAATTTGCGGCAGGTGGGAGAGCGTCTGCGTTAAGCTCTTCGATATACCCGCTCAGCATGCCCAAACTCATCACGGCACCCTTTGAAGATGGACGTTTCAGGAAGGGGCCTGCCGGCGAAAGGATGCGAGACTCAAGAGGGACCGGAGCCGGAACGATAGCTGCAAAACAAAACATAGTTAAACGACGGTTCAAGAGATGTAGAAGAGTCATCAATAAGGGAATTTACTATACCAGCTGCAACGGATGGCAAAGCCGGAGGAGCCGGTGGCGAGGCCGGTCTTGCGTCCCCTCCTTCGATTTGTAGCACTGCAATAAGGAAGAGGAAAAGTCAGAAATAATCCCATTGCTAAAAAAAAGAGAGACATCGAAATGAAAATATACTCACCAGCACCACTGGAGGGGGGAGCGAGCTCAGATGGGAAGGAGAAGTGCGGAAGCAACACTTGATGGATGTGATAAAAAAGCACTCCTGAAAAGACACAGTGGTACGACGTTAGTACATAAGTTACGCGGCTAAAAGATAAACTAATGAGTCGCAAATCCATACCTTCCAACATCTGCGATGGCACAAGGGAAGGCTGGGAGGTGACCACCGCCAAGGCAGTAGTTGACGGTGCTCCTTCGAGCAATGGAGCATCGGCGCTGGCCGCACCTGCGTTAAAAACAAAGACAAACTTGTTAGAAAAGATCGCAAGATATAAAAAAGGAATGACAGTAACTCGAAATTTACCCGATGAGCCGCCAGCCGAAACGGAGGCGTTTCCCTCCTCCAGTGATACGAGTCCTCCTCCCGTAGCCTCGTCATCGGACTCGACGGGGGCCGTCGTCGTGCTTGCGCTGCCAGGAGACGGCAGAAAATTGTAGGTGGGGAGGGCAGTGATCCGAGCATTGCCGGACTCTTGAGAGAAAGCAGCTGACTCTTCCCCAAGAGTCGTTCCCATCTCACCCGCTACTTCTTCGGGCTCCGCGGTCTCCGTCGGTTCATCCGCCGTAACCACGCCAGCCTCAAGCGCCTCGTTCGCCACTACCCTAGGCTCAGTTATAACGATCATTTCATCTACCGCCCCTTCAGGCTCGGCATCAATGACCTTCTCGGCTGCGGATCCCTCGGCCCCTAACTCAGGGTCCATAACCCCAGTTACGTTGCCCACCGTCGGCTCAAGTTCGGCCGGTGCCTCCCTCCCTGTGTCCTTGGGTTCGACAGTCTCTGCCTCCCCCTCGGTCGGACTTGGCCCTGCAAGATGAGATGTATGAGAACCGGCGAGTTTACAATTTTTACAAACAAAATTCTGAAAGAAGTATTACCAGAGGTGGACTTCTCGTTAGCCTCCCTATTGGCGCGAATCGCCTGTCTATGAGCTATAGACAGGGCGACTGGGGACTCTTCTGACGGGGTATCGGCATGAGAAACAGTGCTTGGGCCCACTCCCGTAGCCAAAGCAGCCCGGCGCGCCTTCGCCTCGCACCTCAGCCGCTTCCTCTCCTCCCGGGCCGTTGAGACGGACCTCACCAGAGCATCTTTCATTGAAGCGTCTTCGTCCGTGTACAGGGATGCCTCCAAATTCTTCACGGCATCCCTCGTCGACTTGTCAAGTCGAGGCTCTTGCGGCAGCCCCGACGAGACCAGAACTTCAGTAACAGGCTTGGGGAGGATCCCCGCATCAACTGGTATAGCCCCTGCAAAGAAACAAAGGAAGAAGGTTAGGTTGACCATCAGAAGAGATAACAAATTTTTTTTTTTAAAAAAAAGGGGTGAGACGTACCAGCGCCCGCCAGAGCGCGCTTCTCCTCCTCCTCTTAGAAGGTCTTTAAAGAGGCAGCAATAGCTTCTTCGGTAGTGACACCTGTTGAAAAAGGGGGAAAGTATTAGTCAAAAATAATGATAAAAAAAATGCGAAAAAAATGACGAAGAAAGCAGCTAATGGTTACCTGACTCAGCGAGTTTACTTAACATCGCTTCGAGCCTTACTGATCGCTCAGAAGCTGCAATAGCGGCCGCCAAATTGGTGTCTACGGGGTCTACCAAGAAGCCCTTGTTACTGCCATATTCACTTATTCCTTCGGTGAGAGGGGCCTCAGGCTCTAAACCGAGGATCGCGTCGAGGGAAAGGATCGACTTCTTCTTCTTTTGCCCGCCAGCTCTAGATGCACCTGGGATTGATTTGCGCTTGGCAGGCACCTTGGGGCGGCGGGTCCCGATATCTGCTCCTGCGCCGGACTCCGGCGATACTACACTGACCGTCTTTATGGGAGCACGAGGCGCCGGTGGCACATTCACCATAGCAGGCAGCGGCAATCCACGCAGGGGGCTCAGCACGCGTGGTCGGTCAACTCCGGCATCTTTCAGCGGAGCAATGACCGAGGTCCTTGGCTTCAAGGGGGCCTTGGGATCACCGCCAGGAGGCGCACCCCTGCGGTCAACCAGCAGGCGCTTCTCCATCAGGATAACTGGGCCCATTGCATGCGCATACCAAGCCACGTACGTGCTGAGTACTTTGGGGACACAGCTTGGTTCGCTGATGAAGAAATAAGAACCCGTGTTAAGCCACATGAAATGGTGCGTTGCATTCTTTATCCCCTCTCGGCTGACCACGGGCTTTTCCAAGAAGGCTTCCATCGGGATCCCCTGGTGATAGCTCGATTGCTGAGCAAACCGGTGAGGGTTATACCTCATGAAGAGTGCCGTCTCATTCTGCCTAAACACCAAGTAGCCCGGCCGAATGGAGTAGAGGTGGAGGATTTCCCGAGCCTTCAATATGGAAGCCCCGTCCTTAAAATCATTGCGCAGCGGCACTACCGACTTGGTGGTCTCTGAGCCTATTGTGATGACCTTATCCACGAAGGAAACCATCGCTCCGACCAGACATGGACGGAGGAGCAAGCCCCTAGATTCCCGCGGAGATGCAACCACAATTGAAGCGCCAACCAACCGCATAACTCTCGGGAGTCTGCATTTCTCAAAGAACGGAGCAATCTTATGGGCGCCGAACACCCCTTGCACGTGCATTTCCATCCAGGAGGTGAAGTAGTGTATCGGGAAGTTAGCGGGCTGTACCCCAGGTTCACTAGCGTCCGCTGCTACGCTAAGTCCATTATAAAGGTAAGCCAGCCCGGCGATTCCTACTGATAACTGCAAACCAGCCACCATACGATGTGCTGGGTAGAAGACAGATGGCCGCATGTGGCACGGGTGCGTAGGGAGCGCAAAGCTGCATAGCCACAAGCCCAGGAACCCTACAAAAAAGGTCTCCTCATCCATGCTCGGGACGGCGATTTCTGAGAAAGGGACGATGGCAGCGCCGGGGAGATAAAAATCCTTTTGATCATTCTCCGATATGGGTCGGCGGTCCGAGCCGAAGCCAAAAGGGTCATCGAGCTGGGCGAACTTCTCGCTTCGCTCTGATAGGAACTCCGGTCGAATGAAGCGGGCAATAAAATCTGCGAAACTGACGCCCCGGTCGCCCGATTCCAAATAGAGTCCTTCATAGATCTCCAACACCTTCACCAAGCCCGGATACTGGTGCTGAATAGCGTTCTTCGACGTCAGGTCGAACACCAGCGGCTTGGTGGCAAAGACATATTCATCAGGAGGAAGCAGCTCCTCGTAAAGCTCTCCCCTCATTGCAGACCCGAGATTTCAGCAAACTCCTCCAAGGAGATAGAGACTTCCCGGTCCGTCATCAGGAAGGTATGGGTGGGGATGTTCCATTGCTCGATAAAAGCCTTAACCCACCACGTCGGAGGAGAGGGATACTCAAAGAGCGAGACGTAGATGGCCGAATACAAACCGATCTTCGTCAAATGAGTTCTTTTAGCCGATAAGATGTACCGAGCCCACTGCAAATATCCGGCGGGCGATCGCGGGACCAATCCAATGTTGTAAGCCTGTCCCCAAGGGCGTGCTTCACCCTGACAGATTCGCCTCCCTAGAATGTCTATTGCCGGCGGCGACTACACGGGAATAGCGCCAATTGCAGGCTGGAGGAAGTCATCCGGATTCCAATTCTTAACCTCCACGGCATACTTCACCGGGGGTTCGTCCGCATAGGGAATCGTAACTATGGGCTCAGACGGCATGGCGGAATTGAAACTGCGGCGACCCTGGATGATTTCATTGTACCACCTACCCCACAAGTGAAGGTTTTTGTACTTGGGGTCGTGATCTTTAATGAGAGCGAGCACCACTCGGTCCACCGGTGCCTGGGGAAACCCTCCCTCCGAGCGAACAAACAGAAAAGACAAATTACCAGACATGTTTCCTGCGGAAGGACAAAAAAAATTTAATTAGCCGTCAGTGTTGTAATTCCAACGCTTGGCATTTTAAAATTTTACACTACACTGGAATGCAGTAGGTAGGGGACAAAAGGGGGACCCACAAAATCTGGATGACAGTGCATCATTTAATAAGACAACCCCATCATTAGATGAGACTGTCAATTAATGAAAAGATCCCCAAGAGAATATCCTCATTGATGGGAAATCCCTAGAGACAAGGAGAAAATCTCCTCTTTTAGAGCAAAACTCTGTTACAGAGTGACATTTGTCAAACTCTGGTCTCAAAGGGATAAAATTTCTTTAAAAAAAAAAGAGCCTAACTCTATAATAATGATGGAAAAATCCATCAGAAAGGAAACTTTAACTCCTAAAAGATTAAAAATTTGGGATCTTAAAGATCTGTGAAATTTTTTAGGAGTTCTCCATTTTCAGATCAGAAAAGGTCTACATTTGATCCATGAGCAAAGCTCTGTTCATGGGTTAAAACCCATGAACAAGATCTCTGTAGATCTGTAAGTTCTTGAGAGCAAGGCTCTATTAATTAAATTTAATTTAATTTAAGATTTTTACCTAAAATGATTCTAAGTTCTGAACTTTAAAGTTCTTGGGAAGAAACAAGAGTAAGGCTCTGAAAGTTCTTAAGCAAGAGCAAGGCTCTGAAAAATCAAAATTCTTGAAAGTTGTAAAGAATTTTCTAAGGACCAAGGGTCCTATTTATAGGCGCATGTGCCTCTTCAACTTACCCCTTTTGATCCAACGGTCAGGATCTTGCCACCGCTGCACTCACGTGCACGCCACGTGAGCGCAACGGTGGGGGGGCATTTGTTTTCCCCAATCAGAGCAAGGCTCTGTTTGAATTTCAAAAATTCAAATTTTGAAGCAACGCTTCAAATCCCGTGCGCTGCGCGCAACGCGCCACGTGTCAGAAGTTGATGCGTCAGCACAGCGCCCAAGGCAGTGCGTCCAATCAGAGCAAGGTTCTTTAAAAATAAAAGTAAAGGAAGCAACGCTTCAGTTGCGCAAGCGCTGCGCTGCGCGACACGTGTCTGCGCAGTTGCGCAGGCACAGCTGCGCAAGCGCTGCGCTGCGCGACACGTGTCTGCGCAGTTGTGCAAGCACAGTTTTCCCCATATGTTTGATCCTCGTTATCACAAGCGAGGACACTTCAAAATCCTTAAGAAAAATCTTACTAGCAACGTGTTAACGGGATCCGTGATCAATTTCAAAGGGTTAGATGAATGGAACATCAGGTCTTTGTTTGAGTACCAGGGTTGGTTAGATTTTCTATCCCTTGACTGTTTGACGTATCCGTATGTCGTCCGAAGTGTGTTTGCAAATCTCACTTGTGATCCCCAATCGCCTGAATCACTCACCTTTTATTTTTATCATGATTTTACTTTCGACCCTAGTATTTTGAGCACTATTTTGCGTATTCCTAACGAGAGTCTAGATATCTACGAGTTTAATCTCTCTTCGTTTCCTTATTATCCGGAAAACGAAAGTCCTACAACTGCTTTGATCTTGATCCACAACGATGCGATATTCATTGATTCTGAGCTATTGGATCCTTTGACTTCATGCGCCTGCCTTACCGCCAAAATTCTTGGTTTTTGCATCCTTCCCAAGGCGGGAAGCCGTATCAAATATACCTAATGTCATAAACTACATACCTATTGCATCCTCAAGAAGCTTCGTGTCAATCTTCCACTTCTTCTCTGCAAACACATGTGGATCCTTATCAAAGCTTGCAACACCCTCACCTACGGAAAAATCATCACTCAAATTCTTGATCACTTCAATATTTCCGTTAGCAAATTCCTGATCAAGATCTCCGATAGGCTCTTCACTCAACGTAACGTGACGTTTATGAACATCTTTTCCGATGATACTTTTTCCACCGACGATGCAATTGATTCTCACTCTTGACCTTCTGAGCCTGAGCCCGCTTTAGATCCAGAACCATCTACTTCAGCTCCTCCTCCTCACACAGATGATCCTTCTCCACACTCGGTTCCTATTCCCGATGATGCTCCTTTTCACCCCGATGCTTCCACTCCTACCATGGCTCATATTCCTTCTGATGTTGAACGACGTCTTCTTCATAAGATAGATATCCTTGAAGCTCATCTATCTAATAGACAAATCAAATCAAAGAACAGAGTCTTAGCTTTTATGGGTGATTTCTTTGGTATGGATCCTCCTCGTTTTGCTCCGTTCCTTCCCATTCCCAATTTGAACGGACCCCCTACTTATCATGTTCCTCCTGCATCTCCACCTCACATCTATTCATCGCCTACACCTACTACCACTCTAAGAACTCGTTAGATCCCGCTGCTCCCATTTCTCCGTACTTCAGTGATGACGATATATTGGAGTGTAGTTATATTTTGGTTTTCATATTTTGTTTTAGTTTGGATGTAGCTTGTGAAACAATGATGTTTGGTTGTAGTGTTTCAAAAACAATGGGTTGTAATATTTTTATGATGGATATTTTGGTTGTGATGGTGGTTACAAATATTTTGGTTTTTGATATGGATATGGATATCCTTGGATATGGGATGTATTCGTTTCATTTATACGATATTTCAATTTCGATGATTTAGATATGGATATGGACGTGTTTGGATATGCTTATATCTTTTTGATATCATGGATATGGATGCGATATAAATTTTTTGGTATCATGATGTGCATGATTTTAATTGTGTTGATGGTTTGCATGTTATTATTGTCGTTATATATTTTAGTGTACTTCTTTTTTATTTTCGACAAAAAGGGGAAGAAAAATTATTATTTATAGGATATTTATGACATATTTTTATGCAATCGATATCAGTAATGCATATGAATTTTCAAAATTTCAGATGGATTTTTTTAGAATTTTTAAATCGGTATTGGCTCAAACTTGAATATATGTATATCTATATGGATATTGAATTCAGGGGGAGTTTTTATAGTTTTTCATGCATTCTTATTTTTGGTCATGTCTTAAATTCATTTACTGTAAATTGAAAACACCTTAGAAGGCAGAGAATAAGGCTTCAATATGTCCTATGGCAAATTATAAAACTAAATACTATTTCTAAAGTGATTGTTGAGTTTCTGCGAAAGATATTTAAAGTAAGTTTAAACAAAGAAACTTAAAATGATAATCAATCACAAGAAATGAAAATAAAAAGAGTTAAAGCAATGCAAACACAACAATATGTTAACTAGGGTTCATCACCTCCTGTGGCTAGTCTTCACCTGAGTCTTCTATTCAGGATTTTTCCACTATATTTGTGAAGTACACAAATCTCACTTCACATGGATGTAATGAAATAAGATATCTCTCTTCACAAGGATCAATCACTTAAACTGTAATTCCCTAGGAAACAAGTCTCTTCCTCTTTAGATTGTGATTCTTTAAGAAAGCCACACTTTCCTCTCTAATCCCCGTCTCTCTAGAAAGATAGTTTTTCCCACTCTGAATCTACAATTCAAGTGAAAAGAGAACCACCCCTTCTCTTGGGTTACAAATCGTTTTTATTACAAACGATTTCGCTCACTCACAATCCTATTGATCTCAAAGATTATTTTCGGTTTTGCACAAGGATTGTTTTGAGAGATTTGAACAGGTTTATGGCCCTTGAGAAAATGAGGATTTTGGCAAATTAAAGCATGAAGAACAAGAAAATATTTCTCAAAAGGATTTACAATGAATTATTTTCAAAGTTGTGTGATATCAATGGTTTATATAGAGGATTGAATGAGAAATTATTATAACTTCCTATAACTGCCAAAAACCGTCTAAAAACAGTTAATGACCGTTTAGGGGAGTTATGGTTGAAAACGGTGCAAGTATCCATTCAATAAAGAATCCAAATTTCAAATTTAACGAAATAAACTGCTTGTGCAAACGCCTCCCACAGACGTCTACCTCGAAGGTGAAATCCTTACACACACGGCAGTAGAGACATCTGTAGGGTGTTTTTCGTCACCCCATTGAGATGGGAATACGCATCGCTTGTCAAGCGTACTACAGATTCCCCCCGTCTAAGGTGGGCGGGGGTTTATTGATTGTGGGAATTCGAATCTTCGGCAGCTGCGGACTAAACTGCCGTTAATTACCTCCCGCCTTTGGAGCGAGGGAACCTTCGATTGACGGGTCAAACAGGTCATGCGAATTCAATGTGCAGTGTGCGTATGTGTGTCTTGAGGGGTTTTGGATATATCGGGGGCCTCGCAGAGTTTATGGGAGTCCCTCTACCTGGATAGCAAGTTGGGGGTCAAGGGGGCTAGCAGCCCTCTTGCGTGATGTGGGGCAGCGTCTCGTTAGAAATTTTTTCTAACGGGGAAAGTGTTGTGAAGTGTGTATATGTATAAAAAAGAGGGGAAAATAGCGTCCAAAGGACGCGAGGGTGCCAGCGCCTCACGTGTTCGGCATGCGGGCGCTGGGCGCCAGCGCCTCACGTGTTCGGAAAGCGGGCGCTGGGCGCCAGCACCTCACGTGCTCGGTACGCGGGCGCTGGATGCCAGCGGAAAAAAGGGGCTTAGCCCTTATACTAGGAGTTGTTCTCCCAATTGACTTTTGGAGTTAAACTCCCAAAAAAGGACAAAGGGGCTTAGCCCCTGCACAGGGAATTGTACTCCTGATTGACTTTTGGAGTTGAACTCCTAAAAATAAGGATTTATTATATATATATATATTATATTATTTTTTATGGAGTTAAACTCCCAAGATATTTTCGAAGATGATGAAAGGGGACCCCTTTCTTCTCCCTTGAGCCCTGGGTTTTCTCTTGAGTCTTGGATCTTCCTAAAGTGGGATTTTTGGAGATGGGTCTCCTTCTTCCTCCTCTCTATTGGCTGGATCTTGGAGAAAAGAGGGTGAGATTTAAAAATCTCTCTGTTTGGAGATTTGATGGTGTAGGGTGTTTTTCGTCACCCCATTGAGATGGGAATATGCACGCGTTTGTCAGGCGTACTACAGATTCCCCCTGCCTAGAGTAAGCCCGGGTTTAATGATTGTGGGGATCCGAATCTCCGGCAGCCGCGGACTAAGCTGCCGTTAATTACCCCTCGTCTTTGGAGCGAGGGAACCTCCGATTAACGGGTTAAACTGGTCATGCGAACTCAGTGTGCATTATTGTGTTTTGAAGGGGGTCTTGGATGTATCGGGGGCCCCGCAGAGTTTTTACGGGGGTCCTGCTACCCGGATAGCGGGCTGGGGGTCAAGCGGGCTAGCAGCCCCCTTGCGGGGTGCGAGACAGCGCCCCGGCCCAAAATTTTTTGGGGAGGGATAGTGTTGTAGAGTACGTGTGTGTGTGTATATATGTAAATATATATATATATATATAAAGGGGAAAAGGCATCCAAAGGATTCGTAGGGCCAGCGCCTCACGTGCCTAGCACGCGAGCGCTGGGCGCTAGCGCACTAGGCGCTGGGCGCGAGCGCTCTGGGCGCAGGGCGCGCCACGTGTCGGCACGTGGGCGCAAGCGCTCTGGGCGCCGGCGCGCCACGTGCTCGGCACATGGGCGCAAGCACTCTGGGCGCGCCACGTGTCTGCACGTGGGCGCAAGCGCTCTGGGCGCTGGGCGCGCCACGTGCTCGGTACGTGGGCGCAAGCGTTCTGGGCGCTAGACGTTGGGCGTCAAAAAGAAAGGGGACTTTGGTCCCCTTTACTGGGAGCTGTGCTCCCGATTTGTGGAGTTAAACTCCCAAAAGTTTTAGAAATGATTAAAGGTGGGCTTCTTTGTTTCTCCCTTTGGCTCTGGATCCTCTCAAGATGGGATTTTTGGAGATGGGTCTCCTCCTTCCTTCTCTATTGGCTAGGTCTTGAAGAACAAGAAGTATGAGATCTTAAAGATCTCTTCTTTTTAAGATCTGATGGGAGATCTGAGTTCCCCTTTGTGGGTTTCATGGTGGAAAACTAAGTTTTGGAAAAGAAAGAGTAAAACTCTTGATTTAATTCAAAAGAAATGATAAGATTTAGAACCTTGGAGAGGGAGCAGGAGGCTCAAAGAACCCTTGTTTTTGGGGAATGAAAATTGTATATCTTTATTCATCATCATGTTGCCTTATATAGGCTTACATATTTACATATAGCCCCTTGGGCTTTACAAAATGGCATTTTGCCCATCCCATGGCTCATGTGCCATTTCTTTTTGCACATAAGCTATGGGCTTTATAAAAATTTGGCTTTATGCCCATTTTACATACATTCATGCATAATAAATTACATAAAAATTATTTATTACATGATCTATATTTTGGCATGGAGGAGGTTGGCCGCGGGCTTGACTTGGGCATGGGCCTGCTTGACCTGGGCTTGGGCCCACCTGGCTTGGGGTTGACCTTGACTTTGACTCGGTCAACCAGGGGTGCAAATTTTGACCCCAACAGATGGAAGATCTGCGTTCCCCTTCAAAGGTTTTGTGGTGAAAAACTATTTCTTTTTGGAAAAGGAAGAGTGAAACTCTTGATTTAATTCAAAAAAAAGGGAGAATGTTTAGAACCTTGAGGAAGGAGAATGAGGCACAAAAACCCTAGCTTTTGAGGGAATGAAAATCTTTTTTCATTTCATTATCATGTTGCCTTATATAGGCTTACAATTTTACACATAGCCCCTTAGGCTTTACAAAATGGCATTTTGCCCATCCCATACCTCATGTGCTCATTTCTTTTGCATATGAGCCATGGGCTTTACAAAAATTTGACTGTATGCCTATTTTTCTTACATTCATTCATAAAAATTATATCAAAATTATTTATTACATAATTTTCATATTGGCATGGGGGAGGCTGGCCACGGGGCTCGACTTGGACATAGGCCCACTTGACCTGGGCTTAGACTCGTTTACTTGGGGTTGACTTTGACTTTGACTTGGTCAACCGGGTGTAATTTTTGACCCCAACAAAGTGCCCCCCATCAATAAATGCACACCGCGTAAATGAGTTGTGTCCATGAAATTGATGGATCTTGGAGTTGGACTTCAAGGTGGAACATCATTCCGGGGGCGGAGCATCATTCAAGTAGCATAATTCCGGGGATCGGAGCATAATTCCAAGGATCGTAGGATAGTTCCGGGATTGGAGCATCATTCCGAAGAGCGGACCATGATTCTAGGGATCGGAGCATAATTCCGAAGAGCGGAGCATGATTCCAGGGATCAGAGCACAATTCCGAAGAGCGGAGCATAATTCCGAAGAGCGGAGCATAATTCCGACATGGGACGGGTGTATCTTGAGACGAAACTTTGTTCCGGTACAGGGAAGACATTCTGAACGAAGTATAGCTCCGATGCAGAGGTTGATTCTGAGTCAAAGCATAATTCCGACAGGGAAGGTAGAAACTCCGAGGCAAAGTATGATTTCAACATGGGGTACACTCTGAGACGAAGTATGATTCCGACGCAGAGGTCAATTCCCAGGCGAAGTATAATTCCGATGGGGAAAGCAGGTACTCCGAGGCAAAGCATGATTTCGACACGGGGTACACTCTGAGACGAAGCATGATTCCGCCGCAGAGGTTGTTGGTTGACTTGATTCCGAGACGGAGCATAATTTCGATGGGGAGGTCATTGGTTGACTTGATTCCGAGACGGAGCATAATTCCGACGGAGAGGTCATTGGTTGACTTGATTCCGAGACGGAGCATAATTCCGACAGGGAGGTCATTGGTTGACTTGATTCTGAGTCAAAGCATAATTTCGACGGGGAGGTCACTTGTTGACTTGATTCCGAGGCGGAGCATAATTCCGACGGGGAGGTCATTGCTGCCCTTTTTGCGACTTGGACGGTCGGTGCTGCCCTTTTTACGACTTGGACGGTCGGTGTTGCCCTTTTTGCGACTTGGACGGTCGGTAC
Organism: Agapanthus africanus; assembly: GCA_030015575.1. NCBI lineage: Eukaryota > Viridiplantae > Streptophyta > Magnoliopsida > Asparagales > Amaryllidaceae > Agapanthus > Agapanthus africanus. Next base: position 341,476,730 of record JASDDO010000004.1, on the reverse strand, counting down.
TGCCCTTTTAGTGACGTGCACGGTCGGTGCTGCCCTTTTAGCGACGTGGACGGTTGGTGTTGCCATTTTAGCTACTTAGACGGTCGTTGCTTGATTTGACTTGCTCCGCTTCTTGCGGTGTCAGGGATGAACTTGACTTGCTCCGCTTCTTGCGGTGTCGGGATTGGATTTGACTTGCTCCGGCCGGGTGGGATAGCCCACCTACTCTCATTGATTAAGAAGGAGACAGTGGTGTCAATGGGGAGACCAAGGTCGTCTCGAATTCGGTCTCCATACCTCTCAATGAGTGAGCTTTCTTGAAGCCAAGGGTCCAAGAAGAAGAGAAAGTCATCACTATTGCCACCCGCTTTCTGCGGTGTCGGGATTGGATTTGACTTGCTCCGCTTTCTGCGGTGTCAGAGTTGGATTTGGCTTGCTCCTCTTTCTGCGATGTCGAGATTAGATTTGACTTGCTCCACTTTCAAAGTTGGATTTGACTTGTTTCCGAGGTGGAGCTTGATTCCGCCAGGGAAGTTGTTGGTTGTCTTGCTGATTGTGATTTTGGTTGACATTGGCATCACTACACTGGAATATGGTACCAGGAGCGAATCATTATCTGCAATGAGAGGATTTGGGGATTTTGGTTTTGGTTTGACATCAGCACCGCTACACTGGAATATGGTATCATGAGCGAATCATCATTTGCCGTGAGGAGATTTCCCCCGTTCCCAGTTTAACGGCTTAGGGGTCATCTGTTCCCAGTTTAACGACTTAGTGGTCATCTGTTCCCAGTTTAAAGACTTAGGGGTCTATTGGATCGGAGGTTTGGAATTTTGGGGTTGGGATCGGCATCAGAGTTGCTGACACTGGAGCACAGGTGCCAGGAGCAATTCATCATTTGCCTTTTCCTGTTGGGGAGTGATAGCTTAGGAGGCAGGTTTAGGCCCTTATCACCTAAGACTTTTCAATTTAATGAGTCGTAAGGGTCCCATAAAAGCATTTTCTCCCTACGAGTCGAAAGGATCTCGTAGGTGTACTTTCTCCTTAGGAGTCGTGGGGACTCCCAAGTGTGTTTTTCCTTTATGAGTCGTAAGGATCCCACGAAGGTGTTTTCTTATGAATCGAGAGGATATCGTAAGTTTTTTCTCTTCATGTATCGTGAGGACACATGAGTGGGTCTTCCTAAACGGAGCATAATTCCAAGGGCGGAGACCGGCCGCGTGACTGGTGATTGTGGTGGGGCATGGGTGTGATGAGAATTATTTTAGCCCATAGATTGTATACGGTAGTCAGTTCAGGGACCAAGAGTAGGGTTGGGAGAGTTTTGGGACTTTCTTGGTGTCTGCATCGCTGCACTGGAATATGGTACCAGGAGCGACTCATCATTCGCCGTTGGGACATTCAGAGATTTAAAATTTTGGCTGCACTGGAATATGGTACCAGGAGCGACTCATCATTTGCCATTTGGGGATTTGGATTTTGGTTGGCGTCTGTATCGCTGCACTGGAATATGGTACCAGGAGCGACCCATCATTCGCCGTTTTTTGCCGCGATTGCTCTATCATTTTAGCTTTTCTTATCATGAAGGTCATGATTGCCCTATCATTTTGTCTATTCATTCACGGTTGCCCCATCATTTCGGCTTCTTATTTTCATCTTTATTTTACTCGCTGATTTTTATTATGAGTTGCCCCATCATTTCGGCTTTATTTTCATCTTTATTTTACTCGTTGATTTTTATTGCGTGTTGCCCCATCATTTCGGCTTTTTTTATATTATTTTCATTTATTTACACATTTTTACACCCCTAGTTTAATGACTTAGGGGTCGAATGTTCCCAGTTTAACGACGTGGTGGTCCTCTGTTGGAGCCCTAGCTCGATTCTGCAGGAACCATGGGCTCCTTTAGCTGAATTGCATAAGCGGGCTTTCTGTCATCTAGACCGAGCCGGTGTTGGATGGCAACAACCACGTCATCATCATGGTTATAAGGCATAGGAGGACTTGTTCCTCTGGGCTCCATCATGTAGACCGTATGAGTTGTGTACCCATCTACCGCTTCTTCATTGGAAATATTGCTCGTTTGGCTCTTAGCTTATTGCCCTGGTCCACTCCTTTCATAGAAAGGCGGATATCTGAGAGAATCAGGTTCCCGAAGGGCTTCGGTATCCGTTTGTATGAAATTGGCAGTCGCAGCTTGAATGTTTGTTAACATGCCTTTGTTTACCGCCGAAAACAGAGACGAAACCGCGTAAGATCGTCTTGCCTGAATTTAGGGGCAGATGCTATTTGGTTTTATCCGTCCACCTCTCCGAATATGCCAAGTTGATTTATGGCACCATGTATCAGAGGTATATACAGATGCGGCCATTGTAGCAGACTTTATCAGATTCTCCCTCGTTGGGGTTTTTTGATTGTGGGGACGCTCTTCCCTGCAGGCGCAAGCCCCTGCAGTTAATTACGCTACCGCATTGCGGTAACCACTTTCTCTTTCTCCAGATGGTCGCTTCGTGTCGTGTATGTTTATTTTGTTTTTTGGTTCCCCGTGGATTGTACACGGAGACTAATTTATGTTGTCGCCCGTAGGGCATGGATTAGTCCAAATCCGTATTTTCTTAGATTTAGGTTTGGGTTGTGTTTAAGGATCGTTAATCTCATTTGAGACTAAGATCAACTTAAACGTTTGTTAAGGATATATTAGTCTAATTTTAGACTAAGATCTACTTAACAGGATTATGATCCAACAACATTTGGACTCTATTGTTTTAGTTTAAGGACATCATAGTCCATGGAGTTTAAGGACATCATAGTCCAGTTTAAAGATGTCATAGTCTATTTGGTTTTGGTTCAACCATTTGGGGATGCACAAAAAATTATCGGTTATTGGGACCCTCCACCTCTCTGAAGACGTTGAAGAATTACAACGATATGTATCAGAGGCGTGAAGAGATGTATCCTTAAACCAATGTTGATTGAAAGGCTCTGGGAATTACTTTGAATGTCATATGGGATAATCAATTTTGGAAGACAAGAGTATAGTTGGGGTTCAGTTTCAAAGAATCTTGCCTCTTGAAGACTTAGCTAATTTGGGCTAAAATTGGCTCGAATATAATGTTAAACACTAGAGTACATTCGGCGCTCACGTGCTCCCACGTGAGGCGCTCCAAAAATAGGGTTTATTCCCTCTTCTCTTTTGTAAATGCTGAGCACTTCTCAGGGGTCACGTGGGGTCACGTGAGGCGCTCCAAAAATAAGGTTTATTCCCTCTTCTCTTTTGAGAAGCTTGTTCAAGGGTCATGTAGGAGCACGTGAGATGCCAGAAAGTGAAATTCCTCGGCTTTACTCCCTTTTTATTTTGGGAAGCTTATTCAAGGGTCACGTGGGAGCACGTGACTTGATCTCAGTTGTTTTCTCTTGTTCAACACGGATGCTTACGTGGGAACACGTGATCATGTTTGGGTACTGATCTCTTTTACGTGCATGGAGAGTTAAATCCCTTGTTTAAGAATTAAATTCTTTTATAGGGTTAAACCCCAGTTTTATTTAGAGGAATTAAATTCCTCTGTGTTTGAAAGAATTAAATTCTTTAAACCCAATTCTCTCTCTAAGTTTTGGATCTGCATGGCAGAATCTCCCCGATGAGAATTAAATTCTCAACTTATGGGGAGATCTGCTTCTGCAAATCTTCAACCAGAGGAAAAACCGAGTTCTTATTCAGAAGAGTTGAACTCTTGGTTTGATAATTAAATTCTCCTTTTGTTTTGTGGGAGCTTATAGAATGATCTCCTTCCTTCTCTTACCTAGAGTTTCTTTCTCTGAAGAGATATTCTTCTCTATTTTTCTCTCTGCAAAAAAAAATTCCTTTCTCTTTTCTTCTTGGCTCCTATTTATAGGAGAAAGAAAAGAATCAGTTTGTTCAGCCAATCCCTCATTGAGAGATTTTGATTGATTTTATAACCAATATGATCTTTTAGACCACTCGGTGAATTTTATTCACCATTGGATTTTTAATCCAAAAGATATTTTATTTGTTGTTCCCGGCAATTTTTAGGAAATTATTTCCCTGTATAGAATCTTTCTATAAATTGGTGATTTTTAATCACCATTGGATTTTAATCCGAC